>CAWUFW010011163.1:0-635448 GCA_963921515.1 Calotriton arnoldi | reverse complement strand
ATATGAGCCCTGGTCCCTTCAGGATACCCACCTTGAGCAGGGTTCTCCAAAGTCGGTCCTGGAGGGTCGGCTCCATGCTAGATTTTTAGCATATCCCCATTTAGATAAATGTAGTTATCTTAAAAATCTGGCATGGATCCGGCCCTCCACGACCGACTTTGGAGACCCTGGCCTTGAGTACACAGTGTGTGGGGAAGCAGCTTTATATGCAAGTATTTTTGCACATAACTGAACTTAGATGCTGAATTAGCTGTGTGAACCCGGTCCTCTAGGTGTAATAGTATCTGAAGGTGGAGCGGTCCATGAGCCTGTTCCTGTTCTCCCAAGGTAATGCATCATGGTAAATGCAGTACAAGGCAGCCCATAGTCACAATGTGTATGTCATTGTTTAAGTCGTAAGTGCAGCTAGTGTTGTACAGTCTTTGATCCCAGTATTTTGCTCTTGTGGACTCATCAGAATGGGAAATGTTCTGCAGGGGTATACCTGACCCGCTGCTAAATTCATGAGGATTAGTTCCCCACAGCTTCTTCAAGGGACAGCATCTTTGAAAACAGTATGTGAAAGGATTTGCACCCTGTTCAAGGCACAGTACATCCTATTCCAATAGAGTCTCTACTCAGAGGTGGAGCTGCACACTGTTGAAAGGCTGCCCAGCCCTGGCTGCACTTCATCACTCAAGTAAAGACAAACACACTGTGCGCATGGGCCTGCACTGAGTTTATTGTGATGGACAGCATGGAGAGTACTCCAACAGGCTTGTGAAGAGTGTGCAATCCACCTTCACATACAAGCTCCTGCCCCTTGGACGAAACGCTGGTGTCATCTTTCTGGTGTGCGCTGTCTTGGTTTTTGTATGTCTTCGCATGTGTTTTCACATAGAGGACATTACAAATGCATAAAAGAAAAGAGGTGGGCCTCAATCCTGGAGCCTGCTCTCCCTGTTTGTCCTGCTCAGTGGCACATGGACCAGGTGAGTGTCACTCCTGTGAGCTCACTGGAATCCAGATCATGCCCCTAAGGCCTCCACCTACTCTATGAGGACACAGTGGAGCTATATCCCAAGTTTGTTGGGACATATTTACAGCAGTATAACTTTGGGGAAAGAAATGAGTGAAGAGTCCACTTTTCCATGTAGGAGTTTCTAATGTGCACGGATAAAACAAGCCTGCTAGAGGCTGACAGAGGTTTCAAGTGTTGTTTAGAGGCCTGCTGTTTGCCTAGTCTTTGCTTTGTTAAATTTAGGCCCCCTTTCTGAGTTATTTTTTTAATTGTGGTGCTGGGTGGGGGTTATAGAGGGCGTCTGGACTGTGGGGAGGCTATAGCACCACTAGGGGAAGCACTGGTTGCTCTCCCAAAATGCTGGAGCTGCACACTGTTGAAAGGCTGCACAGCCCTGGCTGCACTTCATCACTCAAGTAAAGACAAACACACTGTGCGCATGGGCCTGCACTGTGTTTATTGTGATGGACAGCCTGGAGAGTACTCCAACAGGCTTGTGAGGAGTGTGCAATCCACCTTCACATACAAGCTCCTGCCCCTTGGACGAAACGCTGGTGTCATCTTTCTGGTGTGCGCTGTCTTGGTTTTTGTATGTCTTCGCCTGTGTTTTCACATAGAGGACATTACAAATGCATAAAAGAAAAGAGGTGGGCCTCAATCCTGGAGCCTGCTCTCCCTGTTTGTCCTGCTCAGTGGCACATGGACCAGGTGAGTGTCACTCCCGTGAGCTCACTGGAATCCAGATCATGCCCCTAAGGCCTCTACCTACTCTATGAGGACACAGTGGAGCTATATCCCAAGTTTGTTGGGACATATTTACAGCAGTATAACTTTGGGGAACGAAATGAGTGAAGAATCCACTTTTCCATGTAGGAGTTTCTAATGTGCACGGATAAAACAAGCCTGCTAGAGGCTGACAGAGGTTTCAGGTGTTGTTTAGAGGCCTGCTGTTTGCCTAGTCTTTGCTTTGTTAAATTTAGGCCCCCTTTCTGAGTTATTTTTTTAATTGTGGTGCTGGGTGGGGGTTATAGAGGGCGTCTGGACTGTGGGGAGGCTATAGCACCACTAGGGGAAGCACTGGTTGCTCTCCCGAAATGCTGGAGGAGGCAGTCAAGGCTGGGCTGTGTATTTGCTCCGAGCCCCTGCCCGGTACCATGGAGTGGTTTTTCTGGATGCAAATCCACACCCGGTAAAACCCCAGGGAAACCTCTCCAAGCAACTCAGAATGGGCATAGGATTGTCATTTTTGCAGGACTGCTCCCATGTTTATTGTTTCTTTGTGCTTCTCAATCCTAGATAAGTGAAACCATGTCAGAGGTGAGGTGCTCTAAGACCCTCAACCAGCACTATGTGATGCAGGATCAAAATGACTGCATCATATAGTGCTGCAAGCACTTCAGTGCAACTGTATTGCATACATTATGAGCTTGATTTATGTTTTTTGCAAATATGTTGCAGGATTTTCCAGATATCTTGATGATGACTTTCCAGCAAGTCCTCTCCAAAGAGCCTCAGGTTTAAGCAGGGTGTGAAGCAGGCCAGTGGGCAGACAATCCTCCTCTATCACACAAGCAACAATTAGGATAGTCTATTTCAGAGAAACATATGGTTACGCTCATAAGGACTGATTTAAAGTGGTTTATCAATCATGGGTGCCTGCATGCACCAGGGCGTTCTCAGAATACACAGGGTGCCCAATAGCACCGAAGATTCAGCTGCATTGTAAATGGGAGGCGCAAACAGTTGCGGAGGCCTTCCTCCTTACATCCATAGGCTGTGTGGTGTGAGATCCTAGGTACTATGGCCTAGTAAGAGGTTACTCTGTTTAGTGTTCATGGTTGGTAGACTCTCACTACAGCGGGGTAAACGTTGTGCGCTATGTGTGGCTCAGAGGTGTGTCCCAACCATGATGCTTTGACCTTGTGGTTTTGCTTGAGTATGAAGTGAAGCCTGAGAGATGTAAGAGAGAAAGAATCACATTTTTGTATACTTGCCATCTTAAAGTAAGAGGAAACTCTGCTTTTTGTTCATGATATGTAGTGCCGGTTTATAGAGTGGCCTACGCAGGAAGAGTTTGGGGTGTCATTCAATGAGGACTGGGAGCATCTTGTATGAGCTCCAATGCTATCAAATGCACCTTAAGAGCTTTATGCTAATCACCAATCTACTGTCGTCCGGCTTGTACCTCCTTTGGTAAAACTGTGTGTTTGTTGGACAACATAAATGTCAGAATTGTGCCAGACTGATTCCTCGCACACCCTCATGATATGTTGGCCTATAGTCCTGCTAGCTCACATAGCACCATCTGTACCCCTAACTTTACAGGGTAACAAATGTATGTGCAACCTTAAAACATGATAACCCTCATCCCCCAAGGAAATTGTGGTAACAAATTTAGAACCCTTTTGTTTGAACTCTCATGCATACCCTAAGACGTACACAAGAAATACCCAGCAAGGCTTTTCAATATTTATTGAAGCATTGTGATTCTTGTATAAAATATGTGCACTGCGATAATTAGTAGAATGAGACAGATTAGTGTGATTAGCATTACAAGAACAGTGAAAAAGGTGAACATTTCCACCATTGTGCTAAGACAGTGAATTTATGCGGACATATAAATAACGTGTATAGTGTCCTCCTACCTAGCGCTCCCTAACCTAGTTTTGCCTAGGGTGGGTGATCTGCCAAATCCCTACCCTGGTGAACTAACTCCCTGTTACCTGTGGGTAAGTATCATCAGGCTGTCCGTCTTGGTGTAGAGCTGAACATACCTCATGTCGGTAAACAGGAATCAGCTGAGCTGGAATTCCAGCATGTAGTGATCTTGCAGTGTCAGCTTAGTGCTCCTCTCCCTAAACAAGGAAGTTGTTCTGCATATCTAATAACAGCACCCATGTGGCCATGTCGCAACCCCTGTCAGGTTGCAGTTGTTTATTCTAGTTGCATAGCGTTGTCGCCTTATTGGCAATAACTATAATGACATTTTGTACAGTGAACTTTACCCCTTCTACTAGATGTTTAAGGTGTCGTGATAATGTGCCCATGAAGTAGAAATGTAAGCAATGCCAATTGTTGTCCTGCATCGTCATGCATGCAAATGTCAAAAGTCATCGTGTGTATAAGAGAAGGCAACTTAAGATATGTGAGCATGTTAATAGCTGTGTTTATTACTCGGCCTATCCTGAACACATGACACCCACTCCTTGGACTTGAGTAGAGAAAAGCTATCCCTAGACAAATGCTAAAATTATAGGGTCAATCAGTAGAAAAGAAACCCAACTAAAATCTAAAAAGCATCACGCTTCTTTAATAGCAAAGAATATACTGAAAGCTATTAAAATCATTACATTTATAAAAGCAAAATGAAAACAATTTAAAAAGCAATTTTGCATTAAAAAGAAAGGAAGCTGAATTTTAAAAAATTGTCCCACGACTTGAAACTGCCAGATTGTTTATGTGTTCCAAGAGGTAGACAAACATTGCTGTTCCCAGCAACCCAGGTTGATGCTCCCAGAGGCACTCATTGAATCAGATCCATGGAGCAAACATGTTCCCATCCAGGCACCTCAGCAGCCGCCGAAGGAGAAACAGCCAATGCAGGATCCGCAGAAGCCGAGCCAAAATCCAGATCACTAGGAGCAGATGTATCCCTGCAGGACTTGTAAAATGCATTCAGAAGCAACGGCAAGCGCAAGGGACAACAGTACAAGTGGGCCATTAACGAGCTCACCAGTTAATCAATGTCCGAAGACCAAACCAGTTGCGTTCCTAGGCATATGTCCAGGGCACACTCGAAAGTGCACAGAAGACAGCGGAATATGGGCTGGACGCAGTGTAGCAACACAGGTTAAAGGACCAGAACCAGTGTTCATTTAGTTCCTAGAGCAAAACACGGTATCATGTGTTCACAACACAGGAGCACATATGGAACTGCTAGTTCCATTTGGCCTCTTAATAGGACATCCATTGCGGAGCAGAAAAAATAAAAGCACAGTCACGACAATCATGAATAGGACCAGCGGAAGACCTCCAAAAATGTTTCCCAGCACGGAGTGTATGAATGATGGAATGACTCTGAAGACTGGAAGGTACTAACCAAGCAAGAGCCTATTTTCTTAAAAATGTGAGCCGCTCCATCTGTACTAGACATGTTAAAAATGCGGTGCACAAGTTCCCCAAAATGTAGTGGGAAATTAGTGCGAAGTAGCGACTGTATCTCAGAAGAGGACCTTGTAACTTGAATATCAAACATCACTCTTGCAGATGTTAAGGCCACATCCTTCTGGAACAATAACGCTTTTGATCTGCTCAAAGCATCAATGTGCACATTCAAAATCTTTATCGAAGGCCATAACGTTGCCTCCCTAACTGTGTGGGCAGTTGGAAACAGTACTTGTGTTGAACAAGCAAAGACTGCAGAAACTGTAACCAGATAGGCAATGCCCAGTGTCATACTGTAGCAACTCTGATTGTTCAACATCATATAACTCCCATTCGAGAGTAATCTGAAAGCCAGACATATTCCAGCAGCCGTAGAATCCTTCAGATAGCAGAACAAATTTGCCATTGACGCATTACATGCGCCATGAAGCAAAACCTCCCTACACACCAAGGAATGTCCTAAAGTATTCTTGCAGTCTGACCCGCTAAGAATGGCGAGACTGAAGTCGTTCTTAGCGGTTCGGTCTCGCCATTCCAACAGCGATATCTAAATGGTAAGATCCATGACTTATGCCTATGTCTTTCTCCTAGCGCTTCACATCTGCCTACTTGATGGTATTGTAAGCACTATTGGAATCGAAATGTTGTTATTGGCAGGGAAATAAACCTGCGGATTATCCAATCTGCAGAAGGTATTTCTGCAACAGTGATTGGCAGTTTCTCCAACTTCTCTATGTGTAACATGGTGTAATTTGCATCCTTTGTTGCAATGATGATCTGTTGTTTTGTTAGGTTGTAAGGTAAAAGCAGGTTTGCGGCATTAAAGTGTCAGCATGGTACACGACCGGCACGATGTGTCTGAAGAGTCCAGCTCGGTAACATAATTGATCTATGCTGAGACTGTCCATGTTATAAAGTGGACATATCATGTTGTATAAGGTCTATTGCCGATGATACAATGTTACCCAAAGAGTGTATCCTTGTGGACAGGGCAGTCATACCATTATCTACTACTGCACGAGCCCATTCTAAATGTGCCCTGTCAATTTCGTGCAGTCTCTCAGCATCCTCCTACTGGGAAACTTTCTACACTTCATTATATATTGCGTATAAGAAGTGCTTTTAACATGGTTTTTGAGGACCTAATAAAGAGTCCTATAGCTCCATGTCATCAGAAAGAGGGACAAGTGTTGTTTCACCTGGGACAATGTTGAAGTTTTTAGCTAATCAAGGCACAACTTCTCAACTCTGTAAGTTGTTACCACCCCGAGTGTTGTGTCTGCGTGTAACATGGGTTGGGCCTGCTGATCCTAAACCCTTTGGTGTCACCCAGAAAACGTGCATGACATACATTAGTATTTAACAGCCATACTAACCATCACCCCGATTGTGTCCTGAAGAATTGTATGATCCATTGTGAAACATGGTGTCTAATGTTTCCTCTGTGTAATTTATGAACCGTGGGAATGGTTGATGTATTCAAATCTTTTATGATGTTTGCAGTACTATTTTTTTTTGCTCAAGAAAATTATTTGGTGTGGTATCTGGCATGCTCTAAATAATGCCTCGATTCCCTGAACTTGCCAATCTTTTGTTGCCCAAATTGATTTTAAATCAACAGTGTCCCTCCAAAAGTCAAACAAACAAAAGTAGACAGCTGGAAAAGAAAAGATTCAGAATATATCATCCTAGTATCAGTCAGCATAGTTTCCTTTGCTGCTATTGGTGTGAGTCTAAAATAATATACCCCGGTTTGTAGTATTATGACCAGAAAAATATGGAAAGTTTTGTGCAAACATATGTAAGCTACCCCATGGTGATGTAGGGTAGTGTTCCCATTGCATGTAATAAAACAGAGCACGTGGAGTACTTGCTTTATGCAGGAAATGATTAGCAAAATGTTGAAAACAGAACATTTCATCATAATTAGTTGTTCCTTCATACATATCCTCAGAACTGAAAATAGTGGAATACTCTAGATCTTCTAGCATTTCATGTACTGTATCAATGCCCCAATCATCAGAAACAGTACTAGGGGTGATAATATCATTAAAGAAATGTGAAATATATATGGTATTTCCAGACGTTCAGTTGGTCCAAATATATCATACAATACCCTATCCCATACAATTTCATCAGGAACTGGAACAGCAGAGATGTGTGATTAAGAATGAGGTGTTAGGACTAAGTTCACCAATTGTACAGCAGAGTGCTCTTGGAGATAGGGCCCATTCAGAAGCAAGAAAAAGACTGTTACAAAACCAATCCACAGGACGAGGAAAAGCAATGAAATTCTAATCCACAGAATCCACAGGTATAGCCATGGAGGAACAAATACGTCTTCTTCAGCCAAAAGTAGAACACACGCAATCTACCTCAGAGAGGTAGAACTGGAGGTGGTAGTGGCTCCGATAAATCTGACGAGAAGTCATCAAAGTCAATAAAGTAGCTGGAGGCTGTTCAATCCATTTTTGGAAGCTTTGAGTTGACTCGAATTATGGTACATTGACGTAGACATCATCCATGTCTGGTTTCCGAATAGAAATATGTGTTTCTGTGCAAGCTGTTTGTACAGTTGTTGTTGATGTAGCAGACAGAAGAGATACTTCATTATTTGCTGTCCTCGGCCGGGGAGTTGAAACTTCATCGCTGATCAAAACATCCAATGGGACTTCCAGGATAGTAGTGAGAGTAGACAGGTAACTACTCAAGATCCCACGTGGCCTACTGTGTAGAACCAACCACATGATGCAGTTTGATGAGATCTATTGACACAAATCTCTTGTTTTTGCAACCAACAAGGGACAGTAAAAGTACAGTTCTGGTATCTTCACCAGCCAGGCCAGGCTGGCACAAATTCTTTTTTGCCCACAATCTTCTCCCTGACCAGTTCACCAATCTTGGGGATCCAGCCGGAGGTTTCCGGTGCTTCCTTCACTTCTACAGTGGCGTGTGTTTTACTTGGACATTGCTCTGTGCGTCCCTGAAACTATCCAGTTCCTGTAAAACAGCCAAACATTCATTGATGTCAAAGGGTGTTTTTGCCGCCACTGTGCTGGGACTGTCGAGGTCAGATACCCACATCTTAACCCCAAACAGGATCTTGTAGGGAGTCCTTCCGCCAAGGGATTTTCTCGGCAGATAGTTGAGTGCTCTTTGGACCCGATATAAGTGATGCACCCAACTGTGACCTGAGACTAATTCTCTCGCTATTAAAGACTTTTTAAAGTCCTGGTTCTTCCTCTCCACTACCGAATTTTCCTCGGGATGATAGGGAGAGGAGTACCACACGGTCACACTCAATATCCCAAGGTGTCTTTGTAAGCCTTAGAGGCGAACGCCGGCCCCTGGCCCAAATGTAATGTGCCAACTGCGTATTGCCCGATGAAGACTTGCAAGTCCTTGTTAACATGTCGGGAGTCAGCCAATCGCTGTGGCCAAACCCATAGGAATTGAGAGCAGGAATCTACTGCAACCAAGATGTATTTGTAAGCCCCATCTCATTGTAAGGGGTCACAGTGGTCCAGATAAATACAAGCAAGAGGCTTGTCTGAGATCAAAAGAGGTGTCTGCGGGGGTCGCGCCATGGTGGAACCCTTCATCTGCTGGTAGATGACACATTTAAGGACAAAGTCCCTAGTCTGTTTGTAAAGACCTGGCCACCAGTCGCGTTGCTGCAATAGTGAAATTGTAGCCGTCACCCTTGCACATGCAGATGCTAAGCCTTCATGTGCTGCTAGGATTAACTCTAACCTGCGATCTTAATTTGGTATTACTCTATCCCCCACTCCGGGAATATGAGCAAATGGTACGTTTTGTGCATTTAACTGGTAGGAGTACTTTGCTGGAAAACCTTTCAGCAAATGGGTGTCTTCACATGCAGTCTTGACAGACATCATGATGTCTCTATCTATACTTGTACTGGAACGAGTAATTGTAGCAACAGCAGCAGTTTGCACTGTTGCTTTTCCGGCTTCACCAGCCATGGAATTCCCTGCAACGTGTATTCCTACATCCTGATGACTTAAGGTGTGAATCACATGAGTCTGTGGCAAACATTCTTTCAGCTTAGCCACTTGCCCCCAAAAGGCTTTGTGCTTTATGGTGTACCCTTTGCAATCTCTAAATCCATTCTGGCTTCAATAGTATATATACTCATTTTAAGACTGGACACAATAATACAAATCGAACACTATCAGTGTGGGGAATTCAGGATCTATATTCTCAAGTGCCAGAATCAAGAGCTCTAAATTCTGCCAGCTGCGCTCAGGGTGGAATTCACCATCCTGCATTCGCCCCTTCATGGCAGCTCCTGCCACCGAGTATTGGTGCTTTGTCCCTACCGCAGGCTGTGCAGAACCACCAGTATAGATGATGGAATCATCCTGATCAAGAGGCATTACTTCATTAGGCAGAGGACATTCGTTTTCGTAGTGCAGGTATGCTTGTGTTTGTAGTGTAGAGTCAAATTGTAGTCTACATCTGTTGCAGTGAGCGAGTTGGCCCACTGTATCCATCTCTGTTGTTATGCTTTTGCGTTGGGAACACTGGCTTTCATAACAGCCTCTAAGGCTGGCACTGGAGTCACGACAATTATTCGTTTCCTCTGGGCTATTGCTCTTTCTCTCTTCACAGCAGTCTGTACCGCCATCAGGATCTGTTCTGTCAGTGCAAAATGCATCTAAGCATTCGTGAATAAGTGTAATTTATATGCAGTTGGTACAGTGTCACCTTCATTGAATGTAACATAGGTATACCCTGATGACCCCGTGTTTACACATGTGAGGAAGTGTTTTGAAGCTAGCATGTCAGTTTGTACTGAACGTAAAATCTGTGTGTGTTCAGTTGCCCAATGTGTACTTGAAAAGTATGGACAAATTAAGTTGTAGAATGGTTTAACCCAGTCTGCGTAATCTGGTATGTATGCTCTGCCAAACTTTAGGAATCCCAATAAGGATTGAAGTTTTTCAAAGTGTTTGGTGGTTGTAAACACACAAATTTCTCTAAGAAGTGCATCACAAGGCTTTTGCCTTCACTTGACAGCTCGTATCCCAGAAGTAGGACATTGAGGTGGGCTATTTTCGATTTTTTTAAAATAAATTTGTAGCCCATGTGAGCAAATCCCAGAACTATGCAATCAACTCTTGTCAAGGTGTAGAAAGGTCATCATCCGTCAGATAAATGTCATCAACATAGGACAATGCCTTATCGTCAAATTCTTGTAGAAGTTCTGTGACCTGTGCTGATAACAGCTCAGGGCTATTCTTATACCCCTGGGGCAATCAAAAGAACTTTCTTTGAGAACCCAGCTTGGAAAATGCAGTCAAATACCTTCTTTCAGGTGCTATATTTTGGAAAAAAACTCAATTCGAGATATCTAGTGTTGTTTTGTATTGTTTACGCACTATATTGTTCATTAGTACTGCAATATGCGCATTCTGTACTACTGAAGGTACGTGTAGCTGTGTTTAGATGCCTGTAATTTAATACTAGACAATATGAATGGTCGAGTTTCATAACTGGAAACAAGGGATTATTCATAGGAGAGCTGCAACTATCTGCTACACCTTGGTGCTCAAGTTGTGTGAGAATCTCTCTAACTTGTTTTTTGGCCTCTTTTTTAATGGGGTATTGTCTTTGAGGGTGGGGTCGACCTCAATGTTATTTAATGATCAGGGGAATCGTCATCCCACTCCACATGGTTGCATTATAACACAGGAGCTAGCGCTAATGCCCACTCCTTGGCGTATGAATGTTTTACTGATTCTGGGGCGAGGTCAGAGAAGGCAGGTAAAATTACAGTTTCTCCGTTTGGGCAATCCATCACAAATTCAGGTGGCCAAAACTTTTCGGCCAAGAGAATATCGTAGCCGAATGACAAATTCTCCCAAAAGAGAACATTAATTTATCTTGGTACGTCTCCATCCAATTGGAGTTGCATCTTGTTTAAACGATGTGGGACACTCACCCTAGTATCCAGTGTTTCCACCTGAATATAGTCACTCAACAGTACTACCAACAGACAATCCATCAGGTTCCGGCGAACTATCGTGACTTCTGCTGCGCTGTCCAGCATCGTCCGAGCCCACTCCCCGCTCAGAAGCAGCGTCCTCAATATTCGTGGCATGCTTGACCTTAAGTCCTGCTACCTTATTCTTTTTGAATTGAGGTTTAAACTGTTTAGGTTTGTCTTCCTTTTTTGTTATGTAGTGAGACGAGCGTTGTGAGTCCTTCGGTTTCATGTGTGTGCAAAGAGCAAAAACGGGGCTTCATAGTTTTTAACGCTTTGAATCTTTGCAAAACTGCAAGGTACTGTGGTTTTACACATATATTAATTTATTTCACTGGTATAGTTCGCTGGAGAAGAGTTTATGTGATAGAGTCCATGCAAACACAGGGTTGTACACTGTATTGTACACGAGCTATCCTTGCATATTCGCACAAAGCTTTCTGAGTAAGATGACTGAACTGCTATAAAATTAACATAGATAAGTTAGTTGCTAATACACTATTTACACTAAGTGCAAAGTTTAGATAAAAAATAACGTGGAAGGCAGAGTAAATGCCAAATACTGATAGGTAAAGTTTTGTCACCCATGGCAACTTGCTTCAACCCCTAACCGCAGAGTGCATAGGTTTTCACTTTCCAGACATATTCTTTCATGGACGGGCCTTGAAAAAGATCTTCAGATAAAGTCTGTACTCTTGGAAGTCTTTATCAAATCTTTGCTAAGATAATGTTCCTTAAAAGTGTTGCAATTTATTTGAAATGAAATATTTCATATCATTTTACCTGAAACTTACCATCTTGATAACCTGTAGCTAAATCTTAATAAACCATCTTCTACAATCTATTCTATCTGCTAAGAGCATTTGGTTTATGGAGGTCATGGTAGCTGAAGAGTAGATTGTAGAAGATAGTTTATTAAGATTTAGCTACAGGTTATCAAGATGGTAAGTTTCAGGTAAGTAGGTAAGTATATGGAAGAGAGCTCCACTAGGAGCAGCTTCCTTGCTGCTCAGCCTGCACACTCCAACTGACACTCAGCACAGCACCAGGCACTCAGGCATTCCATGACATCACCAAGCATTCAGCATTCCACTCATCGCCAGGCACTCCATCACTCATCCTGGCTAAGCAGTAGGGAAGGTGTAACTAAAGAAAGGGTGTACGACAACACTCTATCTCGGCATGTATGGCACTGCGCTAATCCTACGCTTAAAGACTTTGATAGAAAAGCAGCCATTTGAGGTGAGCAAATTTAGAGTGTCGCTGGTGTTGAGGGTGCTCTATACAGGAGCTGCTTTCCACATAAACTTGAGAACTACCTAGAGTTCTCTGCTTCTTTTTTGCATAATTTATGCATCACTCTATGCCTGAAAGGATATTGTTTTGACTTATACTGGGTGCTCCCTTATGTCTGGACAAAGCTCTACCTCTCTGCCTCTCTGCATCACTCTATGCCTTAAAGGGTATTGTTTTGACTTATACTGGGTGCTCCATTGTGTCTGGGCAAAGCTATACCTCTCTGCCGTTTCTACAATAAAGTTTTTAAGCATAGGACTAACACAGTGCCTCCATGCCGAGTTGTAAAATGACAGAAGCCTTTTACCACTCCAGGCACAGTATTACAGCTTTGAATTGGTAAAATACCAACCAAGCCAACCCCTGACACCTGTTTCGCTCTCATTAGAGCTCTTCAGAGAAGTATAGCTTTGTCCAGACACAAGGAAGCACCCACTATAAGTCAAAGCAATACCCTTTCAGGCATGGAGTGACGCATAATTTATGCGAAAAAGAAGCAGAGAACTCTGGGTAGTTCTCAAGTTTAGGTGGAAAGCAGCTCCTGTATAGAGCACCCTCATCACCAGCGACACTCTAAATTTGCTCACCTGTTGAGGTTGCTCTATACAGGAGCTGCTTTCCACCTAAACTTGAGAACTACCCAGAGTTCTCTACTTCTTATTTGTATATATATATATGTCACCAAAACTCCCCTCCTTTACGAGATGAGCAGAGGACACAGCGGGGTTTCTATGGTTGTTTATTGGAAAAACAGACGGCATGACCGGTTTCGGCCGGACGCCTTTTTCAAATGCCACGGTTCCAAAGTCAAGTTCCCTGGTAGGTTTCTAAAATAGGCCCCTCCTATCCCATGATGAAGGGCTCACCAGCAACACCTTGGCCTGCAAGACGTCACAGCAGTCCAATGTCAGAACTACATGTACCATGATGCAGCGTGATGGTAAGTATCTTGTTGCAGCAGGTGAAACTCGAAGAAAATGCAGGGCATAAACAACCTCGAGTCCCCAACTTCCAGCCAGCCTGATCTATTGAAACCAGGGCTGGAGACGTAAGGACAGTGCCAGTGTCTCCCCAAGCAGTCTTGGGCCGCCAATTGACAGCAGCATCTGGGTTCCCTTGAGTAGAGATGGCGGGTCTCGAGCATATATATATATATATCACCTACTGGCGGTTGCCAGTGGGCAGTTGTAGTTAGAACCTAGTTTCCATAGGAAAAGCGCTTTTTGATTTGCCAATATCTTTGGCGCCGTTTGACGAATCATCGCGAAATTTTCAAAACTAATGGGGCGCTGCGGTCAGCTCCTGTCTTGAAAGTTTTGGGGTGATTCGTCTAGCGGGGGCCGAGAAAAAAAGGGGGTCCCAAATTGCGTTTTCTCTATGTTAATTTCCATAGGAAACTTTGGAACAGGCTACAGTCCGAACTGCTGAACGGAATTACACCAAATCTGGCAAAAAGGTAGCTCTAGGTTCAGAAAGCGTTCTTTGTTTTAAATGGTGTAAATCCGTTCAGTAGTTCCTGAAATATTCATATTTAAAAAAATTATATATCTGGTGACCGCGGTGGATCCGCAAACCCTCCCGAGCACGAGCTTGAGTCTGATTGACTACCAAAACCTAAAAATGTTGGCAGCCATCTTGTGACTCAGTTGAACCGAGTCACAAGAAAAAAAAAGTTAAAAATGAAGAAAAGGGGGCAGGGTAGAAACACCCTGACCCCCTAGGCCTGCTCAGGGGGTCTCACAGTACCCCCAGGGCCGAAAAAAGCATTTTTTTTTAAAGAAATTCAGCAGAATTCGCGCTGGGTTTGTGAATCCCGCCGAAACAAAAAAAAAACTAAGCGTGGGCTCCTGCGCTCCGTTTTCTAGAAGCCACCGGTGGGCCAGGTCCTGAGGGCAATGTGCAAAATATATGTGGGGGCGTGCGGGCCACTGCAGCCCCGGGGACCGCCACAACCCCGGGGCTTTATTAATTATGCACGGGGGCACGTGGCCCCCCGCAGCCCCAGGGACCACCACCTCCCCGGAGCTTTCTTCAATTATGGACGGGGGGCCTCGCGGGCCCCCCAAGCCCCAGGGACCGCCTCCTCCCCGGGGCTTTGTTCAATTATGGGTGGGGGCCTCATGGGCCCCCCCAAGCCCCGGGGACCGCCACCTCCCAGGGGCTTTCTTTAATTATGGGCGGGGGGCCTCACGGGCCCCCCCAAGCCCCAGGGACTGCCACCTACCCGGGGCTATTACTAAAAATACGTGTGGGGGTCTCAAGCCTCCCCACACTGCCCCAGGGACCACCACCTCCCTGGGGCACTAATTATTGAAGTACGGGGGTCCGCTCCGGCCCCCCGGCCCCGGGGACCACCACCTCCTCGGGGATATCTTCACGTTGGAAGTGGGGTCACGCGGCCCACCTCCAGGAGCCCTCTTTGGCCCTGGGGACCGCCACCCCCTAGGGCCGGCCCCGGCAATGTCCTTGGGTGACCACCCGCGGGACATTGCAGTTTGCAATGACAGGACGGAAGCACTGCTCCTGCCCTGTCATTGCAAACACTGCTTTGCTTCATGGAAGCGAGAGCAGGAAACCTGCTCTCGCTTCCATGAAGTGAAGCAGATTGCTTTTGGACAAGGGGAGCTGCATGTCAGCAGCTCCCCTTGTCCAAAAGCAATGCCGGCTCCTGCAGGAGGCGGGGAGCCGGCTGGGACCGCTGGGACATTGGGGCTCCCCCTGCCATCCCCAACGTTGAGGCCATGCCCCGGGGGATGGGGTCCCCGGGTCCTATAGTGGCCCAGGGAAGGGGGGCCACGCGGACCCCCCTCCCGTTAAATAATAATAAAAAAAATAAACGAGGCCAGGGATGGGGTCCCCGGGGGCAAAAGTGGCCCTGGGAAGGGGGGCCACGCGGCCCCCTCCAGTATAAATAAAAATAACTAAATAAATGAAAAGAGGCAAAGCCCTGGGGGATGGAGTCCTCAGGGCCAAAAATGGCTTCAGCGGGGGGCCGCGCGGCCCCCCTCCTTTAAAAGAATAGTTTAAAAAAAAAAAAAATAGGTGGCCATGCCCCGGAGGATAGGGTCCCCGGGGCCGAAATCGGCCTCGGGAGGGGGGCCGCGCGGCTCCCTTCCCGTTTGTTTAGGGGAAAAAAAGGTCTCAGGCCCTGTGGGATGGGGTACCCAGGGCCCAAAAATATTAAGAGAAGGGGGCCCACAGAGCCCCTCTTCTTAAAATAACAAAAAAACAAAGAGATGCCGGCATCTCGCCGGAGGCCCTGCCCCCTCCCTGCACCACACTGCAAACGCGCTTCCTAGCGTGTTTTGGGTTGGGGTATGAAGTCCCCTTGATTCCTAAGAGTCCTTAGGGGCCAACTAGCCCACAAGGTACTTCCAGTAAGCCACACACAGTGGGATTGCTAAGAGGTAGTCCGAGGTCACGCCCCTTTTTACACCACTGTGCAAACGCGCCTCTTGGTGCACTGCTGGTGGGGCGATGAGCTCCTCTTGTGTCCTGAGGACCTCAGGACTAAAGTGGACTTCATCCCCCAAGCAGCAGTGCGCCAGGAGGCGCGTTTGCAGAGTGGTGTAAAAAGGGGGCGTGGCCTCGGACCACTCTCAGCAATCCAGCTGTGTGGGGCTTACTAGAGATAACATGAGGGCTAGTTGGCCCCCAGAGACCCTCAGGAGGCAAGGGGACTTCATTCCTCAACCAAGAGCGTGCCTGGAGGCGTGTTTGCATAGTGGTGGAGAAAGGGGGCGTGGCCTGTGTCCACCTCTCAGCAATCCCACTATCTGGGGCTAACTGGAGGTATCAGGTAGGCTAGTTGGCCCCTAAGAATCCCCAGCAGCGAAGGGGACTTTAATCCCCATCCAAGAGCTCACCAGAGAGCACGTTTGCAGAGTGGTGGGCAAAGGAGACGTGGCCTGCTACGAGAACTTACCAATCCAGCTGTGTGGGACTTACTGGAGGTAATAGGAGTGGTAGTTGGCCTCCAAGGTTCCCCTTGGGGGCCAACTACCCCTCCTGTTACCTCCAGTAAGTCCCACACAGTGGGATTGCTAAGAGGTCTTCGGAGGCCACGCTCACCTTTCTCCACCACTCTGCAAATGTACCTCCTGGCACAGTACTGGTTGGGGGATGAAGTCCACTTTACTCATGAGGGACTTTGGGGTCCAACGCAGCGGAATTCCTGAGCGCTTGTCGGAGGCCCAGTCACCTTTCTGCACCACTCTGCAAACGCGACTACTACGTTATAGTTGGAAATTAGCATTTAAAAAACCTTAGAAATTCACTGAAAAAACCATAGGTTTCAGGGACGTTATAGTTAGAAATTAGCATTTAAAAAACCTTAGAAATTCACTGAAAAAACCATAGGTTTCAGGGACGTTATAGTTAGAAATTAGCATTTAAAAAACCTTAGAAATTCACTGAAAAAACCATAGGTTTCAGGGACGTTATAGTTAGTTGGACATTTCACTCGAACAAAACCAGAGAAATTCAGCTGTTATAGTTAGCTGATCTAACTATAACTTGCGCCCCTACAATGCGCTGCTGATTACATCACTCATGACATGGTCAATGACATCACTGATGACATCTCAAATGACATCACTGATGACATCATTCATTTAATATCTGATGCACCTTTTCACACCCTAATATAACCTTTCATACACCTACGGAAAAAATACAGACTAACATTCTCGATACAATAGACACACCAATACCAGTTAGTACATACCCACTCACTGATTCATAGGTCTACACACACATCCACTCACTCACCCATACAGTCACTCATACATGCAGTCACTCATCAATACAGCCACTGATATATGCACTCATACACCCATACAGACACCCACACACCGCCACTCAACCATAGAGTTACTCACACACCTAGTCAGACACCCAAAGAATCAATCACACTGCCATTCACTCACCTATACAGTTATACACACACCACCTCACTTATTCCTACAGATACTAACACATACTTACTCTCTTCTACAATCACTGACACAAGCACACACTCATCCATACAGCCACTCTCACAATCACTCACTCTCACAAATAGTCACTTATATACTCCAACACTCACATATACTGCCTTTCACATATGTAGTTGCTCACACATATACCACTGAGACATCCATTCAATCACCAACACAGCCATATGCACACTCACTCACCCATACAGCCCCTCGCAGATGCACTCATAAACCCATACACCCAGTGAATCACCCACTCACACATCCATGCAGGGAGTCCCACACCCCCCACCCACCCACACAGACACTCAGGCACCCATACAGGTACTCAGACAACCAATCATTTACCCATATAGACACTCATGTAGCTACTCACCAACCCATGCAACCACTTACACACCAACTGGAAGACTGATACAGACATTCACACAGATTAGTCATTCCCCTGTGCATTCACTAAGACACGTTTAATTACTCACTTATACAGTCAGTCACGCACCCACTAAATCATCCATTCAAACACTCATACACCCACTCATTCTTCAATACACCTTGGAGTATAGATATATAACATTCTTAAACGTTTTAGAAACACTCAGTCACTGGATGATATCATCAGTGATGTCATTTGAGATGTCATGAGTGATGTCATGAGTGATGTCACTGACCATGTCATGAGTGATGTAATATGTGACGTCATCAGCAGTGCATTGCGGGGGCGCGAGTTATAGTTAGCTCAACTAACTATAACGGCCGAATTTCTCTGGTTTTGTACAAGTGAAATGTCCAACTAACTATAACGTCCCTGAAACCTATGTTTTTTTCAGTGAATTTCTAAGGTTTTTAAATGCTAATTTCTAACTATAACGTCCCTGAAACCTATGGTTTTTTCAGTGAATTGCTAAGGTTTTTTAAATGCTAATTTCTAACTATAACATCCCTGAAACCTATGGTTTTTTCAGTGAATATAGATATATGTAGATATAGATATATGTATATATATATATATATATATATATATATATATATATATATATATATATTGCCCATTATTGTTACCATTCAGCATGATAACCACTTGCCATAGAACAAGGTTTTGTGCAACATTGTACAGAGAGACCTTGAAATACAGGCCTAAGAACGTGATCAGCAATGCTCGCCACATTCCTGATCACTTTCTTAGGTCTCTACAGCAGGACTCAGATACCAAACTGTAGCTAATGGAACTCGGTCTTCAATTGGAGTGTGTGCATATATTTATTGATATGCATTGCGTGGTACTTGTGTTTATCCTACTACTGCAGTAGTCTTCATATTTGGAGCGTTCTTGCCCTGCAAATCTCACAGCCTTGTGCAGGGGGCCATACTAGCAGCATTTAGAGCATCCTGTGTACACTCAAGCATTCATCCTGTGTACACTCAAGCATTCAATCCCTCAGCCTCTGTGTGCTGTAAACGAGTGCTGAGATTAGTGAAAGAAAAAAAGACAGGTTCCCAGTCCCTCCAGTAAAAACATACAGATTCATATCTCAAGACTAGGTAGCCAAAACTTCACATGAGCAGAATATTTCATGATTATTATTGCATATGTATAGCCATCTCTTCATCAGTGTTTGGGCCTCACAGATTTGTGAGTCTAATAAAAATATATGGTACGGCTACCGCTTCTTTAACTCCAGTTCCCAATTGCCTCCTGTAATGTTCTGATCAATTGGATTAATTCCACAATTTTTCAATTAACCTCAATTACTTTTATCATATTCCTTAAAATGTCGTGTCACTGGATGTCTGTGCTCTCTGTATTGTCCATGGTTGTTCCAGAATTCTTTTTCAAGTGCAAAAAAGTGCCATCAATAAAGCCCTACTTGCATGGCCATTCGAACACATAACCATTATAACATTTTCTAACTTAATGGTTACTGGAGATTTTTAGTTAGAAAAACAGAACTTAGATACAACATATGAGGTTTTTTAGAGTCCATAACCTCTTTAGGTTTTCAGCAACACAATGAGGTCCCCACCCATGTTAAACGTCACTCGTTAAACCTACTTTGGACACAAAATTTATAAGTTATGGATTTAAATATACAGCCATGCATCTGGTTAGATCATTATATGATTGAAATTTCCACCCCTTCCTCAGAATACTCACATAACCAACTCATGGAATTCATTAATGTGAGGATATTGAAGTTAACATCAAAGAGATGGCAACCTTGTTAACTCAAACAACTCCAATACTAGATGATTCAATTACAGAGGCTGAAAGGGAATACACTAACATGCCACTTACAGTAGCATCGGACAGATTTGGCCCACTGCAAACGCAATGTACAACCAGGAGATCTAAACCAGATCCTTGGTTTAATAAAGAATTGAAGGAGACCAAACTTAAACTGCGCCAGACTGAACGGCTATGGCGCAGAAATTACTTGGAAAGTTTTAAAATCAAAAACAAAAAGGGACAATTGTAACTTAAATTAAGGCAAGCAAAATCAAGTTATTACAGTAACAGGATCTTGGAAGCTGTTAATAAGCAGAAAGAAACTTTTAAAATATTGAATGACCTTATTTCCTCGAAGAAGGCAACCCCCAAGGTGAGAGCCTCTCAAGAAGTATGCGATCAGCTAAATTCTTCTATTATTGATAAAATTAACACTATTCAGGGTAGTATTACTCCACCGACGACTGTTAACAGCTTTGGGCCCAAATCTGAAATTAATGGCACAACCCATACCTGCTTCCCTGATATCGGGTAAGCAAAATTAAAAGAATTACTTAATAAGGTTAACTCAGGCTTGCCTAAAGATCCTTGTACACCAGTTATTTTAAAGCAAATGCCTTGTGCATTAAATATCCCACTAGTAACATTAGTTAACAAAACTCTTAGGCAGGGATCTATGCTGAAAACCTTTAAGAATGCAGAAGTGATTCCCCTGTTGAAAAAGAAGGGGGATGATCCGATGGTTTTAAAAAATTACTGTCCAATCTCTTTACTTCCATTGCCTGCTAAAATAATGGAAGCCTATGTTGCTCAGGTGCTGTGCAATTTCTTACAGACCACTGCCTTCCTTCAACCTCTGCAAGCAGGGTTTGGGCCTACTCATGGTACAGAGTCTATGATAACAAAGGTAGTGGATATACTCAGACGATAAGAGGACCACTGAAGGAATGTTTCCTTGGTTCTTTTAGATCTCTCTGCGGTTTTGACAAGGTCGATCATACAATTTTGATCGACCGTTTAACTGAGGCAGGGTAAATCCCTTGAATGGATCTAGTCCTATCTAGAAGATCGCACACCGGCAGTGAAGCTTGGAAACTATACCTCCCAAGCAATTGGACTTCAATGTGGCATCCCACAGGGCTCCTCTTTGTCGCCTCATCTGTTTAATCTGTAAATGAAACCATTAATAGCAGCACTAGCAACATCAGGCTCTAGCGTTTATAATAATGCAGAAGACTCTTAGCTACTATTCCATATGGATAACACACCAGCATCACTGGAAAAGTAAAAAAAAAACTATGAGATTCATTGTCAGCTGGTTGGCTATCAATTAGTTGAAGCTAAATACTGATAAAACTAAAATTGTCTTGCTGAGTACCAGGGCTAATCTCTGAAGTGCCAATTTATGGCCTGTAGATCTTGGCCCAGCACCTACTCCAGTTCCCTCTGCTAAGAGTCTGGAGATCGTAATTGATGGCAATCTCTGATTAAAACCTCAAATAGGAGGTGTGGTGTCAAAATGCTCCTTTTTGTTAAAAACGATGAGGAAGATTGCAAATCTGCTGCCTTTTGAAACAAGGAAATTAATTGTAACCTCAGTCATCCATCCTAGACTCGATTACGCTAACTCCGTTTATGCAGGTCTTTACCACACTGCTTTGTGTAAAATTCAGATCATTCTCAATGAAGCAGCCCATTTGATTTTCCTCCTTCCTTGCTATTCGGCCATGTTACTGCTCTCTCAGGCGCGTAGCTCCACCAGAGTGCCTCTGCCTCCCGCTCCGAACCGACCCTGGTTCGAGGCCGGTCCCCGCCCTGCACCGCATCTCTACTGCTCCTGCTTGCTTTTTTGGTAATTCTTGCACTGCTTTCCTTGGCATTCCTTTTGCTTTATTTTACAGTTCTTTTGCCTTATTGTTAGTATTGGCTAGGTTTCTCTTTGCCCTTGCCCGTTCTTTGCTGCTCTCTTTTCCCGCCTTTCCCCGCCGCTGTTGCCCCCGCGGCCCCTCCCCCGCCGGTTCCCGTTTCCCAGCTGCGTCTCTCTCCCTCCTCCCCTATTTAATGATGGCCGCGCAGCGGATGCATGCAGCGGGCACGTTGCTAGCGCGCCGAAGGCGCTCCAAAGGCAAGCCTGTCTGCGCCCATCCGCGACCAGCACCAGGACCCCTGGTCTGCCAACCCGCCAGCGCTACAGCTCCTCGGCTCTCTGCGAACTCAACACCGGTAAGAACTTCAACTGCAAGCTCTCCTCACCTCTTGACACCCACGGACCCTTCACTGCCACCACTCCTTCACCCTCGCAGAGACCCAGGACCCTCCACCGCCCTCCAGCAACAACTCCAGCGCACCCCAAACCCTGAGTGGTATCCTCCTCAACATCCGCTCCTTCCCCAGACACGCCACGGAAATCTGGGACCTCCTTGACAGCACCGCCCCGGACATCGCCTTCCTCACCGAAACCTGGACGTAATGCGGCAGCCTGGCCACAGAGACCACGCCACTATGGGACTTTCACATGGGGCCAAAGACCCGACATGATGCTGGGTTTGATTATGGCACAGCGGCGAAGGAGATTCCTTGACCGGCCATCCCGGACTCTGAGACCCACTGGGGTAATAACAATGGACTAAGATTTTGCATAGTTTGTACTGGACCCACTGGGGTTGTATTTTGCTAAAAGAAACGCAGAACTACAGGCACCAGCATGCCGGTTATTTTTCTCTGAGAGCCCACCTGGGATTAATTAGAGTTTTGCGCATGCGGTTAATGGTGCTTGGGAGTGGCCGCCAGTACGATGCAAGTCCTCCTCCTCTGACGAAGGAGCTGTGTAAGCTCTGAAACACGTTAGGAATAGAATGGAAGTAATGTGTTTTTGGACTGGGAAGGTCGTGTTTTCCAATAAATATGGTGTTTACCAGCCTGCTGTTGGCGTGTCCTTGCCTCAGGGCACTTTTCGTTGGATATATATATATATATATATATATATATATATATATATATATATATATATATATATATATATATATATATATATATATATAAAATTCTACTATACTTTTTACATCGATATTTTTTTCGATATTTTTCTACTTACCTGTTTAAGTAGAGGTAGTCAATATCTTTGCATTCTATATTTTTGCATCGATATTTTTTACTTCAATATTTTTAACATCGATATTTTGTCAGTGAACCTATTTAGAAATCTCTTTAGATGTGTGAACCAGATTCCCAGGGCCTAGCCGCGATTGACATCTTTGTTGTATGATACTTTAATGCGGTGTCCACCTTCAACCACCTTTTTGTACTTCCAGACAAAGAAGATTGTTAATTTTGTACTCGGAAGAAGCCCCTTTTGAAATAACAGTCATGTTTATATCCTTTTGTGAATTGATCAAATAATGTTTAATTAAGGTACAGGAGCTCATGTTTTTAATATCCCTTTTAATTAATATCGCATTATAATTTGGATGTGGTGAGCCATGATATTTATACTGCACTTACTGCATTCTTTCACAAGCACACAGTGTGTCCAAGTCATGGTTCTTCTAAGTCTCTGAATAATCTAGCATCTGTGAACTAAACATTTACTCAGAGCATAACACACGGACATACATGAATTATTTCTGAGTTAATAGCTTGTTGTGTTATTTGCTTCAATAATTAGATGTTCTCATTCCGAACACAATGAGCGAGGGGATGAAAGAAAATAAGGGTGTTCTTAATTAGGTGTTTTAAGTATTAGTGGATTTGGAGATTTTACGTCTTGGTGAGAATTTTTAGTGCTCTATGAGATTTAAGATTTCTATTTTTAAATTAGATAGTGTTCAAATGGTAGCTATGCTGCCTCTCAAGATTTGTTCCCAAACAAGAATTCTGTTAACTGTCATCTGAAAATTGTGTGCTGTCCAAACAGCATGTTTATTTTCCAGAATTGAATATGTTACATTATTATTTTTTATTGATCAGTATCATAATTCCATTTTTTTGTTCAGCTGAAGATGAAATTACTTTTCTCTGCCAGCATCTATTTGAATTTGAGGCTTCCTTATTCTCGTAGATTATAGCAATGCTCTTTACAAGATGGTGTAAACTTCTCTGTTTTTTAAATTGTCTCTGTAATAAACAATATTTGAGTGAGTACTAACATACCATGCTATACAAGCTGAGAGCTGCACACACTTGGCTACCTTCACAGGAACAATACAATACCAGATAGATAGAGGGTCCAAGGGAAAATGTATAGACCTGCGCGGATAAATCCCCTCACCATATATAACAACAACAAAAAATCCGCGGGTCTCAAGGAAAGATATATATAAAGAGACGGGCGTTACAGCAGTACACACAACAGGAGAACATGAAAAAACGGGAGGATCTCAATTACGAGGACGGATTCCCATCACCCACCGAAGTGGCATGCTTCATCATTTGCTTCAGCCACTACCGATCTGACTGTGATCAAGGCTTTCTTCAGGACCTAATTGTAACTACTGCACGTGAAACAAAATTATACAAAACACTGTAAAGAACGATACAACCATATACCTGGGTACGTAAATATGTTGGCACTATAGGCATAGGTGTAGTACTCCCGTATCAAATCGGGAGGGAACTCGCCGCTCCTGGCAACTGCTCAGGGCGTGAGGCAACGCTCTGCTCCGTCGTTACCCGGGCCGGATCCTGAGAGTCACAAGCCAGGACTCTCAGGATCCGGCCCGGGTAGCGACGGAGCAGAGCTTTACCTCACGCCCTGAGCAGTTGCCAGGGCGGCGAGTTCCCTCCCGATTTGATACGGGAGTACTACACCTATGCCTATAGTGCCAACATATTTACGTACCCAGGTATATGGTTGTATCGTTCTTTACAGTGTTTTGTATAATTTTGTTTCACGTGCAGTAGTTACAATTAGGTCCTGAAGAAAGCCTTGATCACAGTCAGATCGGTAGTGGCTGAAACATGTAGACCTCTTCATTAGCGCGCTCGTACACGCAGTCAGATTGCGCGCTTACTGCTTTTTAACCATTGACACCACGTGATCTTAATAAATTTGTTTTCTCGTGGTAGTCAATTTTACTTCACCTTTTCTTTTACACTGCACCGCATACTCACCACACCGCCTTATGCTTCAGTGATCTTAGGTGATCTAGTCCTGGATCATATTTGAAAACATCCGCGAGCTCCTCCTGTATACTAGTATGGAGTTGTAGCTCCTTGGTTGCACTACTGTGTGGCCGAGAGGAGATCCCCAAATGATGAAGCATGCCACTTCGGTGGGTGATGGGAATCCGTCCTCGTAATTGAGATCCTCCCGTTTTTTCATGTTCTCCTGTTGTGTGTACTGCTGTAACGCCCGTCTCTTTATATATATCTTTCCTTGAGACCCCCGGATTTTTTGTTGTTGTTACCTTCACAGGAAGCCATGTTGAAGGTTATTTTATAGTGACTAAATTGGAGGAGTCCCTTAGAATTAGGGCATGGTCCTTGTTGGATCTAACATCTCTAAAGAATATTCTGCAATCTATTAAATCTGGCTCTCCACTGGATCCCCTTCCCCTGACAAACATGGCTTTGCCCCTGCATACATTCAAGGATTGGTGACGCCTTATAGGCCTACGCATTTCCTGAGGTCGGCCACTCACCAGGGGCGTAACACAGGCCCCCGCAGCCCCCGCAGTGCGGGGGGCCCCCGAAGTCGGCCCCCTCAGCACAATGCAGACTGGCTTGACTCTGGGACCAAATACCTTAAATATTAAGGCACAGTCAGTGTCACGGCACGGTTCGGCTGGGCAGAGTCTCTGAGGCAGAGGAGCATTTTAATAATGATCATGGCCTGCTGCCCATGCACCACAAAGGCTGGCTCTGTGCACGGGTGGCAGGCCCTTATTAAAACAGGCCCTCGGCCTCAGAGACTGGGCTCATGCGGCCGCAGTGCCGCAAGTTCACATTTAGTGCTGCCTGCGCGCCATCACGCATTGCTCTGCAGGGTGGGGTAGGGTGGGTCATGCACGCAGAGTAAACTGCCCGTGTCAGCACCAGTCATCTGCGCCTGCTTCCATGGACGCCACTGAAGCAGCCTGAAAGCAACTAAGTTAGGTCACTTCTCCTTCCATTTCCTCAGGTAAAAATCCTTTATCTATTCATTAAAATGTTTCCATTACACTTGGACTAGGGGCGTAACACAGGCCCCCGCAGCCCCTGCGGTGCGGGGGGCCCCCGAAGTCCAGGGGGCCCCCTCAGCACAATGCAGACTGGCTTGACTCTGAGACCAAATACCTTAAATATTAGCGCGCAGTCAGTGTCACGGCACGGTTCGGCTGGGCAGAGTCTCCGAGGCAGAGGAGCATTTTAATAATGATCATGGCCTGCCGCCCATGCACCGCAAAGGCTGGCTCTGTGCACGGGTGGCAGGCCCTTATTAAAACAGGCCCTGGCCTCAGAGACAGAGGCTGGGCTCACGCGGCCGCAGTGCCGCACGTTCACATTTAGTGCTGCCTGCGCACCATCACGCATTGCTCTGCAGGGTGGGGCAGGGTGGGTCATGCGCACAGAGTAAACTGCCCGCGTCAGCACCAGTCATCTGCGGCCCACCGTGGAAACGCCCGGTGCCCGCTACTGCCAGTCCGGCCCTGGAAGCAGCCTGCAAGCAACTAAGAGGGTCATTAGGATGGCGGGCGGACTTTAGTCCCGCACCCCTGATTAGGATGCGACCGCCACCCTGGCGGTCGCATTCCGCAGATTAACATTGCGGCGGGTGCTGCGTACAGCACCACCCGCCGCAATGTCAAATTGACATGTTGTGCATTTCCATGCACAACCTGGCAGGCACCGCGCGGTGCCTGCCACCTTGTGCATGGGAATGGAGGGGGGTACCATGGGTACCCCCCAAGTGCACCCCCCAACCCCCCACCCCACAGGGGGCCCGCAACGGGCCCCCAAAGCAATTCCCTGCCAGCATTTCTGGGGGTGAGTGTTTGATTTGCTCTAACGCTCCGTCCATCATCCCCTTTGGTATCGCTTTGTTCGCCCTAAGTTGGCAGGGTATGCCCAGACGTGGGTCCCTTGCTCACTTTGCCACTGGATTCAAGATAGCCTGGCTGATGAGGGTTTTGAACCCGAAACCGGTCCCAGGATTATTGTTTCCGGTCCAGGGAAGACATGGCTTGGCAGTTCGGGCTGGACTGTTCCCATGAGGCACAGGGTCAGACCGATTTGCATATGGCCATGTCTGAACTGGGGTGGTGGAGTGAGCTAAAGAATGATGATGGATTAAACCCAGATCAGTTGACTGGGGGTGAGTGTTTGATTTGCTCTAACGCTCCATCCATCATCCCCTTTGGTATCGCTTTGTTCGCCCTAAGTTGGCAGGGTATGCCCAGACGTGGGTCCCTTGCTCACTTTGCCACTGGATTCAAGATAGCCTGGCTGATGAGGGTTTTGAACCCGAAACCGGTCCCAGGATGCTTGTTTCCGGTCCAGGGAAGACATGGCTTGGCAGTTCGGGCTGGACTGTTCCCATGAGGCTAAGGGTCAGACTGATTTGCATATGTCCATGTCTGAACTGGGGTGGTGGAGTGAGCTAAAGAATGATGATGGATTAAACCCAGATCAGTTGACTGGGGGTGAGTGTTTGATTTGCTCTAACGCTCCGTCCATCATCCCCTTTGGTATCGCTTTGTTCGCCCTAAGTTGGCAGGGTATGCCCAGACGTGGGTCCCTTGCTCACTTTGCCACTGGATTCAAGATAGCCTGGCTGATGAGGGTTTTGAACCCGAAACCGGTCCCAGGATGCTTGTTTCCGGTCCAGGGAAGACATGGCTTGGCAGTTCGGGCTGGACTGTTCCCATGAGGCACAGGGTCAGACTGATTTGCATATGGCCATGTCTGAACTGAGGTGGTGGAGTGAGCTAAAGAATGATGATGGATTAAACCCAGATCAGTTGACTGGGGGTGAGTGTTTGATTTGCTCTAACGCTCCGTCCATCATCCCCTTTGGTATCGCTTTGTTCGCCCTAAGTTGGCAGGGTATGCCCAGACGTGGGTCCCTTGCTCACTTTGCCACTGGATTCAAGATAGCCTGGCTGATGAGGGTTTTGAACCCGAAACCGGTCCCAGGATGCTTGTTTCCGGTCCAGGGAAGACATGGCTTGGCAGTTCGGGCTGGACTGTTCCCATGAGGCACAGGGTCAGACTGATTTGCATATGGCCATGTCTGAACTGGGGTGGTGGAGTGAGCTAAAGAATGATGATGGATTAAACCCAGATCAGTTGACTGGGGGTGAGTGTTTGATTTCCTCTAACGCTCCGTCCATCATCCCCTTTGGTATCGCTTTGTTCGCCCTAAGTTGGCAGGGTATGCCCAGACGTGGGTCCCTTGCTCACTTTGCCACTGGATTCAAGATAGCCTGGCTGATGAGGGTTTTGAACCCGAAACCGGTCCCCAGGATGCTTGTTTCCGGTCCAGGGAAGACATGGCTTGGCAGTTCGGGCTGGACTGTTCCCATGAGGCACAGGGTCAGACCGATTTGCATATGGCCATGTCTGAACTGGGGTGGTGGAGTGAGCTAAAGAATGATGATGGATTAAACCCAGATCAGTTGACTGGGGGTGAGTGTTTGATTTGCTCTAACGCTCCGTCCATCATCCTCTTTGGTATCGCTTTGTTCGCCCTAAGTTGGCAGGGTATGCCCAGACGTGGGTCCCTTGCTCACTTTGCCACTGGATTCAAGATAGCCTGGCTGATGAGGGTTTTGAACCCGAAACCGGTCCCAGGATGCTTGTTTCCGGTCCAGGGAAGACATGGCTTGGCAGTTCGGGCTGGACTGTTCCCATGAGGCACAGGGTCAGACTGATTTGCATATGGCCATGTCTGAACTGGGGTGGTGGAGTGAGCTAAAGAATGATGATGGATTAAACCCAGATCAGTTGACTGGGGGTGAGTGTTTGATTTGCTCTAACGCTCCGTCCATCATCCCCTTTGGTATCGCATTTCCATGGCGGCATCGCCGCCATGGAAAGGCCTGTAACCGCACGCATGTTAATATGGATGGCGGTGCCTGCTAGGCACCGCCACCATATCAGGGGCCAAGTCCGCCCGGCCGGCAATCGGAACGATCGGAAGAGCGGCAGACGCACTTTGCGCCGCCGTGATACCCCCGCCATTATAACATGACGGGGGGTATTACTCGTTACGATGCCGTAACGGTCGCCACCGCCGGCCCGCCGGTGGCGAACGTTACGACATCGTGATAACCCCCTAAGTTAGGTCACGTCTCCTTCCATTTCCTCAGGTAAAAATCCTTTCTCTATTCATTAAAATGTTTCCATTACACCGGGGCCACATAGTCAGGAATTCAAATTTGATGCTAATGCACATATTAATGCCTTGCAAGTAAACGTACAAATCGTATACTTTAAAATTTGTGACCGAATAGAATTGCATATTTTAAAAAAATGCACCGACAAAAAACACCACAAATAAAAGACGTTAATGTATATATTTCTACACAGCATATGAATATAGTGATGGCTTTTTGTTGTATTACACAATTTTACACAATATGTATTTTAAAAAAATCCGGAATATAGAGCTACACTCGTTAGTGCTTCATTCATAATGCAAGCATCATGTCAGTCCGGCATGCAGCTCCGCGTGGCACCTTGCGCACACTGAAAGCAACCCCCTATTTACATGTTGAATAAAAAACAATTTGAACTTTTAACTAATGCTACACACAAAGATTGTCCTTTAAGACCTATCAACTGCCTTGGGAAATGTTGGCTGGAAATCCAGGCTTGATCTAGGTGTCACCAAAGGCAAAGATGGACCGTGCTATGGAAATTTCCAGATGTTTATTACGCACTGTTGTTTGCCTTAGTGTCTGGGTAATCCTCCATTCATCTGGGTCATTTCGGCTGCACTGTGAACAGCATGAAATGATCAAGTAACTTTTGCTTGGAAAATTATGTAAACGTCTTCCAATAGGCTGGATTATATTAGGCGTACTAAAGGTCCTTTAATATTTGATGCATACAAATTCTGAATATCGAGAGAGTGTACTCTTTAGGGAATGCTTGACCGTGCAGTGTTTAGTTTTTTTGTGGTCGGTTGTGGCCTTCATTTGCATTTTACTTTATTTTTGTATGTACTGACCCTTTATTTAAGGTAAATTACTTAATGTGCATTGAAAGTACGTTTGGGACACTCATGCCATTGATTTGTCTCATTTCTGAGTGCATTAATATTGATTTTACAAACCATACAAAAAAGGAATGAATAGGGTAATAGTGTCAGCCAAAAGAGGGCATTTGATGCACAACAGGTGTAAGGGTTAGAGTGCAGAAGGGTGCTGTTTTTAACTTGCAAAGATTTACATAGTGTCCAATTCTTTCCATTTGCGAAGCTTGCAAAGTTTCCCATTGCAATCCCACAAAGTTTGTCTCTGCATAGTGTGATAATTTTTACTGCATAGCAATATATTCTTTCACTTTCAACAAAGCTAGCCAGGATGAAAAATGTGTCTGCGACTTTACCTTTTGCAGAGTTTTTCTATGTGTAATGACATTGCAGAGGGAAAGATACAGGCCACAATCTCCAAAGGTTTTTGCTATGACTTAATTTTGTAGTACTCCTGGCTTACGCTTGAATTCTGTGAGGAAGGCAGGAGTAAGTTAGGAACAGTCTACCTTATGTCTACAATTAATGAGTAAGATATGAGTACTCTATGTGTAAGTCTCGCCTACTCCCAGCAAATCTTTTGTGAATTGACTCATGGAGCTCAATTCACATATGGCCTGGTTCACAAAAGGTTTGCTATGGGTAGGTATGACGTATTCTTGCAGTACTCCTGGCTTACTTCTAAATTTCATTAATAAACCTGGAAAACTCCTGTCTTACTTCTGGAATTCAGCCCCAAGAATACACCCCATTCTCTGGCGCCCTCCTACGCCATCAGAACCCATTGCCTCTAATACCCCCTGAAGCCCTACCCACCCTACAAAGGCTGACCTGGACCTGCACCAATTTATCACCTCCTAATAGCTGATGGTGAATCGAAGCAGATTTCTCCACAGAAGGGAGGCTCCACATGCCATTTTGGACCAGGTAATTCCCAGTTCACATGTTAATTCACATTCTGGAGACCAGTACTCAGAACAGCAGGATTCAGGTCTGGATATACTGTCTGGAATCGCTCTTTCTGGCTAGCTAGTATCCTGACATCTCAATCCAGACCACCTGTAATTGGGGGCTTAATGTTTCCTTTCATTTAAACCCATTAATTTTCTCTGCACCAGTTTTGGTGACACCTTCAATTGGCTTACCCTGAGTGCCTACCCGACGACCCATGACTGCTGCATGTTCTGCTTTTATAACCATAGTGAGAAATACCACTTTAGCTTTCAAAAAAGATTGCTAAATATTTTAATCTTGAAGAGAAATATTAGTGCTCACCTACTGTGGCTCTTTCTTAGCAGGAAGAAACTCAAAGTAGACAATAAAGTCAGAGGGGATGAAGTGTTACCTCAATTTATGGTAACATGCCCCCCTTCAGGCTTGAATAGAAGAGTAACAAACTATTTGCCTATACTATTATGGTTTCAGAGAGGTTTTCGAAACCTACAATCATGATTTTGATCCTGGCTTGAAATGCCTTCATAATTGCATACAAATGACTTTTCCCCCCTTAAAGAATCTATCTATCTATCCATCCATCCATCCATCTATCTATCTATCTATCTATCTATCTATCTATCTATCTGGCGGAAAAGTCCTCTGCATGTCTAAAGACGTGTACCCCTGCCCTGATGGCTCTACTGTACTGTTGTCTGGATCCCTAATGCTGATTTTTTTCTCATAGGTGAGCACAGATCATGCGGGTGCGCCATGACACAGGTCTGTCTCACGGTATGCGGTCTTGTTGGACCAGGAGGGGCACCCAAAGTGCTACCCTCATAGTGGTGGAAGGCTACAGCCTTCACCAGGTGTTAAGCAGCACAAGGGCGGGGGTGGCAGTATACTGTGTAGTGATCAGAAGTAGTGAACAGGTCCTTTTTACCCTGTCACTGGAGTGAGGCCTACAGGCTCACTCACTTTTTTAAAAGTTCAGCTGCTGTGTGCTTGACTCACCCTTGGCCTACTTCAGGTAGATGTGCAGTGCTGTGCAGGAGCAGTGACTCTGCGCTAGATGTGTGTGTGCCTGGGAAGGGTACAGTACAGGGATTTTTATATGCTACTGCCTGCTGTACTTATTATTGTTTTAACAGTGACTTTGAAATATCTACACCTTCATGCACAAACCAAAGGGGCATTGGTTGACTAAACTGGTTTGATTTTTGTATGCTGCTGCCTGCTTTACTTGTTATTGTTTAAAAAGTCATTGTGAAATATTTGCGCCTTCATTCACAAACCAAAGGGCCATAGTCTGATTAAACTGGTTAGATTTGATTTTTGTATGCTGTTGTGCTTGTTATTGTTTGACCAGTCACTTTGAAATATGTGTGCCTTCATACACAAACCAAAGGGGAATTGTTTGACCAACCTGGCTTCATTTCTGCATACTGCTGGATTTGTTTTTATCATGCACTTTGAAAGTGTTTTCACCTTGATGCAAGAAGAAAGGGGGATTTCTTTACAAAACACGCTTAAGTTTTGTATATTGCTGGATTGATGATTCTTTTATTATGCACTTTGAAAGTACTTGCACTTTTTCCTTTGCCTCACCAACTACAGTTAGTATAGATTCTGTCATTAGGTACTTGCTAATATGGTTTGTTTTTATCCTACATGATGTGTTATTGATGGTGTTGTTTGCACTTGTCTATAATATGTGCACCTGAAATCGTGTAATTAGCTTCGTTTACAATACAGAAATGATAAATACAGACAAACATCTGCATCAATGTTCTGAAGCATCCAAGCAGTTTTCATCCTCAGCCTTGTTTGCCTGCCTGTTTTTGTCCTGCTTACTAATAAAGCCCTGATGGTAGGAATTGAAATTGCTTCTTCAGTTCATTTTAAATACTATAGAGTGGTTAATATCATACAAAATCCCTGACAGACGCGCGTATGTGGCATGCAGATAATTCACACAAGTTTATTTCTCTTGGAGCTGGCAGGATACTGAGTTATATTTTGTGTGCTACTCATGTATATTGTCAGTCGAGTCTGTTAAATTGCAGGTTTGGGTTTGTCTTTCAAAGTTTCAAGTTATTTTCCATCAATGCCAATTCTAATTCAGACCCTATGTAGTTGTTCTTTGTTCTTCAGCGATAGGCAGTTCCTCAAACAATAGGACTGCTCCTTGGCATTGCTCTGACTCCTGTCTCAGTTAAATAATCTGCTCTTGACAATAATGTTACAAATGGCGTAGCTTATTTGTTAAGAGTGTTTCTCACTTTCTTATTAGAACTTTGAGTACGCGAATATAGAGGCATTTCATTAAATGTTGGAGGTTTCAATTCAAAATATACCAGCTTTTTTGGCGGTGGGGCAAAGTGGTGGGCGGTGAGTCGGGGGGCCCCCTCCATGTACTTTGCAGGGGGGCCCCCCTCAGGTTTAGTTACGCCACTGCCACTCACTCTTTGTTCACCACACCTAGGTTCCGCTTAACCTGCATCAAAGGACGCTCCTTCTCCTATCTCGGCCCTAAGCTGTGGAATTCCCTCCCTGCCACCCTTGGGAACTGTAATTCCTTATAGACGTTTCGTAAAAATCTGAAAACCTGGCTCTTCTAGCTATTGGCTGGGGTTATCACTGTCTACAACTATCTTGCGCCGGAAAACCCCTTGGGGTAGCTGTGCGCATTATAAATCTGCCAAATAAATAAATGCATACAATACACACATATGAAAAAGAAGAACTCCATTACAGGTGTGTACAGGAAGATCAAGCATCCAGAGTCAGGCAAGTAGACAATTCTATATGCATCCCACTATGAACATTGCTGTAGGAGTATAATAAGGTAATACAATTTGTATTTATTATTATATTTCTTTTTGAAAATATCTGCTCAATGATAATGTAGAATAATATGAGAGAATCAGTCTTTAACAGCAATATCTGCATGTTTTTACCATTTTTGAGCAAATTGTACACTGGACTTTTTGCTTGCTTCAAGCTAGCAAAATGTCCACGTGAAAAACTCCAAACTCACTGCGTTTGTGCGCCAATTTCGGGTTTCCAGTGTGACTGGTGACTCCCTAACAGCCCTAACGGGAACTGAGTCCCACTTTTCTTGGACTTCCATGTGTTTAGGTTCTGCTAACAAGGCTAGACGTCAATCACTGGTACTTCCAGGGACCAATCCCTATGTATTGCTACTTGAACTATAATTGGCCTAATATGAATGCACATCCTCATTGGAAGACCTGGTTGGCATATTGTGTTAGGTCAGTTTCTTAAGGATACCTGGACCTTCCTCGATTAGGCCCAATGCATGATGTAGAAGACATCTACATTTTTTCTGGACTCCAGGAAGAGCCATAAAAACAATTTTAGGGGTGGTTAGTGTGATTGTACCTTTTCATTTCCAGGATTGGTTTTGCACTCTCGGAAGCCTGTCTTTTTTGTTAGGCCTTTGTAGGTTAAGTTGCACTCATCTAAACATGACATAATTAGCGCTTCTGGTAACTTCACTGTAAATCTCTCTGTAGAAACATTGGGATTTTGCATATTCTAAAATGTTGGGAGTTATTGCTTGTCAGAAATTGTCAGTCAGTCAAGAAAGCTTTATTTCGGCCATACGGCCATAAAAGCACATAAAATGTTACAAATGCATATGTACAAGAAGGAAAACAAAAAATAACAGATATTATACTAAAAATATCATCATAGGACCAAGAATTCAGTTGCGACTTGTACGGGGTTTAGGAATCAGCAGTAACTGCACACCCCCTTGTCAGTACTTAATAGAAAAATAGTACAAGCGTCATCCAACAATATATATATATTTTACATCATGGTACAAACAATTGCAATATTGCTATTATCAATTTGATATGTATAAAAAACTAGCTTTGACTGATAGCCCAAGGGCATAATTAGAAAAACACGTTAAAAAACATTAAAAATATATAAAACATTTTTAAAAAGGTGAATAAACAAGCAACCCGGACAGGGAAAAAGGTTTGCAAGGCAGAATTCGGGCTAGGGAATGTTCCCACATGGCATGACAACCTATTTAGTGCGCATTCTATTGAGGGTTTTCTGAATTCTTTTTCTTTAGAATGCCCCTGCGGATGCACCACATCGAGAGTAGAAACCTGGAGGTAGCGAACACGATTAACGGATCTGTTTCGTGTTTGAGGAGTCTAAATTGTGTTATTACTCTGGGAAGGGGCTATCATCTTAATAAACACAATCTGATTAACAATCACTACTATACCACTTGTAGCTATGGCAGAAGCAGTAGGCATTCCTCAGAGAAGCTCATATGAAACTCGTGCAGTACCACCAATAGTAAAATAAAAAATAAAAAAATAGAATAAAATTCCAAAAACAATTTAGAAAGCATTAAAGAGCAAAGAAACACATAAATAATTAAAAGAGGGCTATGGGGAACCATATATATGTTTTTTAATGTTTTAGACAACTAAGCACACAGAAAAAGTAAAGCACAATTGAAAACAGCAGATTAGGGGTTATTTCACACCAACCACGATGGAGTGGAGTCCAGATGCATCAACCAAGTCATCCTGGTCAAAGTTTGTACCTTCAGACTTGGTCTCTGAAATGGAAGTCAAAATGAAGCACACTTACAAAGAGGGAAAAAACGAGGAGATATACAGATATTTCTCCTTCTTACGCCTCCCCTGGGAAAGCATAGCAATTTGGTGGCTTCCTTGGTTTACCAGTGTTGGTAATTCTGGGAATGTGATAAAATCCATGGGTCGATAAGTGGGAACACCGAGACTCCACCCATGGAACATCTCCCTGGGGCATAATAACGCAACACATCAATTTGTGCTGTGTTGTGTTAACTGTATTTATCAAGCCATGCAGGGCCACGTGTTCCTTGATGAATCCGACTTAGATTTTGCGTTGCCCTTGTGCCCTCTTGCGTGGCGCAAGGGCGACGCAAAACCTTGAGAAATGTGCCCTTCTTTTATGTACAGTAGAACATGGTGCATCTGCATTGCAGCTATTTGTACACAGATGTCTATCCATGTTTCAGACAAATGTAAAGCCTCAGCAGATCCACCTGAAATGAACACTAACTTAGGGCACATGGAAAACTTTACTTCAAAACCAGATGCATAAAATACACATCATGTTTGGAATCAAGTTGCAGTGGACTTATTATCAAGGTGGCAGCTTCATGGTAATCAGATGACTGACAGAAATAGGTTCTTTGAGGGCATTTCTTGTTAGAAAAGGACTAGTTGATATCCAAGACCTTTGAGTTTTGAATGAAGTCTTGGGACGTCTTTTCTGATTTTGAAAGTTTCCTTTGTCTGGGCTTCAGAATCAGTTTTTCAAACTTACAGCTTGGATGACATACTTAAACTTTGGGTAACCAAGGGCTGGCCAGGCCTCCTCTGCTCCACTCATGTATTCAGAGCAGCAGCCACTTCCATTCCTTACACAGAGTCTGACTTCTCTCAAGATTTGAATTTCAAATATTATGCACTATAATCCAGGTGGTTCCTGGTTCTTCAGCCCCCAAATATTCCTGTTAATGTGAGTATATAGCCTTTCCCACAGATATTTCACTTTGGCAAAAAGAAAATATGGACTTCATGATTTGTTTTCATGAGCCTTACCCTAGTTTTCACTTCAACGAGGTTGTTCACTGTAGATCTGATTAGTATTTTTGTGGCCAAGAAGGTAATATGCCTGTCTGATTTCACAGATCTTTTACATGCCTTGCAGAATGGGCCTTTGTGAGATCTATATCCAGTGAGCTTTGAAATCAGACTCAAAGAAGAAATCCACTCTGTTACTGTTATAAACCATTGGCTACCACACATTGTTGCTGTGATTTGAGGACTGATTTAGAATTGATAATGTTGATGTGCTAAATCTGAGTAGAATTCACTTATAGAATTTAATCAATGATGGGGATAGGATGATGTAAGAAATTTCTATAGTAGATCCTATTTTGATTTAACATCTTTCTCTAGAAATTTGGGTTTTTATTTAGCACTGTACTCTAAATCATGCCTTTAGCACCTGCCCCCAGCTCAAACTGTATCTGTACTCAGCGGGCCAGCGTAGATTTACATTTCACAATTTAAACACTGTCATGCGACTCGTCTTGGCGTTCTAAATAAATTGGACTTCGAATGCCAAGACGAGTCGCATGGTCATGTTTAAATTAACTTTGACCGCCTCTTACCAAATATAATCCATTGCAGGATATCTATATCGTGAAATGTAAATCTATAAGCTGGCCCGCTGAATGTCAGAAGAAATGTGCATTTATCAATTCCAGTAACAAACTTGTCCTTGTGGCAGTTATTCTACATTTACCTTACGAGTTGTTGTTGCAAAATACTGGTCTTTCATATTGGAATTCATTTCCTACAACCCTACTATCCATCTGTAGGAGAACTAAGAGGGGTCTTTTACCATCCTCTTGAAAAAACTACAGTCCTGAAGATGGTCTCACTGACTTGCAGCTACAGAGACCGAAACGTCGATGTAGTGTCCAATCTCCTCTAATTTATTGTTAATGTGCTACTTTAAACGAAGTTCTAATTTATGAGACAGTTTCAAACTCTGTAAAGGGTTTGGACTTTTAACACACCGACGCATGGTTTCATAAGTTAAGAAAAGTGCATCCATAACCACTGTCAATGTGTTTTTCGAGATCAATTCTTTGTGAACTCCTTTGTGTGTATATATATTTTTTATCAATTTAAAAAAAATATATAAAATATCAAATTACAACACCTGCCATTGAATTATTCTTTCTTGAAAATAAGATTTTCTTTGAATAACTGTGAATTATACTATTGATGTCATAATTTGAAATTAGTGTTCAAGCACCAATTACTTTGTCAGTTCCCATCCTATGGTCAAAACTCATAATGATTCGTTAATATCAGACATATTCCTTATCAGAAATTACATATCTGTATTACGAAATAATTTTTCTCTCATATGTAATGAGGCCCTTTCTAATCAACTTTTCTTTTCACCTGCTCTCTTCTAGGCCTAAATGTTATATATTTTTTTATAATTTAGCAATGAATTAGTATATAAGAGGAATAATATTGTCAGTGATGTGGCTTCTAAATGTTAGTGCACATTGTGAAGCAGTATTTTATAATAATGAAGGACAAATACAACTGAACATGTTTAGCCTTTCATCTAGGTAACTTAACTACCTAATGGCATTAAAGACTTTTTTAAAGTGATTAAAATGATATATGCCACAGGAAATTGAGAACAGGCTTGTACAGTGTAAACATTGGATGAACAAAATTTAAAAGCGCAATGTGAGATGAGAGAAAGGATAAAACCATTTCATAAGGATTCGCTAGTGACGGATTAGCAATGGTAAACGAGAATTACATTTGAGAAGTTTCAGTGTTGAAATGTAATATGCTGAGAATGAACTAAAACCATGATAAAGAAACAAACACCCTGCATGCAACCGGTGCTCCCAGGGAACCATGTCAAATACACTAAGTACAGCAGCAAAGATGAGATTGAAAGTAAAGCCTTTAACTACCTGCAGCATTTACATGTGTAATTTCCAGTGGGAAATGCACTGAAATATAGTGTGAATAAAATAAACTGAAGCCTGTGAGATGTGATTGGGTGCTTGGAACAATGAATGAATTTATCAAGCCAAGCATTAATTACATCTGGGATGCGAATTCAGGTTAGTTGTTTAAAAGCCGTGGTTTTAGAATTCACTGTGTAGTTGTCTGAAATCGGTGTATCTAGTTTGCAAAAATGTGTGAGGTTAGTAGTCTTGCCTGGGTTTCTCTAAGTGGCGGCCAAGCCCAAACCCAAATACAACAGCTACCCAATTGGCCATTTTTTGTGACAGGATATGTTGCTGTCTAAACATTACATTTTGGACCCTTTACTGTTGCAGGTGCTAGGCCCGCCCACACAAGGGGGTGCTATTTTCATCAGGAGACATGTGGAAATGCTGGATGGTAGAAAATTTGCGGATCCTCGCATATACTGGAATTTTACCTGGCAAATATGTAAAGAAAATGTGTGCTTTTAGCCTATGTTTGAAGTTTGCAAGGGTGTCTGGGTAAAAAACCCTTGTGAAATCCACACAAGTCACACCACCCTGGACTCTCTTGTGTGTTTAGTTTTCAGAAATATCTGGGTTTGATAGGTTTCCTTGGGTGGCAGCCGAGCCCAGGCCCAAAATCAACAGCTACCCATATTGCAAAAAAGGGGTTGTTTTAGAGTAAAAAATTTGATCTGTTCATGTTGCACTTTGGGACCTTTTCTATCGTGGGCGTTAGGCCCACCCACACAAGTGGAGTGACATTTATATCCGGAGACGTGTGGGAACATTGAGTGGTAGGTAACATGTGGATCCCTGCAGATTCCAGTACCTTCCCTCACAAAATGTGAGGAAAATGTGTGTTTTAGCCAAGGTTAGAGGCTTGCAAGGGCTTCTTGGTAAAGAGAAATCTTGTGAAATCACACCACCCTTGACTCCTCCAGGTATCTAATGTTTGAATTAGGTAAGCTTCCCTCAGTGGAGGTAGAGTCCAGGCCCAAAATCCACAGCTACCCACATTGAAAAAATGGTTGGTTTTGAGTAGGCGTGGGCAGAGTTCGCAGAGTTCCGTGTAGTGACCAAAATACTCCGCCGTGCTACACGGAGGTCCACAAGCGGTGGAGTGCATTACGTCGTGCCATTCACACTGATTTTTAGTGCTGGGTGTTTGTCCCGTGCACTGCACCACGCACAGCGCAAGAGGGGGCTGCTTCTTTCTGTCATTTGAGTAGATGTTCTACTCGAACAGCAGCTTCCTCAACGCGAATGTAAGGTTTCTCAACTCGAGCGGTAGCGAGACTACGAGGCAAGATGTGTGGGAATAGTAGGTGGCAGGAAATTTGTGGAACCCTGGAGATTCCGGAACCTTCCCTCACATAAATGTGAGGAAAATGTGATTTCAGCCAATGTTTGAGTTTTGCAAAGGCTTCTGGGTAACAAAATCTAGATAGAACCACACAAGTCACACCGCCCTGGACTGCCCTTGGTGTCTAGTTTTCAGAAGTGTCTGGGTAAGGTAGGTTTTCCTGGGGGGTGACTGAGCTAGGGCCAAAATCTCTAACTTGTACCCAAATTGTAAAAAAAAAGGGTTAAATTTGCTGAGTGAATTGTGATGTATCCAGGTTGCATTTTCGGGCATTTCGTGTTGTAGACACTAGGCCCAGCAACACAAGTGGGGTACCATTTTTATTGGGAGACATGTGGATACACAGAATAGTATAGCTTTTGTTATTTGTGACTTCCAAATGTAAGCCACTTTGCAAGAAAGAAGACATTTTGCAGAATGCCCTCTGAAGTATGGGTAACCTCAAATCCAAAAGTGTACAAATAATCACTGTTCCTAAACTCAGTATCTTGTGTACATTTCAGAAATACTTAGGTTTCCTTCTTACCCATTTGTCATTCCCTATATTTAACAATATGAATTGCTGTGTAGGCGCTACACAATGAAAACTCATTGTAAGGTGCAAGCTCAGTTGTTGGCTCTGGGCTTCATATTTTTTGGAGAACCTACAAACTCTATATATGCCCGCACCCAGAAGGGTCTATCTGACCTAATGGTATATTGCTTTTGTAAATTGTCAATCGTGACAAATAATTACAGATTAAAAGGTTGTCACAAATGACTGTTTTCTGCTACTCATTTTTTTAATTTTTTTTTATTTCAGCAGTTTGTTTCTTTAGGAAAACCTTGAGGGATCTACACAAATATACACAAATGACCCCCTGAATTCAGAATTTTGTAACTTTTCAGAAATGTATAACTTTCTGGGATCATCCATAGGCTTCATAAATATTTCCATCACAAACTGCAAGTAGGTTGAAACCACACATTTTAGAAAGAGTGGGCTCAGTGGTAAAATCTTTTATTTTTGATACACCTTTGCTTGTTTCTGAAAGCTAGAAATATGGTGATCCTGTCACAACAAACCTTTTGTCAATTACATTTTTAGAAAAAAGAACCATACACTTTCTTGCCCAGCACTTTTTTTTACATTATTCCAACAAAAAAAAACCATTTAGCTAGATTTTTGATATTTTCTCGGTTCCCTCCGAGGAATTCTGCAAACCCTACATACGTTTGAAAAAAGGGCGCAAATTTGGCATTCATACCTTTTGTGGAAAAAAAGATTGTGAAGTTTTAAGAACAAACTACCTCAAATATCCAAAAAGGGCTTAGCACTGTTGGAAGCCTTAGCAGTCAAGTGATATACTGGTTTAACAACATGATGGAAGAATCAAAGTGAATAATAGTACCACCGGTGACAATCAAACACCCATTAGTTTGATACAGGCAGCGGGCCGAGAGCCGTGGGGAGGTAACCATGAACCACAAAGTAGGTTTTAGTCAGCACACAAGGCTGAAAAGGAGTAAAACAATACACATTTGCAAGAATGTTATAGCCAAAGTAAGATATTGAACAATGCACACTGAAAAATATATCAATTATGCAAAAGGGTGGAAATTGGTATCATTCCATCATTATCCAGTTTCCTTTTCAGAACGTAATTGTAACAAATTGGGTTGTTGGTTGACTGGGGTATGAGCCCTGGTCAAACAGTAACCACAATTCTTGTAAGGGTAAGGAACAGATAAATTCCAATGAGGCAATGTGCAAAGTATTTGTAACAGTATCCCACTGGAAATCACATCACAAAAGAAGCCCACAACAGAGTTAGGAAAATTGAGTAACTTTTAACAAATAAAAATAGACCAAAGCAACAAAAATCCAATCAGTAGAACCGGAGAGATTTGATGTGAAACATTTCAGTGAAAATCGCGCCAAAAAGCACAAAGTGGCAACTATGGTTATCTGGTCACGCCAAACAGGGACAAAGTCACAAGGTCAGGCCGACCACGATGGAGTGTAGGCCGGCTACAGAGATCCAGTTAGGCCAGCTGAACACAGTGCCTTAAATCCGGGGTGCGGAGTGTTGCGAGGATCCGAGTTGAAGATGTGTCGCACAGCTGGAGCGATGCGTCTGTTCCGAGATGCAGTGAGGCTGCAATGCAATGTCCTGCGCTGTCATAGAGGATTCCGTCAACGAGGCCTTGCAATGTGAAGTCCGGGGTCAAGAATGAGGTGCACAGTCAGAGTGATGAGGCGGTTACGATTAGCTGCGAGGCTGCAATGCAGAGTTTGGCGTAGTTGAAGCTGTCATCGATGAGCGATGTGAGGGCCTGCGCCAAAGATGCATCACGCAGTCGGGGTGATGCACTGGTTCTGAAGATTGCAGCGGCACAGTGAGTCTTTGTGGCGGTTCGGTCCAGGCAGCAGCACCGATGCATTGGTTTTGCTTGGGGATGTGCCGCGCAGCAGAGGAGATGTGTCGGTTCCTCTGGATCCACTGAGGCTGGCAAGCACCTTCGGCTCACTTCCAAGGCTCCAGGACAGGGGTGACCCCACTTGGCAGGGTAGACACACGGATGGCAGAGTCCGGGTGCAGATGCAAGGTTGTTGGAAGCCTGTTATGTCCCTGAAGCTTCAGAGCAGGAGGCATCCAACTAGCCCTTGCAGTCACTCTGGGTTTTGGGTTCAAGAGATGCAGTTCCAGTCCTTCTCAACCAGGCAGAGAGCAAAGGGCAGCAGGGCAGCACAGCAGGGCAGCAGTTCCTTCGGAGCAGCAGTCCAGGAGAGTGGCAGTCCTTGTAGCAGCACAGCAGTCCTTCTTGTGGCAGAATATCCACAAGTAAAGAAGTGTACTGAAGAACTGATGTCTGTGGTCCTTCTTTTATGCCCTGATGCCCTAGTTCTGGAAGGTGGGAGAAGCTTCTAGACAGTGTCTTTGAAGTGCATGGAATTTCCTGCCTCCCCTGCCCTGGTTCCAATCTGGCTGAGGTGACAATGCAGGGTTGTTAGACCCTTTATGTGAAGGTAAGACACAGTCTATTCAAGTGTAAGTGGGGATGTGCCCAGCTCCTCTCTCCTATCCTGCCAGTGATGGCCCACCTTGGCAAACCTAAGCTCCCTACTGTGTGTGGGTGTCTAGCAGGAATACACAAGCCCAACTGTCACCCACACACAGTCATGTGACCCAATGACAGGCTGAAGGCACCAAATGACTAAGGCAAGGAAATGCCAACTTTCTAAAAAGTGGCATTTTCAGAATGTCAATTCAAAATCTGACTTCACCATTAGTTAGGATTTTAAATTAGGATTCCAGAGACATCAAACATGAACCAATTATTTCTTCTCATTTGGAAATTACACTTATAAAATGTAATAGGGCCAATTATACTATGGGAGAGATACGCCTTACAGTAGTGAAAAACAAATTTGGGAGTTTTTCACTACCAGGACATGTAAAACTTAAAAAGTACATGTTCTACTTTTTAAATAAACTGCACCCTGCCCTTTGGGCTATGCAGGGCATACTCTAGGGGTGGCTTATATGTATTAAAAAGGAAGTTTTAGGCCTGGCAAATTTTGCAAGGTCGAAATGGCAGTTTAAACGGCTCATACGGGCTCTGTAATGGCAGGCCTGAGACATGTTTAAAGGGCTACTTAAGTGGGTGACACAATCAGTGCTGCAGGCCCACTAGTTTCATTTAATTTACAGGCCCTGGGTGCATGTAATGCCACTTTATTAAGGACTTATAAGTAAATTAAATATGCAAATTGGGTATAAGCCAATCTACCACGTTTTAAGGAGAGAGCACAAGCACTTTAACACTGGTTAGCAGCGGTAAAGTGCACAGAGTCCTAAGGCCTACAAAAGCTAATGCAGCAAAAAAGTGGAGGGAAAAAGGCAAAAAGTTTGGGGGTGCCCTACAGATATGGAAGCAGATAATAATAATCCACTGGTGCAGGGTCACCACTTCGTCCACGGGTTCTTAACAAGTAAGGAGGAATCGACACTGGAGCGAAGTACAAACCATAGGTCATTTATTAGCATTCATGAATGGGGGCCTCGTCCGACAAGCACCATAGAGATACTCGAGGAGAGAGCACACTGAATGATGGTTACATGGGTTTTTATAGCAAAAGATCACAAACAAGGGACGCCCAGAGGTAAATAGAACTTTGGGAAAAACACAAATGAGGTACCGGTAAGAATCGGCAGCCTTGGTGCCTTGTGCAATTGTCGCGTCCTGAAGCTGCACAACAAGATATGCTATCTGGGTAAACTTTACTTGAGGCTTTACCATTGTCTGAAAAACCCCAAGCAGACACCAGCTGTTCTTTTGCGCTGACTCTGCATGTATACACAGCCTACAATGCCCCAATCTAGATTCTTTACTCATGTTTATACAAATGCAGTGTCAAGGATAGAGCCAGGCTGAAAGCAGGGCAGGGGTGAAAAATGGATGAGGCATAGCTTAATCAAAAAACAAGGGACTCAGATTTTACATTTTAACACAGAGAGGGCCAGGTCCAACAGTAATACAGTAACAGAAAAGCTGGGTGTTGCCCAATTACACTTAAATATTGATGACTGAGCAGAACAGTGTTAGGCAGTAGTTAAAAACAATATTTGTTGCCTTCATATTAACAGTTCAATTTTGAGGTGTAACTGAGTTACAACAACAGCTAAAAACAAGGCTGTTTTCACCATCTAATCTAGTACACACCAGGAATAGGGTGTCCCAGGTGAACAATAGTCGAAGTAAAGACTCCCAATGCTTTATAGAACACCATAACTTAATAAAAAAGACATGCACCGATAAACACTTACCGGAATGTCATAAAAGAAAGGCAAACAACAGCCCACCACACCAAGGCACAGAAACTGAGAGCAAATGCCGGTCACGTTGTAGCTCTTTGTATATCGGCACCTGCAGTCAGTCATGTGACTGGTTTAAAAAAAAGATATACAAGGTTGATAATACATCAGACACTGCGTCGTCTGCACTTAACACACTGTGCGCAATGCACCTGAGTTGTATCAAAATAATTATACAAAACTACAGAGAAAAGTGGCTTGGATTTGATTTATTTCAATTAACTTGTACTATTCAATGTATGCCATGAATTCCGTATAAATACATATACACCCGATGTACTATATTACCAGGGATTAGCAAAGTAGGTAGCACAGTGAGTGCCCCGGAACAAGAATGTTGTGCGGTTCTTTTTTTAAAAGGCACCAAAACTGTGGGTGAAGACTATTAACAGCAGTACACATTAATATCCACATAATGAGGCTAAGAGTGCCCACCTAAATGACTGAAATAAAAATAAAGATAAAATAAAGATAAGAGAACAGATCAAATAAATAAAATACCCAAAAAACACACATACAGTCACTTGAAGCAGAGAGGAAAAGAAGTGGCCCGTAGGCCCTGGAGCTAATCCCTGTAAGTGGCAGACCTCAGGGTCAATCGAGGCAAAACAACTCAATCTAGAGGAGCAAAACACAAACCAGACTACACCAAATGTGAGAGGAAATATGTTAATTCATAAAGAAATATGGAACTAATTTTAGACTAAGGGGCCGATTCCGATCTCGGTCGGAGGCGCACCCAATACCATTCGGTCGGGAAAAAAGCCATGCGAATGCCTGTTTCCCGACCGATCCGTACATCATTCCGAACGAGTAAGTACGATGCGCACAACAGCATAGAATCCGGCCGAGTCGTACTCACCCAATCCAGGTCCTGTTCTCCGACCGAGGCGAATCCGGAAACGCAGAATCGAGTCGCACGGAAGGGAAAATGCAGCCCCGTCCGGCTGAACAAGTACGATGTGCTTTCTGTACGCGCCGAACCCGTCGCTACGTCCGGAACGTCAAAGCTTCCGGGAGAGGCGCACATAAGCTCCGATTCGCGCCATATCACGATCCACGGCTACGAGGCGAACACGCCAGCGACGAGGACGACGCGAAGCAACGAGAAAGACGAACGAGACGAACCAACCATGAATCCCTTCGTTCCGATCCTACCAATATTCTACATTTACTACCGGAACAGGCACGGACGCGTACGGCGCAGAAGGTAAGTCAGACACCAACCACAAAAACATACAACACGTACACGACACATCACACACACACAGAGGGATGCAGAATTTACTTGCAACAGCAGCACCATAGGGGCGGGATGCCCATCACCAATGCCACATATGCACACAGGGGCCTGGATGCGCACCACCACTACCACCCCTACCCAGGGGGGATGGATGCCTACCACTACTACCACCCTTAGCCAGGGGTGTCAGATGCCCACCACTACTACCACCCTTACCCAGGGGGGGCTGGATGCCTACCACTACTACCACCCTTAGCCATGGGGGTGCCAGATGCCTACCACTACTACCACCCTTAGCCAGGGGGGCTGGATGCCTACCACTACTACCACCCTCAGCCTGTGGGGCTGGATGCCTACCACTACTACCACCCTTAGCCATGGGGGTGCCAGATGCCTACCACTACTACCACCCTTAGCCAGGGGGGCTGGATGCCTACCACTACTACCACCCTTAGCCAGGGGGTGCCAGATGCCTACCACTACTACCACCCTTAGCCAGGGGGCTGGATGCCTACCACTACTACCACCCTTAGCCATGGGGTGCCAGATGCCTTCCACTACTACCACCCTTAGCCAGGGGGTGCCAGATGCCCACCACCACTACCACCCTTACCCAGGGGGGCTGGATGCCTACCACTACTACCACCCTAAGCCAGGGGGCTGGATGCCTACCACTACTACCACCATTAGCCATGGGGGTGCCAGATGCCTACCACTACTACCACCCTTACCCAGGGGGGGCTGGCTGCCTACCACTACTACCACCCTTAGCCAGGGGGGTGCCAGATGCCCACCACCACTACCACCCTTACCCAGGGGGGCTGGATGCCTACCACTACTACCACCCTTAGCCAGGGGGGCTGGATGCCTACCACTACTACCACCCTTAGCCATGGGGGTGCCAGATGCCTACCACTACTACCACCCTTACCCAGGGGGGGCTGGATGCCTACCACTACTACCACCTCTACCCATGGGGGGCTGGATGCCTACCACCAACACCACCCCCACTCATAGGATGGACAATGCATGACACAACCAGCACACCACAACCTAGGGAATGCAAGAAAAAGACATCCCCCAACACCATGACAAGCGTGTGTAGACTGTGTCAAATGCCTACAACACTGAACATGACTTTGAACATACAATGTGACCCCCTATCACATGTGCCACACATATATGTGTGTGGCCCCCACAATGCAAGCAGGCCATGACCATTGTGGCAATGGGGTCCAAACCCCCATCATCACAGTGACCAAAATGTAAGTGTGGGGTCCATAGCTGAAGCACATTTTGAACATTGTGGCAATGGGGTCCAAACCCCCATCATCACAGTGACCAAAAGGTAAGTGTGGGGTCCATAGCTGAAGCACATTTTGAACATTGTGGCAATGGAGTCCAAACCCCCATCATCACAATGACCAAAAGGTAAGTGTGGGGTCCATAGCTGAAGCACATTTTGAACATTGTGGCAATGGGGTCCAAACCCCCATCATCACAGTGACCAAAAGGTAAGTGTGGGGTCCATAGCTGAAGCACATTTTGAACATTGTGGCAATGGGGTCCAAACCCCCATCATCACAGTGACCAAAAGGTAAGTGTGGGGTCCATAGCTGAAGCACATTTTGAACATTGTGGCAATGGGGTCCAAACCCCCATCATCACAGTGACCAAAAGGTAAGTGTGGGGTCCATAGCTGAAGCACATTTTGAACATTGTGGCAATGGGGTCTAGACCCCATCATCACAGTGACCAAAAGGTAAGTGTTGACAAAGAAAAAGCTGCAACTGCCAAACTGCATGGATGATTCCTGGTCCCAGAACATAAAACACATCAGTGGCAAAGTAGTGCATGTGTCCCATTGCAACATAGATTGGGGGAGGCAAATACTGCAGTGCAAATAAGACATACCTTTGGCCATGTGCAGACAAACAACACCCATGGGGGCTGACACAGTCAACATTCATCAATGACACAATGACAGAAGTGACCATCAGAATGCAGACCCACATATTTGCACCAATGGGCACACAAATGCAGATACCCTGTGGAGACTGTAGATGTGAGGTGAACAGATACCATACCATGGCAGCAATGGGACACACAAACCATGATCATTGTGCTGACCGATGACCTAGGAGTCCCAGGGACAGCAGGGGAAACACACCAAACAACATACAGCCAATGGCACACCTAAGATATGCCAATGCAGTGGTGCAGATGCACAAACACAAACAGGCAGACCCACACTGCACATCAAACACAACAGGTGAGGGGGTGCCAGTGTCCCCAGGCAACCACACAACACATGAGGAGGCCTGAATACCAATTACACAGATGTGCATACAGTGCCTCACAAAGGTAACTCATGGATCCAAATCCCCTATGTGGGCAATCAGGCATTGTCAGATGAGAGGGAGCACAAATCACACATGTCACACAAGCACGTAGGAACAGCAACTGACACAGCAAGACACAGACACACCACAGCACTACCCCCAGGGCCCCCACAATGTGGTGACCCTGGGCTGCATTACAATCCCACTGTGATGACAAAGCTAAATGTCGTTCACACTGTGAACCACAGTCATGTGTCCTGAGCAACAAACTACCATCACACCTACACAAGCACAAATCAATCAGCATGGCCAGTAAGCCAAGGCCAACATGGAGGCAGGGGTCTAGCCGGGCAACAACTCTCATCTGCACACACTCAACACCACACACCTCGACCTCCAACAATGTGCAGCAGTGAAGCACACATGCACTGGTGACATTGCACATGCACCCATGACAATCCCAGGGTGGTGGGTGGGAACCAAGGTGCAGAAACACATCACACATGGCCACTCAACAAGACTCCTGAATGTCTGACACACTGCACACTACGCTGTACATGGACATGACGGCAATACCACACCAACCAATGGGATCCCAGCCACAGTCACACACCAATGAAGAAGCCAAGGTCACCCACAAAGAACACACATAGACAACAACCAACATTGCAGCCCGGACCCTGAGGAGTGCCAGCAGTAACACACACAACGTGTCACAATCACTGAAAGATAACACAAACTGGAAATCACATGACAGGTGTAAACAACAAGTGCCAAGGGGAAACCTGACTGTGACCCATCTGCGCCTGCACACAAACTCAGCCCTGACAGCAAACACACCTATGGGTGACACCCTGATGACCAGTAATGTGCCATGCACCCACATCACAGAGAACCCAGGGAGAAGACTTGGGGGAACATAGGTCAACTCAGCAAGCATCACAAACAGGTACAACACTAGGGATCCCAGCATGCACAGCAAAACGGAAGTGAACACACAGACATGCTCATACAACACACACCTTGGGCGCAGGCAATGTCACAGGAGTACACACTGCCATCAGGGGACTCCACTCCTGTTTGAGGAAAGCTGTGCCATATGTTGCCTCAGTAGGGCCCCATCATGTCAGCTGAGCACTTGGTCACACAATCAACAATTAGCACCAAATGAAGGCTCCCGTCACATCAGCCTGGTCATGGGAGTGCCAACGAAATCATCAGCACAGATCCAACACACTTGTATAGCAATGTTGCACTGACAACACAGATGAGTCCTTCCCCATTGATGCCCAAACCTGCATGTCCAGTGGAGATGGCCACACGGTCAGGGAAGTAGACGAATTGAACAATGGCAGGCACAACAGATGTGCAGGGGTGGAAGCCACAGATGTGAAATTGCTAATGTAAGTAGGAAATCCCATTGCCAAATACTGAACACATGACACCCTCAGATGCTGCTAAGGATGACATGGATACACCACAGGATAGGACACATTCCCCCTGGACCACATGTGTTCCTACACAGTAACACTTCATTATCGTGAGACCAAATATCACCATCACTGCAGCAAGGGCATGGTTAGCATCATCAACAACATGTACATCAGAAGCATAAGCACTAGAGAACAGAAAGTTGCTTTATTCAGCATATGTGTGTCCAAAAACTCAGAGAACAGTAATGCTCCAACAAAGGCCAATGGCCAGTCCATCAAGTAAGTCAATACAGGGTGACAGTGGCAGATGTCACCCTACGCATGCCTGCACTGCACAAAACCAGGGACAATCCACTAGGAGGGGCAACCGGGGGGCAGGCCAGGCACCGCAGGGACAGGATCAGGGCTCACCAGGAGGAGGCAGGGAAGGGGTGGTGGGTGCTGGAGAGCCACTGACAACTGCAGTGGAGGTGTCTGACATGGTGTGTGCCGGCACAACTGGGGGCATGACTCAGATGTTGTGGGTGCCGGCACGACTGCAGTGGACCCTGCAGATGGAGTGGACAGGTCCGCCACTGCAGTGCCCAAGTCAGACAGGGTGGTAGTGGACTCCACTGCAGTGCCTACCTCCAGGGGAGGAGAATGGGGAACAGGCAAGGTGGGCTGGACAGAGGGGAGGACACCCTCACCACATCAGTGGCACAGACAAGCGCAGCGGGGGTGTGGTGCCGGGAGAGCAAGTGGCAGGGGGAGAAGGCCGGATCCTCTTGGGGATGGTATATCTGTGGGTGGGGGAACCTGGGGCAGGGTGTGGTGGGGGCACCTGTGGAGTGGGGGCCTGAGGGATGGAGGAAGGAGACCTGGTGCCTGAACTGCAGGGCGGCGGCGGGGTCTTGCTCTTACGACTCCGGGGGACTTGCGGGTGGGGGCCTCAGTCTGTCTGCGCCTGGGGGAGGGTGTCCAGGGGCGAGGGGCACTCTGCTCCGTGTGGGTGGGCTTCCTCTTCCCCCTGGATGCTGGAGCATCTGGATCGTAGGGGATGAGGCCGAGGTCACAGAGGAAGAGCCGCTGTGACTTTGGGGTTGCAGGTGAGGCAAGGGAGGGTGCTTTGGAGGGAGAGGCAACTGAGGACTGCGCAGTGCTTGTGGATGCGTGTGTGTGTTCCAGGGCCCCATCCCCTGTGAGTCTGGTTTCAGTCCCCTGACTGTGCGTGCGTGTGCGTTTTGTTTGTGGCGTGTGTGTCTGTGTGCTGGACGTGTGTGTGCTGGTGTGTGCCTGTGCCGGTGTGTGTGCGCTTGGGACGGGTAAGGTGCTGGGGAGTGTGGATGGAGCAGAGGCAGGAGGGGTGAGGGACTGTCTGAGGAGGGACACTGCTGCCGTCAGGGAGGAGTCCATGGACCTATTGCCCCTCTGTAGGTCAGACATGCCCGATGAGATGCCCTCCATGAACGACACCAGCTGAGTCAACAGAGCGGTGTGCGCATGGAGGACACTCAGCATGGCTGTCTGCCCTACATGGAGCTGGCGAAGGAGGTACACAGACTCCTCACTCAGGGCAGCAGGGGACACAGGGGCAGGGGGTGCCGTGCCTGGCCCAAAGGAGACACACTCCCGAACATGGGAGCCTCCACGGACCTGGGGAATGGGAGCCGATGGGAGGGCGGTGGTGGTGCTGGTGGTGGCGGGGACAGCAACACTAGCTGGGGTGTGGTGGCTGCTGACACCCGCCTCCATAAGGGAGTCATCCTCCGAGCCGCTGTGGTCCTCAGCTGAGGTGGATGCTGCTGAGGACTCCTCGGTGTGGCTCCCTCGCCCTCCGTGCCGCTGGGTCCCTCCGACCACTCCTCGGCTGCTGACCCAGTCTGGCTCTCCGGCTCCTCCTGGTCCATGGAGCTGTCCCCTTCCGTGGCCGTGGATGTATCTGCAAACAATGGGGAAACAGACAGACATCAGTCACCTGCACCAAACGCACACACCACTGTGAGCACAGCACATTACAGAGCAAGCCCTGGCATCATTAGTTGAACATTGCTAAAAGTGCCCTAACTGAACAGGAGAAGCCAATTGTCAGTCTGATGCCAACCATGGCACTCACATCCCACATGGCCTTGCACCCATCTGTCTGGTGTCTGTTGGATAGCAACACCCCAGTGTGGACACATGCACCACCTACACAGTAGTTGGACAGTGCAGAGGACACGGTGTAGCATGTGGACATGCACACATCACAACTCTTGCCACTGAGTCAGTGCAGGTTTCCGGATGAAAGGGATGCCCAGAGTCAAATAGGAAATGCATGTGATGCATACCAGCGACAGACACCATGATGCACCCATGTCCTGATAGCCATCGCCACAATGGTGTGCATGTAGCACATGTCACTCCCCTGCAGGATCACCAATAAGTAGACACATGCCATGGCGGAGGCATGACTGCTAAGTCATACATCACTGTCTCAGTGATGTATGACTTGGCAGCCAGACAACAACACTCAGCACTGTGTCACAATAGTAGGTCACGGGGAATGCAAGTCCTGGAGCTGCACAAGTGCACATGTACATCCCCCACACAACACATCATCTTAACCCAGGTCATACCGATTGGACATATCGGATGCCTGTGACACTACCCTCTGAACCTGAGCCCCTCACAATCTGCTGTGAATGGGAAACAGCTGCCTGAACTTCACATTCGCATACCCCAGTCTGCACGGGCAGCTGATCAAACACCTATGTGACACACAAGTATCGTCTCCTATGGTCACATCTCCAGTGGCATGCTGAGCCCCTACCGAGAAACACCCCAGCAGTCCTGGCAACAAATCCACAGCACACTGACACAGAGGCAGACACCTGAGGGGTCAAATCACTGCGCACAACGTGTCAGCTGATACACGGGAGTGGGAGTACAGGTGTATTGGATGGGCTGGAGTAGGCATGACTGTCCTGCCCCACATGAATGAGGGATGAGCCCTGGACAGTGGATAGCTGGCTATGTATGTGTGACACACGTAATCTGCACACTCCTGGGGCCCAAACATTGTTCCCACCCGCTGCATGGGTGTGTGCCAGCTACCCCAGGCACATGTGGTGGCTCAGCTCAGCAAGTGGACCGCATATTAAAGCAACACGCAGATTACATGTCCGAACACAGGCATTGTGTGAACAATGGACCCACCCATGATGCCCACAACAGAGTTAGGGAAACAGATGCTGTCCCCCACCTTGAGTGAAGCAAACTGCAAGGACACAGTCCCAAGTGACACAATTCCCTGAATGTAGGGGCCACACCTGGGTATCAGATGAGGAGTGGGCAGTGCACAATAGAGGGACATGGCTCCTGGACAACATGACTGCTGTACTGTGGCAGTTTAACCAGGCCAGAGGAGGGCACATAGCATGTAATACAGAGTTCACAGTGCAGTGTTTGACTCACCCCCTCCTTGCTGCTGTCTGGCCTTCAGCTGCCCATCCAGGTCTGGAAACACCACCGCCAGGATCTGGAGCATGTGGGGGTCAGGGTCCGTGTTCCGCCCCTCCTGCGAGGAGGCGACAGCTTCAGCTGGACCCGTGCAATCCTCCGGGTCCAGCCCCGAAGGTCCTGCCACCTCTTCTGGCAGTTGCGGATCCGGCGCTTGTAGACCCCCACGGACCGGACAGCCCGGACGATTTCCTTCCAGATCTCCTGCTTCCGATGGGCATTAACCTGTCAGGATGACAAAGTGAAAAGGCCATTACTACACATGCAACATATCCGTGCATGACACAGTTGTATATACATGTCTCAATCACAGGGGCACATGATGTACACAGGCAGTGCAACGCTGCCCATGGACACTTTGCCAGAAGTCACTACATGGTATCATTGCATGGGAAGTAAAACCTTGTTCAAATGCACTGTCACTGCACCATACCTGTCCAGTGCATGTCACTACACACTATGGGGGGTGACAACTACTCAGTGAGCCTGCTAGCCAGTGGCGTGCAGACTTTCAGCCTTGCTAGTCAGACAAAATGCACATTCAGAAAGGCAGTGCACAGAACACTCACCTGCTCCCCTGGTGTCCCATACAGCTTGCTGTACTGTGGAAGTAGGCTGTCCAGCAGGGCCTGGTTCTCCTCAAGGCTGAAGGCTGGGGCTCTCTCCACAGTACGTGCCATTGCAGGGTCCAGAGGGGGCAGAGACAGCAGCAGTGCAGTGGCAGATGTCGTCCTGGAGCATGTAGTGCAGGCAAGTGAGCTCTCAGGGGAACAGCCAGCAATATATATGTGCTGCAGAGGCAGATACTGTCCCATGTGTCCAAAGTGATAGGTCCAAGTCGTTTGCATCTTCTGAATCTGGCCAATCCATGGAATAGCAGCACCACCACGCCCACAGCATCCTTCAAATCTTCAACTTCATGACATACATGATTTTGCAACATTGTTGTGGGTGACCAACTGAATTTCCAGCAACCGACTCGTTCGAATTTCGAAAACGCGTCCGTTGCCAGGCTAGGCCATTGACAATGGGTGCGCACCGATCGGTCCATTGCGGTACAACGCGTACAGGGGTACAACGCGTACCCGCACACATTGAATGCAATGGGCCGGCCAAGTGCACCGATCGGTCCATTGCGGTACAACGCGTACAGGGGTACAACGCGTACCCGCACACATTGAATGCAATGGGCCGGCCGGGCACACCGATCGGTCCATTGCGGTACAACGCGTACAGGGGTACAACGCGTACCCGCACACATTGAATGCAATGGGCCGGCCGGGCACACCGATCGGTCCATTGCGGTACTGCGCGTACAGGGGTACAACGCGTACCCGCACACATTGAATGCAATGGGCCGGCCAGGCGCACCGATCGGTCCATTGCGGTACAACGCGTACAGGGGTACAACGCGTACCCGCACACATTGAATGCAATGGGCCGGCCGGGCACACCGATCGGTCCATTGCGGTACAACGCGTACAGGGGTACAACGCGTACCCGCACACATTGAATGCAATGGGCCGGCTGGGTGCACCGATCGGTCCATTGCTGTTCAAAACGTACAGGGCTACAACGCGTACCCGCACACATTGAATGCAATGGGCCGGCCGGGCACACCGATCGGTCCATTGCGGTACATGCTGCGTACAGGGGTACAACGCGTACCCACACACATTGAATGCAATGGGCCGGCCGGGTGCACCGATCGGTCCATTGCGGTACTACGCGTACAGGGGTACAACGCGTACCCGCACACATTGAATGCAATGGGCCGGCCGGGCACACCGATCGGTCCATTGCGGTACTACTGCGTACAGGGGTACAACGCGTACCCGCACACATTGAATGCAATGGGCCGGCCGGGCACACCGATCGGTCCATTGCTGTTCAACGCATCCCTGTACAAGTGACTGGCATATGTCACCATGCCTGTCTCAGATGAACATATGCCAGCCACAGATAGCTCCCAGGGAGTGAGGGGCACACCTACAACACCACAGCCTGTCCATTACTGTATCATAAGGCATGTAAGGCTGCATTTCCTATTGTGTGTATGTTGGTGTACATGTTGTCCTGTGGGTGTCACCTGGGGGCAGCCACCCCCAGGCTGTGCACGTGTTCATGGGGACAGGATCCTGGGTGTTACGTGTACATGACCACTGTGATGTGCAACTGTTCATATTTGAGCATGTGCCATGGTCACATTTCACGGTGGTGTATGTGTATGTCATGTCACATACCCCGTGAGTCCCATCTGGGACGGTATGTTTGAGCCAGGGTGACCCAGTGGCACAATAGTGATGGTCCTCCACAGTCTGTGTGCATGTAGTGTTTACAATGTCTCTGATTTCATGTGCACAATGGGAGACAGTCTCCACATCCACGTTGTGTGTGCATGGACTTTGATGTTGTGCGTGTGTGTGTCACAGACGTCCATGTCTGTCCTGCAGAGGCAAGTGGAACCACTACCTGTGGGGGTCATGGTTGTTTTGCTGTGGTGTATACATGATACTCCATGTAATGCCAGTGTCCATGTGGCAATACAGGGTCCCTGGGAATGTACCTGTCGTTGAGCTGTGATGCCTGGGGCACATCTGTCCTCACATGTCACTGTGGGGGGTGATTGTGACATGGCAGCAGGAGATGGGAACTGTGACACGGCCTCATGATATCCAATGGGCCAACCTGGGACTTATTGATGCCACTTGTTGAACCGTGATGACAGATGTTGGCCATGTATGTACCATACATGTCCTTACGGAACTGCACACTTCATGTAGTTGTGCCTCATAATGATGTATGATGTGATATTGAGTGTGTTTAATGCCGCATATGTGGGGTGACTGACAGTCTTGCTTTCTTCTCCTCTGCACTGCAGGGTTCCTGCTGTCCATAGACCATTCCCAGACCTGGCAGCGATGGTGGAACGGGACAGCATCCGACGGTACCGCTTCACCAGGCAGCTGATTGAGGATTTGGCAGTGCAGTTGGCCCCACATTTGCAGCCTGGCCGGCCGTATCCTACAGCGCTGACCCCCAAGGTGAAGGTTAAGCAGCCCTACACTTCTTTGCCACCGGTACCTTTCAACATACTGTGGCGACTGCTGGTGGGATGTCACAGACCATGTTCAGCCGTGTGCTCCGCGATGTTTTGGAGGCAATGTTGCTATACCTGAACCGGTACATCTATTTCCCTAGACTGCAACGACTCACTGACGTGAAGAGTGACTTCTATGCCCTGGGGAGGATGCCGCATGTCATTGGCTCCATTGATGGGACAAATGTGGCTTTGGTACCACCACAGGCCCAGGAGCAGGCCTACCGTAACCGCAAGCACTACCACTCGGTCAATGCACTGGTGGTGTGTCTTGCAGATATGACCATCTCACACGTGTGTGCCCGTTTCCCTGGTTCAGCACACGATGCCTTTGTGATGAGGAGTAGTCGCATCCCCAGGATGATGTCACAGATGCAGAACTAGCGTGCCTGGCTTGTCGGTGTGTACTGACTTTGTGCCATTGTGTGTGATCTGATCTGTAGTATTCCGCCCACTTTTCCAAGTCAGCTAATGTGCACTTGTCTGTCCGTAGGTGACTCGGGATACCCCAACATGCCGTGGTTGCTGACACCCCTCAGGTACCCTGTGACACCAGCCCAGATGCGCTACAATGAGGCACATGGTCGGACCAGGAGAGTAATTGAGCGGACATTTGGTCTCCTGAAGAGCCGCTTCCGCTGCCTCGACAAGACAGGAGGGTCCCTCCCATATGCCCCAGCGAAGGTGTGCAAGATTATCATCGTCTGCTGCATGCTCCACAACCTGGCAGTGCGGAAGGAGTTGCCTCTCATCCAGGATGACAATGACCAACATCCGCCACCTGTGGAGGATCCTGGCCTGGACCACGATGCCAGTGATGATGATGATGATGGTGATGTCCGCACACAGCTCATCACCAACTTCTTTAGCTGAATGTGAGTATCCTGAGGTGTCATGTCAATGATGTGAGTTGGCATGATATGTGTAGGTGGTGCTCTGGTGCTGTTGGAGTGTGATGATCAAGAGAAAGGGACAGTGGGCTTTTTTAAGGAGGTCCAGCATAAGGGCCCAGAGACACGGTTTAAACAAAAAAGTTATGCTGTTCCTACAAGATGTAGGCCAAAAAATAAACGAAGGAAGAGGAGAGTAACTGGACCCTAAAGGTTCACAGTTGGGAATCCATATGATTGGATTATATTGCCCTCACACACCTTCTCAGGTGTCATGCTTCATCATCGGGCTGCTCCTCGTCGGGTCGGCAGGTGCAATACCCGACGGGCTCCCTATAGTAGGGGCACTTTCTCGGAGATCTTTTTCCAATTGCCGATGGGTGAGGTGGGAGTGAGGGCGCTAATGTGTGTAGATGAGGGTGTAAGTAAGTGAATCTAAAATAGGGTTGGGAGTACTACCGATAACAATTTTAATCAAGGAGTCTCCTACCCTAACTAAAAACAAAAAACTATAAGGCGCTGTGCTGAATATTATGCCTCAGATCATGGTGCTCTTATAGATGGTAGGTCAACATGTTTCACGCCTCTTGGATATTCTATGGACGATTCGTCAGGACCGGGGTGAAATTCTATCTACAACTTTAAAGCAAGTGACGTGGTTACACACTCACATCACCATATGACTCAATAGTCAAATACCTGGTTATACAGGAACTACCCCAAATTCAAGGAATGTCCAGGTATCACAGTACCCGGTAGGTTCACACACAAGGAGTTCCTCATGTGTTGTATGCCTGTAGCACGTCGTCTGTACACCTACCCACTGCTACCGGGACCGGTGGAGTGTGTCCATGGGCTACTTGACTGGATGTGTGTAGCGATGTGTGCTTACAGGTGGTCTGTACTCCCCAACAGTGTTGACATGCTAACTTGGTTCTGGGTGGGTATCTTGTAACATGTATTGTGCATGAGTTTTGCTGTTCTGTCCTGTTCTCCATTGCTTTTGACAGTGTGTCATTTCTGTCCTTCACAGGGTACTTTCAGATTCGTTTGGTCAACTGTGTCCACCGACGACGTCATTGTACTTCCAGGGTGGTAGCTGTTGTGTCCCTACAGGTGATGTGCGCCACACCCATGGACTTCCTTCCTTCTACAGTTGTTGACTGTGTGCCCGCTGCCAGGTGGGATTACCTTGCATCTGTAGTGGTTACGACATGTTGCAACTGTGTAATAAACCTGTGCTTCACTTTGTGATGTGCGTTGTCTGTGGTCACACATTTGACTGCCATTTGCTTACTGCACCTGTGGGCTACTTGACTACAACTGGGAATAGGTGTGGTGTCTGTGCATTGCACCGTCTTTCCTGGCAACATCAGTGTAGGCAATGAGTCAGATGGCCTAGGTGTGTATGTGTTGTGTAGCCCTGGTGGTGTGTCTCCCTCATATGTGTCACGTTGCCATTACTCACATGCCTGTGTTGTACTTGCTGTTGCAGTTCGCATACACAGTGTAATTTTGCAGTACATCATCCCCATGACAGCACCCACGTTGGAATCACAACAGAGGCAAGTATGGTGTATTAGTGTGTTTATTGTGATACATTTGTGTGAATAGTGCATAGGATGGTTAGTGCTGTACATTTATATTGCAATCAGAAGTTCCTAGATGAATTGAAAGTCCTGGTAGACAAAATCCCCAGTATCGGGGCCACAGTTGTCTGAGACATTGGTCCAACTTGTACTCCCCATGTCATGTGTGGGAGTTGTGTTGCCGTCCAGAACAGGTTCAGGCTTCCTGGGGGTTGCACTTGGCCATCGGCCTCTCACTTGCCCCTCCTCGGACGACCCCTCTTCTTTGAGGGGGCCCCTCAAGTACAGGCTGCTGCGGTGCAGGGGACTCTCCGCCAGAGTCATCCTCCCTCCCTGTGGCAGTTGCAGTTGTTTCAGCACCAGATGTTGTTGGCACACAGGGAGGTGTAGACTGGTTGCTGTTCATCTGGCGGAGGCATTGTAATATGTCCCTATGCACCGCCGTCATCTCTTACAGTGTGTCCCACTTGGACTCCACGCGGGACATGTGTGAGTCCAAGCGGGCATGATGGGCAGCCTGCTGCTGTTTCATGTCCCTGAGGAGCCCCACTACCTGGCTGAGATCTCCGGTGCTGGACTGGTACGCATCGGCTATGCGTGCCAGTTGTGGGTCATCATGCACACCAGACACCTCTGCAAGCAGCGACCTCTGTCTCCCACTCCTCCCACCACCCCTGCCGACATGTGCAGTGCGTGCAGTGGCATGCACAGATGACCCTGGTCCCCCTTGGGGGTTGGTGGTGGTGGTGGTGTCCATGGCCCCACGTTGGTCCAGGGTCCCTGTGCTGGTGGTGCTCCTTGTTCTGTCCATGTCGGCAGGGATGGTATTTGTGGTGACAGTCGTTGGAGGGGTGGGTGCAGGGGTGCAGCTGGTGGTCCTGCTGGTGCTGCAGCTGGTGGTCCTGCTGGTGCTGCATGTTGACTTGCACCGGAGGTGCCAGGTTGGTCTTCTTCATCCGAGGAGGGCAGAGGCTGTTCGACACCAGTGAGCTCCGTATCCTCTTGAGCCTGGGACTGGGACTCCTCAGCGTCTGCTGCTGTGTCCCCATCATCACCTGTTTTTGGGAGACACACACAATGTATGTTATGTTTCTGCAGGCATCAATGGTTGACACACCTGACAGTTGTGACTGTGCCTCTGGGTGCGGGCCTGTACATTGCATTGTCCTAAGTTGTCACAGTCAGGGGTTGATATTGGTGTAGCACATTGTCCTGCATTATTTGGGCATTTCTATGTATTTGTTGGGGTGTGAACATGGTCTGCATTGGTTGTATTTTGTTGACAGCCGGCCCTCCTTCCCACCCAGCCAGTCAGTTATCCCACCATGGACTGTGCTTGCATTGCAGGGAGTGAAAGTTGTCTTTCAAGATGTCAGTCAGTGGTGTCCTGCTGTTGGTTGTTGCACAGTTGCCAGCGGGGCCTTGTGCTCCCCACAGCAGTTGCCAGTGTCAGCCATCTTGTCAGTTGTTTTCCACTCCCTGTGATGTGAGCATGGTTCAGGGTGGTGTTGATGGGACAGTTGTGGGGGTGAGCTATGTCTGTGACTATGACTCCCATCATGCTATTGCCTCCACCCCACTTCCCAGCATTCCCATACTTACTTGCTTTTGTGGGGAGTTCAGTGTGTGTGGGTGTGAGAGCAATGGCAAGATGGCTGACAGTGGTGTCCTGCTGTTGGTTGGTGTGCAGTTCCCAGCATGCCCTTGTGCTCCCCACGACACAGCACCAGTGTCAGACATCTTTGATGGGCCTTTCCACTCTCTGTGGGATGTGCATGCGTGAGTGTGAGCTTGCTGGGCCATGTGGTGGGGGATGTTGAGCTGTGACTACGACTCCCATCATGCTATTGCCTCCACCCCCTTCCCAGCATGCCCATCCTTCCTTCCTTTTGACTCTGCTTCCCTGTGGGGTGGGCTGCCTGTGCTGACAGGATGGCTGGGAGTGTTGTCCTGGCAGTTGTTTGGCTAAAAGTCCCAAGAGTGTCCCTGTGCTTCACACAGCATAACCCAGGGTGGTGGTTCTTTGTGGGATCTTGAGTTAGGATGTGAGGCATTGCATTCTCTCAGGTGGGTTATGTGGAGTTTGTGTTGAGGGGGTGTGTGAGGGGAGGTGCTTGTGACTATGGTCAGTGCTGTGAGTCCTCCTTCCCACCCAGCCAGATATCCCACCATGGAACGTGCTTCCATTGCAGGGAGTGGAAGTTGTCTCTCAGGATGTCAGTCAGTGGTGTCCTGCTGTTGGTTGTTGCACAGTTGCCAGCAGGGCCTTGTGCTCCCCACAGCAGTAGCCAGTGTCAGCCATCTTGTGAGTCCTTTTCCACTCCCTGTGATGTGAGCATGGTTGTGAGTGGTGTTGATGGGCCAGTTGTGAGGCTGAGCAATATCTGTGCCTACTACTCCCATCATGCTATTGCCTCCACCCCCTTCCCAGCATGCCCATCCTTCCTTCCTTTTGACTCTGCTTCCCTGTGGGGTGGGCTGCCTGAGCTGACAGGATGGCTGGGAGTGTTGTCCTGGCAGTTGTTTGGCTAAAAGTCCCAAGAGTGTCCCTGTGCTTCACACAACATAACCCAGGGTGGTGGTTCTTTGTGGGTTCTTGAGTTAGGATGTGAGGCATTGCATTCTCCCAGGTGGGTTATGTGGAGTTTGTGTTGAGGGGGTGTGTGAGGGGAGGTGCTTGTGACTATGGTCAGTGCTGTGAGTCCTCCTTCCCACCCAGCCAGATATCCCACCATGGAACGTGCTTGCATTGCAGGGAGTGGAAGTTGTCTCTCAGGATGTCAGTCAGTGGTGTCCTGCTGTTGGTTGTTGCACAGTTGCCAGCAGGGCCTTGTGCTCCCCACAGCAGTAGCCAGTGTCAGCCATCTTGTGAGTCCTTTTCCACTCCCTGTGATGTGAGCATGGTTGTGAGTGGTATTGATGGGACAGTTGTGGGGGTGAGCAATATCTGTGACTACGACTCCCATGATGCTATTGGCTACACTGACTTGCCCAGCATACACAGAATTCCTTTCTTTCAGTAGTCTTCACTGTGTGTTGGTGTTGTAGTGGTGGCTACATGTCTGGATGTGTTTGTTAGTTATATTTGTGCCACTGCCTAGCTGTAGTTGTAGTTGTGTTTGTACATGTGATGACACAGTTAAATGTAACTTTGAGATGGCATGTGTTGTGTTTATCTGACTGACATACACATTTTGGGATGATTCTGTTCTGGTTGCTGTGTAATTGCTAAGAGTGCATGGTTTGACTCTCCCCTTGACAGTGATGTGTGTGTGTATTGTGGCAGAATATTGTGTACATTTGTTGTGTACTCACCAGGCTCTGGGATGTTTTCTAGTCCATAGATGCTCACTGGCGGAAGGATGGCCCGCACCTTCTCCTCCCAGGGCCTGAGGTATACTGGCTTGGCAGGAGGGCCACTGCCGGTGTATTGGCTCAGGAGGTAGTCCTTCTTCAGCAGCTCCCGTACCCTCCTGCGCACGTCATACCACCTGTTCTGGATGTCAGTCTTTGTGCGCAGACATGGTGATTGTGCGTTCACCCTGTTGATGATCCTCTCCCACATCTTTGTTTTCTGGGAGATGGGTGTCTGTTGGACCAGTGCGCCAAACAGCTGTGGCTCTACCCTGAGGATCTCGTCTACCAGGACTTCCAATTCACAATCTAGGAACTTGTGATTCTTCTTTGGGGGCATGGTGATGGGTGGTGATGGTGAGTAATGTGTGTGTTGGTGTGCAGGTGAAGGTGTGTGAGTGTGTGTTTTGCTGGGTGTATGTGAGGTAGCTATTTTTTGGTGTGCTGATGGTGTGTGGCTTGTGTGAGGGATGAGCTGTGGGTGTGTGGTTGCTGTCTGTTGAGTGCTGGCAGGTAAATAGCATTTGCAAAGGATCATGGTTGGGATTTGTGTCCTTTATATGGGTGGAGTTGTGGGTGTGTCTTTGTTCTCTGTCCCCACCCCCAGTATTTATTGGCTTTGTAATTGCTTGTTTGGCCTTTTTTTGTGTATTTTTCCTTAGTACTTTCTGTGCATGTTGGAAACGTTCTTGTGACCGAGTCGGACCCTGCAGTTGTATCGTACGGTCTTCTCCGTTTCGTTCACGCTGTGTTTGTGCAATTTTCTATGCTGCGTACGCGTCGGTCGCGGTGTTTTGTGTTACTTCGGCTCGCAGTTTTGTATGCGTGTCGGTCGTACGGCTTGTCCTCCGTACGACTCGGTCGTGGTTTTCGCGCCTTGCATCGTACTTTGCGGTTTGGAGTTCGCGGGTACGTTTCGGTCGGATTTGTTCCGGGTGCGTGTTGGTCGGTTCGATTCGCGTGTTTTTCCGGCCGGATTGCTGTTTTCCGTGCGGCTCGGTCGTTCGGCTTGTGTTCCGTACGTGTCGTTCGGATTTTGCACGCTTTGCATCGTACTTGGCGTGTCGGGCGCCACAGGTACGTGTAGGTCGGAATTAATTCCGGCTCCGAGTCGGTCGGTGCTTTTTCCGGCCCGAATCGGAATCGACCCCTAAATCGCATTTTTGCTAATGAGTGGTGAATGAGATCACCTCTGGGAGTGGTGGGATACGAGCCCCTAGGCCACAAAGTATTTAATGTGGCATTAGTATAATCAGTGACCAAATGCAATTAATGTCAAGGCAAACGCAGACAACCCAAAGGACCAAACAGGAGACAAGAACCGGACAACATCAATTGTGAGAGGCAATGTATTAATTCTTAAATGAAAGCACTAATTTGAGAATCCATCTAAAAAAAGACTCCTAAAATTACTTTTATATACCTTCCCCTTAAGTTCCACAATAGCATAGTAAGGACTTTTAGCTATATTATCTTTTCTGAGAATGACATCAGCTAAACATTGGAAACGAGCCAGAGCCCTATTAGAACTAACTGACTTTCTGCACAGTAACAAGTATGTTTACTTTCAACACACCCGTTATCGGCTAATTTGTCCTACACGTGGTCAACAAAGATCTTAGTGCTTCAATGAATGAAGCCTTGTTTCCCTCATAATGTTCAGTCTCTCAGGAGAGTAGTTCAGCAGTGCAGTTTAAAGGGTGAATGAAGCCAGTCTCCATTTGGCAAAAAACCCTTTTTGGCCTTTACCCACTATGATTTTCAGAAAAGCGACCTAGTGTCTCTTTCAGGAATATGCTTTCTGGCAAAAGCTATCCCAGAGTCTATTTCACCACAGAAAGAGGCATGGCAGCAGGCTGGTTCATTTGATAACTTCCCTCGTCCCTAAAGCCTCTTTGAAGTCTTCAAGCTCTGAGGAAGGACTCCCATTTCAAAAGGCCCTTGCATTGTAGATTTCCTTTCACTGGGATCTGTGGTGTGTTGTAGCAAGACTTCCTCCTTTTCTGAATCCTTTCTGTGGGCTGGCCTTTGAAGCCAGGGACACTGCTTCCCCAGTTCCAGTGAAGACTGGATATTTGTTTGTTAAACACTGTGGCTACGATTCAGGAAAGTGATATTCAACAACTTAAACCACGGATAAATAATACAAGAAATCGGAAACTAATGATTGCTTGCAAATTGCCGAACTGGGTTATTTACACACTAATGTTAGTAGCATGTTACAAACAAGAATTAATAATTTAGAGTTGGAGTTAACCATGTTGCACTTTCACTTTTAAATATAGGGTTTTCAGCTGTTGTAGAAAGCATAGGCTTTTAAGTGCACCACCTTCTTAGATACAAGTGAGAAGAATATTCCATTCTGTCTTGCATCCTATGCCTGAATTTTGGGCACTTTTGTCAATCTTTGGCACACACTCACAGTTAAATAAAGGGCTTTTTCACATAAGTGCTCATTGGTTCCTTACGTTGCTGTAGTCATTAAGAAAAGTTGTTCTTGTCTTTACAAAAACCTTAAAACATCTTTTTTTCTGTTCATCTTCAATGTAAGTGGGATGTTGTGACCCAGATTCCCTCAGTCAACTCTCTTGGAATTAGGGCTGCATTCATGACGAGACCCACCCAAGCCAAATTTGCCCATCCTGAACATGTCTAAAGCGGTGTTCCTTGGGGTTGGTAAGGTGGCTTTCTCTGAATGGAAAGAAGGCTACTGTATGAGAAATCATGTCACCCTACTTCAGGAACAACTCTCTTGCAAGCAGTCATGACATTTGGCTACCAGCACCAAACATATGAGACAATGCGGATTGATGCTTGTTAGGTCCCAGGCCCTTCTTAAATTCACCCGAGGGTGAGGCAAAGATATCTATGAAATCTGAGTGGAGATAGCAGTCTTTCCTGGGATGAGTGTTCAGAGATCAGGGTGGCGAGATGTCCATTGGAAAGGAGCCTTCCAGGATGCCATGGCTTCTGGACCTCCAGAACGAAGGGTGGAGCCAACCCTCGCATAAGGGGCAGAACCAAGGATAGCCTATAGCCAACCCCAGAAGGGGTTGGAAACAAGGATGGAGGGGTGCAGAAATGTCAACCAATCACGACATAGGAGACAGATGGATCAGGGTTGGGCCTGCTGGTTCCTGTATGAAGCGTTCCTAGGAAATAGAACTTGTGAGCTCATCCATTCTTCCCTTCAGGCAAATGAAGGGCACAGATCACTAGAAGGAAAGGCGGGCAGATCTTGGGAGAGATGCAAGGGAATGAAGGGGGCACCAGCCAAGACACAGTACTTCTGTCTTGACCTCAACCACACTTTCTTTCAGGTTCCTGAAAAAAATTTAGTATCCAAATTCTGGAAAACCCCAGGATTAGAAGAGACAGAGTGACCTGCGAATTTGGTAACAGGGAATTTTTTTCATAAACTGTTCTGGGTTGCTTGTGAAAGAGAGAGCACAGTAAAGTTGAGTCCACTTAACTAAAAACTGTTGTGAATATATCCTGACTGTTAATATAAAGCTTAGATGATGCCAGATATAAAAATAATAGCCCATGGGAGCAATGGCCTATGCATGAACCATTATTAATAAATAAAAAGGATAGATACATTTCCCTCATATACTAACCTGTATCCTTATTAAGAGAAACTTTACAGTAACCGACTCATGCTTTCCAGTATCTTGCCTTCATCAAGGTTATTTACATAATTTATATAATGCAGACCTTGCTCCTAGGAGCTGCAGAAAGTTTTTAGGAATTAAGGGATTGTAATTCGAATACATGAGTACATGGCGCATGCCATTTGTAAGAGCATTAAAGAAAAGTACATGAAGGATTCCATTCATGAAACTATAAGCTGTGAGTACTTGGCAGCATGCCACACGCGTGTACATGAAGTACACATTTACATGCATGCAGCGGATGGAGGGATGCCTTTGGCTCCTTCACATTTTGAGGGGGTCAACAAACAGTGAGTGTAATAGTTAGGATGAGCGACAGCAGGGAGTTAACAAGAAAGATAGGGCTAAACAGTGAATCCGAATTTCAGTTCTTGGATGGCATAAATGTTGGGGCAGCTGAAGGGCAGAAAGAAATCATCCCATAGCCAGCGGGTGGACAAAGACATGTTGTGTTAGGCTCTCACTTAAGTCACCATGTACAGAAGTCCATGTCAAAGTAGTACAGATGGTAAAACAGCATCACACAAACTGTAAAAGTGAACAGTGGGATGATAAAATCTGAATTTTGAAATATAGTCTGTAAGAAGACTCCCTGGATGAGGAAATCTGAATTTTGAAATATAGTCTGTAAGAAGACTCCCTGGATGAGGAAATCTGAATTTTGAAATATAGTCTGTAAGAAGGCTCCCTGGACCACGGCATAACATACACGGGATTGTATGAAACAGGGAGGTTACTGGTTTGAATGTTAGTGGGTCTACTCACCTTTTTGGAGATGGAGCAGTTGTGAGAAGCAGGAAGACTGTGGCATTCAGAGCTGCATGTGGGGCAAGAACAATGCACAAAACAATAGACCGCTTGGGTGAAGAGGTGTCTCTTCCTTCATCCTTTTCCTCTCACAGTCTCTTGTACCTGAGTTTACTGGGCACTCACATTACTAACCGTATTGTGGCTGGGAATGATTACACTGATGTATGGGGTGGAGTAATTGGGAGCAAGAAACAAAAAACTGAGACAGTGTCAGAACTGTGAAAAGTCCTGCCACAGTGTGCAGCCAAAGACTTGTTTGAAGAACTGCATTATCTAGTGTTTGAGGTTCATTGAGAAGTCATTCACTAAAAGGAGTGAGTCTAGGAATGAATTAAATAAGGATGGTCCTTTGGCATGGGTGGGTCCATTGGCATGGAAGCAAGAGCTTTGCTAGATAGTCAGTGTCAGAGCTGAGCAGAACATTATATAATAGACTGAGGGGGATATTACCAACAAACTGCGATATTTATCGCAAACCTCTTTTAGCGTGAGTTTTTTTATCACCGCCGATCGCCGGAATCTATCGCCGCATTAGCGGCGTATTAGCAACACGCCGCTAACAGGCGATAGCTACCTTTCCCGGCAGAAATGGACGGCGATAGATTTATCGTGAAGGCGATAAAAAACCTCACGCTAACGTGAAAAAAGTGGTGATGGGCCAATCAGCGACAGAATCCTATCGCTAATTAGCACCAGGCCTGCATTTTAAGCCTTCAGCGCGAAAATGCACCATAAAAGGCCCGCCAAACAGAAAAAAATATATATATATATACCAGAGGAGCAATGGATGAAGCTGGGACCAGTGCAGAGGCCACAAACAACCCCACAAATACCCAGGAGGACCAGCCAGAGACCCATGTGAAGGCCAAGAGGAAGAGGAATCCTAAGTTCAGCAACCAGGAAAACCAGGTCCTGATTGCGGAGGTGACTGAACACCAACAAGAACTGTTTGTCACCTCCACAGTGACAGTGGCAAGAAAAAAAGAAATATGGCAGGACATTGTGTCCAAGGTGAATGCGGTTGGAGAGAGGAGGAGGACAGTGGACGACTGCAAGAAGCGCTGGCATGATACCAAGCGCAAAACCAAGGAGAAACTAGCAGCCAACCTGAGAGCAGCAAAGCAGACTGGAGGTGGGAGTCCAGCGCCACAGGAGGAGCTGGATGAGTTGGAGGAGCAGGTGTCCCGAGTCATCAGTGAGGAGACGGTGGTTGGAGTTGTGGGCCAGGATACTGCTGAACGTGACCAGACACAACAACACCAGGGTGAGCATCAACCAGGGACAGGGGGGACGGGGGTGGATGGGCCCAGTGGCACTCATGTACAATTAAATAAATTGAAGTGCATACCCACAATTACTGTGGATCATGTCCCGGATACCCCTGTCCATGGTGGCATAGGGACATACCACCCTTCTCAAACAACACATTGCACGACACACATTGGCGGGCACACAGACTAATAAATGTGCACAGAAAAGGAAGCCCAACATAGTCCAAGGTCAACGTCCGACCACTCCATAAGTGCCACATCAAATGACAAAGTGGCACAACAACTTGAGATGTGGCAGGGTGGCAAAATGGCCCCCTTGCCACATCACCACGCACATACAAATTGCCAGCACAAGGACACATCTCACTCTGACGCCCAAATGCGGATGCACTGTGAATGTGACTGGTCATGTGCACGATAAGGCATGCCACCACCGATGTCAGCACACCTGCAGCATTGTGCACATGTGTCTGAGTAGTGTGCAAGGTTGTGTATGCGCAGTAAAGTACACCTATAGGCACATGCACATTCCTGCACACCACTCAAACACATGTGCACAATGCTGCAGGTGTGCTGACATTGGTGGTGGCATGCCTTATCGTGCACATGACCAGTCATATTCACTGTGCATTGGCATCTGGGCGTCAGACAGAGATGTGTCCATGTGCAGGCAATTTGTATGTGCGTGGTGAAGTGGCAAGGGGGAAATTCTGACATCACCTGCATTCCCAGGCAATGTGCCCCCTTGCCTGTTCATGAGATGCAGTCCGGTGTACACCAAGCGGGGAAACATCTAGTGAGTCTGCATACCACACACACATGCAATGCCACAACAAATTGACCATGTAGGCCGCTGGATAAAAGTTGCACATACAAAAATGCACACAAACAGCACACTTCACTCAAAGGGCGATGGAATACAATGAGCAGGGGGACATGCCTACAACCCCACAGTACGTGGACAATGCAGATCAGGAATATGTCACACAAATATGTACTGCATGCCTTGTCTGTGTGACATACGCGCTGAAGCACAATGTGCCTGTAAAGCTGTCTCACTGCCAAAGTATGACAGCAAGCAAGGATATCAAATTTGAAACAAATAATGACAACCGCCCAAATGCCACCCTCAACCCTTATGTTAAATTGCACTCCTACACCCCCAAGTGTACACATCTGCCATACAGAAAACAGCATTCCACATCAGTCCTGATGTGAGTTGCCCATCACACCATCATGTGCAATTCAACGTAACTGTTTGGTAAGTCAACGGTGTCATAGAACAAATATGCAGTCAGGTAGTTATCACCCACATGCTAAGCCAGGCATTGAATACCAGAACCAGGACAGCAGGTATCATCCATGTCAGCAGCTGCGTGGCACATACACAAACACACATCACCCACCCATTTGCATCTCTTGTGAGGGTGGCATGGACCAGGCCTGAGCACCATAAATAGGCCTCATGAAATGCACATAAATCAGAAAACTGACCACTTACACACCACATGTGGGGTCAACCTTGAGGGTAATGGGTGTTGACACTATGGGGCATATAATCAAGCCCCTATCGCCACCACAACGTCACTCATGTGTGACGTTGGGGTGGTGATAGGGTCAGCGCACCATTATCAAGGCAGCGTTAAGTCACTTAATGTGGCTCAAAGCCACGTAAAGTGGCTTTACGCTGCCCTGAGAATAGGGCCCCTTTCATGCTAAACTTTGTGTGAAAGGGGGCGTGCAGTGGGTGTTGTGGTGGGCGTCACACCACAACACCCATTGAAGTCGATGCTGCCATCCTTTATCAAGTTAGGCGAGAATAGGTGGCAGTGCTGATCTTAACACCCAAAAAATCCTGGGCCTAAGGTAGCAAAACTAGGAGAAATGCATTAATTATCCTTCTTCTTGCTTGTTACATGTGTGCTGCCTTGTGCAGCCCACATGGAAAAAGCCAAATACCATGGGATGTTCATGTACAGGAAGGTGTCCCTTCCTGTACATGAACAAACCATACTCCAAACTGCCATATTGTAACTTCCATGTGTGCTGCACGAAGCAGCACACATGAAACTTACATAATGCCTTCTTAGGTCTGTTCATGTGCAGGAAGGAACTACTTCCTACACATAAACAAACCTCCCTGCTCGCAGACACCCTTGAACTCGGGTGCAAGGGTGCCTGCGCTGGCGCTAAGCTGTGTAATTTTGGGCCATCGCAGGGGGAAACGCCAGGCTGCACCATATCCTTGTCAACATGGTGCAGCCTGGCGTCACCAAAGTGGTGGCGAGAGGCGTGAAGCAAAGATGGCTAACGCCTCTCTCCGCCACTTCCTTAGTAACATGCCCCTGTCTGTTCAGACAGCGACAACAATAGAGACTCACGCCGAACCATACTCACAATGGGTAAGCCAAACGGAGGGCACTAAGCAATGCATGCAAGAAAAAACATGAAGGACGACATGCACACAAGACAAATCACAATAGAAAAGGCAACATGGATGTCCATGTGTACTACATAGTGCAGCACATGTTGAAACAGCAAGTAAGCTCTCATTGCTAATGTGCCTTATGGGTGCCCTACTCACACATGACTACACTTGCACAAAAGACATGCACATGTGCAGTACCCTGCAATGCTGCGTGACCGTGAGCCACATTGACAAGGCAAGTGACAGTGCATGATGAATAGCATGCCTGCAGGCACAACATTTTAACATGGTGCAGGCCACCTCACTGAGGTGGCTGAGTGTTGACAACACCCTTAAACAAGCAAGTCACACTCTGACACATCCTCGTGTACATACAACCCCTGACGTAAACAAGACATTTGATGTCAAACAATGCACAATTCTCACAACTCTGACCAAGACCCATATTCCACCCACTTTGGCTCATCACAGCATTGTAAATGCACAGAACTGTAAGGCTCACTGCCTGAAAGTTATAACGGGCAGCTAAACCAAAGCTGCAGGTGCCACCATCACACAATGCAGTGCACACACAGACAAATCTGAAGTCATCAACATTGACTACTCTGTGGGCCAAATTACATCACTCACACAGATGAACAGAGGACACAACTTGTGAAGCTTGTGTGTGTAGATATTGTACAATCACATTTGTCATAGCTGGAAACTGTGAGATGACAATGTACAACTACAACATCACATCCGCAATGTGCTCAAAATCATCACTATCCTTCAACAAATAGGCATCTCCTCAAAAACAGGATGAATGTACACTGTCATGCAGTCTGCTTGTAAACTCATCCAATGCTTGATCGTACATGACAAACACTGTTAAAGTGTATCTCCCCCATTATATTGCAGAGGGAGAGACATCACCTCCTGAACAGCAGACTGGCCCAACCTTCACTGATGACGAGGAGGACTACCCCACCATCAATCAGGAAGAACTCCAACATCTGCTAGACTCCTTCAGCACCTCACCTCCAGGAGCAGGGCAACCCAGCAGGAAGCACCTCCCACCACAGCTGGCTCCCAGGACCTCTAAGACCCACACCTGGCCTTCCAACGCCGTGTGCTAGAGGTCCAGCAGGAGATGGCTGAACAGGTGCGAGTGGGGTTCGAGAACCTGGCGGACAAACTTGAGGCCATACATGGGTGTCTGAGTCCCATACGGGACCACATGCAGAAGATCACGGACACCCACAGCCCGCTCGATGCTCTCCAACGGCCCATGGCTGACATTGCTGGAGTCATGATTCAGAGACAACAACAACTGTCTGGCCAGAGTGGCTCAAGCAATGTCAGCCAGGATTTGGGCAACATCCGTCGGATAATGGAGAGAATGGAGCGGATGCAGGGACAAGATATGGCTGCCAGGGCCGCACACCAGCGCAATGTAGCTGGGATCTATCATGCCCTGCACCTGCTCATCACTTCATTGCTGCCACAAGGTCTGGCGCCGATGAATGCTGCTGCTGCTTCCACATCCTCAGCTCCGCCACCTGATGTGTCAGTGCCTCACAGTGCTGCACCCACTATACCACCACCCACATGTGAGGCACATGACACATCAGAGGATGAAGAGGGGGCTGAGAGTGCATTTGTGCTCAGGAGAAAGCGGTAGCATCCATCGACGCCAAAAGGCCAGTTTTCTCCTTGGTGCCGGGCTTAGTATCATGCCACGGAAAATCTTCTTGCACTGTCTTCCACTGTCCCCCTACAATCACCTTGGACCTCCACATGGACTGCCATATCACCTTTTTCTTGCCATTGACACTGCAATCAGCCTGCGGAGTGAACTATGCCTCTTCCCTTGGACCTGCTACCACAAAATGACTCTGTCTGGCCCTCCAACGGGCATCCATGCAATGTGGGCATGTATGGCCAAGCACTGGTCCAGTCTTCATCCTCTGAATGTAAATAAAATCATTTAACTTACACAGATGTGTGTCGTTCTAGACCAATCAAGTTTAGAAATATGTAAAAATTGTTAGGACAATGATTAACCCAGAAGGGACACCTAGGGAAATACGAGCAATGTACCTGTTTCACCGAATACAGATAGGCAGTGAGATGGCTGTGTATGTGTGAACTAGCTGTGCCCCATTGCTCCAAAACAAACATATAGCAATATACCAACCTAGCCCCACGTCCATTAAGGAAAATGCATGTGTGCTAAAATGTCCTAGTCAGTTGCAGGCCACAAGTAGTGTCCTCCTTAACACTTGTAAACAAATGTCTCTTGGCAGATCTACTCACACACTACGGGGTGGACCAAGCCTGTTGTGATGGTGCACATTGCATGTCACATCCCAAAATCTGGCACACCATATTCACATTGATGAAGACACGGAAGGGCACATGTCCACCATACACATACGGAACCACAATGTCTGCCTCAGTGAAGTAGAATTGCAAATAGGGGCTCTACCCAAAGTGCAAGGCGTCAGTCAGCCCCTCCCTGTCGACAAATGATGCAACCTACAATATGACCCCTCTCATGCTGTGACCACTGCGAGCGTATTGGGCAATGTGTGTAGGGATGTGTGTGGCACTGCACTCAGCATATAGTCAGCTGCACGTCCAACATTTCAAGTGCGGCATCACCATGAGCCAATGGCAGAAGTAACAGCTGGGACAAGTCTCCATGACACTGTCACTACAGGGAGCATTGCAACATTTCTACCCTTGTGTGCAGCAGAACAGTGTGCCACCACCCAAACGTCAGCTGGGACAAAATGAAAACCTGACAAGTCCAGTGAGTCACGAAAGGCATTTAGGAGATGTTAACTCAGTAAACCAAAATGCACTACTCCTAAATGCCATTTGTGAGTAACGTAAAGTGTCAAGTCATCACTTACTCTCAGATTACTTTTGTGAATCAGGAACACTGTTGTTCCATGTGCTGTACACAATGCACCCTGAATTTTCAAAAATCATGCATGGTCCGGAGATTGAGCGTACATGCACAGGAACATATCTTGCAAAGGAAGCGGACACACTGGCACTACGCAGCAAGTGTGGGCAGGTCTGTGCAATGTAGATGGACTCTGCGCCAGGAGCATCTGACATGCAGGTGTGTGACGGAATCTGTGGAACCTGGCGCATACATCCATCTCCATGATGGCTAACAGTAGCTAACTGTATTCACTCGTCATGCCATCTTACTCGGTTGTGTGCAAAATGGGCAACAATGTGCTGTCCAAATCCGTGAGTCACACTGAAGATGTAGAACATCACAGACGACTGTCCCTAGACCAGGACGTAAATTCTAATTGACACCCTGTCATCCATGCAAGTTCAGTGTGCTCACATCTAAGGTATCCTGACACAATACATCCTGCAAACTGACATGTCATGGGCAGACTTACCGATTCCAATGGATAGTCCAGTGATAGCAAGAGTTGCATACAATGGAATGAGCCACATTCCACAACATCATCCCTGACATAAGTGCAAGCAGAAATCCAAAGTATCAAAATTTTATTATAACAGTAAACATATTTGACTAACCTAAACTAACACTTATCACTAAACTACTACTAAAATATAAACTAACTATAAAATTCTTACTTACCTAAACTATCTACCCTAACTAATCCTAAACACGCAACAACATATCCTAGCCATCAACCCCCCTCCCACCCTTAAGGCACACCACGAGACAGGACAAAGACATCTAAGCTATACATAAACTAACTACACATGTAACCTACACAAAGATATATTTTTTCGTATTATTTTTTTACATTTTTCTATAAACAAAAAATACATCAACCCCCCCACCCAAAGGAAAAGGAAACTTATCCCCAAATACGTATAAATAATTAAAATCTAAGAAGCTAACCCTAACTATGACCTACACTAAAACTACACTACCTAAGAATTATATAACTGACCTAACACTACCTGAATAAAGCCGATGAAACATTTGGGGAAGGGAGAAGAGGGGGATGGGGTCCAACTGGTCCAGCCATCATGGCAGTCCAAAGTGTTTCTTAATGTCTGCAACTTGTGTGTTCACATCAGACAATTCCCGCCTGATCTCGGCCAGGGACACAACAATGTCTTAAAGGAGCTTCCTGTCCCGCAATGTATATGGGACCACTTGATCCCCTGTTGCCGGTGGGACTGTGCCTTGGGGGGGGGGGTGCCCGTAGGGGGATGTGCCACCTGTCCTGGCTGGGACCCACCACTGACGCCTGAGGGCCCTGCAATAGGCTGTGTGACAGTCTGGGCATGCTCGGGCACCGGCTTCCATGTGCCCTTCTCCCGTTCCTCCTGGTACCTCCTGGCCATGTTGCGGTACCCCTTTGCAACCTTCTTCACATGTTTGAAACGGTCCTTCCGCACCTGGAAGGCATGTAGTTGTCCTGGCCTCATGTTGTCTGTAAAATATACACAAAGGCAAAATAGAGTCCCTTAGACAATTTCAATGTCCTCCATACACATCTGCAATACGAGATCACTTAAACATGGGAGACTACACTCCAGCGTAACTATGTTAAGTCAGCAAGTGACCTGTACAACGACATGTTGAATCATGGATCAATGACTACATGTAGGGGAGACTGACATGACAGTGCATGGCATGGTACATGTACTGTCACTACCAAATTAGACTGACAGTGCCAAACAATTGTGCCACCACATACCCGGGCTGAGGGTGACATGTACAAGCAATCTGAGGAGGGAAGCATTAGCCCCCCGTGTGTAGCACCACCCTCATCCTCTCCAGTGACACAGTGCTGCATGAAAGGTGCAATGCCCATGTGCAGGCATGTGTGTCCCCCAGCACATTTGTGCGGTTCATCAAGTCTGCGCCAACACAGGCAATCTTGCAACAGAGTGCAAGGGTGTCTGCGAGCAGGGAGGTCTGTTCATGTGTAGGAAGGAGTTCCTTCCGGCACATGAACAAACCTAACATGCCATTTTGTAACTTGCATGTGTGCTGCTTCGTGCAGCACACATGGAAGTTACTAAATGGCATTTGGTAAAACGGTTTGGTCATGTACAGGAATGGACACCTTCCTGTACCTGAACAAACCATGGCATTTTGCTTTTTCCATGTGTGCTGCACAAGGCAGCACACATGGAAAAAGCAATAACCAGGTGAAAAGAAGCATTTCTCCTCGTTTCGCAACCTTAAGACCAGGATTTTTCTGGTCTTAAGTTTTGCGCTGCCACATATTATAGCCAGACTTGATAATAGGTGGCAGCGTCGATGTCAATGGGTGTTGCGGTGGAACGCCCACCGCAACACCCACTGCACGCCCCTTTCACACTCAACACAGCGTGACAGTGTACCTCATTTACAAGTAAGCGTTGATACACGTGGAATGTATTAACGCTGTTTCGATCATGATGCTAGGCCCCTACTGACAACACAACTTCAATGTAAGTTACGTTGACTTTGTGATATGGGTTTGATGTTATGCACCTTACTTTCAATTTGTGTCACTGACTGGGGATGGGCCAAGTCAGAACTGTGAGACCAATGCACTTGTCCAAAGTCACTTACCGATTAGTGCACACTGCTGACGTCCACAATACATCATCACACTGTAGGCAAGGTAGATGTGATACACACCCATACTTCATACTACAGCGTTGATCATTTGAGCCAGACATCCATGCCACGCAACATGCCAGTAAATTACGTTCCAACTCACCAGTGGAGTGTGGGTCCTCGAAGCTGTCAATGTCCCCCTGTCAATGTCCCCCTGTGTCATAGGTGGCTGTCCATCTGTGAGACAAGTAAAGAAATATGTGTTGGTATCAGACTTCAACTCATATGTGTCGTATTCCTCATAATAATCATCACCATGACAGCAAATGCCACGTAACTGTAGTGTGGCGTTTCATGTTGACTACATGATTGTGTCAACTTTGACTGCCATTCACACCATACCTGTGACTGCTGATTTGGGACAAACCAGACTGTAATGCTGGCTAACATGCCCATAATAGTAGTGTGAGTCATCCGCAAGGCACCATTACTACATGCATCATGATGTCCTACATGCACTTTGTACAATTGAGTTGCTGCAGATTGCACAAAGCAGTTACACAGAGGTTGTTGGTGTAGGACAATCTGGAGATGTCCACTTTCCTTAGACCATTTGTTCCTATACAATACAGCAACTATGTTCACAGGGCAGCGTAGCTAACATAACACAAATGATGAGGACAGCATTTTGACTCTACCTTTTGGCCAGCACCCAGCTCACATGGACAATTCCATGGCTGGTTCATGTACAGTCACCCCTGCTGTACCCAAACAATCTTCTGCCTGCACGCACATTTTGCGCAGGTGTGCCAGCTATGGCAGTACAGTGCCAAGTGTTGGTCCAGCGCAGTGGGTGACACAGACTTGCAACATGTGCTTGTCAATGTGATGCTGCGTTGTGTTTCGGATGTGCCAACAGGATGCGCAAACGCATTGCGTCTCCCACCTCAATCAGCAACCATTTCTCACTTTGACACCAGTGTCACGTCGTAATTTTCATTCGTTACAGTACCCCAGATTAAATGTGGAATTTGTACTTACCACCCTGTAGGCCTGTCATGACTCCCACGTAGTCAAGGAGGTCAGCTTCTTGTGCAAGCATGTCCTGCCAGCGGTGCTTCCACTTGCGCACGTTATGGTCCACTCCAAAGAACCTGCGCATTTGCACCCGCACACGCTCCCACCTAATCTTCCACACACTCACGTTGTATCCTTGCAGGATACGGCCTCCCCTCTCCAACATCAGTGGCAGGTGGAATTTAATGAGCCACAGGAAGCCCCCCAATGCCCCCTCGGACATCCTGCCCTCCCTGCCCACACCTGGCATCTCCCTGCACACCTGTGAGCCCACAGCCAGAGAAAAAAATAATACCTCTAAAATATCCCCAAAAACAATGTTAGTGTACTACCCCAAGACAGACACCCGACAAAACTGAGGACAGGAGACAGTTAAACACAATAAATCAGTACACAACACTTCACAGGCACTATCAACAGGACACAGCAACACTCTCAAAATCTCCAAACTGCAGCACACACCACCAAACAGCTCCAACACTCTCCACAATCACCAGCAATGTGCTCAAAAGAGAAAGTGAAAGTGGAAAACACTACTCCAGTAGACAGGAAGCATGCAGACATCACTTCCTGTCTCTTTGCGGCCCGTTTTTGAGAAAGCGTTGAAAATCTGCACGCAAAAGGTCACATGAGTAATCATTAGAATTGCACAAAGTGTCGCTAGATGTATTTTGACATCGGGTGGATGGAAAATAGATCGCTTTTTCGTGTTTGCGGCCAGATCTGCACGCTAACAGCAAATCAATACACTGATGTGCAGTCTTAGTGCAAAATTCATGTCAGAGCCCTGTGAAAACATGATAGGGTAGGTTAGCACTCAAATGACACCATCAAAATTCTGTTTCACAACACATGACACCCTAACTTGCAACATTCACCACAGGTAACACCATATTTGCAGATCAAACAAGAGAACCATCAATCAATCAGTGAAATTTTAACTGTGCTACTCACCCGTGGGGGTCACGAGGTGTAGGGTCATGACTTTCGGCACGCTTCCAGTTGTCTGTGAACGTGCATGTGTTGAAGGTGATGTTGATGTTGCGTAGTGGTTCGTGTGCAATGGAAGATGGAAGATGCGGCTCTGTGGTAGATGTGAGGGGGCCAGGGGTCTGTGTGGGCCCCCGAGTGGATGCCTTTCATAGCCTAGGCGGTGTCTTCATCCGTGCCTGGTGTCCATATGGAGATGGCGGTCTGGTTGGTGTCTCAGGGGTGCTGGTGGTCCATCTGCTGCATCCAATTTGTGGTCCACATACTTGTCGTAGAGGTTGTTGATCTGGAGGTGGAAGTGGCTTCCAAGCAAATTGCTTCTGACACACAGAAAAGCATCTTTTACCCCATTGCATGCCCTATTTTCATCTTTTACCCCATTGCACGCCCTATTTTCATCTTTTAACACATTGCACGCCCTATTTTCATCTTTTAACACATTGCACGCACTATTTTAATCTTTTAACCCATTGCACTCCCGAAGTTTCATTATTTTACACAACGTACACACTCCTATTAATTAGTGACCACTGACAACAGACTAAAATTGTGCATCGATTCACAGATGACAACCTATATTTGATGATTTACACAAAGGACACGCAACAAATTTGAATTGGGTGGCCCAATTTGCACCATGTAGACTCTAGTCTTACACATTTGACACACTGAAATGCATCTCTGTACTGAGGAGACATTCCTAGCATGAATGGAGTTTTGTGATTTGCTTTGCACTTATTGTGCAACGTACACTTTTCAGAGTGTGGACTCATGCTGGAGAGTAACATGCAGACAGGGTATGTGTGTGTTGTTTTTTATTGGCACAAACCGTGATTGGGGTCATTTTTCACTGAGATACATTGGAGGGGGACTGTCACAATGTGACGTGCTCAGTTGAAGAAATTGTTTATTATTCGGTTCCTTCGGGCAATTCCTGCTGCATTTACTGTGGGGTGTGCGCCACCCGCCTCATCTTTATCATCATCCTGGTCATCGTCCAGTGCAGCAGGCACTTGAATCCATGGAGCATTGGTGCGCACACATATGTTGTGCAATACACAACATGCAAGGATGATTTTGTTGACCATTTCAGGGCTGTACAGCAGTCTTCCACCTGTGATGTCCCGGCAACGGAAACGTGACTTTAGCACGCCAAATGTGCGCTCCACAATGGACCGGGTGCGTCTGTGGGCCGCATTATACTGCCTCTGGGCCTGGGTGGTAGGGTTTCGGAGGGGTGTCATCATCCACGGGCATAGTGCATATTCTTGGTCACCTGTAACATGTGAAAGCGAGATGTGTACATTATTGGTTGTGCCGGCTGTGTTGTTGGTGTTGATGGTTTTGTGGTGTCATTTGTGCTATGTTGGATTTCATGTTAGCCATGTGTTGCTTCTGACTGATTACCAGCATCACTGCAAATTACATTGCCTCACTGTTGATACTCCCTCCCCCAAGCCAATTAGATTGTGTGCGCTGCGCGGTTGCATGACTGGCTCTTCTACCGTCTATCGATGGCACTCATCCACCCTCCTCACAGTCAATGCCATGTTAACGTTTAAATGGCAATAGGCCACACCAGACACGGTTCACGTTCAGTTCTGCTGCTGCCGCTGCTGCCAGACCTGCTCCACCGCACAACACATGCTGTTTCCTGTCCCGAGCTGCCACAAATCAACAGTCAGCAGCCCCCTTGCATGCAGGGCCCATTGAGGGCAGGAACGCTTCAGCCACACCATCAGCATCATCAGACGCAACACTGTCCACTCCCTGGACTACGTACACATTTGTGTGTGTAGCCTCCAACTCACATGCCACGACTACTCAAGGTCCATTTGACTGTGGGAAATGTTTGCTGACATCAGACTGTCCCAGATCTTCACCACACTGAGCCACAAGGCAGGGCACACTTTGACGGCTTCTTTGCATGTGTAGACTTCGTCCAGTTCATCTACCCCACTAAACGCACATGTATTGACCACTTACGCATGCACCACCTTGTTGATGTACCCCAAGACACCGTTGACCACATGCAGGCCCCCACAAAGTTGGTGTAGCTCAGTCACCGAGGAGATGCTACACACCACCATCAACAGCAACACCCACAACGCTGCATTGTCGGGTGAGACAGTGACCCACACAGTCATTGCCATCAGGCTGGGCTACGGAAACACACTATATGCCCACATGGGCACGTCTGCGGTCAGCTTAGTCCCGACTGTCCAGCATAACACCTACACACTGGGCCTTGTGTTCATACTTTCATAATGGATCGGGTGCCTCCATCGCACATACATGATTCACACCTCTCCCCACATTTGCTAATGAGTGGCAGGGGGGCTAAGCATTTGAGGATGGTTTGTCTACATAGCTAGCCACAGTTCACACAGTTCCTGGTGTTGTTGTGTCTGGTATGTGGGCATGTTTATTACCATGTTGTATGTGTGATTGTGACATGTACATTCTCACACTTATGATTTGCATCTCTGTGAATTTGAGGCATGTGGTGGGTCACGTTGGTACTTACCGACTAGCACTGCATTTCCATATGTGCCATCCTGGAAGCGCTGGTTTATGATGGACTGTCGGAAGATGTAGGAATCATGCACACTCCCTGGGAACTTGGCTATGACATTGGTGATTAGTCCCCGGTGGTCCACTATTGCCTGCACATTCATTGAATGTGTGTGCTTTCTGATGCGGTATATGTGTGCACTGTCCGCAGGGGGCACAAATAGTACATGTGTGCAGTCAATTGCCCCCAACACCTGTGGGAATCCGGCTATGGCGTAGAATCCTTGCTTGGTCTCAATCTGTTCCTGCACAGTGTTGGGGAAGTGAAGGTGCTGGGGTATCAGGCTGAGTATGCCATCCAAGGCAGTCGGAAGGAAGATTGAAAAGGCTGCCTTTGAGACTCCTCCGACTCTGGCCGTTGTTGCTTGAAAGGTCCCAGAGGCCAACATGTGCAGCACGGCCAGCAGCTTTGTCTGCGGAGGGATGTTGGTTCTCCGCTGTGTTAGTGGCGTCAACCTGTGGCCTATCAGGTTAAGGATGTGTTGGATGGATGGCCTTTTGAGCCTGTAGTGGGCAATTACATCCTCTGGCGTCAGGTCTGCGAGGCTGAGACGTCTGCGCAGGGCCCGTTGTCTTCTTTGGCGCTGCCTCGGTGGTGGTCCTGGGGGAGGTGGCAGTGGCGGTGGTGGTTGTTGCCTTCGTGGGACTCCTAGCTGAATGATTAGTACCTCCATGGTGTCTGTGGGTCTTCAGATGTGGGTCTGGGCTAGTCACCCTTATATGCCTCCCTTTATCACCATTTTTACCATTTTTAGACCTGTTTTTTTCAGGTCTTATTTTCCAGCAGCTAAGGGGCGTCAGCAAGACTTTTTTTGTCACTTCGCGGGTCCGGGACATCATTGGTAATAGTGCGATGGTGTGTTAGCAACTTTTTTCGTGAAATTTGGAGAGGGAACGCCTACTTTGCATCTCATTAGCGGAAACTATCGCTGCCATGCACGGCGATAGAAAAACTGGCAGCTATCGCCGGAAAGCTGTCGCTAACACTTGTTAGCGACAGCTTGGTAATAGGGCGATAAAAAAAAACGCGTTAGCGGCACAAAAGTGCCGCTAACACGGCGATAACTGGCTTGATAATATGCCCCTGAGTTTTTTAAATTGTGCTTGAACAGCAGCTAGTCAGGAAAATTCAATACAAGAGTAGAACTAGACCGGCTCAATAGTTCTATGCTCATTAAAACCTGTGCATAGAGTTACTTTGAAAGGTCTCCATAGAACCTATTGCAGTACTCCGTCCTGGATATAGCGACTGTGTGCAAACCAATTCAATCACTGGTGCAATACCAGTAATGGTGACATGTTTATTTGCATTGTTGATCTGACGTACAAACAGCAGCTGTCAATCAGTTACTTGGTTGCAATGAAGTGCAGTGAAGACATTACTGTTGCCAATGCAGGAGGGCGAAGAGAAGTTGAAATAGAAATGGTGGCAATTTCAGTGCCAAACTCCACTTAATATACATGTGAAAGGCGTCCAGTGTCTCCTTAAGTGGGTTCAGTTAGGATTAAAAGGCACATGGGCAAAATACCACCTCTGCAATCTTGGTGCTTCTTGATTTTAGATGATTGAAGATACGAGGGTTGATATTCTTGGCACCAATACTATGCTGATTCAAGGTTGAAAAAAAAACAGGCATATGATCGTCAGAACATGAAAATCCAAATAAGGAATCCAGCTGCTGAAATATAAACGGGTCCAAAGTAGGCAATGAAGACAATGAAAATAAAGGAACAAATGTGTTGCAATACATTCATCTTAAGGCAAAGACTCTTTATGCATGGTCCGGGTAGGACATGACATCACAGGAAGAGAGACTGGCACCATCATGGATTGGGAACTTCAGAAATCAAACATTGGGAAGACGGCCATCTTGGAAAGCATAGATTTAAGTTTAGCACACCTTCTTCTTCAAGAGAATGGCCTCTTTCAGGTACAAGAATATGATTCTTCGGGGCAGATTTATTAGATTTTTCACGTAGCGCACTGTAGCAGCCGCAAATGCTGCGCTGTGCTACGTGAAAAGGAGAGAGGAGGAGAGCACCCTATTTACTAAAATAAGGCACTCTCCTCCCCTCTTACTAGCGCCAGCACTGAAATCAGCTGGGGTGCACCACGGAGACACCTTTTCGCCATGGTGCAAGGGTGTCTCTGTGACACTAACATAGGTTTTGTATGTGTGCTGTAAAGTGCAGCACACATGCAAAGTCGGAAAAGGAAGGAGAAATGAAAGCATTTGTTGGTAAAGAATGTGCCATATATTTTTACTTTTTTTGCCAAAACTCTGTTTCCCTTTTTAATCTGGTGCAGATTAAAGTAAGATTATGAATACTAGATTAAATTATAATAAGGACTGAAGCGAAATCTGTCAGCTCTATTCAGCATTATGGAAGAAGCAAAGACTGTGAAAAGTAAGAATCGGCCCGTTTGCGACTGGTAAAATGCCTTTTCCGATGCATCAAAGGCATTGCATTCGCAAAATAGGTAATCACAATTTTTGCGATTACCTAATTTGCTAATGCATTTAGGGAATTGCAATTTGCGATTCCCTAAATGCGATGCATGTAGCATTTTGAAAATGCGACCTTGCATTTAGGATTCGCAAATTACCATCAACTTCAAGTTTTTTTTTTTATAAATCTTTTTATTAAACAGTCTTGACATAAGGTACAAATATCAAAATCACGTGGGGTTACAGTTAAATCAAATTACATACAATACAACAATACAATTCATTGGAATTCACGGGGATGGGGAATCATCATCATCGGCTTCACGGGGAGGTGTACATGCATTTCCTCGATATTCATTCCAGGGGGCCCAAACCTTGGACCATTTGCGGGGACAACCCCGGGCCACATAGACTGTTTTCTCTCTCAGCATACACCAGTCTAGATCTTGCTCCCAGGCTATGACCGTGGGCGGGTGCGGGGCTCCCCAGAGCTGTGCGATATTTCTCTTGGCGATCATGCAGCCAAGTGTGACCCATTTCATAATATAGGTGTTGAGGTCGGTGGGTTCCCATACATTAAGGAGGCACCTAGGTGCCTCCGTTGTGATTTCTACCCCCAACACTTCACTCATGACCTCATGGATTTTACGCCAGTATTCCTGGATTAGCTCACAATGTCATAGTATGTGCATGAATGTGCCCAGTTGTGTGCATCCCCTCCTACATGAGCCGTCTGTCAGCCCACCCATGTGTACCAGCTGGGGACCAGTTACGTAAACTCTATGGAGGATCTTTAATTGCACCAGTCTGAGTCTTGCTGGGATAGCGACCTCCCTAGGAGAGGGGACCGCTTCCTGCCAGGTTTCATCATCTAATTCTATTCCGTCCTCAGTCCATTTGTCTCGCAATTTTAATAGGGGGTTGTCGGTATTGTTGATGAGTTTTCGATATGTTAGGGAGATGGCCCTGTCGGGCAGGTGCCCATCCAGTAGTCTGTCCTCTAATGGGGAGGCGTCCGGTGGACTCGAATCCTTGGGAATAACTGTTTGCAGCGAGTGCCTGATCTGTAGGTATCGATAATATTCGGAATCCGCCAGGGCGTATTGAGTTTGTAGGGTGTCAAAGGGCTTCACACCCCCAGCGCACCAAAGGTCTTTGACCTGGGAAATCCCTATTAAGTCCCATTTAACAAATCCCTTTGTATTCCCCATATATCCTAGTTTTTGTGAGTCCCACAGGGGCGCGGCCAACGTCAATTTATTTTGCCATCCGACTGCTTTAGTAGCAGCGTGTCAGATTTTGACTGTGTGGGCAGTGGGCCCCGTGAGCGGGTATTTCCCTGGTGTTGAATATAAAGCTCTCAAAAAGGTCCCTCTGGGTAAAAGCCAGCGATCCATCCGGAACCCCGGGTTATCAGGATGACCATACGTGCAATGGTTGATAGCTGTTAGATGTGCAGCCCAGTAATATTTCTTAATATCCGGCAACCCGATTCCCCCATCATACCAGCTAAGTGTCAGCTTTTTCATTGCGATACGCGGTCTCCCTCCCCATAGGAGGTCTCTCAGGAGCCCCTCAAGATCTTTGAAGTACGAGTTTGGGACAAGGTCAGCTGAGTTCTGCAGTGCATACAGGAAACGGGGCAAAGACATCATTTTAAATAATGCAGCCTTGCCCAACATCGAGAGCGGTAGGGACTTCCAGTGTGTTATGTCGCTTTTGAGCCTTTGCAGTGGGGGGAGCAGATTGCGGGCGTATCAAACTGCTGGGTCTAAGGATATATATATGCCCAAGTACTTGAATCCGTCCGAGACCACTGGGATCGGGCAGTTTCGAGGCAAAGGGGGAGAGGTTCCCCATAGGACATACAGGAGTGATTTTTGCCAATTGACTCGAAACCCGAGTATCTTCCAAAAACCTCTAGTATGTCAAAGGCTACTATTAGGGACCTCTTGGGGGACGTAAGATATAGAAGGATATCGTCAGCGTACAGGGATGCCCGATCCTCCCACTCCGCCGACCAGCGCAACCCGCGGAGCCTTACGTCTTTACGGAGCCACTCTGCGAGTGGTTCAAGGGCTAAAGCGAACAGTAAGGGAGAAAGGGGGCACCCCTGACGGGTCCCCCGGCTAAGTGCAAAGGGTTCAGACTTCCTGTTGTTTACAACTACCTGGGCCAATGGCTCGCTGTACAACAGTTGTATCCAGCGGCAGAAATTTGGCCCAAACCCCAGTTTCACTAGCACTGCAAAAAGATATGGCCATTCCAATGTATCGAAAGCCATGGTGGCATCCAATGAGACCACAACTGCATCTTCTCGTATCGTCGGTACCCTGCCCAGGATCCCGTGTAGTCTGCGCAGGTTGAGAGCCGTGTTTCTTTTAGGCATGAACCCTGACTGATCTGGATGGACTAGGTCGCCTATCACCTTGGTCAGCCTTGTGGCGAGAACTTTAGCTAGAATTTTGGGTTCTGCATTCAGCAGCGATATAGGCCGATAGGAGGTACACTCCGTTTTGGGCCTCCCTTCTTTATGGATCACGACAATAGTGGCAATTCTCTGGTCAATTGGCAATTTCCCCTGGGTAAGGCTATCCTCAAACATGGACTTTAGATAGGGAGCCAGTTTATCTGGTCTAAGCTTGTAGAGCTCTATTGGGGTGCCGTTGGGGCCCAACGCCTTCACCGAGTGCAGCGCTCTTATGGCCGTCGCTATTTCATCAGCAGTTAGTTCGCCCCAGTCGTATATCCGCCCCAGCCGTTCCCGTCCCTGTAGTTTGGCACGATCGGTGACCAAAGCCCGGTATTCTTCCTGCCGCAGGCGCAGGGAGTGGAGGGCTTCAGGTGTGGCATCTGAGGTGACATCCTGTTCTAGGCGGTATATTTCCTGCTCTATATCAGAAATTTCTTTCACCCTGTCTTTTCTGGAGCCCGCCACCAAGGAGAGGGCCTGACCACGAACCACCATTTTGAAAGCTTCCCATAGTATTTGGGGTGAGTCAACTGTGTGTTCGTTCTCCAGAAAGTATTCGTCAAAAGTTTTAATTAGGCCTTTCCGTATTTTGGGGTTCTTGAGGTGCCAGGGGTTTATTGGGGCAACCCTTCCCATCTGTGTATAATCTAACACTATATGGACCCATAGTGGGGAATGGTCAGAAATACCTCTTGCCAGGTGGCGGATTTCATGAACGGTCGTAATTTGCGAAGCCGGGACCAGTATATAATCCAGTCGGGATAAGCTGTTGTGCGCCCCAGAATGGAAGGTGTGTTGTATCTTAACGGGGTTATGTGTCCTCCAGCCATCCGTCAGTCCCATCGCCTCCAGGAAACTGGAGAACGCATGGGCGGCTAGTGGGATGTCACGGGGGGGTGTCTATCTAAAGTGCCCGAGACGATTGAGTTAAAATCGCCTCCGAGCACCAGGTGTCCGTCAGGCAACGTCAAGAGTAAAGCACTCAGGTCAGTGAATGTAGTGCCCTGCATCCCGGGGGTGGCATATATTGACATAAAGGTGAGAGACCTGCCCTCCCAGGTGCCTGTGATGCCAACATATCTGCCTCGGTCATCCACGTATGTAGTGGTAAGCGAGAAAGGAAATGACTTTTTTTGCATAATACCAACTCCCCTGGAACTTGTGGTAAAGCCCGCATGCGCCACCATCAAATACCCCCACCTGTGCATTGCCTTGCATGTGTTACCAACGAGGTGTGTTTCCTGGAGGAAAACAATATCTGGCGCTTGTCTCCTTATGTACTGCAACACAACCCCTCTCTTTATCTTGTCCCCCAATCCGTTAACATTCCAACTTAGGATTTTGACTGCCCTGTTGTACTGTACTCCCATCCTAAGCCAGGCATATCCCCACAAGTGGAGTCACATGTATACAACGTACTGTCGAGATAACACAAAAAAAGAACATTCAAAATAAACAACAGTCCCTCCCAACATCCCCCCACCCTGCTCCCCTGCACTCCGGGCTTAAAACTGCCCTTGTTATTTAAATGCAGAGTGCCTGTCGCCCAACTATTCTACTGATAGAAATTAACCCACGGGGGAAGGCCCCTGCATTCCGTCGTCCCCCCCGCCCACCATCGCAGAGTATTGATGCAGGACCTGTCCAATATCCATTTCACCTACTGTGAGAGTTCCCAAGGTAACGGTGCAAGGATCATATCATCATGGACCGGGTGCTGGTGGTTCAAGGTACAGCAGCGGCGGAGGCAAAGCGCGCTTAACACTGCGAGGGCCCTACCATGAGAGATCGCAGCGGAATTCAGCGATTGGTGGAGTCCTGTTCCGGCGGGAGCCTAAGGCTGTCCAGCCAGTCGGATGCCACCTCTGGAAGGTCAAAGAAGCGGGTTTTCCCGTCTAGTTCAATTCGCAAGCGTGCTGGGAAGAGCATGGCGTACTTGAAACCTTTTCCCTCAGCCTACGCTTGACATCGAGGAAGGAGCGTCGCTTCATCTGCACCGCTCGGGTGAAGTCAGGGAAGAAGGTGATTTCCGCGTTGTCCAGATGGATTGGAGGAGCAACCCTTGCCGCCTGGAGGATTGTGTCTCTGTCTCTATAATTGAGCAGCCGGGCCAGTATTGGACGCGGGGGGCCCCAGGCTTTGGTCGGCCCCCAGGCACTCTGTGAGCTCGCTCAATTACGAACAGTTTGGAAAGGCCCTTTGGTTGCAGCTTTGTCGAGATCAGTTCCTCAATGAACAGGTCGGCGGCTGGACCTTCCGATTTCTCTGGCACGCCAAGAACGCGGATGTTGTTGCGTCTCAGGCGCCCCTCATAATCATCCAGCTTGTCTTCCGTGTATTTGCGAAATGATTGGAGATCCCCCATGTCTCTTTGGAGTTGTGAAGTGTCCTCTACAAGACTGGCGGTGGTAATCTCCAATTGTTTGACCTTCTCTCTGTACTTTGTGAGGTCCGCTCTGATCAGCGTCACTTCCGAGGAGAGAGTGTCGATGGACGTGCGTACGCCCTTGATAGCTGCCATTATGTCCTTCATTGTGGGCTCGGTAGGGTCCTGTTCCGCTCCACTCTGCGCTTTGTCGCTGGTCACCTTCTTCTCAGTAAGGTCCGCCTTCGGGCAGGTAAAGCGGTCAAGCCTGCCTTGTTGCGACGCCCGGGTACCCTTGGCGCTGGACATGGTAACGTCCACTTTGTTCCTTGAGGTGAATACTCGGCTGAAATGTCAGGTGGTGTTGTCCTTGGCCAGGTCTCTTGGAGGTTGTCCGCAAAGTGCCGGGCCAGTTGTGGGCAACGCTGATTTAGCTCCGTCGTCTCCGGATGTTTAATGGGACCCCGGAGTCGGACACAAGCAGTGAAGGTGGGCACCTAGGGCGTCATCGGCTGTAAGGGCACTATCTGTGGTGACCTCTGCGGGTAGCGGCAGCCGCGGTGAGCGACGCCGTCGTGGGCTGATAATGTGTCACTCGGACCAGCCGCCACTCAAATCAGGACGCCGCCAGCCCCAAATCGTCCTCCAGGTAGCAGGGAGCCTCCACGACGATGTCGCTTCAGAGTCACCTGGTGTGCCAAGGAAAGGCGGGGGCGAAGGATGGATCCTTTCATGCGGCCCCAATCCGCCAGCCACTATGACACAGGTATAGTAGGGAGATCACTCCACACCCACGTCTCCCCGCCCCCACCACCAAGGCAACAATACGCAGCAGAGGCCCCCTAGTCCCGGGGGCCGTTCCGGTCAGCAAGGCCCGATCCGGTAGGGCCAAATTCACTATTGACCACTCTCTCAACGGGCCCGCCCAGTCTCTGTTCCACTACAGCTCTCCTCAATACAGTGGGTGTAGCCGCGTGATGGCAGTGTTTACTGCACCCCAAGATCACTTTCGCACTCCAGCCCCAGCTCCCATTCCACGGTGTGGGGACGTTGGAGGCAGTCACTCCCAGGCGCCGCTCCCCCTGCTCCAGTGTCCGCGGGGGCAGTTCGGGCTGTTACTGCGCTGTCAGCGTTGCAGAGCCCCAAACGACACACTCCGCCCCAGTCACCTTCGGCTGCTCCGTTGCTGGGCCGCGGGGTCCCTCTCCCCACCTCCAGCGGCCGACAGGGGATCTCCGCACGGCTTCGTGCTCTGCGGCGCCGTCACGGCCCTGTCCGCCCGGGGGGGGGGGGCAATACCCGGTCCAGTGCCCCAGGCGACAGCGTCACGGCCTCAGGGGGGGCCCCCTCGGGCGGCCTCGAAGTCGCTTGTCTGCTTTATTTTGGCCCCCCGAGGAAGGGGGAGGGGGTCATGCCCACGCTCTCGTCTCCTCCGAAGGCCACCTCCAGCACTCGAGGCCCCGGTTTTTCCCAGCCGCAGGCCCAGAGTTGCCGATCGGTGCAACTACGGCCCACCACCTCCAATTTTGCCCGGGGAAACTTTGATGGGCACCGCTTGCGCTCCTGTTACAGGTTCTGCACCTCTCAGGCGGATAAATGTGGCGGATCTATGAGGTAGGAAGGAAGGGCTTCGGAGCTGCCCTAGGTTGCGGCCATGTTGGTTTGCCACGACCACGCCCCCCCCAAGTTTTTTTTTTTAAACCGTTTTTTTATTGGCATTTAGAATTTGCTTTCGCAATACATACGTTAGGATACATGTCAGTAAAATTACATTTCTCTCTCTTGACATCAAAATACAGTGGTATTCCTAGTGATCATACAAGGTCCTTGATAATATTAAGGTCCAGCGTTGAGAGAAGGCCAATTTGAACTGGGGTACAGAACTGGGGAAGTGTTCATGGAGTTCTGGGTACGAACGTTAAGTGAGATATCAGGGCGACGTTTTACTCACTATTCGGAGTGCCACTAGTGCTGCCGAGGGAGTGGAAGAAAGATGCCGTCAGCTCTACAACGACTGCTAGCTGTTTGATGGGATGTAGAATGTGATGCTAGAGGTGGACCACGTCATGTGTGTACTGCGGATGGGGAACCGGTGTGCTCAGTTGGGACTTAAGTCTGCAATTGTTGGGTTGCTGGTGTGTGTGAATCGGCGGCTACCTTTTCCCGGGGCATTGCTTGTTTAAAGTGGTGCAAGAGAAGGGCCCATTCCATGGAGATGGGATGTTTACGCATTCCTTTCACCTCTTCCTCGCGTAAGATTTCCTCTTCCGCTGCTGCCCATTTGTATACTGCCCCCACCCATGCCGCGAGCGGAGGGCCCGTGGGGGATCGCCAGTGCATGGCTATGCTCCGTTTTGCCAGGAGGAGAGCCAGTGAGGTAAATTTGATGGGCACTTTGTGGTGTTTGTGTTTCCGAAAGATACCCAGGGCACAGGTTTCCCAGGTGTTCAGGTATGTAAGCCCTGTGAGGTCTCTGAGGGATTTGTGAATTGTCTGCCAGTATGATTGTACAGTAGGGCAGCTCCAGAACATGTGGTGAAAGGGCAAAGGAATTGTGTGGCAAGGTAAAATCTTTGGAGGCGCGCTGGGGAAAGATACGCCCTATGTAGGATGTAAAATTGTATGTTTTTGAAGCGTGCGTTTCGGGACACTTTCTTGGGGTACTCGAGAGCCCTTTCCCATTCTGTCTCATGCAGGGGGCGCCCTAATTCTTCTTCCCAGGTAGCTCGGAGGGTCTCCAGGGGCCTGTTGACGAGTTCGCGGACGGCTTTATAGAACCATGTGGTCAAGTGTCTCCCCGCCCCCATATGCAGGATTGTGTGGACAACTGGGTGTGTCGTAGGCTCGCCAGTCGCGAGGTCGTGGTACGGGCGGTAACCCTCGAGGAGTTGGCGGTGAAGTAAAAATTGGCCAGGGGGGAGGTCGTAGTCGTCTACAAGACTCTGGAAGGATCGGAGCTGTCCGTCCTCGAATAATGACTCCGCTTCAGTAATACCACAAACCGTCCATGCGCGATGCATGTGGGGCATGAAATAGTGGTCGCGTTTGGGCCACCCGGCCAGCGGCAATAGGGGAGAATATGGGGGTTGTCCCGGCGACATACGGTGTATCCTTCGCATACAGTTACGCGCCACTGTTACTTGTAGGGGATATGTGCGTCTCGACCACTAAAAACGGTCACCCGCCCATATATAAGGATACAAAGAGGCCCAAATGAAGGGTCCTAGGATTACATTCCAACACCTATGGCTGACAAACGCAATATTTCAGAAATTCGAAAAGAGAATTTTTTTTTATTATGTTATTGGATTAACCGTATTGTTTTTCATTTATTTTCATAGTATCAAACATAATATCACTTTACAAAAATATATATATACATAGATAAAGCATACAAAACATCTATAAATATATAAATATGTCCCTCACAAAAAACTCATAACCATCAATCATACTTGCACTCATTCATAATATCATACACATTCATTCCTCAACAAAACCACATGTCTAAAACATTATGGATCGCTCCAGATGGCATAATTCCAATTGATGTTGGGATGGAGCATTCTCGTGTATCCTCCTGGTAATAGATGGAAACAAGGTCCAGAGGCACGAGAAGAATTAAGCGCCAACGCGCGTTTCGGTGTAATGCCCTCAACGGGGCTACACCTTCATCAGGGTGGGGGTGGATAAATAGTGTGGGACACACACCACACCTAGAATCACAAGAAAATGTATCAGCAATTTGTACATTTATATGCTTCAATGGATAGAATATACATGTTTCTTAATGTCAAAATCTATAAAACCATTAATATAGCAAAAGTCAGCCCAAAGGTGAGACTCAATTCAAGGTTCATTATTTAAAAAGTACAAAAGTCTAAAAACGGAATAGTGTGTACCAAGAGAAAAATTAGCGCGCCAATAGAAAAACAATAAGAAACACATGTGCTTCGCACCATTATGCACAATGAGTGAATTGTGCAAAGTACCAGATCACACCGAACGTGTAGAGAAAATTAAAAGTGCATGAAAGAAATTCTCACATATAAAGTGCTCAGAATAATAAATCATCACACATGCCAAAGATACCTTAAACAATAAAATTATTCGCTAGAGTTCTTTTTATAAGGTCATTAGTGAGACCTACCCTCCAAAGGCAACGATATCTGAAATAAAAGCCCAGGCATAAATATATAGCAATTAATCAAGTATAACGTAGAGAGACAAGAAAAAACATGCGCAAGAAGATGCATACCAGGAATCCAGAATGTTTCATAAATCACTCATGAGTGATTCCTGGTATGCATCTTCTTGCGCATGATTTTTCATGTCTCTCTACGTTATACTTGATTAATGCTATATATTTAAGCCTGGAGCTTTTATTTCAGATATCGTTGCCTTTAGAAGTTAGGTCTCACTAATGACCTTATAAAGAACTCTAGCGAATCATTTTATTGTTTAAGGTATCTTTGGCATGTGTGATGTTATTATTCTGAGCACTATATGTGAATTCTTTCATGCACTTTAATTTCTCTACACGTTCGGTGTGATCTGGTACTTGCACAATTCACTCATTATGCATAATGGTATGAAGCACGTGTTTCTTATTGTTTTTCTATTGGAGCACTAATTTCTGTACTACACTATTCCGTTTTTAGCACTTTATACTTAAATAATGAACCTTGATGAGTCTCACCTTGGGCTGGCTATATTAATGGTTTTATAGATTTTGACATTAAAAACATGTATATTCTATCCATTGAAGCATACTAAATGTGCAAATTGCTGATCATGTGATTCTAGGTGTGATTATGTAATCCCACTGTTTATCCACCCCGCTTGATGAAGGTGTAGCCCGTTGAGCATTACACCGAGCGCAGCGTTGGCCTAATCTTCTCGTGCCTCTGGACCTTGTTTCCATCTAATACAGGAGATACACGAAAATGCTCCATCCCAACATCAGTGGAATATGCCATCTGGCGATCATAATGTTTTAGACATGTGGTTCTGTTGAGAATGAGTGTATATGATATTATGAATGAGTGCAAGTATGATTGATGGTTATAAGTTTTGTGTAAGTTATATTTATATATTTATAGATGATTTTGTATGCTACATCTATATATATATATTTTTTTGTAAAGTGATATTATGTTTGATACTATGAATAAATGAAAAACAATACGGTTAATCCAATAACATAATAAAAAAATTCTCTTTCAGAATTTCTGATATATTGCGTTTGTCAGCCATAGATGTTGGAATGTAATCCTAGGACCCTCATTGGACACTCTTTATATCCTTATATATGGGCGAGGTGACCGTTTATAGTGGTGGTTTAGCTTGAATTTTCCCCTGCCCCACCTGCCCTTCATTCGTACGCAGGGGTCCCCCTTTGTATTGGATATGTGCGTCTCGGCCTGGCGCCCGGCAGCAACAGGCGGCAGAGCTCCGGAATAGAGACCTGACCAGTGGTGGTGTGTGTCTCGCCCATGTTTCTACCCGCCGACCACTAGGATAACCACTGCAGCTGTGCTGCAAGAAAGTATGATTCGAAAGACGGAGCACCCAGTCCTCCTTGTATGGTGGGTAATTGTAGTTTTTTTAATGCTATTCTGTGCCTGCCTGTACCCCAGATGAGCGAGCTGAGGAGGGAGTCTAGGTCGCAGAAAAAAGTACTGGGTGGAATTATCGGCAAATTCGTGAAGTGGTATAGCAATCGGGGGACCATTATCATTTTAGCCAGAGCTACTCGACCGATCGGAGCCAAGGGAAGGCACTTCCAGAATCCACCGCCGATCTGATGCCAGCCAGGGCTCTGCGATGGTTGCCCTCGAAAACGTCGGCCGGGGGAGTGGTATAGGCGAACTCCGAGATAACGGGGAGCCTCCGCACTCCAAGTCACCGTCTGATTGCCGAGCCGCACGTCGCGGGGGGGAAGGTTCGGGTGCAGTGGGTACACTGTGGATTTATCCCAATTTACTTTTAGTCCAGATGTTTTGGCGAATTCTGTTAGTGTTGACCATATGGGTGACAGATCCGCGGCGATATCTCGTACGTATAGGAGAAGGTCGTCGGCGTACATAGAGACGCTGTGAACGGTGCCTGCTATGGGGATGCCCCAACGTTCCCCCTCCTGGTACAGTCGTATCGCTAGGGGTTCTACCGCAAGGGCGAAGAGTAGAGGCAATAATGGACAGCCTTGTCTCGTGCCCCTTTGTACCGTGAATTCAGATGAGCTATGTCGTCCTATACGAACCCGTGAGGTGAGATTTGTGAATAAGAGCCGTGTGTACGCCAATAGATTAGGACCGAGCCCTACCCTGTGTAAGACCGAAAAGAGATACCGCCACTGGAGGGTGTCAAAAGTTTTCTCTAGGTCCAGGATAAGGCATGCCGCCCGAGGAAATGTGTCGCCTACCTGGTCCTGGACATGAAAAAGACGGCGTATGTTCTGGGATGTGTTTCTGCCTGGGACGAAGCCACATTGGTCAGGATGGACTAGAGGCCGTATAATTTGTGAGTATCTGTCGGCTAAGATCTTTCCCAAGAGCTTGCAGTCGGTGGACAGCAATGTAATGGGACGATAAGAGGCCATCCGCTGAGGATCGCGGCCCGGCTTCAAGAAGGTCACAATAACTGATTCCCGGAGGGATCTTGGTAACTCCCTCCGTTCCAATGCGGACGCAAGCATCGCTGTGAGACGGGGGACCAGTAGAGTGGAAAAGGTGGTATAATATTCTAAGGGAAACCCATCCAGACCCGGTGCTTTGTTACGAGCTAGGGAGCGGAGGGCTTGAGTAATGTCAGTGGCTTGTATCTTCGTGTCTAAAGTTTTCCTGTCTGTGTCCGTAATTTTTGGGATCATCAAGGGATCGAGGAAGTGGTCAGGGGTGTCCTGCTCAATCGGTACTGGGCTACTGTAGACCTCCGAGTAGTGGTGATGGAACGCTGAGAGATTCTCATCTTGGGAGCGCACTAAGTTACCATCTAGGTCTATCACTTCCGTGATGGGCTGGATATTAGAGTCTTGTTTGGCTAACCATGCGAGTAGTGTACCTGTTTTGTCCCGCTCTTTATGCATCCGGGTAGCATAGGTCCTGAAATTATAGCGCCGGAGATCTACGCAAGCCACTTGATAGGCGGTTTTGGCTGCAGCCTCTTGCGCCGCTGTTTCCGCGGATGTGTCGGTTCGTTTTGTGACAGTGGCGAGCCGTCTTTCGGCTTCGACAAGTGCCTGCTCTAGTGTTCGCTTCACCCCGACGAATTGCTTAATACACTCCCCGCGGGCCACCACCTTAAATGCATCCCACTCCATTAAGAGCGAGGATGCTGTCCCTGTGTTGACGGCGAAGTAGGCCTGGATGCTCTGCTCCTGTTCATGCTTAAACACCGGATCCGAGAGGCAGTCACGCGGTAGGCGCCAGGAGGGGACGGGAGGGTGTGGGGGTCTCCAGTGTAGTTGCAGGATATGGGCATCGTGGTCCGAGAGAACCCTATCTAAATAATCGGTATGCCGAATCTTGGGCAACACTGCCGCCGAGCACAGGAATCTATCCAAACGGACCCGCAGATCATGTGGGATGGAGTGGAACGAATACAGTCGTGTCTGTGGGTGGTGTAGTCGCCAGGCGTCTGTAAGTGCCCATTGTGTGACCCAGGACCTGAACCGCTCGGCTTGTTTGTGAGCAGGAGAATGTGTGGGTGGAGGGTGGGAGCGGTCTAAGGTGGTGTCCAATGTACAGTTGTAGTCGCCACCCAAGATCCATGGCATGGAGGCAAATTGGGCTAAGACCCCTGTAAGGCGGTCCCAGAATTTGTCCTGGTCTATGTTCGGGGCGTAGATACTGCCCAGAAGCACTGATTGCCCATCTAGGAGCCCCTCCAACAGGGCATACCTACCCTCTCCGTGGGGTCCACCACCCGTCTGGTTTCCTGAAAGGGAGTCCAAGGGCGGACCCATATGAGTGCCCCGCGCCCGTATGCGGAGTATGACGTGGCGCATATGGTTCCCCGCCATTTAAGTAATAGTTTACGAGTTTCAGTATTGGTAAGATGCGTCTCTTGTAGAAACGCGATCCGGGCATTTTGGCGTTTTATATAGGAGTATATAACATAGCGCTTACTGGGTGTGTGCAGACCTCTAGCGTTGAGTGTGAGGAGGCTGATGTCAGAGTTCCGTGTGGTTATAGCCATGTGGGGGTATGAGCGAACATCAGCGTGGCCAGCAGCCGTCGGGGCATCGTGCTCACTGATTCCCTGTGGGGGCAGCACCTGTGCGTGCTCGGGTGTCGCCTATGCGTGTGGTTCGGGTACCCTGATATGTGAAGTTCCATGTGGGGATGGGACATTTCGGAACACAGGGTAAGAAACTGCAGAACTGGGGTCGGAAAACAGTCCCAATACTGAGGACCCATCGCTGGGAACGATGCGTCCAAACCTGCTCTCACGGATGGAGAGAATACACTAAGATGAATTAGGGGTGGTAGTGTGTGTATGCGAGGCATTTCGCGGATCGGGCCTTTGGAGGATCATGGGGTGTCGCTCGGAACATGTTAGATCTAAGGCATGGTGTGTATGCACGAGGAAAGAGTCTAGGTGTAAGAAAATCTGCCTGGGTTCTATGGGTCGTTATCTCAGGATGAAAGAGTGTTCGTTTGGCCATCTAACATGATTTCTGCCATCTGAGGGGTGACCAGGGGGGTGCAGAGGAGTCCGTGCCAGATAGAGTCTCTTCCGTGTCATCTTCGCCCTCTGATGAGAAGAGGTGGGGGGGCCGGTCTATGTCTCCCGCGAGGGGGGATGCTTGCAGGTCGATTACCGCTTGCAGGGCTTCTCGGCGTTCTTTCATGATCTGTTCGAGATCTGGGGAGTCTTGGATGTGTTCTTCGAGTCCTTTACTTGTCCCGTTGCGCTGCTGTTTCCGGCTGCGTCTCTGGGAACGTGGTGCTTTCGAAGGTGCAAATCGTGCAGTCTCCACTCCGGATAATCGTGGGCAGTGACAGTCCGCCCAGTCGCTGGCTTCGTTGGCGTCGGTGAAGAAGACCGCGGAGCCGTTATAGAGAATCTTGAGGCGGGCTGGGAAAAGCAACGAGTACTGAAAGTTATGTGCACGTAGTCGGCGTTTTACCTCTAGGAATGATGACCTCTGTTGTTGCACCGCACGTGCATAGTCCGGGAAGATCATTATCTGTTTGTTCTCCACGTGTAGGGGGCCAGCCCGTCTGGCAGCTCGTAGAACCGCGTCTCGGTCGCGGAAGTGGAGGAATTTCGCCAGCATTGGTCTGGGTGCCGCCCCTGGTAGAGGCTTGCGGGCAGGGACCCTGTGGGCACGTTCGATAGAAAAGAACGCCATCCATTCGGTCGTGGGGGTAAAATATTTCACCCAGGTTTCCAGGTAGTCTAGCGGGTCCGAGCCTTCGATGCCCTCTGGGAGACCCAGCACTCGCATGTTGCAGCGTCTTGAACGACCTTCCAAGTCGGTCACCCGCTCCTCCACTGTGTGCAGACTGCTTAGGACGTCTTGCAGTGTCCGCTGGTGCATTTTGACGGTGGGCTGTAGGTCAGCCAGGGTCTTCTCCCCCTCCTTCATTTTGTCAGCCAGTTTGCGGTGGTCATCCCGGAAGAGGTTGACGTCCGTCGCGAGGGTGCCAAGGCGCTCCTCCATGGAGACCCTGGAGAGTTCGATGGCCGCCAGCACCTGGTCCAGCTTGTCTGAGATGGACCGATCAGATTGCGATACAGTAGTGGTGGCCACTGCCCGGGAGTGCGGCATGTTTTCCGGGGCCATCTCTGGCACCATATTTTGTGGTGTCCCCTTTGGTTTCCCCATTGTAGGAAGTGCGGAGGTATTGCACTCCACGGGTGCCGCCAGCAGTGAGCCTGCGTGGGGAGCTCGTCAGGACTGTATCTCTGTTCCGGAACCAGTGAGCTCGTGGGGTGCTGGGTAAGCGACTGGCAGGAGGTGGCAGCCAGGGGTAGCGTGGTGGATGTCCGGGCCTTCGCACCAACCGCCGCTAGGTCTTGCCCGCCGTTCCGTGGGTGTAGAGGTGTTGCGGGTTCCGCCTGGGGTGGTGTAATCCGAGAGGGGGGAGGCTCCTATGAGGAGAGCTGCAGGTGAACCAGCCGCCTGAGCGCAATGCCCCAGTCCCCAAGCGTCTGGATGGCAGTGGGGATTTTCAACGTGATCTGGCCGCCATTGTGGGGTCAGGCAACCAGTCCCACTCACAAATCAGGGGCCCCGCAGGCTTGTGGGGGGGAGCTCCTTCGCCGAGCCTTGTTATACACGAGCGCCGCCGCTCACCTTGGGTTATGCCGGTATTGCTGGTCCTTCCGGGCCCCCTGCCGATGTGTGGCACACTACCATGCCCCGGGCGCCATCTTGAAGTCAGGCGATCTCAGCCAAGAGCCGGTTGGCGGTATTCTGCGGAGTGGGGAGGCGGTAATCAGTCCCCCCAACGTCCGGTGTGCCGTGGGTTGCCGTCGGTGCCTGAGACCCTGCCCGGCGTAGGCACAGGTCGCTGCTCTTCAAAGGGCAGAAGGCGGCGTAGTATCGGGCCGCACCAGCTAAAATGGCGGACCGTCTCTCGCCTTTCCCGATACCAGGCTCAGCCTTGTGGGTCCGCCGGGGTGTGTGTACAGGCGCGGTCGCCGTGGGGCGTCTCCTCTCCTCTGGAGGGGTCGCGGCTGCCGCGCCAGGTCCGCGCTCGGCATGCGATGTGCAGGACGGGCTCCGGCTCTCGTCGCGTCCGGTCAGGGACAGGCGGCCGCCATCTTGCCGCCCGGCGCCGCCAACAACATGTGGAAGTTATGGCCACAAGGAGGCACGGGCTGCCGCCACCCTCCACACCATGGGTGGCAGCAGGAGTTCCGACACCTGGTGGATGGTTCCGCAGGGTCGGGCGACACCTAGAAGCGGGCGAGATGCTGGCCCGATCGCGGAGCCTCAGCAGGACACAGCTACCATCGTAGCCTGCTTGGCCACGCCCCCCACTATCAACTTCAAGTAGATGGTAATTTGAGAATCCTTTGAAAAATGCACAAAAGTGCATTTTTCAAAGTGCCCTAGGGCATGTGTGTACGCCACATATGCAAACTTACCTCTTTTGGGGGTGCATTACGGGGGCCCTAGGCCCCCTGTCACCCTTGCAATTGCATTCGCAATTTGTGATTACCGATTTGGAAATCGCAAATTGCGAATGCAGTCCCATAGGCCCATAGGAATGAATGGGAATGCATTCCCTAATAGCGTATTGCAATTTGCGATTCGCTATTAGGGAATGTTAAGGCTTCGCAAAAATATTTGTGAATCCTTCATGCATAGGCATTTGCGATTACCAAATAGCGAATCCTTACAATTCGCTATTTGGTAATCGCAAATGATTACCTTGATGCATGTGCCCCTTAATTCCTTTCCTGCTACGTGATAAATTGCAGAATCATAAGATGCATTTCTTACTATACACTCTACTTTGGTTCAGTTTGAAATGTGGAAGATTCGGTGAGCTTACGTAATTAATATTATTATCTACATGGAAAGATGAGAGGGTGTCATTAATGAATAGGACGAAGTATCCAGTTGCTAAGAACTTCTAGAAGGTGCCCTGATTTCTTAAGTCATTTGAAATACTCTTATTTACAAGCCCCTTGCGCCGCCAGATCGTCACTTTTTTTTACGCTCTGCCGGCGCAGAGTGCAGACCCATATCTACGAGGCCACGCAAAGCCACCCTGCGGGGCTTTCCATGGCCTCGTAAATATGGTGTACAGCAACGCAGCGCAAGTCGCTGTGTTGCCTCACACTGCATCACAGAGGCTTGCCATAGGTTTTGCAGTGGTTATTCACACCCAACGCCATGGATTTCAACACATTCCCAGAATTACAACATAGCGTAAATATGGGAATGCGTCAAAACCGTGTGCCTCCCCAGGGGTGGCGTAACGAGGAGAAATAACTTTATTTCTCCTCTTTTTTTCCTCTTTCTATGAAAGAGGAAACCGCCTCCATTGATTGTTTTTGTGCGGTAAGGTGTCCCATCCTACACAAAAACAATCATTCCTACAATGCGGACACGCTTGCTCCATGGTGCAAGGATGCCTGCTTTGGTGCAAGGCAGCCAGTTGTGCGCCAGCACAGTGAAAGAGGACAGAAATGCGCTGTATCTCATAGATACGACGCATTCCAGCCCTTTTCTTTTGATGCAGGGCAGTGCCGCAAGAAACCTTGCGGCGCAGCCCTGAGCCAAAATGTTGTAAATGAAACCCTAAGTATACTGTCGAGCTTCAGATCATTGGAAATCTTGAGAGGTTTTCTGTCCTAATCTGAGGACAAGCAATCTGGAAGGGATTTGAAAGTTTAGTGCACCTCAGCTGAGTAGAGTGGCCTCTTAATTTAACTGTGCAACTCATTCCCTTTAGTAGCTTGCGACTAAGTCCAATGCTTTCCATTCTATTGTGGGGTATCAGTTACAATAAAAGATAAACAGAATTTAAAAAACAGAGAGGTTGAAACTGCTTTCTACTTAAACCCCTGCCTTCCTTCCTTTACTCTCATTATGGTGACAGGAGACACATTTGTAATATTTACTCAGTCTTTCATAATGTGGAGATCTTATGCCCCCAGTGTTACAGTGAGAGAAATTAGTAGCCTAGTCTCCAGTGCTTAATTTGAGATGGTGGTTTCTGGTGCTCGGCACCGGCACTTAGTTGTCAGCACCGGCGCTTGTGACAGCCTGCCACAAGGTGGCACTGTGTAGCTAATTTCGAGATGACGACAACAACAGTTAATTATGAATGCTATATTCATTAAAAATGACTAATTCCTGCCGCCTAAGCCATTCGTATAGCTTTGGGGGCCTGAAACAGTGCAAATTGTCACACTTGTAGGAGTGTGATGGTTAGTAGTTAAGTTGTTACTATTATTGGCTGCATACCACGGGCAATGTGTGGTGGAAGGTGCAGTGGCCGCTTAACGAGAGCCCTAGCACTTATTTTGTTACAAATTAACCACTACTAGTCTCCTGACCTGAGAGAAACAAGAAGACAAAGTCACTAAGACTGACTGTTACTGCAGTCGATAGTAAGCAAAAGAGGGGAGAGTAAATGTATAAGAGAGAGAGGGAAGCAAAGAGAAAGAGGGGCAGAAAGATAAGGGGTTAGAGAGAAAAGAAAGGATAAAGCAGAGAACAAAGGGCAGTGCATGTACGAGAGGAAGAGAGATACAAACTCTCCAATATTCTACTTCCATTTGTGAGTCGCTCATCTAATCCAGGGTTTTTTTCTGCATTCTGGAATTTGTAGCCCTTTTTATCCGACTATCGAATCAAAACTACAAGTCCCAGAAAACTAAGAAAAAAGCTGGATTGGATGACCTACTCACACATGGACTGGGAAACGTGTGAAGTCTGGAGTTAGTAAACGAGAAGAGCGAGAAGGGGATTAGACTAGAAAAAAGTAAAGAGAGATGGAAATAGGAGAATATATGAGGGTAGCATTCAAATGCCCTGCTAACATGTGTGCACTGAAATAAAATGCCTACGTGGTGGGCGCAATAGGGTAGGCACTGTTTCATAGGACGTTAAGTTGCCTAATACTTCCAGAGCCTGACTTCAACTATGCAGGATGCATCTGGTTCAGTGTCCGGAAGCGGCCACGGGGACGCCCATAAAGGTTTTGCACTGGAATTTGTTTCAGGATTGTTTAGGTATCAAGGTAGAACTAAAATTGCACCTCCAGAGCCCAGAAAATAACACTGGGTGTCCTTTCACCCAGGAGCTGAATTCTGACAGCAAACAATTACAGGCCTCTGTGGTATCTCCGTGTCTTTTCCATACATTCTCTCTTTAGTTATATGTCCCCTGCTGCTCAGCCAGTGTGAGGTAATAGGATGTGGGCGTGGTTTGAGTGAGTGTGAGTTGGATTGCATGGGCTGACAGCAAGGAGGCTGCTCCACCTGGGGACTTCCTGATTCCTTACTACCATCTTTACCTGTAACCTGAGACTACTAACTTGAGAATAAACCTGATCCTGTTTTACCTATACTACTGGCTACCCTGCATCTTCATTTACCACATTCTTGCTTCCTCAGAACCAAGACATCATTGTGACAGATAGTCGTACGTGGCTGGCCATCTGCCTAAATTGCTGACTTTTGCTGCAGCCAATGGGAATCTGGTATAAGTTTCTGCACCCAGCATTACATGTTATGAAAGGAAGACCCTCTGGGGTTTGTAGTCCTAAAGAGGCCAGTTGCCAGCAAGTCATATATATACCCTCATAAAGTAGCTGCACCCTGAGTACCTGTCACAGGCACACCAAGCTCTCGCGGTTTGTCAGCATGAATTCTGACAAGACAGTACCAGTGGGTTTGTTACCCGATGCGCTGCCATGACATCTGCTTCGCATGACCAAGCGGAGGAGTCACGATGCCACGGTGCCACACCCTGTGCTGGCTAGAGACACGCTGCCGCCTCCACAAGCACGCCGCTGCCTTTGGTACGTCTCCTCTGCAAATTATCCACAACAATTTTACAATGTGTCTGGTGGGTTGTGAACCTTCAATGGACAATGTCATGCTAAAATCTACCTTTCGGTATCACTGAAAAAAACTGGGGACATGTACCACTTGGAGTACCACATACCCTTTACCCTTAAGAAAAGAAGTGAAGCGGCATGGAGCTATGGTAAGAGGGGTCACACTGATCTGCTCAGTCTTGCAGTGGGAGAGAAAGCAGTGGTTGGGCATAGCTAGTATGAAGAGCAGGATGCAGCAAAAAGGAAAACAAAGACATGGCAAATTGGTAGGGAAGGTTGGGGTAATTGGGGACTGAGACCTATGGGTAATAAATTAGCTTGGTTTGACCTGCAGAACTGGTAAACTATTTAAGTGGTCTTATTCAACGATGTACAGCCCTAAGTGGCAAGGGTATGCCCAGGCATGGGTCTTGTGCTCACTCTGCCACTGGAACAAGCTGCACCCGACTGAAGAGCTCCAACTAGGGAAAAAACTGTGTTGGGTTGCTTGTGTTCCAGTTCAGGCTGGGCCTGGCATTTTGGGCCGGACTGTTCTTATTGGAGTAAGGTCAAGACTGATATTAATTTGGCTTGATGGAAACTGAGGAGACATGGTGGGCAAAAGAGCAATGGGTTGGAATGCTACCCCAAGCAATTGCCAGTGGTTAGACAAATTGCAGTCATTCCTTCCATCACCTTTTATGTGTGTGATGTACCGCTCTAAGTGGCAAGGGTATGCCCAGACGTAGGTCTCATGCTCACTGTGCCACAGGAACAAAGCTATACCCGAATGAAAAGCCCCTATCAGGGTGAATCTAGTCTTGGGCTGCTTGTTGTCAGAACCCCTTTCAAAGGGCCACTGGGAATGCAGAGACTACTGGGCCCAACTGTGGAGGTTGAATCCTTTTATTCCTGATTTCCCGGGCCCGACCTACTCTGAATCCCGATGAACTGGGCAAAGTACCCCATCTGCACTTGACTCTCAGTGGTAGCTGTGGTCAAGCAGTCAAGGCTCTCTCGGAGGGATGTAGATACAGGTCAGTGAACCTGACTCATAACTCAAAATGCAAACAGTTCGAACAATAAATCAATGTACAGTAAAATAGTTGCTTTTTTAGGAAAAAGTAGTATTTTATTTCTAATTTTGCACATGCAAAGAAATACGACATTCAGAAGCAACAAAACAATGCCCTTTGAAGTCTGGGCTCTAGTGGTTGTCAGGCAAATCCCTGTCTTACCATCCTTCGTGTAACATGTCTAGAGTTATTGACCATTCACTGATAGGTGCATCAGGGAATGGAAACTATTTGGCTGTACTCAAGAGTTCTCCCTTCTGACCTTTTAGGAACTTAGTCAAAAGTGTCCATGGTGCTAAGGGTACCATTAGCACAAATCCCCTGGGGCCCCAAAAGGCCCGGTTTCAGTCTTACCAGCTCTGGCGCCATGGCAGAGTTCAGCGGTGTAGCAAGTGCCCTCTCCTCAGGGGCTCTCCAGTGTGGATCCTGTACGGTGAAGTGGTGCCACTCACAATGGGCTGTGCAGCATCCACGGCACAGCGCTGCTGGACGGTTTCCATTCATCAGACCTGCTCCTGCTCCGCAAACACAAAAGATAAGTTGCTCTTCACCCTAGCAGAGGAGCGGGGGATGCTGGTGTGATACTCCAGCTCTTGACCGGACCTCCAACAAGGGAGCGATGTCCTCGGAGGTGTCTCAGTGAACCTCAGGCCTTTGTCAGGTGCAGATCAAGGTGTGCAGGCTTGGCGCACTGGTCACAGCAGTTCTCCTCCGGTCAGGGGTAACGGCACAAACTCTAGGCGAAAGTGGTACCGGTAGCCCCTCCTGACATACGAGGTTGCCTCAGTGTTCACACTCAAGGTGCAAACTCTCCTTAGGCTGTCGCCCTCACTAAGGCGGCCGCTCCTGGGCCGCCTATGAGATCGCCGATCTCGGCAGTCACAGGTCCTGCACAGCTGGTCCAAACTCAGTTCACCAGTGACCCCCTCTGTCATACGGGGTCACTGCAGCAGTGCGGCTTGATGCTTCCCACCCAGCGCTTCTAATACGGCTCAGAATAATGCTGCCCTCTCCTGGCAAACAAGGTCATAGAGGCAATACTACACCTGGGTAATGGCCGATCAGTGCACAGCCTCACATCTTGCTCAAGGAATCCATATTCAGGGCTCCCCAATGGACTTTGATCCCTCCAATGACTCCTCTCCCTCATAGGGCACACTAGTCTTGGCAAGCAGGCAGGCGATGGTGCTCCAGGCTCTAGGGCAGGTGATCTTGGTGTTCCTGGTTATGTCCCCTCACCCAGCAGGGAGACTAGTAGGCCTTTGCCCCCGTTTTGGTCACAGGCAGAAGTCTTGTAGTGCTTCCCCTTCTCACACAGCCCATCTGGCGTGAAAGAGGTTTGTCACAGCAGGCACAACTCTGAAGCTGATTGTCCACAACATAATTCATGGGGGTGGCCAGAGTTAACACCTGGATGTCAGCCACAGTCCCAGACCCCAGTCCTACTCTTTATAATTCTCTTATCTGCCCCATCTCCCTTCCTGAGATATGTCCTGACCCCCTCCTGGTGGTCTATCACTGAGTCAAAGAGCAGTCTTTCGAGATATAAAGGGAGTCTGTTCCTTTTCTCCAGTGTGCCCTCACCCAGATGGCAGGAATGTAGCAATTCACAAATCTGCCTGGGGGGATTCCTCTCCTCCTCATGTCTTCACCAGGCAGGCCTACGCTTCCCAAAATGGAACCCAGGGTCCTCCATACACTGTACCATTGCAGGCACACACACTCAGTGTACATTCATAGCACACTTTCTGTTCAGCACTAAAACCTCTATGCATTGTACCCTCACATGTACACATGCATTCAGCACAAACATACTCAGTCTCAGCTCACGGTTCAGTACTGAAGCATTTCTATCTGTCACCAGGTTATATTTTTTAATAAAAACACACGCAGTACCAGCACATACACTCACTATGTGCACACGGCACAGCTATTCAGTCTTCGTGTATTGTACTTCACGCTAGCCCACATTCACCCAGGTCTTGGGGTCCCTGCGCACGCATTGCACAGCACTGCATCTCACATGTATTCTTCTCAGGCATAGATACACCCAGTACATGTATTATCCACAAATGCAGAGTCACTACCCTTGTGCTGTGCAGTACCACACATCCATCTGATGTAGGCCAAGGGTGAGTTAAGCGCACAGCATCGTAACTTTTAAAAAGGCCTCATTCCAGTGACACAGTGTAAAAAGGTCCTGTTCACGACTACTGATCACTACACCGTATGCTGCCACCACAATGCTTGTGCTGCTTAACTTCTGCCGAAGGCGGTAACCTTCCACCACTGTAAGGGTAGTGTTTTGCGCGCCCCTCCCGATCCAACAAGACTGAAATCTGTGAGACAGGCCTATGTCATTGCATACACACATGATCTGTGTTCGCCTATGACACAAAAATCAGCATTAGCGATCCAGTCAACCGTACAGTTGGGCACTCAGGACACGTCTCTTACAATGCAGAGGGACTTTTCCGTCCAACATTTGTGTACCATTTCAGCGAGGGCCCGGTCAGGACTTTTCCTACTGGAGCAGAGTGAAGACTGATTTGCATATGGCTGGGTCCAAACTGATGTGGACTGTTGAGGAGAAGAATGATGGGTTGGGATGCTACCCGGAGCGATTGCCAGACTTATTGCAAGCATCCTCCTGTCACTTTGTGTGTGTTTGATATCTACTTTGAGACAGGAATTACCACCATGACTACCATTTCCTTTTCAACTGCTCCCCGCCCTCCTGCACTGGCACCTCATTAACTTGTTCACTGCAGATTCGAAACCAATTAATTGATGGAGAGCTGCTGTTTGTATTCAAATGAACACTGCAATTAACCATACCACCATCACACCTATTACCCCATCAGATGACATTGTCAGGGCTGACCATTGCAATGGGGTCAAAGGTGGCCAGTAGTTGCAAAACAATGAAGCTTAAAAGTGTACTTACATCACATTGTCTGTTTCCTTTTTATACTCTGATCGAATATAGGCTATAGGATAAAGAGTCTGTAAGCTTAAGAGTCTGCATAAAAATCTGACCTCTGGCACAGACGCAATCTGGTAGGCATGAGACTTCTGCAACATCTGTACAGCTTCACCTCTGAAACAGACGGTGTCATGTGCCTCACAGTGAAGGAAGTGAACAGGACATGTTTAACTTTAAAAGATGGCATGCTTAGGAGGATTCTGACTGCTGATAGCATGAGAAAAGCACTAGATGCAGAAAAAGCTTAGGGGGCTGGGAATGTGGCAGAGAATCGCAGAAAGGTGTTTTTAAAAATGTTTTTATAATACTTGCACGTTGTTATTAAGAAGAAATGGCAAGATAATACACAGGTGATATACAGTAAATATAACAGCTGAATACATTCACCAGGGTGCAGTACAGATGGTGAACTAAAGATCCCAAATCGTATGGGCATTAGTGCACTGCTGAAAGAAACAGAGAGTCCAACAAAATGACACATTATTTGAATGGAAATAAAGAAGCATTCTAACAGAACGAAATGTGATAAGGATAGCTGCAAAGCCAAGTCAGGCCTGGCCATGATAGAGTCAAAAGGCTTTGGATTTAAATGGAATTTGAAGATTATTAAATGATTATCAGGGCAATACACTGACCATTAATAAACAAGAGCAAAAATGTAAAAAAATACATAGCATTCATACATGTTTAATAATCTGTATTTTTCCACGTATGCTTTTAGAATTATTTGGAAGCAGGCACACTAAAAATTGCATGATTGAAAATTAAGAATATGAGAATTTCTATATGATTAAGTTTTGCTATAATATTTTTTACAGTGTACAGCTTCCTGCTCTCTCTCTCTTTCGTGCCTAAAATCGTGGATCAGCTGAAAGGATTTTAGAATGAAGTGGAAGCAGTCTACCACCCTCACTTAGAAAGTTAAATATGGTTTTTCCGCTTTGTTACTCCATTCATAAAGCACGTCAACGCGATGCTGCAATGCTTAAGTTGAGTAAATATTGCAAAAGCCTCCCTCTGACCTTTGTACGCCGTGAGTGATGTCAGATTTCCTTGCTGAGTTAGTCACAGCGTTATCATAAGTTATATTTTCGCTGATTTGTTCACACAACACACTCTCTGAAGTCACAGCTCACTATTGATGTTGCACAACTGGTGACACAGACCTCATGATCCTTAGCTCTTGCCCCAGAGAATCCCTGTGCATCCCAGCTATAACTAGGCATGTGGGGCCATATTATAGAATGGGGGCTCCCGTCCACTGTGCACACTTATGCACCCAGATCTGGTGCAACGTGGTCAGAGTGGACCTTACAGCCAAATAGCAACAAAAGTGCACTCCCATAAGAAGGGCCCCAAACACAACGATATATATGTAAAGTCACACAAACCATGAACACCTGCACAAGGGAAACTGCAACACACGTGTGGGTGTAATCCCTGCTCCGTGTCTGTTATTAATTATATGTTACGCTGTAATCGTGTAACGTCATTCGCCAATTACATAGTCTGCTAGTGCTTCGGTGCAGTTTGTCTGTCTTCCCACGTGGTCAGTGCCTCTGTTGGGGGGCATGGACATGTCCTGCCCCTTTGCAATAAGTGTGGCATGTTATGGGTGGGTGGTTGGTTGAGACCTGCCACCCACACCTGTCTGGGATTAGTATATGTTTGGGTTGTCTTTGCGGGGTGCTTCGCAGTGGTAGTGCGGACATTCCACCTAGCCCAAGTCAGATGTAAAAGTCTAGTTCTTCACTTGGATTCTCCCCACACCAAATATTGCTTGGTCAAGTTACTTCCTTTCTAAGGTGTTGGGGGGTGGGTGGGCGGTGATAGTGCTGGTGGTCACAGGTGGTGTAAATTGCAACGACCCCTTGTGTAGTTAGTTTCAGCTGTGTTCAGGAGGCTTTCCTTACTCTTGCACGGTTACTCACTGTTAATCTTCATTACTCCGAGTCCTGGTCTTCCTGTTCCATTCCTGAGTCCGTCCCTCCCTCCCTGGTTTCTGTTTATGGTGATTTGTTTTGTCTTTTCTTTCTTATGAGGTTCTTTGGTATTCTCAAGTTGTCCTGATGACGTATGCATGCTGAGTAGGCAGCGCCATATTGGGGGAAGCATTTTGACCTCAGCTTGGTAATAGTTTCTTTGGAGCAGGCTAACTGCTCTTGCGTGAGGATGGGATGGGAAGACGGACAAGGAGGTACTGAGCAGCGCCTCCTGATAGTGCCGTTGAAGGTCCATGGTGGACCTCCTCAAAGCTTGCAAGCTTGAGCGCGCTGCCTCAGCGGCATTGGCTGTACAGATGATTCCAATACTGGCCTCATCATCCTATAGTTTGGATTCTAGCTCTTCGTCTGAATGTATGTATCTGTTGTATGTTACTGTGCATCATCTGCTTGCTATGATTTTATTTCTTCATAATAAGCAAACACAAATGCTGGAAAGACAAAACCTGCGTATCCCTAATGCGCCCGCGTATTTACACATCTACTGCTTATCTGCACCAGCAAGGATGCCATCTTGGAAATGTCATAGATTAGAGTAAAGCTCTAAAAATGCCCCGGCTGCGTCCCTCTGCAGTTGAGCACACATCACCCTCTGTTTCAAAGGTGAAGCCGTGAAGGCAGTGCACAAGGTTCACTGTGCCAGAGGTCAGGCTTTCATGCCACACAAAGGTTACCGAGTCTCTATTGTATCACTTGCTTAATGCAATCATTCATATTTCCAGCTGCCAGAAACTTAAATGTCAGCTCTATATGTTTCATATACCATACCTCATGACATTTTTTTGTTTTTTTACTTCATTTCATTTAAGAATTTGACTGCAAAGAGCAACACTGTGCCCTCCACCAGTATGAGGGTGAGAGAGGCTCCGCAGGGAGTGCAGTCCAGGGCCCCACAATCCATGGTGGGGTCTCTAGGGAGTCCATGGGACTCTTCATGCCCTCTCCCAACCAGAGCCCTGGGGGTTTGTATAAACCGCCCCCTAATTCCTGGCGTGCACGTTCCTCACAGGACTCTTGGCCCTTGTGTTTGCCTCGGTAATATCAGAATGGTCATGGGCAAATGAAGCTCCAGTGGAGTAGCTGTGCAGCAGGTGCAGTGGCACAGGGGCCCGGATCCCTGAGGGGCTCATTGATATATAACAGCAGTTTTTACAGGTGAAATTGAGGGAGTCTTATGGCTATATATAAATATATATATATATATATATATATATATAGAGAGAGAGAGAGAGAGAGAGAGAGAGAGAGAGAGAGAGAGAGAGAGAGAGAGAGAGAGAGAGAGAGAGAGAGAGAGAGAGAGAGAGAGAGAGAGAGAGAGGGAGAGAGAGTGTGTGTGTGTGTGTGTGTGTGTGTGTGTGTGTTTTTTTTTGGGGTTTTTTCCCAGGCATAGAGGACTAGAGCAAGTCGAGTATCAGCAGGCGAAGCATGAGGCTTCATGCTTCTCTGTGCTCAAGGACCTTCTTGAGTATTTGCAATGTCCTTATAATGTTTGGTTGGGTCACTTAATCTTGCATCTAATGCAATTTGTGGTGCGCTAAGGTGCTGCCAGGTCCCTGTTCCCAAGCACCTGTGGCAGCCTTGGGAAGGGAGGGCCAGGTTCAAACGTCCATCTGCGCTGGATCTGCAAGAAGATCAGAAGCAGGCATGCAGGTTCTTCCTAACTTTAAGGAGACCATTGCTGAGGCACAGTAAGAGTGAAATCAACTTCCCGAGTAGGAAGACTTTGACAAGGAAGTTGCAACTCAGCAAGCTTCAGGAGACACCTCGTCAGCTGACAGCGTGGCACTACTCTTGCACGGTAGATAGGCTCAAGGACAAAGAGATAACTGAGGGTGTATTGTCAATGCATGGAAAGGGAGATATGATCCGACTGCTGTGAGGCATAAACAAGACCAGCTGGGGTTTGGCCCACGTCCCACTGAGAAAAACAAAAAAGTGATCCATAAAATGCCTGAATTAATCGTAGTAATTGGTAATTACTTGCGTCATTATTCCAGTTCATCTGTTATTATTTTTATCAGCAAATCAGACTTGGCCATGCGCCAAGAGCAGCAGGACAGCCCAAGATGCCAAGCCGGGTCTCCTCTTGCTGGGAGAACAAGTAACCCCAGGCAGTTACAGCCTCTTGGACCTCAAACCTGCGGTATCTAGTGCCTAGTAACACAGTGAGCACATGGTCTACGCCTCAGCATAGTCCTGTACTTGGGGTATCTAACTTGGAAAAGCAATAAAGTGATGAGTTGAATGATAGAATTATTCTCAGCCACTGATTGTTACTTGGGCTGCATCCCACGTCATTATTTTTAGCCCGCTATGCCAACATCCCAAACTACAAGGTCAGGTCCGATTTAGACCAGAATACCCCCGAGCCGTAATGCAGCCCCTTCAGCCCCTGCGGGGCAGCGAGGGCCCCCCATTACTTCATGGGGCCCCCCATTCAGCCCATGACCAATGAATACATTGGAGATATGGGAGACTCAGCTGCAACTCTTCCTGTTCTGCAAGGACAGAGGCATCATTTTGCGTGACGCCACTGAACACCCCCAGATCACTTTCAGTCTTTGGGCCCTGATCAATGAGTTCTAGTCTGAGTCCAATAGTAAAGCAAGCACAGGGCCCACATCTGACCACGTCAGTCACGCTAATGGCGTCTCACTTAGAAAAGCAAAAAATGATGGAAGGGATGCTTGAATTAATGTCAGGCACTGGTAATTACTGGGGTCTCATTTCAGTCCAGTGTTTTTCTGTTGCAGTTGACTACTGATAGGATCAGCGCAACCCAGTGAGAAACAGGTAGAGGGAGCGTGGAATCAGTCTTAGATGGTGGCAACGTTGACTTGCAGCATCAATGGCACACCAGCTGCAAAACAACTGCACAGCCAACAGATGGCACAATCATAACTCTAGGGTTCCATGATCAGTCCAAATTTGCAATTACAGACTGAACACAGAATGCTCAAAACAGTGTTGCAGTGATTTGCCTATACTGAATTGTGGAAGACTGGAATGTATTAACTCTGTCTGGTAAAGCATGCAATTCTTGTAAATCAAATAAAACTATGTAGCCTAATGTTTCATATCACCATGCCTCAAATCACCTTATTTTTTATATAAGTAACCTGATTTGGTACAGAGTTTTTGTGTGCCTGCTATTGTGCATGAGCGGGTGGTGCTATTATCAAAGACTCCATCCATCCAGGTTTGCAAATAAAATACCTATTTTATATAGTGCTTCATGCACCTCTTCTGCTTCAGGTAACCGCTATCATTTACAAAAGATACAATTACCCAATTCATGGTCCTCATTGTACCTGCATAAGAAGGCAAATTCAAATGTAGGACCCTCATATCACATTTGTAAAGTGAGTCATCCTGTTAGCTTTTTAGGTCTTGTCTGCGACAGCGCATGCGCTGTATGCGCTCTCACTTGTGAGAGATATTGTATACAACAAGGAGCTTGCAGCCCACCCATTGCTTAACATTTGTTGGCTTCATTGTCACTCTTATTTGCTTCCTTCTAATTGGCCAGCTCATGCTAGCTTCACTTCCTCTTTTTTTGGCTGGAGCATGGACCAAGTACAGATTGCTTCAGCTTGATTACTGTCCTTCCGCTGATCACGCTGTGATTGAGGTACTACTTTTGTTATTTCTTCTTCCCTATCATCCTTGTTGAACCTCTTGCCATTTTAAGCTATGTTTTACAATGCAAAGAAGGCCTTTTCTCCTTTGAAATGGATGTTTATTGTGACAACAGATGTTATCAGCTTTTATTATGACAACAGATGTTAGCTGCTTCCAAATATTGTTCACTAAAACATGGACAGGGGCGCAATTGCTTACTTTATATGATAAGATTTTTTGCCAAATGTCATAATTTCTTTTTCACTCATGGGGAGATTAACTGATTTGCTCTGAATCACAGGTGATGAGACCTAACAAGCATTGGCAACTCACCTTTGAGACTATTGGCTCTTCCATTGTCTTTTGTTCCTGCTGTACAGCATGGGCATTGTCGACCTTCGTCAATGATTTTTAACAATGCTGGTGTGGCTGCTGTGCAGCATGGCTAAAAATAATAATAAAAAAGTGCTATAATGCATCCAGTGTTAATGCACTTAAAAAATACATTAGCCATGGCTGCATCATAGTGCTTTTTTATTGGTTTTAGCCACCCTGCAAAGCATTATTGCTGCTGTACAGCATGGCTACAAAACACTGCCAAACCCAATGGCTCTCATAGGGGAGACCTATTGGCTTTGCCAGTGCTGTTTGATTATTGTTGTTGAGCTGGCTGGGTGTGCAGGGGGAGGTTTGGGGGTGAGCAGTGGTGTAGCAAAGGTGCCATGGAACCCAATGCAAGCAAGGAAAATGCCCCATCGCCCAGCTTGGTAGTAAAAAAACAGCAATAATAGTAGTACAGGGGACCCCTTACACTCCTGGTCCCTGGTGCCACTGCACTTGCTGCATTTTTTTATAGCTCCTCTCGTGTGGATGGCACTGTAGAAAAGTGTTTGGAGGTGGTTGTGGGCAGAGTTGGGGATGCATAAAACGTCTGAGGTCTGTGCCCCACAGCAGCAGTTTATGCTGGTGAAATGTACCCTGTCTGTGATAACTGCTGCGCCAGGGGTTTAAGTGGCACTGCCCGTCGCTCCAGTCATGGGTTAATGTTTGAGCCGAGTCATAAAGACGTTGCATCATGCGGCCTCTGACCGCTTCTCAAGGTAAGCGGCAGCTCATATAAGCGGGCACCCTCTGCAGGCTGGCACCTTCTCTCCTCTGCCAGCTGCACCCAAGAACTCCGGCAACATGAACTTCTCCGGCAAATACGAGCTGCAATCCCAGGAGAACTTCGAGCCCTTCATGAAAGCCATCGGTGAGTGACGCTGAGTGGCGCGTGGGCACAGATGCCGGGCACCTGCTGAGGGCAACTGAGAATGACTCGAGTTTTCACAAGTGCTTACTTTCTATGTGCAAATATAGTTCTGGAGGAAAGTTCAATTCTCTTCCACACATTGGGATTCACGTCAAAAAAGAATATTTTCAAACAGAAAAATATTTCGTAACAAATTGTTTTATATCTATGTTTTACATTTTTTCAAGAACACTTTTGTTTTTTTAAAGAATCGCTTTTTTCACAGAAATTGTTTTGGAAACTCAACTTGAATCATTTTTTTATCTGGCTGGCAATTGATATTTATCATTTTTGTCTTTTTATAGATTTGCTTATTGATGTGATATATTGTGTCAATTCACTGAGCGGTATAGGGCTAATTTGCTATTAACTACAGAACAAATTTTGGTGCAAAACATTTTGCTTCACTTTTTTGGGTGGTGGCTCCAGAGTCCCGATTTAAATGTGTGATATGGGTGAAATGCAAAACCACTTGTTGCTGAAATGACATAGTATTCAAATTGAGCACCAGAGGATGCTCCAACTATGACTTCGACTTACCCTGTCTTCTTTCTGTGTGCTTTACCTTCTATACCACGATTTTACACTATGCACTGGCTATCATGCACTAAAACATTTTGTAAAGTGCTCAAACGTCCTTCGTGGGTTTCGCCGCGCTATAGAAAAAAAATGTCATTGCATTGAATTGAAAAAATGTCATCCTTTGTAAGAACATTCACTGTGACTGCGGTCTTTAACTCTGGCCAGACTGGCACGTTTGTGCACAATGAAGCATTCCTGCCTGGGCTAGGAATACAACTCTGGGATGCTCTCAGTTGAGAAACACAGGGTCAGGGGTGATGATGCAGAGATATGTCCATTGCATCTTGACTCAGATGTGTAGCTGTGCTTGGAGCAGCCTGTACACTGCACAGTGATGTGAGGGTCCTTCTGCAGCCCATCTATACCTGTCTTTTACTATACAATGCAGGAAACATTGCCCTTGCTTGCAGTAGGAAGCCCACAGACCTTAAGGTTTCCATGCCATCCTGGGTCAGCAAATCTGTGCCCCATTCTTGTCGAACCCTGAGGTACATGGGTTTTATGCAAAAGAACAACATTGGAATTTCAGCCACAACAAAACCACCAGACTGTGCAAAAAATCACCCTGTAGGCATGAAAATGCCACAGTGGAGACATCTATACAGGGCAGTGGTGACTCACCATGGTGGGCACAGATAGTTCACACTGACCAGAGAGTTGTTGAATGAGGCGCTAAGATGGTAGGCTTCAGGATAATAAGGGGGTGTTTAACTTGCGTAGTGGGGTTCAGGGTGCGTTGAGGGAGCTGGGGCTGTTCAAGTTGAGCAGAGGGGGAGTCTCAGACTCTGCTGAGGGGCTGCATGCTTTAGAAGGCTGGTGCGCTGCAAACAGGGCAGGGTTAGGTGATCAAGCAGACAAGAGATTAAACTTATGGTGTGAGAACAGAGATTTAAACTATGCAGAGGTTCTGTGTCAGGAAAGGCATGTTATGAAGAGTCTAGGGGTTCACACTGAGATGAGGGGTTCAGTCCACCTAAGATGGCATCAGGGTGAGCAGAGAAGTTTCGAGCAGAGGAGACAGGTCTCAAACATATCAGAAAGCCTGGGATGACCACAGAGTTACAGGTAGAGAGGGGTGGGGGAGGGGTCTGTGTGATATTAAGGGGTTCAGACAGAGCAGACGGGGTTCTCACTGAGCAGAGGAGGCTCAGTTTACACCATTGAATAATGTTGCAGAAAGGGCTGTGCAGCCTGACCAGTGATGAGGGCGTTCAGCCTAATCAAAGATGGTTGATGGTGAGCAGGGGGGGATACGAAGCTGAATCATCTCTTTAACCTGAAGCGCAGAAGTCCTTGCTGCCTACGGGGCCCCTCATTTCAGAGTTTGCATTCATCCAAAACACTAAAGTCGCCAAAGGACCTTTGTGGCTGAGTTCTGAGTGCCTTGAATCTGTGTTTCTTGGGTCACCCATCCTAGGATCATGGAATTATCAGCATTATCCCGCAATTATGGCTTCTGGTGACATCTGTCCTCTCTTCTATCTGCAGGTCTCCCCGATGAGATGATCCAGAAAGGCAAAGACATCAAGAGCACCTCGGAGATCGAGCAGAGCGGAAAATCCTTCAAGGTGACCGTGACCACCGGGAGCAAAGTCCTGGTGAACGAGTTCACCCTGGGAGAGGAGGCCGAGCTGGAGACCCTGACCGGGGAGAAGGTCAAGGTAAGTGGCTCGTCCCTTCACTCTTCTCTGACCTGTTCCACCAACTTCAGCAGAGAGCGCGCCAGGCTTCCATCCTGGCTGTCAATGGGATGTCAGATGTCTATCCTCACCGCAAGGAGTGATTGTGTTGTGTCTTTGCATAGTGTATGCCACACATCTAGGAGTTAAAAGATGTTTCATTTCCAAACGGGTGTGTCCGGGGAGCGCCAAAGGGCACGAGTGTGAAATCGAGGGCACACTCAGAGGTGGGACTTTTGTAGGCATTGGCAAATTCACACTTTTCTGACCACCTAGCTTGTATGCATAGGGACGGGGGTAAGTTGTTTATAAACATAAGTATGTGTAAAAAGCTCCTTCACCGAAGGGTATCTTTGCGCTGAATAACGGGTGTTTACTGTTATCCAACTCAATGATACTCATTTTATCGATCTCAGAAGGATGAAAGTAGTGGACCCGCCGGAATTTGAACCTGTGACCATGAGGTCGAATACAGGCCACTACAGCGGGCGAATCAGTCCACTAATCCACCAGACGCGGCTAATAGGCAGCGCAGATAGCACAGTGAAATGCTCAAATCCATGTATTTAAATACAGAAATAAATGTAGAAAGAGATAGCACGTATATTAAATATAATCCTAAACATTATTATTGAACAAAACAACACAAAACGAAGTTAATTTTTGAAGAGGTGCATTTTCCCATCTATTCGCATGCATTCCTGGGGCAATTGCGCATTTAATATATGCAATGTATACATTATGCGTGAAGCACTATGAAACGCACCTGAATCAGGAAAAAGCAGAGCAGGGCAACCTTTGTTTCTGTTGACACAGTGTCTTGAATGTGACAAATGATCGGGCTATCAGTTTGTCAAACATTGCATGTGTGTGTAGCGTCTTTGGAATCACTGTGTGCAGTCCGGGGAGTGTGCCATGCTCTCCAGTCAGGAGACGGTTAAAAAGTAATTAGAAACCTTTCTGTTTGTTTTCTTTCTGGGAGGGGCGGGGTTTTATATCTGCGCTCACATTTCTTATTGGCCCAAAAGCTGCAATTATATCCAGATTTTTTAGTGTGGGCCATAAATGCGAAGGGTGCGCTCGACAGGTAACAGGACCTGCAGAAGCACCGCGTGATTTAAGACAATGAAGAGGTTTTCAAAGAGTGGCTGGCCTTGGCTCTCCAGTTTCACAGCAATCTCACCTTTTATAAATCCGCCTGTGGTCAGCAGATACATACAAGAAGCCCCCCCCCCCTTCCCCCTCCCGCTCAAATAAATGTAACCAGGGGACGCTTCCACCGTGCACCAGCCTACCTTGCTGGAAGTTAGACACAGTCGAGCATTTTGTCGGATTGTAGTCGCATTTGTCTAGCGCTTCATACACCTGATAAGGCGCCTAAGCACATTAGCACAAGACGAGTATACTACACAAAGAGTGTGGAATTGCAGTGTCGCCTTTATGTGCAACACATTGATGCGAAGTGTGAGTGGCCAGACAGTGGCGTAATCAAACTTGATCCCCCGCCCCCCGAAAAGTACACGGAGGGCCACCCTGTCGGACCCAGTCAGCCCCTCCCCCCCTCCTTCAACCAAGGGTCCGCCACCAGTGCACAGTGCCGGAGGGGCCATCCTGGAGCTCCCCCGCACCGCGGGGGCGAATGGTACGTACGCCACTGTGACCAGATTGGTGCGCCTGTCATTTCCTCAGGGACACACCTGATGAGAGAACGAGGCACGAGATAGCGCATGCGCTTTACATTTAAACGTTGTTGGTTTTGCCTGATCATATCTGATTATGAGGCCTATGCCTGACTGTCCACCTCAGTGGCCTGGTCACTGTAAACTAATCCAGTGATAGAGAGTTTGAGTACAGTTACCAAAAGCACCCCATGTCAGGCGTGGCGTCATCACCCAAGGCCTCGCCCTTAGCCAAGTTCACATTTCGCGTTCTGACTTTAGGACTCAGTCCCTTAATGGAAGCATGGGACTACAGTTCCCAGAATGCAAACGTGCTGCAGGCTAAAAGCTCATCACTCGTTGAATGCTGATTGGCAAAATTGCTTGAGCTATTTTTTTCCTGTCGCGTAGTTGCCATTTTGTATTCTGTCCATGTTCTTACCTTATTTTTTGTCTTTGCAGTCAATTGTTAAGCTGGAAGGGGACAACAGACTGGTAACGAACCTGAAAAGCATCAGCTCAGTCACTGAGCTCTCTGGCGACATACTCACCCATGTAAGTTCACGATCTGCCCCATACTCGAGTTCCTTTCTCTCTCATAACTTTTCCTATTCTCTCTCCACCGCCATCTTTGTCATTAAAACCATAATGGAATATTTAGTTGCCAAGCTGCAAATGGTTTCCACAGGAACCAGTTGTGGCATATGGGGTTTTAGGCATTGGACAACATATGTGTTGTAGAAAAACGTACAAATATATTGCGTGTTAATTAAAGTTAGCGGTTGAACCCAAAGTCCAAGGTTACGCACTAGTAGCTAGTCTTAGGACTAGAATTAACTAGACGTTTTTTAATTGCACATCAGTAGGCTTGACAAATCCCGTATTAAGCACCTGGACTAAAAGGAAGTATTCTGGCCAACAGAAATGTTCTCCTGGAAATATATTAATAGACCCCATTGTGTGTACATGGTGTATAGACGTTTGCAAATATGTAGGTGTATGCATAACTGTTATGTATATTTATTTTTTATGCATATGAATCATTAAAGTCTACCAAATTTCACTGTTTGTGAAATTTCATTGGCTTAAATGTGCAAAATATACTTGATGCTAGATGATTTTTTAACACAATAAAATGCTAAAATAGTTCCCATGTTAGTGCATACTCCTACAATAATGTGATTCACTCACTGCCGCTTAGTCACTCACTCACTCACTCACTCACACCCTAACTCTTCTCACATCAATTTCTAATGGGTCGTCTTATTTTGTGTCTGCTATTATAACGAGCAAGCTGTTTGAACCATCTGCATTTTCTTGGAATCAGTTTCAAGTAACAACAGAAAGAACACTGTTAGACAGTCATTGAACAGAATGTGGCAAAGAGAAGCTCATGGGTCCATGGTACTAAATCACTGGAAGGTGATCTGGTTCTACTTCCGGGTTACATGTGATGTGGTGCAAATGAGCTGCTGAAGTGTAATGGAAGGTAACCTTTAATAGGTAGATTAGCAAGGATGGTACAATTACTGGGGTAGCAATGAAGCCTAGATGGGTTTCACGTAGCAGCGTAAAACACCCCTAGGTAATTAGCCTTCACACGCTAACCCACTTTCCAAGATCTTTAATGTGGGGAGGGGCAGTAAGATCTTGTTAAAACAATATAATTTAGCACTGAGTTTAAGAAAGATATTAATGAGGTTCGTGACCAACAAAAGTGGATGCATTAGCATAGGTTTTTTATGAGTATTATGAGAATGCTAGCATAAAGGTAGACACCACTTTAAAGCTTTGTTATATTTCTCATTTCAGATCTTGACCCTTGGAGACCTCACCTACAAGAGAATCAGCAAGAGGATCTAAATGTCTGCACACTCCCCTATTCGTATTGTGTATAATTTGTGTAATAAACATCTATTTGTAGAAAAAAAGTCATCTTCTGGCTTCTTTTAAATTTAAATAGATCTGATATTCACAATTTTTCAGCATGTCCTACAAAACAACAATCAAGTAATGAAGGCAAAAGAGTGAACTATCTTTTATGAGAATGAGCAGTGTCCCCTGACCATGATTAAGGTCCTTCAGTTTTAAATCACAGTCATACCATACATTTACATACCATCATTTGACTTATTTCACACTAAATTAAACATGTCAGGAGATAGAACCATTTCAACCCCATTTCAACCAGCTTCCTTTCGACGCAAAACCCAAAGGGATCATTTCAGCTACAAGAACTTTGATCGTAATGTCCCCTTGTTGACGTTTCTGCATTAGTTGCCTTTTTATTACTAATATTGAAATATCTGAGGATATTTATAAAGCTTGGACTCTGGGAGTTGGCGTGGCCCTTTCTAAAACACTGGGCATCGCCTCTTACATGCAGGATGCAGGCACTGGTACACATACAGATGTTTCCAAAACAAGAGGAAGAACAGGACGCCTTACGTTTATAGTTAAACAAAGTTTACAAGGCAAAGACACCAAAACGTCCATTATGTATCGTACCCACCTTGTAGTTTCCATGAGGAGAGAGATCAGGTGGTGAAGATGCAGTCACAACAGTACTATCTTGAGTTCATTAAAGCTCTGAGTCCAATGAAGTCGTCTCATCTGGCACCTAAAATGGTGATGGTGAAAGCTCTCATGGTATGGTAAAGTATTTTCAGGTGGCCTCATTGAACAGGGTGCGGGGTACTTGTGCCCTCTGTAACATGGTAGTGGAATGGTTGGTCTTCCCTCAGCAGTACTGTAAGAGTCTGATCTGGCAGATCAGGAACATCCATGCCACCCAATAGTAACAGTCATCCTGGATTGAAGGGGTGGTTGCTCAGATGAGGGTAGCTGTATGCCTTCGGCTGCATGCAGACAGCATGCTAGGTAGTAATTGTCACAGGTAGGATGGAAATCTGATGGTCCAAGCTCCCATAATGCCCACAGAGAAACTATGACCCCAAGGGACTGGTTAGTTGGCCCAAGAGGAAAGTAAGGGCAGAAGGCAGGCCAGGCCTGCTGTGGTGGGCCATGAGTTATCTAGCAGAAGATGGCCCTCAGAGTGTCACTGGAAGGGTACTTTCTGACCTGGAATCCTGTGCTGTCTGAATGAGAGACAACAGGAAACGTGGACCAGGTAAGCCCCTGCAAAACACAAACAATAAGTACCAGCCTTGAGGGTTAGGGCTGTGTGCCAGTTGTAGATTGCCATCCAGTGGTGAGGCATCAGTCTCAGGGTGCGACCACTGTGATGGCGGTGGTGAGGGTGAATAATTAATGCCGTAGTCCCTACGTCAGATCACCCAGAGGCCCAAGAGGCCCCAGGAGTGTAATTTAAATAATGGATTAGAGAAGGGAATATCCACACATTGGAGGCGTCAGAGTTGCCTGCTTGGCCATGTGGTTAGTCTTCTGGGTACCCAAGTGGGCTTGCTTGCTCCAGGGTAGATGCACAGGACCTTAGCATGTTAGGATGTGCCGCAGGTAGTCACCTGAAGGGCAGAAGCTCCTGACCCGCCTTTTACTGCAGATGTTGCCCCTTTGTGAAGTTGAGAGACCGGCGTCACTAGATGCGGAGGCCGAAGCCTCCCTGTGCCTGCCAACACCTGGACAGGAAGGAGTCTTAGGCACTGTGCCTGACTCTGATGCTAAAGGCTTAATACTAGGATGTCTGGTTTCTCTATCCCTGGGAGAGCTCCTTGCCACACAATAGATCGGAAAATAACCAAAGCACTGGATTACCATATTCTCCTGCAAATCAATGGTCAGTTGCCAGGTCCAGTAAACTGAGAGTCTAGTTTGACAGGCAAGTGTAATCGCAATGGGTCTTTGACTTTGGGTTGCCTTATAGTCAATTTTTTCCTTGCACATGGGTATGGGATTTAAAAGAGAAGCAAAATAGGCCATATAACGTATGCCCTATGAGGCTATCGCCGTAATGAATGCATCTATGGGAAGCTAGAGCTGCCCTCATCAGTAGGGTCAATAGGAAGGGAGTCGAATTCTCAGTGGGCGGGGTTAGTGGTGGAGCTAGAGCCTATACAATGGCTGCTAGATTGTCCAGCAGTGTCAAATTTAATTCGGTGCGTTATCTATATTTTATCACTTCAGCATTTGACATCTGCCATATCGTGTTGTTAACTTTTATCTGCTTTAATTTGGGAAGGGTGTGTAAGGAAATCAGTCTTTTCCTCCTAGTTTTCCCAGGATTTATTAATACCCCTGGGTATCTGGTGTTTTTGATCTCTGAGTGGTTGGGCCTGTCAAAGAGGCCCTGACTGCATGTACATTTCCTTAAAACATGAAACCCAATTGTCTATTTATTTGGCATATTTGTCATATTTATTAGACATCTGTAGGTAGAGTGCCCACATGGTGCAAGCTGCTTAAAGAGCAAGTTCCTCAACTGAGCCTACAGCAAAGCTTTTACCATTTACAAGTGGAGCAAACCTTGTGGGATGAGCTTTTAAACAGCTATGTCACACTCCAGATAGTCCTGGATGCACACCCGCAGTCAAGACACCATCACACTAGCGATGAGGATGTGTAAAAGGATAAAAGCAAGGCAACTTGCCCTCTCCATTTATACACCCAGGATCTGGAACGACCTCCGTGTATCCATCGGGACTGCCCCAACTTTGCTCAAATTCCAGAACTCTCTGAAGACACACCTCTTTAAAGAACACTCTGAAGACACACCTCTTTAAAGAACACTCTGAAGACACACCTCTTTAAAGAACACTCTGAAGACACACCTCTTTAAAGAACACTACGTTAGGCCAAACATTAGAGTCAACCTCCACTCTAAGAAACTAGCTTCACCTCCTATCACTCATTAATTATACCTTCTCTTTTGACCATGTGCAGTGCTTCATTGACTTTTGGATAGGTTTATGCTACGCAATTACTATATACACAATGCATACGCACAAAAGGAACTTGTAACCTGCTTTTGCAATAGAAATGCTGAACTTACCATTATGCAAGTTAGCTTTTATTGTGCCTTTTAAAAGCAAGATCGAGGTGCAGGGTGCTTAAATGTAAAATGCAGACTAAGCTAAGTATTACGTTAAAAGTTAGGCTGCACTCAACATGCACATTGTTAAGCTAGCGCGGTTTCGAAATCCTGTTTCTCATCAACTGAGGGTAGGAAATAAATAGGAAAGCCATTCGCAGCATATAACTAATTACGAAAAATAAAAATCAGTAGTTATGGTGCGTTTTTATTTTACATGTTTCAAGAATAACTTTCATAAGGTGGTCGTTTTCCTATCCTCCGAACTCCGTATGTCCTGGTGCCATAAACCCCTTGTATGGAGCTGAGACCCCTGGGCCTTTCAAAAGCAAAAGCCTCCCTGTTTGCAAGTTGTTTTCTGATTGACAGCTATATATCGAAGTATGTTTAAAACTGATCAAAGCCCTGCCGAAATTAAGGCCTTCCTGCTTGCGGCCACCCTTCTGTTTGACAGCTGTTGATCAAAGGAAGTGTGGCCATGCTTGGGAATTCCACATTGCTGCTTGTGATGTGATATGGAATTCCATGGGTGACCGACAACACTCTGGGGCTTATTTACAAGGCCCTTGCGCCACTTTTGCGTCATTTTTAACATGGGAAAAGTGACGCAAAAGTGGCGCAAGGGGCTTGTAAATCTGCCCCAGAGTATTTAAGAGATTCTCCTGTGCACGTGATGTGACAGGACTGTTTTACTTGTACTCAAATAAAAGCCCTTTTGCGTACCCTGGAACTGACTCTGCAAACCATTACACTACAATTTGTCAACAAGCAGGCCTTCACCAACTATCCACGCATCGAAGTTTGTGAGTACTTTGAGTAGCTTCCTACATGCTCAACGACCTGCAGATGCAAGGGGTGGGGGCACAATGAAAATCGCATGTCTGAGGAAACCGGTTTCACTCAGCGACCTTTGAATATTTCACTACAGGCTGTAGTAATTCTGCGCTAAAAGTCTCTCCTAGCAAAAACCCCTGGGTCCTCTTGACACACCAGACGCGTGTAGGTCTGTTTGAACGCAAGCCAAGGTGTCCGCGTGGCACCCCTTCACAAACATTAGTCGCATGTATTCATGTGAAACCCCCTGCAGTCTACTGAGCAATTTTCTTGAGCTGACATATTTGCATGACACTCTCCTTTTATTTGCAGACTACTTCACTTCTTGAAGTCCTGTGACTCAAAACCTGGATGAGCGTTAATGCTTGCTGCTGTCCTGTCACTACATATCTACACCAACTAGAATGATTGGATCGCTGGCAGCCACGTGATCCTGTTGGCCTCCGCCTCAGTCGCTGACTGTGATTGGACAGTTGGTTCCCCAGCCGATTGTGCAAGATCAAATTGCTATCTATAGCGATGTGCAGAGGCGCACCTAGAGCCACATTTCGGAGGGGGAGGGGGACTAATAAAAAATTTCGGGGAGGGGGGGCTAATTCTTCCAGCAATAGTCAGAGTGGAGATGCAGGGGCCCTAGAAGGGGTGAAAAAACAACAGAGCCTCATTAACAAGTAAATGGTCTTTTAAAGACCTGTGAAGTAATCGGGTGCGGCTGTGTGTGTGCCCGGGAAGCTGTCTCAGCCCGGGCTGCCACACACGACGGGGGAGGGGGGGCTGAAGCCCTTTGAGCCCAATGGGCGTTGCGCGCCTGGCGATGTGCATGCACGCGCGTGGCCCATTGTGCAGATAAAATAGCCATAGCAATGTGTTCGCTCTCATTGTGAAAACACCTCCGACCTTTGATGTTCATTGAGCATGACTATCTCACATCCTTTGGTGTTGTTATTAATCAACCTGGATGTCCACGCAGGCTTACATATTATCAACGTCAGGACGGTACTCAGTGCGCAGTCTGACATAGGAGTTCAAGATTTGTTTTCCCTGTCTGTAAGCTGCACCCACGGTAACCTATATCCAGGGCTTTAAGTGGGATGAAAAAACTGGGGGGTCTCTCAAAGGGGCGTGGCCAATGTAATTAAGGGCGTGGCTTAAAAGCACCTAAGCTAAAAATCTGTGTTTAGCATATGTGCCGCCCGAATTGTATTTTGCTGTTTCTGTCATTGCATCTCGATATATGATAGAACAAGTAACATCATACCTACGAGAAGTCAGGACTATTGGCTTTGTCAATGGTTGTTAGTTGCATAAGATAAATGAGCAGGAACTATGGCTTGTATATAATATTGAAAAAGCTTCCACTTAAGCCCTGGTGACACCACGACAATGTTGCTGCTCCTCAAAAAGAGAAGGGAAATCCAGAGAGAAAATGACTCTCTTTAAAGGATTTCCCTTCCCCTACAATGCTCACCTGGCATGACGTCATGCCTTAACTTCTCCACTAGTGAGAAGTGAGCAGTGTGAGCACACGCACAGGATGTGCCTGCTGTCTCGAAACGGGTCTCCATCGGTCTCTGGTTTGTGCCCTGGCACAGGTGGTCCATTTTTTTTTTTCGGACTGCAGTGACAGCAGTCTGATGTCACTGCAGTCCGGAAAAAAAGTGCCAGGGCACAAAACAGAGCCCGATAGAGACCCGTTTCGAGGCCCCCTTTAAAAAACTGCCGGTGGTCAGCACCGGTGAGACCCGGCCCACTTAAAGCCCTGCCTATATCCAAGTAGGATGTTATCTTGCAAAGTTCACCGTGATTTGCAGCCATCTTACTAGAGTGCAGATCTGCATTTGCTGCGGCAATTTGCATGCTTTTGGGTATATTTTTGGCTAAAGTGCGCGCTCTACATCTTCAGCAGCGATTTGCTCACTTTGGGTCTCTCTTTAGGAGCAAGTAAACTTTCAAAGATTGAGTTGGATTTGCACTGCAGGTTATTTTTGTCATATAATAAAACTTAACTTATTTCAAATCTCAGGGATTTTTTATGTATATTTTTGCCTTATTCTCTTGTTTTATGTGTTGTTTGATTACATTACCCCCAATGCAGAATATTTTGCCTCTATCTACCTTCCTACAAGAACCATGTGACCCACGTATGGTTACATTCCTTCAAAGCTTATTTAGGAGCGGTAGCTGTACTGAGATAGAGAACTGAAATAAAAAGAAATCCATTATACTGCTACCTTGATGTGGAGGATATTTGGTCATTTGCTTAAATATACGCCACCTGAAAGTGAGGATCCATATGAGTTTAAGACTGCTGTTTTCCAGTTGGAAAAATATTTCTCAGGGGCAAAGTATCTACTGATGCATACATATACATTTTTCACGAGAGTTGAGTTTCCAAGCGAGTCCACTGAGACATTTATTTGTCACAGCATTAAAAGTATTAATGGCAAAATTGTGAGTTTGAGGGATTCGCTTCCCATCTCCCTCAAGACCAATTAATTGCCCGATGGCATATGAAAAAAATACAAGAGCGCCCTTTGTTGTGCAAAATCCTACTTTGGACAAGGCTAAAGACATTGCTAAGGAGTAGGAAAATTCGGAGGATGATAAATAATTAGAGGTCTCATTGTCCAATGTTTCTATGTCTGGTTCTGTCATTGATGCAGTCAGAAATTTTCACAACAGCAGAGTTAAATAGCCTTACTAAGCCCAACAGATGAAAGTCATGTGTTACTGATGTTGGTCATCATCATGTGTCATCTGTTATAAACTGTCCAGGCATTGGCCAGCAGTGTAAAACCTGTGGCAAGATGAGACATTTTTTAGAGTGTGTAGAGGGGGAAGCGGAAGACAGTTAAATGTATTGTGAGTGAGAATGTAGAAACAAAGTTTGAACCAGATGGGGACACTTGTTAGTGGTAAATTGTCATGCTGTACCTGGAAATTGGCAGCAATGCTAAATTGTTAGTGGATTAAGGAACTCACACCACCATTGTAGCATTAGATAAATACAAAGAGTTGTGGTCTAGTAATGTGTTGTTACCCCTACATGTCTCTACGAGAGTATTTGAGGGCAAAAAGTTTGACTTGCTGGGTTATTTTTGGGCAAATATTGAGATAAGGGAGAGGGCAATAAAAAAACAAAATCTATGTTGCCAAGAAGGGGATCAATGTCCTATAGGGGTGGCACTAGTGGGGATTTCATATGACAACTAAACCAGGTCTGACCAATAAAATTTCTATAGCTGAAGATAATGTTTCCAGGGTTACACTCAAAGCAAGGATAAGTGGCTATGAGAATTTGATTTAGTGTTCCAGGAAGATGTAGCAAATTCAACAATTTCACTCATACTATAAAATCAAGGAGAATGCCACACAATTCGAACACAAAATCCGCAAAGTGTAACACATTGTAAGGAGTGAACTGCTAGCCATGCTAGAAGATATATAAGAAAAGGGTTATCAAACCTGTAGGCGCCACATTCTGACTTTCTCTTATTTTGCTGGCATGGAAAAAGTCAGGCAAGCTCAGACTGTGTGTTGATTCAAAGAGTTTAAATGATTCAATTTGCGTTGAAAATTTCCTACTGCCCAGAACTGTAAATTTGATTATGCGGGTGGTGCATTCTAGCTGGTTCATCAAATTGGGCATACCATCAAGTGGAGTCATTCCAGAAAAGAGCAGTATTGGCTTAACTGAGAGCACAAGGGTTTTGTATTGTTAATATGTATGCAATAGTAATCAACCATCTAATGGTCCTACTGCTCCAAAACCACAAACCACAGTGAAAAACAATATACAAAAGGGAGTGCTTAGGAAGTCCAGTGTTTTTACTGAAATTTCACTTAATCACATATTAATCCAGATCATTCAAACATATGAACTGTTAAACCATACCTATTTGGGATCGGAGAATCTAATGAACAATAAGAAATGGCTGTAGTATAGGATTAAGAGTTTGGTGTAGAAAATGGCCAAATTCGCATATTGGGCAAATACCAATTTCAGGGGGTTTGGCAAATAACATGGGTGTATATAAAACACTATTTTTTAGTTTTTACAAGGTATTGCAGAGTCAGTATTTACTACATCTGTTAAATACTGAATGTGCGCTATTTACCAAGTGTGGTAAATACCCACCAAATAAATAGCATTTGCACAAAACATTAGGAAGTGCCCATTTTAAGGCACTGGAATTTCCTGGAGTGAGAACGTTAATCCCTAGATTGTAGAAACAGCCAGAGCAAAACATGAAAGACCTTAGGACACCCCCAAAGAGGCCTTTCCTGGGTGAGAGAGTGTAGGCATTCATTTTGTGTGGACACAGCATTTTAAAACAAGACAGAGTCATTACAAACAGAAACCTGCCAAACTCTTCTATCATGGACTGCAGCAGGGTAAGGAGGTACACGTTTATGGATCCTGAGGTGGAGGGACTGATCAAGGAGGTGGTAAGACAACATGACATCTAATGTGACATTACTTGTTGAACCCCACCAAAATCAAACAAAACCATCCCTGTGAAATGAGATGATGGACAAAATCAATACCATACCAATGTTTTCATATGATGTTGAGAACACTTAAAAAGGGTTTCAAAGCAGAGTATTTTGTTGAAGATTGGCTCAGGTTGCACGAATCCTACTGTCCTACAAAGAACTCGAGTGCTGCTAGGATTTTCAGGCCCAAAATTGACACCATTCTGACTTGTGAACCCCCCAAAACCCAGACAGACGTGAGAGCCTTCTTAGGCCTCACTGGATGTTAGAAATGGGGGTCTCTAGTTGGCAAGAATTTGCACCTTTGTCTAGGTAGGAACCCTTCCTTCTAGTCAGGATAAGGGAGTTACACGCCTAAAATAACCCCTGCTCACCCCCTTGGTTGCTTGGCACGAGCAGTCAGGCTTATCTTAGAGGCAGTGTGTAAAGCGTTTGCACATAACCAATAGTAATACAGTGAAAGCACTATAAAAGGACACCACACCAGTTTAGAAAAATATCCAATATTTTTATATATCCAAAACAAGACCAAAAACAATAAAAATCCACCATACAGTTCTCAGAAATCTTCAATAATCGAAAATAGACTTGAAATACAGTTCCTTGAAGTCGATAGCTCCGTCTGGGGCTATCATGGCGTCGTGAACAACAAATCCAAACAGTTCTGGCTGACCACGGCGTCACAGGCCAGCTACGGTGTCGGGAAGACCCGCAAAACAGTACCTTTAGAAATGTAGGGCGTCGGCGACCTCTCAATGAGCCCCGTAAGGCCGGCGTCCGCAGGCATCAGTTCCGGAGGTCGGTGCAGGAGTCATCGGGCCCTTGAAGTCACACGCGTTGCAGATCGAACTCCTCGCGGTTGAAGTCGGGAGCGCCGGCGGGCATCGGGGCTGCGGTGCGAAGTGCAGTGTTGCGGCGTGCGGTGCCCTCAGGTCGCGGTGCAGGCAGCGGCTCAGTGACGGTCATCCAGCGGTGTTGGTGAGACCAGGACTGCGGTGGGAAGTGATGCGGTGCTCGTCGCGGTGCTGGCAGGTCACGGTGCAAGCAACGGTGTCGTCGATGCTGAAGCACTGTCATCGGCTGACGAACTGGAGTCGATGGTGCCGGCGTCGGTAGGCCAAGGCTGCGGTGCGGGATGAAGACGGTGCGTTGTGTAACTTACGAGTGGTGCCCTCGAACCACGGTGCAAGCAGTGGCGTCGATGTGGAGCGGCAGTGTCGTGGATACCAGGGAAGCGAGGAGGTGCGTAGTGCAGTGCCCACAGGTCGCGGTGCAAGCAGCGGCTAGGTGGCGGCGTTGGGTGGCGTCGCCGGTGAGACCAGGGTTGCGGTGCGGCATGCTGCGGTGCCCTCTGCGGTGCCTTCAGGACACTGAGTCGGCAGCGGCGTCGTAGACGGCATTGTGTTGCTTTTTCTTCTGTTGCAGCAGAAAACACACAGTCCCCAGTGCTGATGGCAGAAGAACTTGAAGTCTTTGCTGTTCCTGAGACTTCTTGAACAGGGGGCAAGCTCTACATCAAGCCCTTGGAGAAACTCGCAAAAAGAAATTGCAGAAAGTTCAGTCCAGTCCTTTCACTGCCCAAGACAGAAGCAGCCACTGTAGGCCAACACAGCAAAGCTGTAGGAAGGTGGAATCTGACTGCATGGTTACCCCCACTTTTTTCCTGGTGTTTTGCTGGTTTTCAACTTAGTCTGACTGGGATCCTGCTACTCCCTAAATTGGTTTGTCATGTACTTTAGGTACACTCCAGATTGGATTCTGGGGTACCCTTATAAGTCCCAGAGGCCTCCCAGGGGCTGCAGCATGTATTATGCCACCCCTGAGAGACCATTCAAAATGACACCACAGGTCTGCTACTGCAGCCTGTGTAAGGTGGTGCATGCACCCCTTACTTAGATATAGGTTCACTATATCTATCCTAATCACTGCACATATAAACCTATCAGTCGCCCCTATAGCAGGCCTTATCAATCCTGAAGGCAGGGTGCTGGGTTTTATGTGAGAGGGTGCCCATGCATGAGCAGAGCCCCTCTGCAGCCTTTGGAACCTATATTCCGGGGTTGTTTGTGATGCAGCCAACCCTATATACTTAAGTGCATTATAACCTCGCGGTAAATGCTAACTTTAATATGGCTGCATGGAAACATGTCGTGTTTGGTGTCAAACACCTTGGAATCATACCTCCACACCAGTAACTGGTGTGGGAGGTATGATTCCACCCTCCTAGAGGGAGAAATATGACAACACCGGTACACCCGGTACCAGCTTCACAGAACCTTGGCATCACAAAATGGATGCTGCCAGCCACAGACACGAGTCTGCCCTCCTGCTGCTGGACGAAACTCCGGCAGGGGAAGGCTTGACAATAGGGTTTCCTGTCACAGGGAGGTGTGACCACCTCCCAGACAGGCTTTAGTGTATTGGGGCTGGGTGGGTGCACTCTCAGAGTGCTTTGATGTCTGCACTGGGGGCACATTTGGTGTCCTCGTGCATAGTCCAGCTCAAACCGGTTGCAGGGGCTATCAGCCCCTGCTCTGGCGCGAAACTGGACAAAGGACATGGGTGTAGCCACCCCTCTGTCCTGACCCTCCCATAGGTGGGTCCCCAGAGTTTGTCCCACCCCTTCCTTGGGTATAAAGTAGGAACCCCTGACTACAGGACTTTAGATATTACCTGGACTAAACTCTGCTACAGAAACCAAGTAACCTTCGACGATCTACGCTTTGCTGGACGACTGAAGAATCTCCCTTGGAGTAAAGGAGTTACTCCCCTGCAAGGCAGGCACCTCAACGCATCTGACTGGTTTGCATCGACGCAGCTCCTGACGAAGATTTTGCAACACAGGAGGTGGGTTTCCAAGCTTCCCCGAGGCTGACTAGAGCTCTCAGCAAACCTGAGAACCACAGCCCTCCTGGGGACCGTGCAACCCGAACCCCTGGGCACCTTGCACATTTGCAGAAGCATATGCTTTTAGGCGATCCCTGAGGCTGTGCTTTGGGCTACTTGTAGTCCAAGCCCCGAGCAGTGTTTCCACTGAAGATTACTGGCCTAAACTCCACGAGTGTTCCGTGGGCTGGTATTGTGTGATTCCTCTTGAGGTCCCTTCGCGATCCCTGGTCTGTTGATCTGTGGGTCCCTGAGAAGGCAACTTTAACTTTCAGTGGGCTTTCCTGGTTGCTCCAGACGTGCCCTGACTCTCCGTTGCTTGGGGAGTCCCCAGGACCTTGCTGGTCCTCACCGAAGCATCTTTTCTCTGACCGCGTGTGTTGCAGTTGCCAAGGCTTGTTGGTCTCCAATCCAGAAACTGACCCCTCAGCACTCGACATCCTTTGTGGGACAGCTCGTCTGCGGACTCTGGTTGTCGTGGACATCTCCTGGTCCCCGTGGCTGCAGAGTCAAGCTTCACCTCTTTGCACCTGAAGCACCCGACATCGGTGGGCATTCGATTGCTCCGCTACTGGTCACGTGAAGTGACCCAGACTTTGTCCCCTCTGCTTTCAGGTTCTTCACATCTCCGATCCAGGCTTGGATCACACCGGACACTTTTCTTCTCCACGGCAGCAGTACTTCTTCGCCTCACGCCATTGAAAACGATTAGGGTTTCCGACACCACTTGACCCCTATGCACCCGGCTTCCCTGGGCTAGGTAACACGGGTACCTCGGTACTCACAAGGGTGCTGGCCTTAGAACCTTCTATGTTTAGCTGGGTTTGCTTGAAGTCCTCTCCGAAGTGTCCTTAAACTCTAACTTTCCAACCGCGACTTTCCCATAGAGTTGTACGGAGCTCGCGTCTGTGTTCCCACACTGCACCCGTCCTCCGTGTCACTACCTTGGGTGGTTCTCCGGGGTCCCAGCAATTCTACATGCTCTAGGCACTGTGTCTAGTCAAGTCATGGTTGTTATACCACTTTCTTAATATATGGTTTGGTCTCCCCCTGGAGCCCACTGTGTATTGTGCTATTTACTGTCGTTCTGTGTGCCTTGTTCTCTAATCTCATAAAGAGGTTAGTAGAGAGTGTTTAGTAATAAATACATATATTTTATATATACCTTGTATGGTTCTCCTTTCATTTGGTCATTCACTGAGATTATCTGGTAAAACAATAGCAAGCTTGAATCCCAACCGCTGCACACCAATGTGAGAAGTTGGCCTGGTATATGCTGTCCACTGATTAAAGTGGGCACCTTGCACCAGTCCAAACGACCCTTATTGATGATTAGGTTAAAGACAACCTTTATTGAAAGCTATCCTAGTGGTAGCTATGGAGAGCAGCCTTCAGGCTAAGTCTCGAAGGAATGTAAAGCAGCTTGTTTTACCAGTATATAACCTCCTGAATGACCAAATGAAAGGAGAATCACACAAGGTACATATAAATCAAGTCTAGAATAAAGTAAGTTCTACTGAACTTAGAGTTGGGTAAGTCAAGGGTCTAGCACACCCTTTCTCCAACTCAAGAGAGTTTCAGTTCCCACTAGAGTAGGTAGGTGCATACACCATACCACACTAGCATGTCTTCAAGGCCTGAAGTCGGTGACTCCTTGCCAACTAAGTATGACCATCTCACATTCCAAGAATTGAGAAACATGTGTGCATCAAGGAAACTGAAGACAGGGAAAAACCCAAACACCCAAAAACTCATAGTGACTTTGCTTTTGGATGACCTCAGAAAGACCCCAGGGTCTGATGAGGTAGGCAAAGGGGGTGGGACAGCAGAAGAGGAAAGGCCAGGGAGTGAAAACCTCAATGACCTGGACTCTGATGCTGGCCAGGAGGATCAAAATGATTCTAACCTGGAAACTCCAATCCTTCCTGAAGGTGAGGAAGGATGCCTCAGTGGGCCTCTCTTTACCCCACCTGGAAGGGTTAACAGTTTACCAAGAAGATCCAGATCTCCTTCTCAGGAATCTAATCATTCTGGTACATCTGTAGGGAGCTCTGTTTCTCATAGGACCTCTGCTTCTCATAAAAGGGAGTCCTCTTATGAGAAGAAGTGCCAACTGCTTGAGTTTGAGAGAGCTAAGCTCAGAATCAAGAGAGAGCAATTGGCCTTAGATAGGGAATCCCTGGAGCTTCAGAGAGCTTCTCAGAAGTTGGGGCTAGAGCCCCATGGTGGCAGCCACAGTGTCCCTAGAGGTAGAGAACATACTCATGACCATAGGAACCTGAACAAGATTGTCCCTCCCTACCAGAGTGGGGATGACATCTACAAATGGATAACTGCACTGGAGAGGGCCTGTAAGGTACAGAGGGTCCCTCAGGAGCAGTGGGCAGCAATCTTGTGGCTCTCCTTTGCAGACAAAGGTAGAGACAAGCTCCTCACTGTAAGAGAAGAGGATGCTGATAATTACAAAGTCCTGAAGAGTGCTCTGATTGATGGGTTTGGCCTAACCACTGAACAATACAGGTTAAAGTTCAGAGACACCCAAAAGGCACAGACTCAGGACTGGGTTGACTTTGTAGATTGTGCTACTAAGGCTCTGGAAGGTTGGATACATGGCAACAAGTTGCATGACTTTTTAGGATTGTACAATTTGATTATGAGGGAGCAAATCCTTAATAATTGTCAAAACCAGCTTTTACACCAGTACCTGGTGGACTCTGATCTGACCTCTCCCCAAGAATAGGGAAAGAAGGCAGACAAATGGGTCAGAACCAGAGTCAAGCCAAAGAATCAGGGTGGTGACCAGAAGAAAGATTCTTCCAAAAACCAAGAGAAAGGTGGGGATAAATCAAAAGATAAATCCACTACAGGGCCCCAAAATTCCTCTTCTGGGGGTGGGTCCCAAACTCCTTCCTCCCCTGAAAAGAAACCTTATTGCCATATATGTAAAAAGCCTGGCCACTGGAAAAATGACCCCAGTTGGCCTAAGGCCAGCAATAAGGAAAATGTTCCTCCCAGCAATACTACCACTCCTCCTGGTACTACAAGTAGTAATCCCCCAGGTGGTAGTAATGCACCCAAATAGTTAGGTGGGTTGGTATGGGGAACTGAGGTGGACCCCAGCTTATCAAGGTCCTCCTCACAGGCCTCCTTAGTCTGTGATCGTGGCATGGGATTTGCCACTTTTACTGTCAGTCCTAATTCCTTGGGCAAGTACAGACAGGAGCCACTGATAAATGGTCAGAAAGCTGTGGCATTCAGAGACACAGGGGCTAGTGTCACCATGGTGACAGGGAAACTAGTCCCCCCTCAACAGCTTTTACCTGAGTTCAAGTACCAGGTGACCAACATTGATGGTATTAGAACAGATCATCCCATGGCCATAGTCAATCTCAGCTGGGGAGGGGTCACTGGCCCAAAGAGAGTGGCAGTGTCCCCAAACTTGCCTGTAGATTGCCTGTTGGGCAATGATCTGGAGATTTCAGCCTGGGCTGAAGTTGAATACCAGGCCCATTTAAGAATGCTAGGCCTCCCTGAGAAAGTTGGTGGGGCTCCTAGGGCCTCAGCCCCATCCCAGGGAAATTTTGGAGAGATGGAGCCTGAAAGAATGGCCCACTCTACTCCACAAGAGAGCAGAAGGGTTGAAGAAAAGTCTTCTTCCCCCCAGACTATAGGTAAGGGTCAGCTTCCTCAGGGAACTGATCCTACCCCTAGTGAAGGAACTGCCCCAGAGGTGGTCAGGCCTGGCCTGGCAACACCCCTGATGGCAGGGGACCCTTCCAAGGTGGTACCCAGTCTGGAGCAGGTATCCTGCCCCTCTCTACCCTACCTCACTCAGCCTAGGGCTGCAGAGGTCAGGTAGTTCAGTGGACCCCTTAGGGCCCATTGTCCAGAGGAACCCCCTCATCCACCGATTTGGGGCACCCAGTCTAGTAGCCCTAGCCAGGTGAAAATTCCTCAACCCATTGAGGGATCCCTCTTACCATTGGATAGGGACCTCCCCCAGATGGATTCTGTTGGGCCAAGGTAAACCTGGGACCAAGTGGTTCCAAACCTACCATGTCCCTCCAGTGTTCCAACCAGAGGGACCCAACCCCCAGCTGTAGGCAGCCAGAGGTTGACCCTTAGGGCCAGATACAACTCAGTCATGGAAAGAAAGGCCTCCATGGTGACCAGTGATCTGAGGAAGCTGAGGCCAACTTTATTAGAGCCTCACTTCTCTACTCAGCCACCCCACCAGCCTTTTACTTTGCCAAAACACCCTACAGGTAGAAAACCCAACGTTTGGAGACCATCCCATACCCTTAGGGGTAGGGACTGCTTAGTGGACCATAAGACAAGGGGTATCCATGCTAGTGCAGGATCTTCCTTATATGGCCACTTAGTCAATAAAGGCTCAACTGGACAAGGTTAGCCTTATCTCCTTTCGTTTGGGGGGGGTTATGTAGGAAGGTGGAATCTGACTGCATGGTTACCCCCACTTTTTTCCTGGTGTTTTGCTGGTTTTCGACTTAGTCTGACTGGGATCCTGCTATTCAGGACCCCAGTCTATCTGCTTACTCCCTAAATTGGTTGTTCATGTACTTTAGGTACACTCCAGATTGGATTCTGGGGTACCCTTATAAGTCCCTAGTATATGGTATATTATGTACCCAGGGCATAGGTACCTCAGAGGCCTCCCAGGGGCTGCAGCATGTATTATGCCACCCCTGAGAGACCATTCAAAATGACACCACAGGTCTGCTACTGCAGCCTGTGTAGGTGGTGCATGCACCCCTTACTTAGATATAGGTTCACTATATCTATCCTAATCACTGCACATATAAACCTATCAGTCACCCCTATAGCAGGCCTTATCAATCCTGAAGGCAGGGTGCTGGGTTTTATGTGAGAGGGTGCCCATGCATGAGCAGAGCCCCTCTGCAGCCTTCGGAACCTATATTCCGAGGTTGTTTGTGATGCAGCGAACCCTATATACTTAAGTGCATTATAACCTCGCGGAAAATGCTAACTTTAATATGGCTGCATGGAAACATGTCGTGTTTGTTGTCAAACACCTTGGAATCATACCTCCACACCAGTAACTGGTGTGGGAGGTATGATTCCACCCTCCTAGAGGGAAAAATATGACAACACCGGTACACCCGGTACCAGCTTCACAGAACCTTGGCATCACAAAATGGATGCTGCCAGCCACAGACACGAGTCTGCCCTCCTGCTGCTGGACGAAACTCCGGCAGGGGAAGGCTTGACAATAAGTTTCCTGTCACAGGGAGGTGTGACCACCTCCCAGACAGGCTTTAGTGTATTGGGGCTGGGTGGGTGCACTCTCAGAGTGCTTTGATGTCTGCACTGTGGGCACATGTGGTGTCCTCGTGCATAGTCCAGCTCAAACCGGTTGCAGGGGCTATCAGCCCCTGCTCTGGCGTGAAACTGGACAAAGGACATGGGTGTAGCCACCCCTCTGTCCTGACCCCCCCATAGGTGGGTCCCCAGAGTTTGTCCCACCCCTTCCTTGGGTATAAAGTAGGAACCCCTGACTACAGGACTTTAGATATTACCTGGACTAAACTCTGCTACAGAAACCAAGTAACCTTCGACGATCTACGCTTTGCTGGACGACTGAAGAATCTCCCTTGGAGTAAAGGAGTTACTCCCCTGCAAGGCAGGCACCTCAACGCATCTGACTGGTTTGCATCGACACAGCTCCTGACGGACTCCGAAGATTTTGCAACACAGGAGGTGGGTTTCCAAGCTTCCCCGAGGCCGACTAGAGCTCTCTGCAAACCTGAGAACCGCAGCCCTTGTGGGGACCGTGCAACCCGAACCCCTGGACACCGTGCACATTTGCAGAAGCATATGCGTTTAGGCGATCCCTGAGGCTGTGCTTTGGGCTACTTGTAGTCCAAGCCCCGAGCAGTGTTTCCACCGAAGATTACTGGCCTACAGTCCACGAGTGTTCCGTGGGCTGGTATTGTGTGATTCCTCTTGAGGTCCCTTCGCGATCCCTGGTCCGTTGACCTGTGGGTCCCTGAGAAGGCATCTTTAACTTTCAGTGGGCTTTCCTGGTTGCATCGGACGTGCCCTGACTCTCCATTGCTTGGGGAGTCCCCAGGAACTTGCTGGTCCTCACCGAAGCATCTTTTCTCTGACCGCATGGGTTGCAGTTGCCAAGGCTTGTTGGTCTCCAATCCGGAAACTGACCCCTCAGCACTCGACATCCTTCGTGGGACAGCTCGCCTGCGGACTCTGGTTGTCGTTGACGTCTCCTGGTCCCCGTGGCTGCAGAGTCAAGCTTCACCTCTTCGCACCTGAAGCACCCGACATCGGTGGGCATTTGATTGCTCCGCTCCTGGTCACGTGAAGTGACCCATACTTTGTCCCCTCTGCTTTCAGGTTCTTCACATCTCCGATCCAGGCTTGGATCACACCGGACACTTTTCTTCTCCACGGCAGCAGTACTTCTTCGCCTCACGCCACTGAAAACGACGAGGGTTTCCGACACCACTTGACCCCTATGCACCCGGCTTCCCTGGGCTAGGTAACATGGATACCTCGGTACTCACAAGGGTGCTGGCCTTAGAACCTTCTATGTTTAGCTGGGTTTGCTTGAAGTCCTCTCCGAAGTGTCCTTAAACTCTAACTTTCCATCCGGGACTTTCCTATAGAGTTGTACGGAGCTCGCGTCTGTGTTCCCACACTGCACCCGTCCTCCGTGGGTCCCCTGTGTCACTACCTTGGGTGGTTCCCCGGGGTCCCAGTGATTCTACGTGCTCTAGGCACTGTGTCTAGTCAAGTCGTGGTTGTTATACCACTTTCTTAATATATGGTTTGGTCTCCCCCTGGAGCCCACTGTGTATTGTGCTATTTACTGTCGTTCTAGTACTGTAATATTGTGTGCCTTGTTCTCTAATCTCATAAAGAGGTTAGTAGAGAGTGTTTAGTAATAAATACATATATTTTATATATACCTTGTGTGGTTCTCCTTTCATTTGGTCATTCAGGAGGTTATATACTGGTAAAACAAGCTACTTTACATTCCTTCGAGACTTAGCCTGAAGGCTGCTCTCCATAGCTACCACTAGGATAGCTTTCAATAAAGGTTGTCTTTAACCTAATCATCAATAAGGTTCGTTTGGACTGGTGCAAGGTGCCCACTTTAATCAGTGGACAGCATATACCAGGCCAACCTATCACAAAAGCACACAGCAAAGTGGTAGTCCCTCCTCACAGCTTCTCCACCTCTTCTTCTTGGCAGTCTTCTTGATTCCAAAAGAGTTCTAAAGTTCTGGGGTCTGGGCCCCAATATTTATACTCCAAATTTGCCCTCTCGGGCAGAGAGTGTCTGTGCTTAGTCCAAATCAGTTTGTTCCTCTCTGGCCCAGCTTCCCAGCAGGAGGCGGAGACAGCATTGTCTACAGCAGACCAGGCCCATTCAGGTGCAAGGAAATCTCCTCCCACTGCTCTAATACAGCCTAGGTCTATTCAGCCCAGCCCTGACTCATCCAGACTCTCTGGAGCCACTGCACATCCCCATCCCCTGTCACTCCAAAGCCAGACATTCAATACACATCCTAGCAGAGGCACACAGGATGGCTAAGCAAGAAAATACCTACTTTCTAAAAGTGGTATTTTCCAACACAGAATATAAAAATCACCTTTACTAAAAGATGCATCTTTAGATTCTGAGTTCAGGCATACTAAACTTTATTTTCTTATCTGGTCCCAATGGGAAGTTATATTTATAAGATGTTATAAATTAACTCCCATGCTCTGCTACGGACCAGATAGCCTTTCAATAGTGAAAAACGAAATTGGCAATATTTCACTATCAGGACATGCCACACACATTAGGGCATGTCCTACCTTTCACATTCACTGCACCCTGTCCACTAGGGCACCTTGTGCCTACCTTAGGGGTGACTAATATGTAAGAAAAGGGAAGGGTAGGGCCTGGCAAGTGGGTGTGCTTGCCAAGTTGACTTGTCAGTTACAAACTCCGCGCAGACCCTGCAGTGGCAGGTCTGAGTTACCTTTGAAGGGCTGCTTGTGTGGGTGGCACAACCAGTGCTGCAAGTCCACTAGCAGCATTTGATTTAGAGGCCCTGAGCACACACCGTGCACTGTACTAGGGACTGATTAGTAAATCAAATGACCAATCATGGAATCGCCAATCCATAACAACAATTTACAACAGGAGCACTTGCACTTTAACACTGAACAGCAGTGAAAAAGTGCACAGAGACAATAAACCAGCAAAAACAGAGTCAAAACTGGGAGGTCAGAAAGCAAAAAGACTGGGGAAACACGCCAAAAGATGCCAAGTCTAACACATGTCCCTCCAGCTGAAAGTAGGGAAAACTACCCAACCTCCTGGGAGTTCTCTTCACTAAGGCGGAAGAACCTGGACAGGCCATCAGCGTTGGAGTGTTCTGTGCCAGGGCGGTGTTCCACCGTAAAGTCCATTCCCTGTAGGGAGATGGACCACCTCAACAGTTTTGGGTTTTCACCCCTCATTTGCATCAACCATCTGAGGGGCCTGTGGTCTGTCTGAACTCGGAAGTGAGTCCCAAACAGGTAGGGTCTTAGCTTCTTCAGTGCCCAGACCACAGCAAAAGCTTCCCTTTCTATGGCACTCCACCTCTGTTCCCGGGGGAGTAGTGTCCTGCTAAGGAAGACTACAGGCTGGTCTAGGCCCTCATCGTTTAGTTGTGAGAGCACCTCTCCCACACCATGCTCTGAAGCGTCAGTCTGCACTACGAATTCCTTGGAGAAGTCAGGTGCCTTGAGCATGGGCGCCGTGCACATGGCTGCCTTCAGGGCATCAAAAGCTTTCTGGCAGGCATCAGTCCAGATCACCTTCCTGGGCTGCTTCCTGGAAGTCAGCTCTGTTAAGGGGACAACAATGGTGCCATAGCCCTTAACAAATCTCCTGTAGAAACCAGTGAGACCTAAAAAGGCTCTCACCTCTGTCTGGGTCTTGGGGGGCTCCTAAGCCAGAATGGTGTCAATCTTGGGCTGTAGGGGCGCCACCTGGCCGCTTCCTACCTGGTGTCCCAAGTACACCACAAAGCCCTGTCTGATCTGGCACTTACTGGCCTTGACCGTGAGGCCTGCCCTCTGCAGAGCCTTCAACACTTCCCAGAGGTGCTGCAAGTGTTCCTCCAGCTGGAACTGAACACTGCAATGTCGTCCAGGTAGGCGGCACTGAAATCCTCCAGTCCAGCCAACACCTGGTTGACAAACCGCTGAAAGGTGGCAGGGGCATTCTTCAATCCAAAGTCCATCACCCGGATTTGGTAATGCCCCTCAGGGGTTGAGAATGCTGACCTCTCCTTGGCCCCATCGGTTAAGGCAATCTGCCAGTACCCAGACATCAAATAAAACGTGCTGAGGAACTTGGCAGCTCCCAACCGATCAATGAGCTCATCAGCTCTGGGGATGGAGTGCACGTCAGTCTTGGTGACGGCATTGAGCCCACGGTAGTCCACACAGAACTGCAGTTCTGGAGTGGCACCGGGTACAGCAGCCTCTGGGTCCAAGACCACTGGGCTGGCCCAAGGACTGTTGGAGGGCTCTATTACCCCTAACGCCAACATCTTAGAGACCTCCTCTTTGATGCTGGCCCTGACCCGGTCAGTCAACCTGTAAATCTTGTGTTTTACAGGAGGGCTGTCACCAGTGTCCACGTCATGGGTACACCAGTGAGTAACACCTGGAGTCAGAGAGAACAGTGTGGCGAACTGTCCCAAAAACTGGTGACAGTCACCCTGCTGCTCTGGGGTCAGTGTAGGGGAGAGGATCACACCTTCCACTGATCCATCATGCTCCTTGGTGGACAGGAGGTCAGGGAGAGGTTTACTCTCCTCTTCCACCCCATCATCTGTCGCCAAGAGCATGCTCACTTCCGACCTCTCAAAGTACGGCTTGATGCGGTTCACGTGGAGGACCCTCAAAGGGTTCCTGGGAGTCTGCAAATTCACCATGTAGGTGACATCACTTTTGCGCTCAACCACCTCAAAAGGCCCAGTCCACTTGTCCTGCAAGGCACAAGGTTCCACTGGGGCCATGACCCACACTTTCTGGCCAGGCTGAAACTCTACCAGAGTGGCATTCTGGTCATACCAGTGTTTCATCTCCTCCTGGCTGGCTTCCAGGTTCACCTGAGCGAGTTTCCTGAAGCGGGCAGTTTGGTTCTGAAGGCCAGCATGTAACTAAATACATCCTGGGGAGTTTTTCTGGGAGCTGCCTCCCAGCCTTCCTTGACCAAACTAAGAGGTCCTCTCACAGGGTGCCCATACAGAAGCTCAAAGGGACTGAACCCTAGAGACTTCTGTGGTACCTCCCTGTATGAAAGGAGAAGGCATGGCAAGAGAACGTCCCACTTACGCCTCATGGGTTCTGTTAGACCCTTGATCATGCCCTTCAAGGTTTGGTTGAATCTCTCCACCAAACCATTACCTTGTGGGTGGTAAGGAGTGGTGAATTTGTAGGTTGCACCACACTCCTTCCACATGGATGTCATATACTTAGATGTGAAATTTGTCCCACGGTCAGAAACCACCTCTCTGGGGAACCCCACGTGGGAAAAGATCCCCATTAACGCCTGGCCCACCATTGGCGCCGTTGTTGTCCTGAGAGGCATTGCCTCCGGGTCCCGGGTGGCATGGTCCACCAAGACCAGAATGTACCTCTTGCCCATGGCTGTCTTGGGATCCATTGGCCCTACAATGTCCATCCCAACCCTTTCAAAAGGGGTTCCAACAACTGGAAAAGGTTGGAGAGGAGCTTTACCCTTCCTCCCACTTTTACTACTTGCCTGGCAAGTTTGGCAAGACCTGCAATGTCCATCTGACTGCCTTTGCATTTGGGGCCAAAAGAAGTGGGTGACAAGCCTGTCAAAGGTCTTGTCCCGCCCCAAATGTCCTGCCAAAGGCACGTAGTGAGCCAGACCCAGTAGGAAGGTCCTGAAGCGCTGGGGTACCACCAGCACACGGGCTGGCTGTACAGGAGACCATTCTCCTAGTAGATCCAGTGTGATCCCGACTGCTCACCAGCAGCCTGGTCTGCAGCCTGCCACCGCAAACCCTCCAGAGAAGGGCACTCTTTCTGCTCCCTGCAGAATTCTTCCCTGGTGGGACCACCTTCTTGCTGCCAATGGGTCAGCTCAGATATGTCCCCCGGTTCAGCTACCTGCTCCTCTGTAGGTACCGGGGCGTTCCCCCTCAAGGTCAGCCTCCTCCCGGACCGTGGGAACCTCAGTGGCGGGTTTTCTGTGCCCCTGCCCTTTCTCTTGACAGGAACCTGGGCCACTGTTTCAGGCTCCAGGTCCTTCTGATCACCCTTTCCAGTCGCCATTGACCAAGTGGTCACGCATGCCCACTCTGGCAACCCAAGCATCTCCAAGTAAGACCTGAGCTCAACATCCTTCCACAAGGACTGCTCCAGGTCATTCCCTAGCAGACAATCTACAGGCATGGTAGGGCTCACAACCACCCTCAAGGGACCTGAGACCCCCCCCATTCAAAGGAAGTCTGCGCCACCATACACTGGCGCTCTGAGTTGTCCACGGCAACTACTTGGTGGAATGCCTCGCGGACTACCTGCTCCTCAGAGACCAGGTGATACCGGACTGAGAGTTCACTGGCTCCAGTATCTCTGAGAGCCTCTACCCTTTTCCCATTGATGGTCACCCATGTGCTGTATTTCTTTGTGTTAGGGGGCACCTGGTTTCCTGGGACCATCTCACTGACCCCTAGTGAGACAAGGGTAATTTCTGTGGGATTCCCACCCTCCTGTGGGCACCACTCCTCCCCATGCACTACACTAGCCAACACCTTGGTCTGCCCACCGGTGGGTGGCTGGTCCCTCTTGGGGCACTTGGGATCCCCCCTTATGTTACCCACCTGCTTACAGGTGAAGCACGTCCGGGGGCCGGTCTCAGCAGGCTTTCCTGAAGAGACCCCTGGTTTCTTATCTCCTCGGGGATGGGAACCTTTACCCTGGGTATTAGTTTGGGGCCCTTTAGAGAACTCCTGTGCTTTACCTTGGTCCCCCTCCCACTTTTCTGCTGGGGACCCTGCCCTTGTTTGGCTGAGTCTCCCCCAAACGCTTTCTTGTGGACCCTGGTACTCACCCAGTGGTCCGCCTCCATAGCAAGCTTCCTGGGGTCAGTCAGCTTACTATCAACCAAGTGCTGGTGCAGCTCTGCAAAACATAGACTAGACAAGTGCTCCCATGCAATCAAATTGTAGAGCCCCTGATAATCTGTCACATTACTGCCCTTCACCCAGCCATCCAATGACCTGCAAAACAAATCCACACATTCCAACCAAGTGTTGGAATCAGTTTTCTTACTGGACCTAAACTGATCCCTGTACTTCTCAGGAGTGAGACCATACCTGGCGAGAAGGGCTCCCTTCATGTCAGCATAGGTGAGGTTACACCCCTTACCCAAAGCCACTAAAGTGTCCCTTGCTTCTTCTGCGAAAAGAGGCCACAATCCTGCCCCCCAATTCTTCTCAGGGACCACACTCATGTGTATAGACGCCTCATAACCCTGAAACCACCTTTGTATGTCACCCCCCGTCTTGAATTCCTTGCCTACATTCTTGGGGATGTGCACAATTCTATCTGCCTGCCCTGATGAGTTGCTGCCACCATCTGAACTGGGCCTACTCCTTAGCTCCAGCTCCTTAAGACTACGTTCATGATCTAAGATCATCTTCCTTTCCTCCATGGCTATCCTTTTGTCTTCCTTTTCATTCTCCATCCTGAGTTTTTCCAACTCAGTCTTCCTTGCTTCCCGCCTGTCCTCCAGCTCCTCTGGGGACAGGCCACTGCTGTCTGGCCTGGAGGGATCCCCCCAACTCAAAAGCACATCCACCCTAGGAAGAGGCTCCTCCGCCTCCCCACTGAGATCTCCAGATTGCCCACTGGCATGTCTGGCTGCTACCCAGGCCCTCAGCGCCTTTTGTAGCTCCTCCTTCCTGGCGAGGCCTCTGACTTGGACTTTTAGGTTTTTGCAATTAGCCTTCAGCTCTTTCACATTGTAGGATTCCAACCTATCCTCCTCAAAGGCTACTTCCAAGGATGCAACAGATGATGCTCTTGATTAAGGCAGGATGAAGTAGCAAGTTCAAGTTCTCAATAGACTGGCAAGATCAAAAATAGGCCAAAAGAAAAAAGAACCAGTATGTGGCACGTAATGGTCTGCGATATGGTAGTAGTGCACACCAATCACTGTAAGTCAAGTGCAAACATAAGTCCTATCCTCACCGCTGACAACCAATGTTAGAAATGGGGGTCTTTAGCTGGCAAGAGTTTGCACCTTTGTCCAAATAGGGACCCTTCCTTCTACTCAGGATAAGGGAGTTACACTCCTAAAATAACCCCTGCTCACCCCCTTGGTACCTTGGCATGAGCAGTCGGGCTTATCTTAGAGGCAGTGTGTAAAGCATTTGCACATAACCAACAGTAATACAGTGAAAGTACTACAAAAGGACACCACACCAGTTTAGAAAAATATCCAATATTTTTATATATCCAAAACAAGACCAAAAACGATAAAACATCCACCATACAGTTCTCAGAAATCTTCAATAATTAAAAATGGACTTGAAATACAGTTCCTTGAAGTCGATAGCTCCGTCTGGGGCTTTCACAGTGTCGTGAACAACAAATCCAAACAGTTCTGGCTGACCGCGGCGTAGCGGGCCAGCTACGGTGTCGGGAAGACCCGCAAAACAGTACCTTTAGAAATGTAGGGTGTCGGCGACCTCTCGATGAGCCCCATAAGGCCGGCGTCCACAGGCGTCGGTTCCGGAAGTCGGTGCAGGAGTCGTCGGGCCCTTGAAGTCACATGCGTTGCAGATCGAACTCCTCCCGGTTGAAGTCAAGACCGCCGGCGGGCATCGGGGCTGCGGTGCAAAATGCACGGTGCAGCGTGCGGTGCCCTCAGGTTGCGGTACAGGCAGCGGCTCGGTGGCGGCGTCGGGTGGTGTCATCGGTGAGACCAGGGTTGCGGTGCGGCGTGCGGCGGTGCCCTCTGTGGTGCCTTTAGGACACGGAGTCGGCAGCGGCGTCGTACACGGCGTCGGGTTGCTTTTTCTTCTGTTGCAGCAGAAAACACACAGTCCCCAGTGCTGATGGCAGAAAAATGTGAGAGACTTCTTGAACAGGGGGCAAGCTCTACATCAAGCCCTTGGAGAAACTCACAAAAAGAAATTGCAGAAAGTTCAGTCCATTCCTTTCACTGCCCAAGACAGAAGCAGCCACTGCAGGCCAACACAGCAAAGCACACAGCAAAGTGGTAGTCCCTCCTCACAGCTTCTCCAGCTCTTCTTCTTGGCAGTCTTCTTGATTCCAAAAGAATTCTAAAGTTCTGGGGTCTGGGCCCCAATATTTATACTCCAAATTTGTCCTCTCAGGCAGAGAGTGTCTGTGCTTAGTCCAAACCAGTTTGTTCCTCTCTGGCCCAGCTTCCCAGCAGGAGGCGGAGACAGCATTGTCTACAGCAGACCAGGCCCATTCAGGTGCAAGGAAATCTCCTCCCACTACTCTAATGCTGCCTAGGTCTATTCAGCCCAGCCCTGACTCATCCAGACACTCTGGAGCCACTGCACATCCCCATCCCCTGTCACTCCAAAGCCAGACATTCAATACACATCCTAGCAGAGGCACACAGGATGGCTAAGCAAGAAAAGACCTACTTTCTAAAAGTGGTATTTTCCAACACAGAATGTAAAAATCACCTTTACTAAAAGATGCATCTTTAGATTCTGAGTTCAGGCATACTAAACTTAATTTTCTTATCTGGTCCCAATGGGAAGTTATATTTATAAGATGTTATAAATTAACTCCCATGCTCTGCTACGGGCCAGATAGCCTTTCAATAGTGAAAAATGAAATTGGCAGTATTTCACTATCAGGACATTCCACACACATCAGGGCATGTCCTACCTTTCACATACACTGCACCCTGCCCACTGGCGCACCTTGGGCCTACCTTAGGGGTGACTAATATGTAAGAAAAGGGAAGGGTAGGGCCTGGCAAGTGGGTGCGCTTGCCAAGTTGACTTGTCAGTTACAAACTGCACGCAGACCCTGCAGTGACAGGTCTTAGTTACCTTTGAAGTGCTGCTTGTGTGGGTGGTAGAACCAGTGCTGCAAGCCCACTAGCAGCGTTTGATTTACAGGCCCTGAGCACACACCGTGCACTGTACTAGGGACTGACTAGTAAATCAAATGACCAATCATGGAATCACCAATCCATAACAACAATACAACAGGAGCACTTGCACTTTAACACTGAACAGCAGCGAGAAAGTGCGCAGAGACACTAAACCAGCAAAAACAGAGTCAAAACTGGGAGGTCAGAAAGCAAAAAGACAGGTGAAACATGCCAAAAGATGCCAAGTCTAACACTGGATATTACAGGAGATTCATAAAGGGATATGGTACCATAGTTGCACACTTGACAGAGTTGACTTCAATGAAGCAGCAACGCCAGGTGATCTGGACAGAGGCATGCCAGAAAGCTATTGATGCCTTGAAAGAAGCCATGTGCACGGCACCCATGCTCAAGGCCTCCGATTTCTCCCAAGCGTTTGTTGTGCAGATGGATGCCTCAGAGTGTGGCATAGGGGCCGTGCTCTCAGAGCTAAATGAAGAGGGCCTGGATCAGCTTGTAGCCTTCATCAGTAGGAGGCTACTTTCCAGGGAACAGAGGTGGAGCACAATTGAAAGGAAAGCCTTTGCTGTGGTCTGGGAGCTGAAGACGCTAAGGCCATACCTGTTTGGCACTCAATTGAGGGTTCATACAGTCCACAGGCCCCTCAGCTGGGAAATGCATATGAGGGGTGAGAATCAGAAACTGTTGAGGTGGTCCACCTCTCTATAGCGAAAGGACTTTATGGTGGAACACTGTCCTGGCACAGACAACGCCAATGCTGATGGTCCCTCCAGGTTCTTTCACCTTAGTGAAGAGAACTCGCAATCAATCAATCAATCAATCACCAAAGACCCTCACACCGCCAAAGCCCACCTCCACGAAGGAATGAAGGCCGTCGCCGAATGGATGAGGACCAGCCGCCTGAAGCTGAACTCGGACAAGACGGAGGTCCTCATCCTTGGTTCCAACCCTTCAGCCTGGGACGACTCCTGGTGGCCAACATCACTGGGAACAGCCCCGCCACCCACCGACCACGTACGCAACCTAGGGGTCATCCTCGACCCCACCCTCTCCATGACTAAGCAGGTCAACGCCGTTTCCTCATCCTGCTTCAACATCCTCCGAATGCTCCGCAGGATCTTCAAGTGGATCCCCACCGAAACAAGAAAAACAGTCACCCAGGCCCTCGTCACCAGCAGGCTGGACTACGGAAACGCCCTCTACGCAGGAACGACGGCTAAGCTCCTGAGACGGCTGCAACGCATCCAGAACGCCTCTGCACGTCTTATCCTCGACATCCCCCGACGCAGCCACATCACACCCCACCTGAGAGACCTGCACTGGCTCCCTGTCAACAAGAGGATAACCTTCAAGCTCCTCACCCACGCACACAAAGCACTTCACAACTCCGGACCAGCCTACCTCAACAGACGACTCAGCTTCTACACCCCCACCCGCCAGCTCCGCTCGACCAGCCTCGCCCTCGCCACAGTCCCCCGCATCCGGAAAACGACCGCCGGCGGCAGATCCTTCTCCCACCTCGCCGCCAAGACCTGGAACACCCTCCCCACCAACCTCCGACAGACCCAAGACCTACTGGCCTTCAGAAGACTCCTCAAGACCTGGCTCTTCGATCAGTAGCAGCACCACTCCCCTCTTCCCCCAGCGCCTTGAGACCCTCGCGGGTATGTAGTGCGCTTTATAAGTGACATGATTGATTGATTGATTGATTAAACGTTGCTCAGGCCTGCCACTGCAGAGTCTGTGTGTGCAATTCTAAACTGCCATTTTGATCTGGCAAGTTAACCTACTTGCCAGGACCAAATCTTCCCTTTTTTCATATATATAAGTCACCCCTAAGGTTGGCCCTAGGCAGCCGGTTATGGTTAGGGTGCAGTGTATTTAAAAGGTAGGAGATTTACTTTTGAGTTTTACATGTCCTGGTAGTGAAAAGCTATTAAATTCATTTTTTACTACTGCAAGGCCTATCTCTCCCAAAGGGTAACATTGGGATTGCCTTAAAACATCCTACAATTGTAATTTCCAATTAGGGAAAGATAGAGATTTGGAGTTTGGTGTCTCTAGACTCACAATTTAAAATCACAATTCATGGTGAAGTCGAAATTTAAACCGTAAGTCTGAAAATGAAATTTTTAGAAAGTTTCCATTTTTCTACTCTAACCATTTTGTGCCTTGCCTGTCACTGAATGCACATCTGGGTAGGGTGACAGCTGGGCTTTGTACATTCCCTTTAAACAGTCACATACAAAGGGAGCTGGGGTGTGACATTTGCATCCTGATGGCCCATCACCAGACTGATGGGCCTTCCTGAGGTAGATTGTAAGGGAGGAGCTGACACTTGCACCTGAATAGTACTGTGCCTTTCCCACACAAAGAGTTGCATACCCCCCTGTAGTGAGTCTGGAGCCAAGGCAGGAAAGGCAGGGACCGTGTGATATTCAAAACCCTCTTTGAAATCTCCTCCACTTCAAAGGCACAAATGGGTATAAGTATTAGACCCGTTACACCACCAAATCAGGGCTTTGCTGGAACCAAGGACATCCTGCCAGGAAGAAGAGCTGCTGTGCTGTAGGAGGGACTGCCACTTTGCTAACTGCTTTGCTGTGTTTTTTAGCTGCCTGCTGATTGCTGTGCTATGGGAAGGACTGCCACTTTGCTACCTGTTTTGCTATGTTGGCCTGCTGCCTGCTGCTTCTTACCTAGGAGTAAGAAGGACCTGCTCTGTACATCCTCGAACCCAAGTTTCTCCAAGGGCTTGCTGACTTGCCCTCTGTTCTTAAAGTCTCAGGGCTATCAAAGACTTCCTTCAACTCTACTTTAGCTGCTGGACTCTGCCATCTGTGAGTTTTCCCTTGCCTGAGGTGCCCCTCCAGTCCTGGGCCTCAGACGTGGGTTCTGAAACTGTTTTGCTCTTTCATAAATAGTGTAAGTTGAGAATTCATGATATTTTCAATAAGTTTGGCCGGTAATGGCAGTCTAGAGATAGGTCGGTGGTTGGAAGGAGTGTCAGGGTCAAGGTTGGACTTTTTTAAAAGCGGAAGAATACATGCCTTCTTTCAAGCTGTGGGAAAATTCCTGATTGAAACATGGAATTAAAGATGTTTGCTAGACACTTTGCTATAGACTCGTAAATTGAGTACTGAAGGGGGACAGGGTTCACTTGGAGATTCTGTTTTGGAGGTCCGGATGAGATGTTCAACTTGTATCGCTGAGACTAGACTAAAACTGATTATGTCTGTCTGGGAAGAATTATTTACTACGATTTGCTGCTGAGTGGGGTAAGTATTCCCTGATACACGGGGCGTGGCTACGTCGAGCCGCGGAATGGCCGCCTGTTGAAGGGGCTCCGCAGACCAGGCTCCAGTATCCGTGCATAATGCAATCCTCATGCGGCATCTGCCGCTACTGAGCAACAAAACCTGCGGTGAAGCAGAGCTGCGTTGACCGAGCAAACTCTGATGCTTGGAAACCGTGCGGAAGCCGAGCTGCGCGACCAGACTGGGCGCAGCCTTCGCTGAAGAAACATGGTCGCCGAGTAATGCGTGAAAGCGAAACCGCTCCAGCGAGCTCCTGGGACCGCGGGTGCTCCCAACGAACTGGGCCGTGGCTAAGAAGGAGGTGAGCTACGCACATCAGCCAAGAATCGGAGACACGCTCTTTCAAAGCTACAGTGATTTTGCTGAACCCGACGCGAGCCTCTTATGGTGCAGACGGAGAAGCGGGCGTGGATCTGAGCCGTGATTTGGGCCTGGGAGAGTGAAGCTGGCCGGACTGCCTCACGCCGGAGCTCATCAGACCCCTGTGCGTGTGGGGTGCATTGCACGCGCTGGCCGGACGAAGGGAGAGGCGAGACACAGAAGTGTGGTGCGGTGAGTGTGGGCCAGGGGTTTGAGGTGGTGCGGGACTGAGCGTGCTCCGGCCGCATAGTTTTTGAAGCCCTCTCCGGCTTCTATACCGCGAGGGCCGTGTTGCGGTGGGGCGTGCGGTCGTGCCCGTGCCGCATTGGATCCCGAGGAGCTAAGGTGCTGGCTTGGGCGCTTAGGTGGGGACGTGAGCTGAGTGAGCCTTGTGCTACCTGGTCTTGAGCCCCGCGTTTGTACACGAGACGCGGGGATCCGACTTGGAGCTACGGGAGTCGCTTGCTCCGAGCCCGCTCGGGTGGACTTAGGCTAGGCACCGGCCCCCACGCATAGACTCGCACACCAGAAGACTCTCTTCCCCCAGGTTGACATGGGGGTGCCTGCTCTGCTGCACATACGCCTGAGGCCCATATCAGAAAAACTGTGATGCAGGCTGGTGAAGCTGGGGCTGAGAGCTGCACCAAAAATCATAAGTAACTATTCTGAGAAGGTGCTGGGCCCCCTTTTGCCCCCACGCTATAAGTGCCTAGAGGAACCTGATTGGGGACCACAGCTGCCACTCGCTTCAAGCCTGCTCTGGTATAATAAGTGTGTGCTACTAGACTCTATATACTGCCCGCGTATTCGCTGATTCTCTCTCCCGTTGCAAGAAGTGGAGTATGCTTTAACATGCCGCGCGCCTGGGACCCATATTGAACCTTGCAAGCTGTGAGGTAGCATAATAGATACTGCGACCTATACCTCATAAAAGAAGGAACCACGCATTGAAATAGTGCTATTGCATCGCATTGGCCCCACGTCACCTACGCTTCTCATCGCTATTTACTGAGTGCGCGGAAGTCGTTACAATGGGGAAGACGGACCCTAAGCAGGCGAAGCTCCCCTTTGAAAATAAACGCCTCACTAGGACAAACGATGCAAGTGAGGAGCTGGACGCTGCCCAAGGCTCCAGAGAACACGCGGAGCAACAGGAGGAAGACATTCGCACGATCCTGCTGGACGTGTGCACCAGTATTAAAACAGTGGACAATAAAATAGACGCTCTTGCTTCAAGCCTGGACACAGTCAAGAAACGTGTGGACGCCCATGAGGTTAGATTAGACACTTTGGAGAATAGATTGTCAGATACCCAAGACTCTCATACTGAATCAAGAGCGCAAATCCTAAATATGGAAAAAGTATTGGCTGTAATAAAAGCAAAAAATGAAGACTTGGAGGCGCTTTCTAGGCGTAACAACCTACGGATTATTGGGCTGCCGGAGTCGACTGCTATCCCGAAAATGGAACCCTACATAGAAGACCTGTTACGTGATTTATTTGGGCCGGTACTCTCGCAGGTCATGATTGTTGAGAGGGTGCAACGCTCGTTGTGCCCTAGACCCCCGCCAGGAGCAACGCCACGTCCAATAATCTCACGCCTCTTAAATTATAGGGACAGGGACGCCATCCTAAGAGCAGCCAGGGATAAGAGCCCCGTGACTCACCAAGGCAACGCTCTTTCCTTCTTTCCCGACTACACGCCAGCTGTCCAGGCAGCGAGGAGAGAATTTACGCCAGCGAAACGGGTCCTGCAAAGAACTTCCGTCCCATATGCGATGTTGTATCCTGCTAAGCTTAAAATAACATGATGGAAAAACGCAGTTTTTCACGGACGCTAAATCAGCCCTCAAATATGCCAAACACATAGATGCAAGGAAAATGCCCTCACTCTCTTCACAACAAACCACCTCGGAGCAGAATCTCAGTGAAAATGACTAATCCACTAATCACGCAGATCCGCGTTGTGCTATACAAGTTTGTTTATGCTCGTGTTAATCACTAAAATGACGTTAGTTATTCATTCACTGCAGAGTTAGTATTGTGGCTTATGGCTACAAAATGATGTAAGTTTTTCCTTTGACAGATTGCGCAATACATATAAAAGCCTGGTCACCCTGCCTTCTGGTAGGTTATCGCTGGTGTCCCTAGCCCAACAGGGAGATCTCCCATGTGTTTTTGTTTTGCTCAAAGGGTACTGGGGGCGGGAGGGTGGGAGGACATAAGTCACAGCCTAATTGGGAGGTTGATGTGGGTGGGGGTGGGAACAGAGGGAGCACGGTATATTCAGGCGCCAGGCCCTTAGCTTCACAGTGTGGCCTTGAACCGCAAAATACCTTGGTTTTTTCTAATGATCACTTTATCTTGTTATTCTCACTTAATGTTAAGCACAGAACTATAATTTGTTTTTATTGTATGATGTTCTACTGCGAGCCCATGTTACATGCACACTTATCACACAATTTATTTAATAAGAAATGACTGAGACCAAATTTCTCACTTGGAATGTCCGCAGGCTTAATGATTTTAAAAAAGCAAGATTGGTACACACCTACTTGAGTAGGCACCGCGTAGACATATGCTTCCTCCAGGAAAGTCACTTGAAATATGACTCTGACTCTAAATTAAAGAATAGATATTGGGGGGAAATACACTCGGCCCCATATTCCAATTATGCCAGAGGTGTTTCAATATTGATTAGACGAGGACTTGGCTGGGCTACCACGCATCTTCAGACTGACCCTGAGGGACGATATATCATTTTGACGGGCACCCTGATGGCAACCAAGGTTACCTTAGTGGCAATATATGGCCCAAATGTGATTGACCCACAATTCTTTCATACTGTTTGGGCTAAAATAGCGGCATTGGGTGGAGACACGATCATCTGGGGCGGGGATTTCAATGTCACTCTTAACAATGAAAAGGACAGAGTTGGTGCAGCTCGTAATCCACACTTTAGGGCAACACTGCAACTAAATAATATTATTCTGGAGCATGACCTTATAGATATTTGGCGTAGCAGGAATCCAACCATTAAGGAGGGTACATGTATCACCTCGCACCATAATGCATAGTCCAGGATAGATTACTGGCTAGTCAAATGCGATATTGCGTCATGGACCATAGACACACTACACCTCGCACGCACGCTGTCGGATCACGCCCCAGTGGTTCTACGCTGGAAGATACCACAAACACTATCCCGCGCATTCAGTTGCCGCCTGCCACCACACGCTCTCCTTGATGCTGCATTTAGAGAAGAGATTAGAGCTGATATTACGCAATACTTCTCTACAAAGGAAGGCTCTGTGGACTCCTCTTTGACGTTGTGGGAGGCGTTTAAGGTAGTGATCCGAGGGGCTTGCATCTCCAAACAATCAGGGGTGTTAAACTCTATACGATCTACGATAGTTAGACTTGAGCAGGAAATTAAATCAGCGGAACAACTGTTCTTTCAGACTGGGGAGCCTAGACATTTAGCCACAGTGAGGGGGAAAATCTCTGAATTTGAGGAAGAGGCTGAGAGGGAGACCCGGTTTTTAGGGAGGAACTACAGGGCACGCAGCTATGGGGAGGGCGATAGACCTGGCAAAACTCTTGCTAATGCACTTAGACAGCGCACCTCTCCGGCCTTTATAGCCGAGTTATTAGATGAAGACGCTTCTCCCATTAGAGGCCAAGAGGCCACACACGCACATCTCACTAAATATTATACTGCACTCTATACCGCAACTCAGAACGCACCCCACCCCGACCTTAATGAATATTTCGAATCAATTGAACTACTTTGGCTAAGTGAAGCCCACAGAGCTTACTTGGACGAACCTTTTTCAATAGAGGACATCACACAAGTCATTAAAAGCTTACCTGGGGAAAAAGCGCCAGGTTTATATGGTCTGACAACCACATTTTATACAACTTATGTGGAGGCACTGGCGCCTCGGCTGCTGGATGTGTATCAAGAGTCATTGGAGATAGGGATCCTTCCGCCGACCATGCGCGAGGCTACAATTATCGCTCTTTTAAAACCAGACAAGGCACCTAACCTGTGTGATTCGTATAGACCCCTGTCATTAATCAATGTGGATGCAAAGATCCTAGCCAAGCTAATAGCCAATAGATTGCAACCGCTGTTACCACTTATTGCCAGGCCAGACCAGTCAGGGTTTATTCCGGGTAGGTCGACGGTCCACAATCTGCGCACCTTTTTCGCTACGGTACACCAAATAGACCCCCAACTGCCTGCTGTTGCGGTGTTCCTCGATGCAACTAAGGTGTTTGACTCCTTGGAGTGGCCGTTTTTATTCACTATCCTGCCCAGATTGGGATTTAGTCCCAATTTCATTAAGCTAGTCGGTCTGCTCTACACTAGACCCGCAGCCCGACTCAGAGCAAATAACCTAATATCAAACCCATTCGATATAACCCGTGGAACAAGACAGGGGTGCCCGCTCTCGCCACTACTGTTTGCAGTGGCAATGGCGCCCTTAGCATCCAGAATTCGTCAGCACCACACTGCACGGGGCTTAGGATTCACAGACAGGAGTCTTATAATATCGATGTATGTAGACGATATAACATTATACATCCGTAAACCCGATGACAACCTTAATCCCGTGCTGAGGGAAGTTCATCGTTACGGGGGGATGTCTGGCATACAGATTAACTGGTCAAAATCCTCTATTTTACCCTTGACTGATGCTCCTTCGGAGACAAACTTGGAATTCCGCTTAAATGAGCTGATGGTACTGTTAAATACTTGGGGGTGTGGTTGAGCAGAGACCTGCAGGAAATATGGCAAATGAAGTTCGGCAAATTGCTTGATTGGCTGGAACAAAAATCGAAGTTTTGGGCCGCCCTACCTTTGTCACTGGCTGGTAGAATAGCCATCACTAAGATGGTAGTGCTTCCTAAATTTTTAAACCTTTTCGTAAATATACCCATACCTTTAACCAAAGCCTTTTTTAAATCCCTGCGTTCTATTGTAATTGCCTTGGTGTGGGCTGGTAGACAGCCCCGCGTGAGCTGGGAGCTGTTAACGCGCCCACTGTCCCTGGGCGGAATGAGAGCGCCTGACTTTGAACTTTATGCGCTTTGTGCGCAGGTCCAGTTCCTCCATTTCTGGATATATCCCATTCCATTCCAGCCACACGTGGCCATCGAAACAGACGTAGCTGATCCTACTCCTCTACACGCTGCAGTCTATAAACCATTTCGCAGATCAGTAAACGAAATAAACACTGTTGAAACTCTGCGTTGGGCTTGGGAAGGATTACGAAAGCGTGTTGGAACTCCATTGCTTTACGCGCCCTCCACCTCAATTGCACATCACCCACATTTTCCCTTTCTTACCGACAGAGGTTCCATAGACCGAGCACGCACTATGGGCATTTCCACATCGGGAGACCTATACCCGCAGGATACCTTTTTAGAGCAGCCACAACAACGGGAAGATACCCAGATACCAATCCTGAATTTTTTTTATACTTCCAGCTCCGAGCCACCTGCAAGAAAATGCACTCGACTTTCCCAGCCCCCCCCCAGCTACAATGAAGCCACTAGAACATTTATTAGCTACACCGTCACCTCGTAGACTAATCACTAGATTATATAATCTCACGCAAACACACACCCTTGGGATGCCCCTAGGGCGCTTGAACACTGGAGAGCCGACCTGGAAGACTTACCTACAGATGAGCAATGGTAATTTTGCTGCTCACAGCTGAGATACTTATCCCCGAACTATAAACTCAGACTCATTCACTTCAAATTCACGCATAGGATGTATCGTACTCCCATGCAACTACACAAACTGGGGCTGCGTCCTGATTCGCGCTGCTGGAAATGTAAACGTGAAGAAGCAGCCTTTCTACATGTAGCATTAAATTGCCCGCTAATATCTGACTATTGGAAAGGGGTCTACGATACTATACATGCTATCACGGGAGTGTTGCTGGATTGTACCCCCATGGTGGCACGGCTGGGATATGTGGGGGAAATCCCGCCTGAAAAGCGCCGCTTGGTGGCCATGATGCTACTACTTGCAAAGCGTATGCTGGCCATCTGATGGGGTGCCCCCAGGGCTCCCCAGATCGCTGCCTGGGTGAAAGATATTGCTTATTGTCAGGAGCAGCTTGCGGCATTCTGGGACCTTATGCCCACAGCATCCCGCCCGAGAGACATATGGGAGCCCTTCACTACCTGGCTCAGAGGCCAAGCTGCTGACCACCCTGATGGTTCTAGCACCAGTAATCTCCCCATCAAGATTGACCCAATAAACGCCTTCACACTAGCTGCTATCTAAGACTGTTCCCCACATATATGGGTCCGCCCAATTCGAAACACGAGAGAAGGTTTGTCATAGATATCCTCCCATTTCCCATTTCCGAAGTCTGAATTAATGTGTTTGATTGACCCAAGCTGGCATTTCTTTGTCTCAATCTAGGCAAATATGGGAAGCAAGATATTGTAGGTCATAACTGATATATATTCTTGTTTTATTCTGTTTCTTCATTTCCTTCAACAGTACAGGACGCAGTGGAGCATTGTACCTGATTGCTATGTGATATTATTATTTCAGGATTATTATAATGCTGTAAGCTGGAACAATACTGTGAAGTATTAAAGTCTAACTGTGATTATGTTATATTAATGCCTGACCAAAATTCAATAAAAAGAAATTTAAAAAAAAATAAAGTATTCCCTGATACACTAAAAGTGTTGTAGATATGCTCTACCTTATTCCTAAAATAAAGAGCGACATTGTCTCAAAAAGTTTGACTGCTGGTACATCTTTTAACTACCGAAGCTTTAGTTAGTTTATTAATCACTTAAAAAAGTTCCCTAGGTGAGTTGTTAGCTAGTTCTATTTGCGCTGTAAAGTAGCTTGTTTTTTTCTTGATCAGTAAATTGTTATATTTGGCCAGGGCACCTTTGTATAGCTCCTTTTCCTGAGTTTCGTAGTTAAGTCTCCATCTTCTCTCCTGTTTTCTAAATTTTCGTTTTTCCAGTTGGAGTGCCTCTGAGTTCCAGGGCTCAGAAGGTTTGGCTCTCTTTTATTTATTTGATTTCCACGGGGCGTGTTTTATGAGGGCACAGTTAAGCCAGGTCACGTAGTCCTGGGTGGCCGTTTCAGGATCAGGTGAAGGTAGGGGCAGATCCTCAGATAGTTGGGTCTGAAGGTGGCTAAACTTTATGCTATTCCAGGCTCGGTAAAGGGCTGGCCCAGTTGATGACTTGGTAATTGGAATTACCTTGGTATCCCTGAGCTAAAAGATGATGGCAAAATGGTCAGACCTGGGTATAGGTAAGGTTTCAGGACTAGCGACCAAGTCATGGTTACTAAACATGGCGTCTAGAGTGTGGCCAGCGGTGTGAGTGGGAGTCTGTATTATCTGAGTAAGCCCAAAATCATCCATGGTTTCCAAAAGATCTCTGGAGTCTTTAACTTCTGTTTGTTCAAGATGGAAATTTAAATCTCCTAAAATTGTTAGTTCTGAATTACAAACTAAGCCTTCAAGTAGAGTACTAATGGAATTAAGAAAACCGCTTCTCGGGCCTGGTGGACGGTAAATAAGTAAGCCTCTAAAAGATTTTTTTTGTGGTTACTTCAAAACAGTATGATAGCGAATCACAGTCCTCATTTTAGGGGGCAGCAAATCTGGCTTTGATCTGGTCACTGTAGATAACTCCTAGACCACCTTCTCTCTTTATTGGTCGGCCGAGTCTAAAAATAGTGGGACTGCGGATCTGATATCAGGCGTGGATGACAATTGGCCCAGATTTCTGTAATAAATACAATACCCAGCTTCTGGGAGTCTATAAGCATGTAGAAATCAAAAAGAGCTAGCACTAGATAAGAAACTCAAACAAGTGTGTGTGGGGAAAAAAACATTTGTTTTTTATGAAGGCCCTCACCCACCAACCTAGTTGGTGGCATGCTTCATCATCGGGCCCCACCCAGGGCACCGAGTGTGCCTCGGGTGTGCTGCAACGTCTGTTTACAGCGGAGCGGATTGTATTTAAGTGAGTGTGCAGTGGTGGTGTTGTGAGTGTAGGTTAAAAAACTGTCCTGAGGGTCCCAATGTCCACAGAGGTAATTTTAATAGTGGGCCCTTTGCAGTATTAAAAACAAGGCAGCAGATGTGTATGGAGATGACTATGAGCTCCCACATCCAATGGGGTCAACATGTTTCAGCCAGGCCTTGAAGTAGTTCTGGCTTTCATCAGGACCTTTATGTGAAGTGTGAATTAAATAGGTGGTTTACCAAATGTGTTTAACCTCCTAAGTGACGCACTCGCTAAGGTGAGATATATGTAAGAGGATGTTTTCCTCTAGTTTAGTACCTGTGGGGGTAAAAACGACATACAAACAAATAGACAAACGCACACAATTAGATCATTATCAGGTTAGGCACATCAACAATGTTATGATATTATGCCGTTGTGCCTGTGAGGTAATCGCAGTAAAACGAAAGTGTAGCGCGGTTCGTATCGGCGCGTGATTTAAAATTATCGTTTTGGTAATATGCGATACCGTGGTAAAAGTTCAATAGCGGAAAGAGTACAAGGGTAAATCGTGACTGTTATGCTCAGGAAAGCATGGAAGAGGTTCACTTCTTACTTTGGAATTAATAGAGTAAAACTCCATGAGTCCCCGGAGGGGGTCCGGCTAATTGTCACACTCTAGTGATAGAGAAGGAGGAAAAACAGGAGAAAACAACAGAGGAGAGTGAGGCATGGCCCAGCCGTACTTACGAGTAAGGTCCAAAAGAACATCGTCTCCGTGATAGCATCCCCCCCGTTCCCCCACACTTACTTCGTCATAGCTCGTTACCCGTATCTCTACCTAATCGGTCTGCACAGGGACTCCGACGGTAAAGAGCCGGCTGCGGGCGGGGTTTAAATACTTTCTTTTTCCCGCAGCTGAAGGTATTTTCCTCCGCTGGAGGCAGTTTCCTGTTGGGCGCGAGCAGCATCTGGAAAACGAAGGCAGTAAAAACAGAAGACAGACCCAGCATTGTGTATGTGTAGCGTCCCTCGGAGTACTAGATGGGAAAGCTTACGCCGAACTGGCTCATCGTGTGGTTCGCCTAATTTGCAAACTACTCTCTTGTGTAGATCACAATTTGTTTTTTTAAATAACAAGTTTTTTAAGTAAAAAATAAGTCATACTCCCATAGGGTATCTGGAGATTGACTATCATGATTATGTTCTCAGCTGGTGAAGTTAAACTGATTAGAATTATGAGAGCGCAGGAAGGGTCAAAGTGTCAAAGAAGTATACATTGCCAGAAGAAATGGCATATGTAAGTATCTGGGAAGATTCTTAAGCAGAATGCAGATAAAGGCTAAAACGGGGCCCAATCAGATACCACATATGGTGGTTAGTAGTGATACTGATGTGGGCACTTTTACTTTATCACTTTAAGGGCATGTATTTAGATGTCATTTGTTGAGGCTATTCCAAGGGATATTATCATTTAATCCCTCGGTGTGGGTAGAAAGGCGGTAAATCCAGCGTTTTTCTTTGGTAAGGATGACTTTGTCATTGTTGATCTGTTGATATGGTATCTGTTCTATCACTGTCCATGACATATCATTTGTGGTGTGGCCTTCTCGTATATAGTGATCCGTGAGTTTGCTTGTGTTCTTTTTACATCGGATGGTACTATGATGTTCCACAATTCTTGTCCTTACTTTTCGTGTGGTCATACCAACGTAGCGGAGTCTGCAGGGACATTCAATCAGGTATACTACATTGGTTGAGTTGCAGTTTGTGTGTTTTAGTTGGCGCCATGTCTTTCCCGACTCCAGATTAAGTGTCTTTGTTGGTTGTGTCAGATGGCAGACGCTGCAGTCCCCGCAAGGGTAATGTCCGACCACATTAGGTAACCCCCAGGCGTTAAGGACTGTGTTGACAGTGGTGATTTGGTTAATCCTTGGGCGGGTTGAGACCAGTCGGTCTCTGAGGCTGCTAGCCTTTTTGTATGCAAAAAGTGGTTGGTCCCATGTTCGTTTTCCTGTGTTGAGGATACACCAATGTTTGCGTATGATTTTAGCCACCTTATTTGATGCTTCATTATAGGTTGTTACGCAAGTGAGTGGTGCAGGTGTGGCGTTCCGTACGTTGTCCTCAAGAAGTGCTTCCCTGTTCTGGTTGCGAGCACGTTTTTTGGTAGTTTGAATGATCTTGTTGGGGTACCCTCGTTCCCGTAGTTTTAAGGTTAAATCCGCTGATTGTTTCTGGTAGTCTGAGGTAGTGCTGCAATTCCGCCGTATGCGGAGGGATTGGCCGAACGGGAGATTCTCTCTGAGAGGGCGAGGATGGAAACTATCGAATTGTAGAAGTGAGTTTCTAGCGGTTGGCTTGTAGTAAGTGGAGGTCTTAAGGGTTCCTGCTTCCGCCTCAATTGTGAGGTCCAGGAAGGCTATGCTTTGTGCACTTGCTGTGCTGGTGAACCGTAAGTAGGGGTCACATCCATTGAGCCAATCGAGGAAAGTGGACAGGGAGTCTTCTGTGCCAGCCCAGATCATAAATATGTCATCTATATACCGTCACCACAACCTGATATTATTGGCATGTGGATTGGTAACTGGGAGGATGTGTGCCTTTTCGAAATTGTATACATATAAACCTGCCACACTTGGGGCGAAAATGCTGCCCATGGATGTGCCATTAGTCTGAAGGTAGAACTCGCCTTCGAACTCAAAGTAGTTCTCCTTCAGAGCTAAGGTGGCACATTGCAAAACGAACTACCTGGGGGTGGAATATTCCCAAGTAGTCTCCGTCAGCATGTCATGGAGAACCTCCAGTGTGGTATCCTGGGGGAGGCTCGTGTAGAGGCTCTCAATGTCAAGCCCCACAAGAAGTTGGGATGTGGGATCAAAATTTATGTCTTTGATGAGGGTGAGCAAATGTTTAGTGTCCCGGATATAGGTGGACGCCTTCTGAACCAGTGGGTTCAGGAAGAAATCACAGTACCTAGAGAGAGGTTCTAAGAGTGAGTTGATCCCTGAAACGATGGGTCGTCCCGGCGGTGGTCTTTGGTCTTTGTGGATCTTTGGCACCGTGTAGAAGTAAGGGACCTTGGCTTTCTTGATGTATAAGAAGTCTGCCTCCTGTTTGGAAATATGTTGCTGGCTCTCTGCTAATTCCACCATGGATGTTATGGTGGCTTGTAACGCGTTAGTAGGGTCTTCGCTCAGACGTCTGTAGTTCCGTCCGTCACTGAGTAATCTGCGACATTCGTTAGTGTAATCCTGTTTGTCCTGTATAAGCATGGACATTTCTGTGGCATGCTTAACAAAAAATCGGGCATTCAGAAGTGCACAGCAATATAACAAAAAAGGGAGAGTATCTAAAGAAGGGCCGGTTATTGTCTAGGAAAAGCCACAGACTGCGCAGCTTTCTCAGTTACCCAACCTCAAGCAGGACATATTGCAGTTGGCGCACCCTCCGGTACATTTATTTAAGTTGTGTAAGTCCTTACTTGTATATGTTATCTTCGTGTGTAGCTCTGAACTAAAACAGCCAGGGGTCCCAGCGCTGGGCGCACTGGCAGCACGCCCGCTGCACGGGTCTGATTACGCTAACTTGCACACCTATGTTCCCTACTAAGTATAGCGTAAGCGATCGATCTTTTATTTACCTAAAGTGGTTGAGGGGAGGAAAACAACTCAGACAGATATTTAACAAAGTCGTCGTGCCTGAAAAGATCACTGACTCCAAAGTGCAGTTTGAATATTTATTATAAGGCCAAAAACAATTGGATGTAAATACATCTCAATAGCAAAGTATAGAGGTACAGAAAAATTAATACAGAGCCGATTTTGCGGATATAAGTAATTCGGCCCAAAAGACAAATGATTATAAATTCCAAAATTACAATGCAACACAAAATAGATGCAATATTCAGCTTTCGACTCATTGAAAGAATTCAAAATCTTTCCCTACACTATTCTATGTGAGGGCCCTTCCTGTCTCTCTTCTATCGTTCCCCAATGGTGTCAGCACGTGTGACTTCCTAGGAAGTACTCACGTCAAATGGGTCGTTTAGCTTAAGGCTATGGAGCTCGCTCTAAAATGCTCCTTCTTCTCCGAAAGCTAGCAGAAGTCTGGGCTCTCTGTCCCTGCGCATCAAACAAAAAGATGGGATTCAACCAACATTACGTCAGCATTTCTTAAAAATTTCCATTAGACCTCTATGCAGTAGCTGGTTCTCTTTTAATTAATGATATCTTCTTCCAGTGGCCTTGGCTTCCAGACAGACCCGATACGCAAGGCATCCTCCCTTCTCGCTTCCAGCTATCTTCAAAGACATTCCGGATCTCTCCTTAACTCTGAAAATAACGATGTGTATTCTTGCACCTGCAACAGGGTGAGAACATTTGAACTTCGAACACAACAATCATTTAATTATTTATTTCTCGAGAGCAATGAGAATCACACATTAACTTTGGGCCTAATCACCATTACGATATATAAAATAATATTGTCCTGCACATTATGCATGGAGGAATCATAATACATACAAAATTCTACTTAAATGCGTTCACTAGTTTCAACATTAAACGATTCAATTAACGTTTCTTTATAATCAAAAACACTGCAAACAATATGAATACATGAGAGTGCGTTTAACCATGAGTATAGTGCACTCATACAAATAGAGTGCTATCAGCGCTCTATCAGTTCCCCCCTCTTATGACTAGTGTCATAACACCAACTTTCTATTCTTCTGTAATTTCTCCTAGTAGAAGAGACCGACCTAAACAGAAGCTGTAGCGTGCCGTCCCTGTCTGAATCGTTCTAATCCCTTAAGGTGCTGGTAATGACTGTCCTGCAGTTGTTCAAGTTGAAGCTCTCGCCTTTTCGAAACAGTCTCCTGATGTCATGCCCTTTGCCATTTGTAAGCCTTGATGGCTCCTAATAGGACAATTATACAAATGACAGCTATTATAATAGGCTTCAAAATATATCCCATTATTCCTTGTCCCAAACTTCCAAACCAACTGCCTATCTTGCCAAAGCCTTTCCCCACTTGTTCCCAGAGTCCTTCAGCAGCCATCTCACGTAACTCTTGATGCATATCGGAAATATTATTGATATATTTCCTTATATCCCGACTGTTGTCCGGAATATAAGTGCAGCATTGTTGAACTCTCAATAATTTACAGACTCCTCCGGCCTTTGCTAGCAGCACATCTAGGGCAAGACGGTTTTGCAAAACCATAGCCCTTATCGAAACCATCTCCCCATCTACAAGTAGTAGAATCTGAGCTGTATTTATGGAGAGCTTATCCACTAATGTTGCCAACTTTTTGATTTTCAAATCATTCAGAATCACACCCATACTCGGTATCATGGCTCCAAATATGTCTCCAATCACTTCTCCTGCATTCGCACCACGTTTCCTTCTTTGAGGTCTCCTTCTCTCTAGGGGCCATAGGTCATTCACATGGAAAATCTTAGGAAATACTACAGCCAAATAGCAGGTGCCGTACCAATTCTTGGGCAACTTCACATAGGCATTCTTTCCACATACAAAATACACATTGGGCACTACTGTTATTTTATCCAATAATGCCTTTCTGATTGATTCTTCAATCAAGAAGACATGCTCACAATCACTCTCACCTACAAATATCTTATCATAAGATGTGGTCGGGTGCCTAATGCACAATTTTCCTTTCTGCTGGAAATCTAATGCTATGGGTCCAAAACTCCCCTTTGCTTTATGATCTAATTCTTCTTTGGTCCATGGGGTAACCTTGTGCTTTGGATCTGGTCTAAATAGTGTCTGTCTATGTCGATCTTCTATCTGATCTATAAATTTCTTTTCAATGTCATTTAACATGCAGGTCAAATTATGTCTATGGGTATAGGATGTATCTAAAGTAATGGTAGGCACAAAATACTTTGACACTCGCTCTACTTGCTTATAGTAATCATATTTATTCATGTATTTCAGAACAGGGACTTCCGAGAGTACCACATCATAATTTGAGAAATAGTACTCGAAGTGTGCCTTGCTATAAAACATGCTCAGTAACACACTACATGTAATGCCATAAGTCACAGGCAAATGATGATATCGAATGCCTTCCTCTACTGAGGCGGGTAGTTGCATACACACATAGCAATCCTTCGCTTCCATGGTATCCACATACTCATACAATAATCGAGCATATGCATTCAAAGTGAAATCACCCTTTGACAAATCGACATGTAATCTACGACTGGTTTCCTTAATCATTTCTAGATCCCTTGCGGATGCATCCTCATCTATCTCATAGATTGGTGTAGTGAGTGTTTACTGTACCCTATTCTGTTCGACATCCTGAAATCCAACTAGAGATGTAACGATCACCACAGTTATAACAATAAGCACCACTACAATGAGGGTGCCAATGATGCACTTCCGTTTGCGTGTTGATTTTTCGGACACCATGGTTTCTATTGATTGTTCCGAAGCACAAAAGGAATAACACAGTCTCTTTCTGTTTTCTTTGTTTGAACAATGTCTTTTTCACTTCTCTCTTCTCATGCAATTAATGTCCAAGTTCATTCGATTGATACAAAACCTATTGAAGAAAGGTAGTCAGCCCTACTCCTCACTCCATCCTCTATAAGAAAAATCCCTAACTTTAAATCTTCTTAAACTGGGGTCTAGGTTATCTTCTTTCTAAGGCCTAATATTTTCTCTGATTACAATTCAGGCTTCATCGTTAATGATATTTGATCCAAGGATTTCGAGAACAAATTGCAAAATCTCCGCACGAATTTCTCCTAGTTCTTGCGCAGTAAGCTGTTGGCCAAATGAAGGGAAATTAACCTGATTGAGGATTAGGAAACGCAATCCACTCAGCTTTGGAGGTTTTGGAACTTGCAGAGTTAGTTTTCCAAATACTTCTACGCCTGGGACCAACAACTGTATTTCAATCATGAGGGTGTCCCCTTCGTAGCTCACTGTACCAGCTCCCAACCTCCCGGACTTCGCTGGGCTCTGCATTTGCAGCCAGGTATGTCCACTCAGGAGATGCGTATCTTCGAGACACTATTCTTTCTCTTCTGGAACGTCTCAGACCATCCGGTCTTTCTTCAGCGTCACTTTGATCTGATTCAGATGTTTCAGGAATCGGAGTGAGATCTTTCTCAGATGCAAGCCGTATATTCCGCCTTTCTTTTCTTACTGGCCACTTTTCTGCTCTGGCATCTGTTCTCCTCTCTTCCTCTTGATCTGATCTTTCTGCAATAGACAGCTCACTTTGATCTGGGGCACAGCTCACTTCTGCAATATCCTCTATTTCAGGATCTGGACTTAGTTCCGGAGCGTTCAGCTCTCGTCTCTCATACTCACTTGGCTGTTCTGTTTCATCCGAAACTCTTACAGCTGGGCTTGTGCCTTCGTCGTTGTCGGTGGCAGGTTCACACACGCTTCTCGGAACCTGGGGACTCTCTTCCTCCGTAGGCGCTTGAACTCGGCGGGTGTGGGAAGTGTGGATCCAATTCGGCAATCCTCCACACTTTACAGCGGTACTTGTGACCAATATCACCTGATAGGGTCCTCGCCAGCGAACATCAAGACAACTCTTCCTTACGTGCTTACGAACGAACACCCAGTCACCAGGATTAAGATCATGCAGCAGGTCTCTCGAGGTGGATGCAGTCGCAGCCTCAACCTGGTGGGATACAGAAGTAACCACATCAGCCAGTCCGCTACAATAATCCAACACTAAATCATCAGTGACGTTTATTAATGCTGTAGCTGGCACCATAGGCAAACGCATAGCTCTTCCAGTCAATATTTCGTGTGGAGAAAGCCCTGTTCTCCTATCCGGAGTGCTACGCAGACTCATCAGCACCAGGGGCAACGCATCCGGCCACTTCAATGAAGTGGACGAACACACCTTTGCCACTCTTGACTTGATGGTGCCATTAACCTGCTCTACTAGGCCTGAAGCCTCGGGCCTGTAGCTACAATGCAGTCTTTGATCAATATTTAAAGCAGAGCACAACAACTTCATGATTTCACTGTGGAAATGAGTTCCTCTATCTGTCTCCACTGATGTCGGGAAACCGTACCGCAGAATCAGTTCTCTTAATAACAATTTGGCTACTGTGAGACTATCACATCGTCTAGTTGGATATGCTTCCACCCATCGTGAAAAGATACACACCACCACCAAAACATATCTCAACCTATTGCACCTTGGCATCTCAATAAAGTCTAACTGTATCCTATTGAAGGGACCCCCAGATCTTCCAATGTGACTCATTCCGACCACAGTTCTCTTTCCAACATTCATCTGTTAACAAGTAACACACCTGTGACATACCGTTTCAGCCCACACACGAAAGCGTGGATTAAACCGCGTCTGCCTGAACACTCGTACCATAGCATCTCTTCCCAGATGGACTGCTCCATGAATTTGCCTTGCCATTGGGCTCAGTAGGCAATTGGGTAATACTGCTCTCTCATCTGTGGACACCCAAATACCATCGTCTCTTTTTGTGCAATCTGCTCTGATCCATGAAGCGGCTTCCTCTTCTGGGACTTCATCCTGCAATCGCTTCACCTCATCCCAAGTATCGGCTATAGCTAACATCATGCTGAGCTCGGTCTCTTCTGTGCTCTCGCCTACATATTCTCCATTGAAAATACAAACATGTTCAGCGCAGAATCGTGCTACTTCATCTGCGTAATTGTTGCCCTTAGTAACAAAGTCTTCTCCCTTTCCATGAGCTGCACATTTAACAACTGCTATCTCTTTGGGTTTCTGCAAAGCTTCCAATAGTTGGCGTACATACTCGCCATTGCGTATAGGTGATCCTGAGGACGTGAGAAACACCCTCTGTGACCATAACTGCCCAAAATCATGAACCACACCAAGTCCGTATTGACTGTCTGTATACACAGTCACTCGGATATCTGCTGCAACAATACAGGCACGTGTCAAAGCGACAATTTCGGCCACCTGAGCAGAGAATACTCTATTTAAACAGGCAGCTTCCACTACTCCCATGATGGTGCACACAGCAAACGCTGCTCTCAAATACCCTTCATTGTCTCTTATGCATGAACCATCAACAAAAAGGATCAAATCAGATTGGGGCAAAGGTTCATCGACAATGTCAGGTCTGGGTTTGGTGGATAGGTCAGTGACATCTAGGCAGTCATGCTCTTCACAATCCTCATCTCCCTCCTCCTGCGGAATAGGTAACAATGTAGCAGGGTTCAGAGTGGTACAACGTCTCAGGGTAACATTATCAGCAGCCAAGATAACCTGCTCATACTTGGTAAGTCTGTTGTTGGTCAGATATTGTGTTTTCGTTCGAGTCATCAATAGTTCTACTGAATGGGGCACATAAACAATGAGCGGATAACCCATCACTATGCTTTCACATCTTTCAATGCTGACACCAGTTGCAGCAACGGATTTCAGACATCCGGGCAACGCAGAAGCTACGGGATCTAATGTAGCTGAGAAGTAGGCTACTGGTCTATGGGCACCCCCATGTGTCTGCACTAGGACTGCTAACGCACATCCCTCCTTTTCACAGCAAAAGAGCGAAAACGCTTTGTTATAATCCGGCATTCCGAGAGCTGGAGCACGACAGATACTTTCCTTCAGCTCACGGAAGGCTTTCAAGCACTCGTCATCCCATGGTACCAGATCACTAACATCCTTTCGAGTCAGTTTCAACAGAGGCTTTGCTTGCAAGGAAAAATTTGGGATCCACTGTCGACAATAGCCGACCATTCCCAAAAACATGCGGACTTCTTTTTGTGTTTTTGGAGTTCCCATTTGCAGAATCGCCTCTATGCGATCTGGTGACCCCCTTCGTTTTCCTTTCTCAATTCGGTGACCTAAGTACTGAACTTCAGACAAACAATACTGCAATTTGTTTGGAGACACTTTGTGTCCATTCTCTGCCAAATGATTCAGCAGCGCCACAGTGTCAATCCTGCAAGCGTCCTCAGTCTCTGAAGCGACCAAAAGGTCGTCTATATATTGCACTAAGACTGAGTTGTGGGCCATCACCAGTCCTTCAAGATTCTTTTTCAGACATTGACTAAAGATGGAGGGGCTTTCTGTATACCCCTGAGGGATTCTGTTCCATGTTAATACACGATCGTCCATCCTAAATGCAAATAAATACTGACTTTCTTCATGCAATGGTATAGAGAAAAATGCGTGACACAAATCTATCACTGTAAACCATTCTGCTTTGCATGGTATCTGGAATAGAATAACAGCTGGATTCCGTACCACAGGACAACATGGGATCACAATCTCATTAACCCGACGCAGATCTTGCACTATTCTGTACTTGCCACTTGGCTTCTGCAGTCCCATGATAGGTGAGTTGCAGGGACTTCCTCTTATCTCCTTAAGAATACCTTGGGCAATCATAGTCTCAATCACAGGTCTTATGCCGGCCACAGTTTCGGGAGTCAACTTATATTGTGGCGTTCGTGGGAATTCAGCATTGGGTTTGACCTGTATCTTAACTGGCTCAACCCCTCTCATCAGACCCACATCCTCGCCCGTGAAATCACACACTTTCGGATCAACGGAGTCTCTCAAGTCATGTGGCAATTCTGCTGTTGTGAGCACCACAAACATTTCTGCACACAGACTCATGTTAGCCATTTTGAAATCAGCATCGTCATCATATGTTTGCAATTCTACACCTCTTGGAGTGCATGATATAGTACAATTGAGCTTGCACAGAAGGTCTCGTCCCATAAGACAGACCGGACTCGAATTACACAATACAAATTGATGTCTATCCCGGAATGGTCCTATTCTCACAGGTAATTCGTCTGTCAATGGATTGGTCATTTTCTGATTACTAACCCCCACTACTTGAATCGATCGTCCCGAAAGAGTTAAATTTGGGACTACTTAAGTTCTCACTGTGGAACGAGCAGCTCCAGTGTCTAATAAGAATGTAACAGGATATCCATTCACGTCTGCATCTACAAACGGTCCACTCTGATCTACTTTTAGAATCGCATCTAAAGTGCATTCCTTGTGCACCCCCCTCTGGCACTCCTGTGAATCTTGATGTTTAGCAAATCGGTCTTGTATTTCAAAATAAGGCATCTGATGGTATAACTGATTATGCATGGGTATCCTAGGGGGTTGAGGTACTTGCACTTGCGGCTCATATCCTCCTCCATACATAGACCTTGGTCTTGTCACAGTATTGACAGCCTCGGTCAACTGTCCCTCTCCTTCCATCTGTATCTGATTTGCTGGATTTGATCTACACTCGCGCTTCCAATGCCCGATTTTGTGACAATAATGACAGGCAGTGACTCTTTTCTGTTGAGCCACCCAGTCACTTGTACCTGATTCCATTCCTCTTCCTCTACCCTGACCAGGTTGGGTTATCATCTGTTGTCCCATTCCTCTTCCTCTTCCACCTCCTCTACCTCTACCTTGACCTCCTCCAAACCCTTGCGTCGTATCAGCGTTTCTCAACTGCACCAACATCAACTTATCCTTCAATTTCTTCTGTGTCGATTCCACTTGATCACTACAATATTTAGCATAACGCAGAATCTCATCTACCGATTTATTCTGCCAACATATCAAGTGCTGGTGTATCATCAGGCTAATGTCGGATTTCAGTCCCAAAACAAACTTTGAAACAAACTGTCCCATATCTTTCTGTTCAATTGTATCTAATCCACTATGCTGCTTAAAAGCCAACAACAATCGTTCGTAATAATCATGTACTGATTCCTTAGAGTCTTGGGTGGTGCGATCAATCTTCAACCAATCAATAGTCTGAGGAGCTACCTTTGATTGCAACCATGTAATCACTTGCTCATATTTTCTCATTACCTCAGGTGAAGGACCATGAGTCACTGGATCTCTAGGTGGCTCTACAGTAGGCCACTCGATGGCAATCTTACATGCCGCCCACAAATCCGCCGGCACTACGATATCAAACAAGGTGTTCAAATCAATCCACAATACCTTCGAAATCTTTACAAACCTGTCTATTTGCTTGTACCACTCAGCAGGTTTTTCCCTCAGCCGAGGAAAATCATTCGTAAACGCTGCCAAATCACCCCTGCTCCATGGCACATGTACATACCCCCCATTCTGTACCTCCCTGAGGGGGAAATTTCCTGCAGCTCCCGTCCCTCCACCCGGAGGCGGAGTATTCCCTATTCCAGTCTGGAAGCTTTTCTTTTTGGCCCATTTTTCTTTCCATTTATCTAAATCTTTCCATGTCCGCATCCCCATCACTAGTTCTCTAATTTGTGCTTTCAATCCACTCGTTCGCTTCTCTTCCAAATCCTTATCTGAGTAATTTAATCTGCAAGAACCCTGTGTCAGCTTAGTCTTTGACAAATCTACCTCATATCTTTGTGCCAAAAGCAACAAGGCATCATAAGCTCGTTTGGCCTTTCTTGTCATGTCCTTTGCTACGAACAATAGTTCGCTTGAGTCATACGTATCAATTTTGATCAGGGGTAGATTACCTTCAATCACCTCGTCTAGCTCTGCCTTTAATCGTACCACATCTAACATTGGCACCTTTATTGCACTTTTTAACACTTTTTGAATCTCCTCGTTTCGTGTATCTTCCCTGTCACAACTTTGTGTTCTCCTAGGAACTGCACCCTCTTCTGTCTTTGAAACAGGACGTCTCTCTCTTTCACAACTTCGACTTCTCCAATGGTCACTTGCACAAATCACCTGTGGCCCAAACAGTACTTTAGGCGCTTCTTGTCTCTTGCTTGTCTCTTCCCTCGGCATCATTGATTCTCTCACTGGTTGAACCCACATTTGAAGGTCAGACCTAGAATTCGCTAGAGCACCTGTCCGTCCTCGTTCTACCCCACTATCTATTCTTGAGGGATCAGCTGCAGCTGGCAGTGGAGTACTAGATTCTACTGGTATTCGACAGAAATCTGTCCCACTCATTACAAGGCTCCCTCCAGACATTGTCACTTCCCCTTCACTTATGTGCTGAGGACTGTCCTCAGTTCTTTCTCTAGGAGTATATATCGAAAGCACTGGCCTTATTGTGACTGGTACCCACAAAGCATCTGGCAACTGCATGTTTCCTACAGGTGGTTCTGGATCACTGTTTGAATACCTTCTTCCTCCTGACCCTCCCGGAATGCGTACCATTGTAATCTTGCCTCTTACTCCTGCCGGTTGTTCCTCTGAACCCAGTTGTCCCACACTTAAAAGCTCTTCTGATGGGCGTGACCTCTCTGTCTCTGATTTAGAGTCGCCGTGTCTCTGATTTAGAGTCGCACGGTGGAGGACGTTCTGCTAGCAATCTGTCAAGAAAGCTGTCATCTGTATCACTGTCCCCCTCTGTCTTCTTTTTCCCTTCAGCCCCCTCTCCTACTGTAAGAAGTGGGTACAAACGTTCTCCCTCTATAGTATCTACTCTCCATCTCTTCAACTGAGCATCCCATCTAGCATCATGATATGCCTTCATTGCTTTTCTCATCCTCCCAAGTGAAGCCTCTCTCTTTTTTACTAGAGCTGCTCTCATCCATGCATCTAATGCCTCAAATTGTGTGGGTCTAGGGGGAGGTTTCAATGCATTCATCACCCCCCTCAGCTGGGTCAGCACCTCCATACGAAAAGACCCATAACGAGGGAAAGCCAATTCACCCTCTTTCTCTGTAATTTTATGCCAATTCTGAAGCCACACGATAGTATGAAGTCCTACATTCGTTGCCATGTAATGTGCCGGTGTGTCCTCTGGCGGGGCTTCCTCCCTACCCGAGTCACTACCCCTGTGTCACCTCTACACAAATCTCGCAATACCCTAAAACATCTCATTGTTAAATCAATCAATTGCAAGCTCCAAATTATGCTGTTCCACTACTAACAAACTTCCACCAATCCCAGCGCGGCGTTACACCAACCAACCTATCACAGCGCGGCGCACCCCGACGTCACTTCTCACTCCTTGCAGCGGCTCACCCGCCTTTACAATTTCACCGCAAACTCTCATACACACATTCGTACCATAAGTAACTGTATAACCAAAAGTTATTCAACCAAGTAACTGTTCCTACACAATTACAATAACTTACAGTCACATAAACAAGTAATTGTCTGTCACTGAAGATCGATAGAACACTCTCACAAGAACATTCAGCCGTAGTGACCCCCGACCTGCGTTGGTCACTCAATCGCTATAGTCCACCCCTGGTACCTGAGGCTTTCTACCGCGACCTCTTCCTCACTCACACAAAGGCCCCTAACACAAGTGGATTGTTGATAGCGCTTCACAACACCCACATTTAATCAGACAATTACAATACAAAACTATCCCGGGATCTTGGACTTCTCTTGAGTCCGATCACCAAAACTTAAACCAAAACCCACATTCACTCAACATACATCCCAACTCCGCAAGACATCACCCACTTACTCATTACCGCAATCTAACACCACAATGCCTTTCATACTCACGCCACCACTGTTTCCGCTGCACCATCAACGTCCACCAGTATCCGATCTCCTCCGCTCCACTTCAGGGCTCACTGACCTTCCGACCTTCGACCCTACTCCTAAGTACTCCCCTCACCTTAGAGGCAAACCACTTTAAAGGTAAACCATCCTCTGCTACCATTTGATTACGCTAACTTGCACACCTATGTTCCCTACTAAGTATAGCGTAAGCGATCGATCTTTTATTTACCTAAAGTGGTTGAGGGGAGGAAAACAACTCAGACAGATATTTAACAAAGTCGTCGTGCCTGAAAAGATCACTGACTCCAAAGTGCAGTTTGAATATTTATTATAAGGCCAAAAACAATTGGATGTAAATACATCTCAATAGCAAAGTATAGAGGTACTGAAAAATTAATACAGAGCCGATTTTGCGGATATAAGTAATTCGGCCCAAAAGACAAATGATTATAAATTCCAAAATTACAATGCAACACAAAATAGATGCAATATTCAGCTCTCGACTCATTGAAAGAATTCAAAATCTTTCCCTACACTATTCTATGTGAGGGCCCTTCCTGTCTCTCTTCTATCGTTCCCCAATGGTGTCAGCACGTGTGACTTCCTAAGAAGTACTCACGTCAAATGGGTCGTTTAGCTTAAGGCTATGGAGCTACAGAGAGACCAGACTTCTGCTAGCTTTCGGAGAAGAAGGAGCATATTAGAGCAATATGCTCCTTCTTCTCCGAAAGCTAGCAGAAGTCTGGTCTCTCTGTCCCTGCGCATCATACAAAAAGATGGGATTCAACCAACATTACGTCACCATTTCATAAAAATTTCCATTAGACCTCTATGCAGTAGCTGGTTCTCTTTTAATTAATGATATCTTCTTCCAGTGGCCTTGGCTTCCAGACAGACCCGATACACAAGGCATCCTCCCTTCTCGCTTCCAGCTATCTTCAAAGACATTCCGGATCTCTCCTTAACTCTGAAAATAACGATGTGTATTCTTGCACCTGCAACAGGGTGAGAACATTCGAACTTCGAACACAACAATCATTTAATTATTTATTTCTCGAGAGCAAGGAGAATCACACATTAACTTTGGGCCTATATTTCAGGCAACTTAAACTAATCAAAACCAAAGGGGATGATGGACGGAGTGTTGACAATACAAGCACTCACCCCCAGTCAACTGATCTGGGTTTAATCCATCATCATTCTTTAGCTCACTCCGCCACCCCAGTTCAGACATGGCCATATGCAAATCAGTCTGACCCTGTGCCTCATGAGAACAGTCCAGCCCGAACTGCCAAGCCATGTCTTCCCTGGACCGGAAACAAGCATCCTGGGACCGGTTTCGGGCTCACAGCCCTCATCAGCCAGGCTATCTTGAATGCAGTGGCAAAGTGAGCAAGGGACCCACGTCTGGGCATACCCTGCCAACTTAGGGCAAACAAAGCAAAACCAAAGGGGATGATGGACGGAGTGTTGACAATACAAGCACTCACCCCCAGTCAACTGATCTGGGTTTAATCCATCATCATTCTTTAGCTCACTCCGCCACCCCAGTTCAGACATGGCCATATGCAAATCAGTCTGACCCTGTGCCTCATGGGAACAGTCCAGCCCGAACTGCCAAGCCATGTCTTCCCTGGACCGGAAACAAGCATCCTGGGACCGGTTTCGGGCTCACAGCCCTCATCAGTCAGGCTATCTTGAATCCAGTGGCAAAGTGAGCAAGGGACCCACATCTGGGCATACCCTGCCAACTTAGGGCAAACAAAGCAAAACCAAAGGGGATGATGGACGGAGTGTTGACAAAACAAGCACTCACCCCCAGTCAACTGATCTGGGTTTAATCCATCATCATTCTTTAGCTCACTCCGCCACCCCAGTTCAGACATGGCCATATGCAAATCAGTCTGACCCTGTGCCTCATGGGAACAGTCCAGCCCGAACTGCCAAGCCATGTCTTCCCTTGACCGGAAACAAGCATCCTGGGACCGGTTTCGGGCTCACAGCCCTCATCAGCCAGGCTATCTTGAATCCAGTGGCAAAGTGAACAAGGGACCCACGTCTGGGCATACCCTGCCAACTTAGGGCAAACAAAGCAATACCAAAGGGGATGATGGACGGAGTGTTGACTGGGGGTGAGTGCTTGCAATGTTCAACACTCCGTCCATCATCCCCTTTGGTTTTGCTATGTTCGCCCTCAGTTGGCAGGGTATGCCCAGACGTGGGTCCCTTGCTCACTTTGCCACTGGATTCAAGATAGCCTGGCTGATGACGGCTGTAAGCCAGAAACCGGTCCCAGGATGCTTGTTTCCGGTCCAGGGAAGACATGGCTTGGCAGTTCGGGCTGGACTGTTCCCATGAGGCACAGGGTCAGACTGATTTGCATATGGCCATGTCTGAACTGGGGTGGCGGAGTGAGCTAAAGAATGATGATGGATTAAACCCAGATCAGTTGACTGGGGGTGAGTGCTTGCAATGTTCAACACTCCGTCCATCATCCCCTTTGGTTTTGCTATGTTCGCCCTCAGTTGGCAGGGTATGCCCAGACGTGGGTCCCTGCTCACTTTGCCACTGGATTCAAGATAGCCTGGCTGATGACGGCTGTAAGCCAGAAACCGGTCCCAGGATGCTTGTTTCCGGTCCAGGGAAGACATGGCTTGGCAGTTCGGGCTGGACTGTTCCCATGAGGCACAGGGTCAGACTGATTTGCATATGGCCTTGTCTGAACTGGGGCGGCGGAGTGAGCTAAAGAATGATGTTGGATTAAACCCAGATCAGTTGACTGAGGGTGAGTGCTTGCAATGTTAAACACTCCGTCCATCATCCCCTTTGGTTTTGCTATGTTACGCCCTCAGTTGGCAGGGTATGCCCAGACGTGGGTCCCTTGCTCACTTTGCCACTGGATTCAAGATAGCCTGGCTGATGACGGCTGTAAGCCAGAAACCGGTCCCAGGATGCTTGTTTCCGGTCCAGGGAAGACATGGCTTGGCAGTTCGGGCTGGACTGTTCCCATGAGGCACAGGGTCAGACTGATTTGCAGATGGCCATGTCTGAACTGGGGTGGCGGAGTGAGCTAAAGAATGATGATGGATTAAACCCAGATCAGTTGACTGGGGGTGAGTGCTTGCAATGTTCAACACTCCGTCCATCATCCCCTTTGGTTTTGCTATGTTCGCCCTCAGTTGACAGGGTATGCCCAGACGTGGGTCCCTTGCTCACTTTGCCACTGGATTCAAGATAGCCTGGCTGATGATGGCTGTAAGCCAGAAACCGGTCCCAGGATACTTGTTTCCGGTCCAGGGAAGACATGGCTTGGCAGTTCGGGCTGGACTGTTCCCATTAGGCACAGGGTCAGACTGATTTGCATATGGCCATGTCTGAACTGGGGTGGCGGAGTGAGCTAAAGAATGATGATGGATTAAACCCAGATCAGTTGACTGGGGGCGAGTGCTTGCAATGTTCAACACTCCGTCCATCATCCCCTTTGGTTTTGCTATGTTCGCCCTCAGTTGGCAGGGTATGCCCAGACGTGGGTCCCTTGCTCACTTTGCCACTGGATTCAAGATAGCCTGGCTGATGACGGCTGTAAGCCAGAAACTGGTCCCAAGATGCTTGTTTCCGGTCCATGGAAGACATGGCTTGGCAGTTCGGGCTGGACTGTTCCCATGAGGCACAGGGTCAGACTGATTTGCCTATGGCCATGTCTGAACTAGGGTGGCGGAGTGAGCTAAAGAATGATGATGGATTAAACCCAGATCAGTTGACTGGGGGTGAGTGCTTTCAATGTTCAACACTCCGTCCATCATCCCCTTTGGTTTTGCTATGTTCGCCCTCAGTTGGCAGGGTATGCCCAGACGTGGGTCCCTTGCTCACTTTGCCACTGGATTCAAGATAGCCTGGCTGATGATGGCTGTAAGCCAGAAACCGGTCCCAGGATGCTTGTTTCCGGTCCAGGGAAGACATGGCTTGGCAGTTCGGGCTGGACTGTTCCCATGAGGCACAGGGTCAGACTGATTTGCATATGGCCATGTCTGAACTGGGGTGGCGGAGTGAGCTAAAGAATGATGATGGATTAAACCCAGATCAGTTGACTGGGGGTGAGTGCTTGCAATGTTCAACACTCCGTCCATCATCCCCTTTGGTTTTGCTATGTTCGCCCTCAGTTGGCAGGGTATGCCCAGACGTGGGTCCCTTGCTCACTTTGCCACTGGATTCAAGATAGCCTGGCTGATGACGGCTGTAAGCCAGAAACCGGTCCCAGGATGCTTGTTTCCGGTCCAGGGAAGACATGGCTTGGCAGTTCGGGCTGGACTGTTCCCATGAGGCACAGGGTCAGACTGATTTGCATATGGCCATGTCTGAACTTGGGTGGCGGAGTGAGCTAAAGAATGATGATGGATTAAACCCAGATCAGTTGACTGGGGGTGAGTGCTTGCAATGTTCAACACTCCATCCATCATCCCCTTTGGTTTTGCTATGTTCGCCCTCAGTTGGCAGGGTATGCCCAGACGTGGGTCCCTTGCTCACTTTGCCACTGGATTCAAGATAGCCTGGCTGATGACGGCTGTAAGCCAGAAACCGGTCCCAGGATGCTTGTTTCCGGTCCAGGGAAGACATGGCTTGGCAGTTCGGGCTGGACTGTTCCCATGAGGCACAGGGTCAGACTGATTTGCATATGGCCATGTCTGAACTGGGGTGGCGGAGTGAGCTAAAGAATGATGATGGATTAAACCCAGATCAGTTGACTGGGGGTGAGTGCTTGCAATGTTCAACACTCCGTCCATCATCCCCTTTGGTTTTGCTATGTTCGCCCTCAGTTGGCAGGGTATGCCCAGACGTGGGTCCCTTGCTCACTTTGCCACTGGATTCAAGATAGCCTGGCTGATGACGGCTGTAAGCCAGAAACCGGTCCCAGGATGCTTGTTTCCGGTCCAGGGAAGACATGGCTTGGCAGTTCGGGCTGGACTGTTCCCATGAGGCACAGGGTCAGACTGATTTGCATATGGCCATGTCTGAACTGGGGTGAAGGAGTGAGCTACAGAATGATGATGGATTAAACCCAGATCAGTTGACTGGGGGTGAGTGCTTGCAATGTTCAACACTCCGTCCATCATCCCCTTTGGTTTTGCTATGTTCGCCCTCAGTTGGCAGGGTATGCCCAGACGTGGGTCCCTTGCTCACTTTGCCACTGGATTCAAGATAGCCTGGCTGATGACGGCTGTAAGCCAGAAACCGGTCCCAGGATGCTTGTTTCCGGTCCAGGGAAGACATGGCTTGGCAGTTCGGGCTGGACTGTTCCCATGAGGCACAGGGTCAGACTGATTTGCATATGGCCATGTCTGAACTGGGGTGGCGGAGTGAGCTAAAGAATGATGATGGATTAAACCCAGATCAGTTGACTGGGGGTGAGTGCTTGCAATGTTCAACACTCCGTCCATCATCCCCTTTGGTTTTGCTATGTTCGCCCTCAGTTGGCAGGGTATGCCCAGACGTGGGTCCCTTGCTCACTTTGCCACTGGATTTAAGATAGCCTGGCTGATGACGGCTGTAAGCCAGAAACCGGTCCCAGGATGCTTGTTTCCGGTCCAGGGAAGACATGGCTTGGCAGTTCGGGCTGGACTGTTCCCATGAGGCACAGGGTCAGACTGATTTGCATATGGCCATGTCTGAACTGGGGTGGCGGAGTGAGCTAAAGAATGATGATGGATTAAACCCAGATCAGTTGACTGGGGGTGAGTGCTTGCAATGTTCAACACTCCGTCCATCATCCCCTTTGGTTTTGCTAACTTAAACTAATCACCATTACGATATATAAAATAATATTGTCCTGCACATTATGCATGGAGGAATCATAATACATACAAAATTCTACTTAAATGCGTTCACTAGTTTCAACATTAAACGATTCAATTAACGTTTCTTTATAATCAAAAACACTGCAAACAATATGAATACATGAGAGTGCGTTTAACCATGAGTATAGTGCACTCATACAAATAGAGTGCTATCAGCGCTCTATCAGGTCCTTCCCTGCATGCTCCCTTTATAGCTAGTGCCAGAAAACACTAGTCAGTAACCCCACCGTTTAGTGCTATTGACTTCTAAGCACTGTTTTTGGAATTAATCTTTAAACATTCGTATCTCAAGTTCTACTTATTGGATTTTTGTCATTTTGGTCTTGTTTTACCCAAATAAATATTTCTTATGTTTCTAAACTGGCGTGGAGTCTTTTCGTGGTGTTTTCACTGTTACTGTAATTGTAGTGTTGCACAAATACTTTACCCATTGTCTCTTAAGTTAAGCCTGGCTGCTCTGTGCTAAGCTACCAGAGTGTGAGTACAGGTTAATTTAGGGTGTATCTGACTAACCCTGACTAGGATTGTGGTCCCTACTTGGACAGGGTGCATAACTCTGCCAACTCGAGACTCAATTTCTAACAGTACCCAACAAAAAAGGACATGTGGTTGGCAGGAGCATGGTTTGGGGTGGGCAGAGTTAGGGAAATTTGTTTGGAGCTTGGAAAATTGAGGAATATTCTTGGTAGCATTTATGTATAGAAAGAATCATCTGCAACAACAACAACTTTGCACAGCCCTAAGCTATAGCATGCTGCAAATCCTAGATAATAAACAAATGCTAGACAATACAATAGGCCAATCACATGACACAACATTGAATTACAAAGTGTCACAATGCAACGCCACGCTCACATGGCATACACCAGTACATATGCACAGGTGGTATGACATCATGCTACTTCAGTAATATGTTGTGTGTTTGGAAGTGGTCTTTGAAGAGTGCATTCTTTTAAACTGGGTTCTTTAAAGTTGATCCTAGTTTAAAAAGGCCCAATGAACGGTCACAGGCCAAATAACTATGCTGGGAATTTATGGGATCCAGATGTGTTAAACATAAAGAAACACCACAATATCTCAATCAATCAATCAATTCATACTTTATTCGGTTTTCCAGATAAAACCTTAAAAGACATACATGCATCATAGAACTCCAACATGCATATAAAAAGAAAACGATACAATAAAATCGTTCTGTTTTCATCACCCTAATACCAGCACCGCCTGTAGAGAAGCAAGGTATTGAACCAGGCATTCAGTCCTACCTGATTTTCACCATATTTGTTTGGAGGCAGGAAGTGGACTGTTCTGTTGCCTGAACTAAAGTATTTTGAGGGCAGGCTACATTCAAGATCAGAGTTTTAAGGTAGAACAGGAAGCCAAGAAAGAGTGAAATAGTGGGCAACGGTGGACAATGTTGTACACTCCTTGTCCCATTCCTTGACACAGCAGTGTAGCGCAGGAAGGACAAGGAGACCAGCCCTAGCAATAGTCCTAATCTAGCAAGAGTAGACTGAAAAGAGAGGGTGTGGAGGCAGCAAGAGCAGGTTTAGCAGCAGCAGACCAGGTATTGAGAAGGGGCCCAGGAGATCAGGCCTCGCAACAGTATCAGACTAATAAGAACTCTCAGGGGCTAAATAAGAAACAACAGTTAAAAAGTTTGCTTGGTGAAAACTGCGAGATAGGAGGAAAAACTAAAATACCAAGCAACATGTAACAACATAAGGCACTCAAAACTTCACTGATAATATAGGAATCATCAACACTACCTCAATTTGCTAAAAAGCCATAATCTCTTTGAGAGCACTTGAAATTGTTTCCAGTGCTTTCAAAATGGTCCTAAAGTGCTGCTTTAAGAGCAGGGCTGCTTTTATGTTCTCCCAGGGATTGTTCGAGAGCACGCCAAAGCCTCCAGCCCTCTACACTTGACAAACATGTACCCATGTTTTGTGACTTGAAGATTTATTGGTAGATTGATAGGGTTTTGTACCTTCTGAGGGTTTTTTCTTTGCAGTTTTATACACTACTAACTTGACCCGAGGGCATTAGAACACTTTACAAGAGAACTAGACTATATTATACATTTTTTAGGCATGAAGCAATGAAATAATTTGCCCAGAATCACAAAATGTTGAGCCAAGGCTGGGATTGAAATGGGTTCTTTAGCTGCAAAGGCCGCAGCCTCAGCTGCAAGGCCACATCTCCTCATGGTTCATGGTTGGTATATAAAAGGAGGGCAACCTCTCTAGGTAGCCTGGCCTCTTGCTTTGGAAGGCTGTGTGCATGGTATATAACATTGAATTCTATAATATATATTATACCGGTTTGAATTCAAGGCCAGTAGCTTAAAATCCACAGGTAGTCACTTTCCAGGGAAAGACGTCCAGGAACCAGTGGTCACAGCTGGACAATTATTTTGTTTAGCAGTCTTTAGGGATTCAAGGAACCCTTATCAACAGAGTTAATAGCTTCCAAGGCAGCTGCGCCAAGGACCATAGGAAGGCAATTGTGAATCTCTTGTTCTGGGCTCACATTAGATCAATAGTGTTGGACTTTCAGCACTTCAAAGGTCTTTACAAAATCACAGGTATCTTCAGACATCCCCAGAGCCCACCATGGGGAAGATCTTGACTCCCTCTGCATGATGCCAAGCATGATGGAGGCAGCTAAGGCAGCTATGTCACAGGATAGGAATCTTATTAGGGCATGGAAGGACAAAGTTTTTTCTGTCACTTCAGAAACTTCAGAAGTCAAACAGGCAAGTCATCTTAGGCAGAACTGCGCTCCAGCTGGAGGCAGTGTGGCTACACATAGTTTCATGTCCTAATGACTGCAAAAGTTCCAATTGCCAAGTTTGAGGTCTAGTACAGATTCAACCTAGTACTGAATCATTAAATATCTTGGCGACTAGCCTATTCAGGAGGAAGAGAGTTTTGCTATCTTTTCCATATGTTGACATACTGAAAACCAGTCTTTTGCTAGATTTGAATGTGGGCTCCAGCTTTCAAGTCACTCAGCAACACAATGCCTTTTTTATGTATGCACGTAAATGTGGGATAAGGGCACAACAAAAGCATCCTACCTAGGGATGAAAGGATGAGTCACATATAATACCATCTCTCCTCTTGCATTTCTACACCTTTCCCTCTACACACCCCAGTTCTATTTGGTCAACAACTCAAATCCCAAGGCTGTAGCTAAAACCACACCACTGCCTGGGGCTGAAGTAGGGAAGCCTGGAACTCTGCTACTGTGTTCTCTCTTCAGTTGGTGTGATATACAGAATTAGGCCTGATGCAAATGCTCTAATGAGTATTGACTCTGTTGGCTCACTTTATGTGACTTGTTGGCACAAGATGTCAGCGTACAGAACGTAGATTCTGAATTACAGGTACATTCTGTGCTTTTTCATTCCAAGACAGACAACTACATGCCATTATTTGTTCAATTAGTGCAAATCTTAAAGCAGTGTTTTCATTCCGACAGCCAGAGGCCTCCTAACACCTTGTCATCCAGAGACCAGCTGATTCATTAAGGGTTACCCAATACAGGATATAATACTCCTATGTGCAACATTATATGAGACCTTCCCCCCAGCATATATTGAACATGAAGTACAACCAGCAAAAGAAACTGTGAGACTGTGGTGGCAAAGTAGGTATAAAATGAAAGCAGTAGCTAGTGCAAACCTAGTTCACCAACATGAACCTCAACCGAGCTGAATGCCAGAGTTCACCCAAGTTGCTCGGATTCACCCTGGGTACTGACCTCACCATAAAGGAACACATCGCCAAAAAAACCAAGACAGGTTGGCAACAGCTTTCTCTACTAAAAAAAGTGAAATGTTCTCCCAGAAAGCTCTGGAAAAAAGTAAAAATCAAGGCAACAGGGGCATTCTCCACCCATGCCACCTGTAAGACTGTGGCACAGCCACTCACCTGCAGTTCAGGTTGTCTGCAGGAGCGATGAACTGTCCTCGCTCCTCCTAGGCACCTCTCGGCACTACTGAACTCACTACAGGAGTCCCGGCAGGTGTCCCAAAAGGGAAGGGGAATGGGACGAGAAAAAGAGAGAGAACACTGCTACTCCACAAAGCCTGGTCCAGCCCAGCATCCTCGAGGGGATCTGTTTGCAGAGTAAGGTCGTCTTTTTGAGGACTTGCGTTTCTCTATAAAACAAGAAATGCAACAGATGAGTACAGAGACACTTCTGGGCCACCCAGGCGCACTCAACACAGAACGTTCATTATAAGCGAGTTATGTTAATCACCTGGTTCTCAAGAGGAACTGAGATACTCTCTTAGCCTTTCTCTGTAGGTTGCAGGAGAATACAATCCAAATATTAGTTCTCTAAGAACAATGCTGCCAAAAAGGAGTCACTGGCTATGATTAAGTGTCATCAACAGCCAGGTAAACGAATGGCACCTAGACATGTCGTTTCATTTGCACAAAACACCCATAAACAAATATTAACATCTAGGAACAGGCCCAAAGGGCTACATAAGTCAGTGTCATACAATATGATGATCAGAGGGGTAACAGGATGCTTCCATGCGCAAGGCGTGGTATCAAGTTCACAATATTCGTCTTAATATCAAAGTTCCATGCAAATAGTGTATAAACAAAACTCTCAGAAGTTGGAAATAAGTTCTAACATAAAATGACCCCAAGCGCTTGGCTGAATACAAATATAAAATGAGTTCAAACATAAAATGACTCCAAGCACTAAGCGTAATACAAATATGAAATTATTTCAAACATAAAATGACCCCAAGCGCTAAGCGTGAAACAAATCTGTAAATGCTATAGTCTTGAATCAAAAGTCACTTGTGCCAAATACCAGATGGCCAATTCACATGGCAAATATGTAAAGACGAGCCTTCCGATATCAACAGAAAATGTCAAAGTCACACAGCCTTTAACTTCACACGCAGCCTTAAAGCGCACTGCACTTAGCTGTCCGATGCTTGCTGCAGTCCTGGACCAGCGCGTGCTTCTGTCCAATGGTGGAGGAGGAAATCCTGAAGCGGTGATAGAAGCAGTCTCCAGTTGAAGCGGGAACCAGGAGATTAAGCCAAGCACTGACAGGTGCGAGGCTTGGGCTGTTATAGGCAGTTCAGTGGCAGTTAACCACACATTGCTAGCCACGCCCATAAGCATGCCAGGTGCCTCAGCCACACCCATAAGCATGGCAGGTACACTTGTCCAATAATGTGACACTATTGCTAGCACCCAAAAACAACAAGCATTGGCAAAACAAGCACTGGCACCAACAAACACAATAAAAAGAAACAAACATTGGCACTGGCGAGAAAAGGAAAAAAAAAAACAACTTAGTGGACATAAATGTGAGCAAGCAGGGACCCCTGAGGGTGCCGACATACCAGACAGGACGGGGAGCACCTGACACCACCCAGGATCTGGAAAAACAAACCTGTATGCATCAGAACTAGCTAAACCCTGCCAAAATTTAGAAAAAGATTGAAAAATCACCTCTTCAAAGAACACTGCATTGGAATGCAGTGACAGTCCACTTCTTTTTTTTTTAAAGTTTGAAAAGGTAAAATGTATTGAAAAGGTAAAATGTATTGAAAAGATATGCATATACTTTGGGAAATTATATATAAAAGATGCTCATTATGCATAGAAATGTTAACTGTTAAATACAAAGAATGTAAAACAATAAAATGAAAAGAGAAGAGAGAGAGAGAAAAAAAAAGAGAGAAATAATGTGCATATGCCATTGTTAAAAAAACTTCATAACTATATAACAATAATACAAAGATGCATAAATTGATAATGGCATCAATATATAGAACCAATAATAATGATGAAAAGAAATTCATGGAGGTTTAGGGACTTTTTCAATTCGAGGATTATGGATATATGCCGTACGAGCAGAGCAATTAAAAAAGTTTGTTATGGGCAACCATAAGAGATCTTTTTTAATAGCAAGAGTAATTGGATGAACATATGCTCTATCTAATCTATGATTATAACAGCTTCCATACCACCATGCCTGAAACATGCTTTTGTAATCTGCTGGAAAGCAATTGCAAGAAGTAAATTAATAATGTTAACAGCTTTAGACTGAGTTGCCCAATCGTCTGAAACTCTTCCAAGAAAAATATTGATAAAAGTAAACGGAATGTGTGTGCAAAAAATAGTGTTGCTCTTTTTCCAAACTTGTGACCAAAATGTAAATATGTGGACATTCAAATAACATATGCATAAGATCTACTGGGGTATGGGAACATGACCAGCATGTAAATGGGGTAGTAGGATCAATCTTATGTAGTGTAGTAGGAGTAATTAAGAGTCTACTATAAATAAAAAATAAAGTCTGTGTGGTGTTAGCTGCTCTAGAAAATTTCCTTATTTTATTCCAAATCTTATTCCAAATTGAAATTGAAAATGTAGTCTTTAAATCAGTTTCCAAAGAATGTTCCATCTCTGTTTTATCTCTAATATCTGATGGCACCATCAAATGTTTATATAATTGAGATGCAGAAGGGGATGTGTGCAGAATTTTGCTGATTCTGGATATTGGGGAAGAAGGAATGGAATTTTGAAGAAAAGTATTATATGAAGATTGAATTACTTGAATTAAGAATATGTATTTGGATTGATATGAAAAAGGAGAAGAAAAACGAGATTGAGCTACCGAAAACGGAATACAAACTTCATTCTGAAAAAGCTGATAAACCCATTTGAGACCCTTAATATACCAATTTTTCACCAAAATATTTTTATTATGTATCCTAATAAAATATTATGCCAAATTCATGACTGTAAAAATGTTTCCTTAGGAATCCTATTGGAGATAAATATAGATTGTAAAACCTTACACGTATTCTTAAAAATCGGAAGAGATAATGATGAAGGTCTAGACGTAAAAGATGAAAATTCCATAAAAGAAAAAGGTTAAAAAAACCTTTTTCAAGATCAGTCCATAAGGGAGAGTGGAAAGAATCGTCATGCTGTAACAAAAAAGAAGTTTGTTTAAGGAAAAGTTTTGTTTAAGGAAAAAGCTAAATGATATGTATGGAAATCTGGAAAATTAACCCCTCCCATATGCTTAGGTCTCTTGAGTTTTTGAAGAGACATTTGAGGTTTTTTATTGTACCATAATTTAGATAAAATGGAGTATAATTTCCTATATTGAGAGTGAGGGACATTCACAGGCATATTCGAAAGATAAAAAATATTTCTAAAAGATAAAAATAAAGGACCCCAGTGGGATGTAAATTAATTTAATACAGTATGCAACGTTTTAAAATTTAAAGATATAGTATCTTTAATGGAATCAGTGACCCACACTCCAAGATATTTAATTTTATCAAGATTCCAATGAAAGGAAGAAAAGCAAAATCTGTGGGAAAGCATAATCTATTTAGAGGAAGAATTTCATACTTTTCGGCATTCAACTTATAACCGGAGACAGATGCAAAATTATCAACCTCTAATCAAAAAACTGGTAAAGATGTCTGTGAAAAAATATCATCAGCGTAAACAGAATGTTTTAACTGTTTATCACCATAAAGAAAACCCATAATGTCAGGGTTTAGAACTAATTTTCATTGAAAAAGGTTCTAAAGCAAGAATAAATAATAAAGGGGAAAGAAGACAATCTTGCCATACAGCTCTCGAAAGGGGAAAACATGGAGACATAAGACCATTGGCTAATATAGAGGATTTAGGGGAAGAATGCAGCAAAGAGACATAATTAATAAATTTTGTGCCAAACCAGGAAAGTGTAGAAGAAATAAAAGGCCAACTGAATCTATCAAATGCCTTTTCTGCATCCAAAGACACCGCTGCTTAAGGAAATTTATAAGATCTAGACTTACTGAGGACATTAAAAAATATTCTAGTGTTATTAGAAAGATGCCGACCCTTAATAAAACCGCATTGTTCTTTCCCAATTAGCTGAGGTAAGAAATAATATAAACGGAGAGCAAGAATTTTTGCAAATATTTTATAATCTAAATTAATTAGGGAAATCGGAGGACAATTTTTACATAATGTATGATCCTTGTGATCTTTGGGGAGGAGACATAATAAAGTTTCTTGAAAAGAACCACTAGAGGATTGAATAGATATAAAATAGAGAAAAAGTTGGTGTAATTTTGGTAGGAGAAATCTGGAAAAATAAGAATAAAATTCTATGGTAAAACCATCAAGTCCTGGAGCCTTATCACGTTGAATCAAATGAATAGCATTAGAAATATCTTGAATTTGAATATCGGTATCTAGTGAGGAAAAATCTATGTTAGGAATGGAAGGATGAGAAATAGACAGTAAATAATTAACAGAATCTTGGTGACTAGGTTGAGATTCCGGAGTATGAAGAGTCTGAAAGAATTGAGTAAATTCAGAAAGTATATCTTCATTTTTATGAATAGTACTATTGGTAGAAGTTAAAAAGTGAATCAATTTTAATACGCTCTTTCCTAATCTAAAGATAATTAGCAAGAAGTTTTCCTGCTTTATTCTGACCGCCATTATATTTGGCACTAGATTTAAGTAGATAAGAATTAGCAATTTCTGTTGAAAGTTTATTAAATGCAAATTTAGCTTTGACTGATTCATCGAGAGCAGATTTGGAGTTAGTATTATAAAAGGAATGCTCTATTTGCTTAATACGTGAGGTGAGTGATTTTAAATTAATTGAGGATGATTTGCATTATTGGGCCACAAAAGAAATAATGAAATCTCTAGAAGCAGCTTTAAAAGTATCCCAAATAGTTTGAGGGGAAATGCCAGGAGTTTCATTTTCCAGAAAGAAAGTGTTGGCAAACCGCTGAAAACCTTGCATAAACTTGGGATCTATAAGAAGAGAGTTATTAAATCTCCATCTTCTATTACTGGGAGTAGGTGGAAGGAGATCTAAATCCATGGTGACTGGGGCATGATCCGAGATTAATATGGATACTATATCTGAATGTGTGAGATGTTGAGCAAGTGTTTTAGAAATAAACAGATAATCTATTCGGGATTGGGAAAAATGAGCAGGAGAAAAGAAAGTATACTCTTGAAGAGTCGGATTACATAATCTCTAAGCATCAACAAGAGATCTTTGAAGTATCGTAGATTTAAACTGGGAATGCACAAGTGAAGGAATAAATCGAGCCTTAGAACGTCTACCTATAATAGGATCAAAAACCGTGTTACAATCGCCACCTACTAATAAATAATCATCATTATACGCCTTCAATTTATATAACACTCGAGGCCAAAAAGATTTGTCTGGATTAGCAGGTGCACATAGGTTAACAATCGTTAAGGGGATTTTATCAACAAGTAGGGAAACTGAAACCCATCTACCCTCATCATCAGTGTCCTGAGCTATGAATTGTATATCAAGGCATTTATGACATAAGATAGCAACCCCATTACATTTCCCTGAATCCGGAGATACAAAAATATGACCCACCCATTATCTTTTGAGTTTACTCACTTCTTTGCATGAAATATGAATTTCTTGTAACAAATCAATGTCACCCTTTAAACTAGGAGAGCCTAAACCTTCAACGTTCCATGAAATAAATCTTAAAGCCATCTACAATACATTAAGAAGTTCAAAAGTTTAAAGCATTCTATAATAACTATTAAATTGCAAAAACAGCAGAGGATATAACTTTGAAAATGTAATAACATAGAAAAATAGATAGTATACGAAAAAGAAAATAATGTTGTAGAAAAAGAAGAAGAAAGAATAAAATGAATAGGAAAGAAGAATAGAATGAAAAAGGGCAACAACAATGGTTCGCAACACACACAAGACCAAGCCAGGCCAATCAAATTGACAAGTATACGGTGGCGGTCGGCCACGAAGGAGGCGCGACCGGAGCCACGATGCCAGCCGGAGAAGAGGACCAAACCCCAGATCCTTCCCTAAAAGACATAATGCTGGCGGTCAGAGACCTGAGGGGCGCCCTGGAACCAAAACTCGACTCCGTAACGGAGGAAGTTAAATTACTGAGGCAGACTTTCGTAAACTGACAGACAAAATGTCGGCAGCTGAAATAATCATTGGGGGTCTACAGTCTAAAACGAAGTGCCTGGAGGAACAAGTGTCATCACTAACAAAAAAGCAAACAGAAATCCTGGCCAGGATGGAAGATCAAGAAGGCAGAGAGCGCGGCAATAACATCTGGGTGCTAGGTGTCCCCGAGGGCATGGAGGGACAATCAGTGGACCTCTTTCTTTAAGATTTAATCCTCAACAAGCTTAAGCCTAAGCACCTTCTTCTCCGTGGAACGAGCGCACCGGCTGCTGGGACCCTGCCCGCGCCTGGGAGGTCCCCCCCCCCGCACAATCATATCTCACCTATTAAATTATAGGGACAGAGATGTGATCCTACAGGCAGCACGTAAGCATGGCGATCTGCAATAAGAAAATGCCACCATCCGATTCTTCCCCAACTTCACGCTCCAAGTCCAGCGACAACGATGCATCTTCGACGTAGTGAAGCGGACCCTCTGGGAGCAAAATGTGAAATACATGATGCTATTCTCAGCGAAACTTAAGGTTCTTTCTGAGGTGAAATCTTACTTCTTCACAACGCCGGAAGAGGCATGGGACTGGCTGGAGGGCTGGCGGACGGTCAGGCGGAAAGGAGGCAGAGCCCGGTCGCCATCCATGCAGAAGCAGGACTCAACACGACAAGGGGCTGGCTCCCCTCCTGGCGGCTCCGTCCAGCTGAAGAGATCAGATAAGTGACCTTTGGAGGGGACAATTATTGCTGTTTAGAACTTTTCTTTCTCGCTCTTTTCTGTTCGGGGGGCAGCGTGATTGCAATGTGAAATGAGATAATATGTGGTACGTTCAGCAGCGAAGAGTGAACCGCTGAAACAAAGACTTAAGACTCTTTCGCAGAATGCCTTAAAACCCACAAAGACTGTCAACCGTTATACTTTCATGGAAATAAAGTGGGGTCACTATTACCTCCGTCAGCCAATTAATCCCATCTGTGCTGGCGGCTTGTTCGCTACCCCCTAACAGCTGTTATTGTAACACATTACGAGCGACAGGCACTCTGCATGTAGGGGAGGTGGGAGGTTTCTAACTCACCTAGCAGGGATGCAAGGAGGGGGGAGTTGGGGAAACTGTTAATATTTTAGGTGTTGCTCAAGACAGATATAGTTGCTATAAGATGCATGTAGACGCTAAGTCGGCCAAGGGGGGGGCGCCTCACAATCGTAAACCGCCACCTCCACGACAATAGGTGATAACACCAGTATCCAAGCCTGGACCTGGAAAGTGAATGCGCTGGGGAACAAAATTAAACGTGCAATTGTTTTACAATATATCAAGCGGCATGCCCCAGACATGGTATTGCTACTGGAGACACACCTGAAAGGGAATCGCTATAAGGCCCTAGACCGTTTCGGATACAAACTGGTAGCTCATTCGGGATACTCAACAGACGCCCGCGGAGTGGGCATCCTGCAACACAACACATTGCTCCTCACCATAGACAAACCTGGTGCGATGATGCTGGCTGCTGTGTAGCAGTAGTGGGTAGATGGGAGGGGTGCTCGCTTGAACTCTGCTCATTCTATATACCGCCGAGACTACACTCAATCATCCTCCCGAAAATTAGCGCGCTTTAAGTGGGCCTTCCTACAGGCACTCTCTTAGCTGTAGAAGATGCCAACGCAGTGGTGGATCCCGAACTAGACCACTCCCATGCACAGGTAGGCCAGAGGAGGGAGCAGATCTATTTGAGTTTCCTGGCATCCATGGGTTTGATGGATCTCTGGAGAGTACACAACCCCCAGGAACGACAATATACATACTATTTGGTGCAACATAGTTCCTTCTCAAGAATTGATTACTTACTCACACATCACGACAGAGTGGGGGGCTTCACACAATTGACACATATGGCAAGGGGCATATCAGATCACTCCCCGGTGAGCGCCACTCTCCTGGGACCGACAGTTAACAGAGCAGCATACCCGAGAATCGATCACTGACAATTTAAAAACCCAGTCTTACGAAACAAACTTCATGAAGGGACTGAGCTGTACTTCAAAGAGAACATTGGATCTGTTGCATCACACCAGATTATATGGGAGGCCTTCAAAACTGTGCTGAGAGGTCAGGCTCTGGCACTGATAGGGGGAAAGAAAAAAGAGGAAGCTCTGCAAATAAAGACACTAGTACAGGAGATTCAGGCAATAGAAAAAGAGGAAATAACCAGAGGGAGCATAGACCAGCATCACAAATTAGCCTTATACCAGGATCTACGAGCCTTGGCCGAAAATGAGGTGCGGGCATACGTTCTAGCAACACAGCACCGATTGTAGGACGCAGGCCACATGGCCTCTAAGCTGTTAGCCTGGCTTGAAAAATGAGATAGGGATAGATCCTGGGTGGTCAATATAAGGGACACAACGGGGGCACTCCAGACGTCCAGCGCAGAAATAGCGAAGACCTTCGCTGCCTATTATAAAAGCTGATAAGCGAACACTCCGAGAGCGATTGTAAGGTGCTGCTCAGAGATTTCTCGTTACCGACATTGTCGGCTGACGCATGCGTGGCCCTAGACGCGGACCTTACAGAAGAAGAACTATCCACCGCCCTTGGGTCACTGAAATCAGAGAAGGCAACCGGTCTAAATGGACTACCGGTCGAGCTTTACAAATGTCTAGCCTCTAAAATAATACCACCACTTAAAAGTATGCTAGAGGAATCCAGGGAGGAGGGTCAATTGCCAGCAGACCAGCGCATGGCTACAATTGTAGTCATACACAAGCCAGGTAAACCCCCAGACCTATGCAGTTCCTACAGGCCAATCTCACTGCTAAACATGGAGGCAAAGGTGCTACTGAAAGCACTAGCCAATAGATTAGTGACAGTCATTTCCACCATCATCCATGTAGACCAATCGGGCTTCATGCCACACAGAAGTACTCGCCATAACCTACGACGACTCTACGGAGTCCTACACCTGACGAAAAATCTTTCACCTCAACAGACAACACTGATGGCGCTAGACGCCGCGATGGGTTTAATAGTATAGAATGGTCCTTCTTATTTGCCATACGTTCGAGGCTGGGCTTTGGCCCTATGTTTTGTGAATGGGTAACACTGCTCTACCAGGGCCCACTGGCCCGAGTGCGGGTCAAGGGCTCACTATCTAGACTCTTCCAGCTGCAGAAAGGCACCAGGCAGGGCTGCCCCTTGTCACCATTGTTGTTTGCCTTGGCAATGGAGCCATTGGGACATTGGATCAGGACGGATCAGTTAATCCAGGGCATCACGGCACCAGGGGGATGGGAAGAGTGCGTCTCCCTGTATGCAGACGACATAGTTCTATATCTCTCAAGGCCATACTACTCAATTGCAAGGTTCTGCACATTTTCGAGTTGTTTGGAAGCTATTCGGGTTACACTATTAATTGGACCAAGTCGGTAGTATTCCCTCTGTTGGGCCCCCCTCCGAAACTACCGGCGCGGTGTGAGGCCCAAATCACCGTAGATGGCTTCAAATACCTGGGCATTCAAATAACCCGAGATCATCATTTGTTTCTCCAGAGAAACCTCACCCCTCAACTAGATAGGCTCCATACTGACACACTACACTGGCGCACCTTGCCATGTCCTTAATGGGCAGAGCCGCCCTATACAAGAAGATGGTCCTACCACGCCTCCTATACATCCTGCAGAACACTCCATGCCTGGTCCCACCAACTTTCTTCAAGCGCATGGCACAAGAGCTCCATACATTGCTATGGCATGGAGGTAAAAAAAAAAAAAAATGTAAGTCCGTTTTTATATAGCGCAGCTACTCACCCTTACGGGTCTCAAGGCGCTGGGGGCCGGAGTGGAAATTAAGTGAGCTATTGCCCAGAGTCACATGGTGCTGAGCTGAGCTGCCGCCGGAGCCGGGGATCGAACCGTGAACCCTGTGCTCCGAAGTCAGCTGCCCTGGCTGCTGCGCCTAGGATAGCTTTACACAAACTGCAGAGAGGGGTGTACGAGGGTGGCCTAGCCATCCCAGACATCAGGCTATATTACTCGGCATCGCAACTCTTAGTTATAAACGAATGCGTATATGCAGACAGGGGGGAGCCGGCCTACAAAGTAGATCGAGATGCAATGCTGGGCGGAAACTATGAACCACTCCTCTACGCCCGCAAGACACGCCCGGAATGGCCAGCGCCTACAACAACCATGGTGACTTGTTGGTTTGAGGCTAACAGGTTCCTGAGATGGCAGGGAAGGCTGACTGGCATGACACTCTTGTGACTGGGAGACCAGTTGCGGGAGGTGGCCGCACTGGTGGGATTTAGGAGTTGGCGATTGATTAGAATTGAGCATCTCGGAGATGTGTGGAGAAATGGTGCACCTCTCCCCTTCGATGACCTACAACAGGAGTATAGCCTGTCATCGACCTAGAGATGTCCCTACCTAAGACTCACACACGCCACGTACAACGAGGTACAGCCATCCCAGATTACTCCCCTTTAGAGGACAGGCTACTGGTCGACCCCATCCCTGACAAAGGGACGTCAACAATATACCGAAAACTCATAAACAAAGCTCCAGATCCCCTGGTTTCCCTTCGTGGTGCCTGGGTAGACGACCTGGGCAACATAGAGGATGACGATTGGACAGAGGCCCTCCAAAGTCCCAGAGAAATCCGCAATCCGCACGCGATTTAGGCTGATACAATTCAAGATACTCCACTGCTCCTACTACCCACGTACACTCCTTCATACATGGGGAAAAGCACAAACAGCGCTGTGCATCAGAGGCTGCCAGCAGGAGGGCTCCTTTTTTCACATCCTATGGGAATGTCCCAAGATCAGCTTATTCTGGCAAAGAGTTACGATAATACTGTCAAGGGTAACGGGGGCGGAGGTCTCGATGGATGCCAGGTGGCTCTTTCTAATGATTCAGGGGGAGGAAGCCTGGCCGCGGCACACTAGGCTTTGGGTGTCATTGGCGGCGGGGGTCGCAAAACGAAACGTCGCCAGGCGCTGGGGAGCGCCCCTTCCCCGTCATTAGCAGATTGGGAAAAGGACTTAGATTGGTGTCAGCGAGCGGAATAGGTGGTCTACAAAAGTAGGTTGTGTGTAAAAAAATGGGAAAAATATGGTCTCCATGGAACAGATACAGAAATGCATAGAGAGGCCAGGGGCCTGTGAAGTTGTTCCATTTATTCTATAATGTATGACAATGTATCCGCTGCAAATTATCTCCTGGCCTTAGATAGAACTGCTAATTTAACACCATGCTTATTCTTGCGAAGATAGAGTTTGTCCCAATCCCCCACCTATGTCCTACTTTCATTATCAATCAATCGAACCGTGTACATGCATATAAGTTTCATAATGTACTGTCTTATGAGCTTGTTCAATAAAAAGAATTTTTAAAAAAGAATAGAATAAAAAAGGTAGAATAATGGAGTAAAATAGGAAAGAGACGTGATAAAAGAAATAATGTTAATAAAAGAGTCCTGAGAAAAAAGGCAGGGGAAAAGAGAAAAGAGACTGAGAAGAAGAATAAGGAAGAAAAAGACAAAATCCTTATACAAAATAGAAAGAGAAAAATCGACATACCAAAAAACATACACAAAAGTTGTGTGTTGTGGGGCCACATAAGGGAACGACACAACCGACCGGAGACCTCATGGCGGAGATGGGAGGGAGGAAACACACCATCCAGATGGACAAAGAATCACATTAAGTAGCTATAAAAACAGCACCTGACAAAAGAAAACATACGTTATATAAAAATCAACACAAAACAATATACATTACAAGCAACAAGTATATCTAACATTAAATGACATAAAATGAAACAGTAGATCTAGTAACTTCAATGTCTTCTTGTCTGCAACTATCTAGAAAACGTTGTAGTAAAGTAAGATCTTCATAAGTCGTGGTTTTCTTTTTATAAGTAATTCTGAAAAGGCAAGGCTGTTTAAGTCCAAATCTGGCATTAATGCTACAAAGCGCTGGTCTCATGTTCAAAAACGTCATCCTTCTATCTGCTGTCGCTTTAGCGTAGTCTTGAGAAAATAAAAGAGTGGAACCTTGCCAAGAATATTTTCCTCTGCTTTTGACAGCTTGCAGCACCTTCAACAGATCCATGTATTCTAAAAAATACAGAATAACACCTCTTGGCTTGCTAGATGAGGACACAGTTTGTGGACTATGGCCTAATCGATGAACTCTTTGAATGCTTAGAACTGGTGTATCCGGAAGACCATGAATCTTTGGAAGAAAGGACTGAAAAAAGGTGAGAGGAGCGGAGCCTTCTAGTCTCTCTGTCAATCCATAAATATGCAAGTTATTGCACCTGTTATGAATTTCAAGGTTCTCAACCTGTTTCTGAAGATGAGAGATTTGTAGTTGCATAGAAGGAACTTGACTTGCAACAGATTGAAAAGAGTCCATTCTACTCTCTATTTGTGTAACTTTACTCTCCATATTAGACCATTTATCGTCCAAATTATGAAGACGTATATAAGTTTCCTCCATGTATGGTCTAAGCGCTTGTATTTCCTCAAGAATTAATTAAATAGAGACAGGTGGAGGAGATATAGCTGGTGAAGGCGGGTCTTTTTTAACTCTTTTTCCTGAGGAAAGCGTCAAAGTAACAGCCAATTTGGTTGTGATTTTGGAAGTAGGAAGTGGGATATTTGAAGATGCCACATTTGTTGAAAGATGTGCCACCCCTTGTTCTGATTCCGCCATAGTCTCTTAAAGAACACTGAAAGGATTATAATCCACCACAGATGGAGGAGTAGAAGAGATGTTATCAGCACAGCGAACTGAATTTACCTCCCCAGGCACAAAAGAGCCAAAGAAGCAGCAAGCACTTAACACTGAATAGATGCCTCAAAAATGGTATCTTAGAAAAATAGTTGCTGCGCCTCTTTTATAAAATAATGGTTAAAGCAAATTTGCTGTAAGAGACAGATGTGGTAAAAATTAAAAGGAATATGACCTCAAAGAACCCACTCTGGAATAAGAACAGGAGTCATTACAGATGCCATTGAGGAGAATGACATTGCAGAATGTCATGCCAAATAGCAGGTTCCCCAATATTCTCAGCAGCAGGAGAAGGCCTAAAGACACTGTAGCATATAACATTTTGTGAAGAAATACTTCAGTTGCTTATGTGAGGCATAAAAAAACATAACCGCCATGAAAATCAAAAACAAAATGGCGGGCTCGAGTCCTGTTAAGAAATGCGCAGGCCCGATAAAAAGAAAATGCTGCTCACCGCCGGTGTGCACAAGAGGGAAAATGGCCGCGCATGGAAGCAGACACCTTCATAGTCGCCTAGAGCCAAGTGTAGATGGTGCCGGAAAAGACAAACAAGTCGGAAGGCGCTCGACTCCCCGAGCCGCCACGGAGCTTCACCAGATGGACGCCATTCCTATCGGCGCCATGCCACCGTGACAGTTCACTTCTGATCTCAAAGCCCAAATCCACCTCCAATAACTCGTTGACTGGATTTTTGCCATTGCCCTTGTACAGCGCTCTGTTGCTTTTTAGCTAGGTTTACAGTATACAAATACCTCATACATATACACATGATGCAGGTTGCAGTGCACCTGGCAAAATATGGTCATGGATTCAAGTTTGGGTGCAGGACTCAGCCCTAACATAGCCCTGCAAGAGCTCGCATTCCAGACAAGGAGAATCATCTGAGTGTCAGCACTGTGACCCCTCCCTTTGCACAATGAACCTCACTCCTGACTTTCAAGCAGACCCTGCAATCCAGTCAGGTCACACACAGCTCTGTCAATGCACTCTAGTTCTGACCAGACGCAAACTGCACCTTAGTACTACTTCTGACCTACACCAGCCCAAGTTCTCTCACGCACTTTCACACACACAAACACACACACAAACATAAACGCATGCACATGTTTGAACACTCTGCTCATTGAAACACCATTGTACTATCCACTCTCACTTGCAGCACCCCCACTACTCAGTCACGTAACATGCTATTAGTGCACCCTAGTCCTGACCTACGCACTCCATGTCACTTCAGTCCTTCATGCAAGACACACAGCTCTTCCATTACACTCACATTTACACTTTACCAGTAGAAGACCCAGCTGAGTCTCTCTCTCTCTCCTTGCACACAAAAGCACATACACACGCTTCTGCTGATACACTAATCTCTGCCCACTACCAGTCCCTGTTATTTCACACTTGAAGTATGGCTCCACCAGAGCTCTTTAGTAATGACCTGCAACCTTGGGTGTTTCAGTGTTTATGCTAATGCAATCATTCCCCAGGCACACATATTATTGTTACCTCTGCTAGCCATGCTGTGGTGCCTCACAAGAAGCTTTTCCAAAGTCTCCTGACATGCAGCACCCCCTACTTTTCTAGTCCTTATTGACATACACACAGGTACACTACCAATACACACGAAGCCCAAACTGAGAAGCCATTCATTTAGCTATTGATGACAGAAAAACGAATAATTTTGCCAATGCACTCAGTTCTGAAATGCTGAGAGCTGTTTCAGCCATTGTGACACACACAGATACTTGTGCACACACACATACAGACAACACTCATGCGTACACACACTCACATAACACATGTATTTGTAAATGCGCTTGTTCACCATGTTGGTATCTTGGCTGTGAGTAACATATGTTTACTGTTACCAGACTCAATGATATTCATTTGATCAACTTCAATAGGATTAAAGGCTGAGTAGACTCACCGAGATTCAAACCTGTGACCATGAGATGAAACACAAATTCCTGCACCACAAACACACTCATGTGCTCATAGTTATGTACACACTTGTTTACATGCATGCTCTCACGTGCAGATACACTCATGTGCACACTTACTCACAGATGTACACACTCATGTGCACAACACTCACATGCGAATACATACACAAACTGATTTTAACACACATTTACATGTACACACTCAAGTGTGCACACTAACACTAGTAGGAACCTAAGCACTTGCCAGTAACCTCCAGTTCCTGCTTGTTCCAGCCTGATCCAGTTGCAGCCTTTTTACCATATGACACTGCCGGTGCACGGGTTTTCCCACTTGGGTTTTCCCGCTCACCGTTCTTCCAGCCAACAGAAGCCCCGCCCACCCCAGGACCAACTTAATGCAGGCCACAGCGCGACCGCATTAGTAGGCACCTGAGCACCTAGTATGTCACTTGCCAGTAGCCTGCAATTCCTGCTTGTTCCAGCCAGATCCAGTTGCCACCTTTTGACCAAGTGACAATGCCACTGCCTTCATTTTACCGCTCACCGTTCTTTCCACCAACAGAATTCCAGAAACCCCAGGACCTACTTTATGCGGGCTGCAGTGCAACTTCATGTGGACCCATTTCTGGTGCACCAAAGGCGTGCCAATTGCTAAGGGGCATCAAAGTCAAGCCCGTCTGCACCCGTCCATGCCTGGAATGCACTCACCGGCAGGAACCCCGGAACAACGACCATCCAAAGCAACACAACAACCACAGCAGCAGCCACCGCTGGAGCCAACGAATGCCGCCACTACTCCTCAACCATCCTCCGCAACCTCAACTACACACACGAGCAAACAAGCTGCTGCTGCGCCTAGCCCAGCACCACAGTAGGACCTTTCTCCTGCACCCATTACAATTTCACCTGCGACACCTGAGACACTGAGACCACCACCTCCAAACAACCGACACTTGCCACCACCACCCCACACCAACTGTCCGCCATGCTCCTCAACGTCCAATACCTTGGCAAACACTCCACCAAAATCTGGGACATCCTCAACAGCAGCACACCCGACCTTCTCTTCCTGACCTAAACACAGCTCAACCCAGCCTCCAACCTGAACATTGCCACAGCCATCCTGCTAACCTACAAAATTATGCACCAGGACCGAACCTACAAACCAGATGGAGGACTCGCGCTCAGCTACAAAAACATGATTGACTGCACCACCTCCATGGACTTGGACACCAACCTCATGGAACACCTCCACTTCAAAATTCAAACCCTAACCTTAAGGAAACTCTCGCCTACCATCCCCGGGCACCTGAACGGAATTTGCAAACACATTTCAGACTTCATTGCTCCCCCTCTCTATCAGATCAACCAAATACATTCTCCTCGGGGACCTCAATTTCCAACGTGGAAGACACCACAGACCCTCACTCCACGGCCCTCCTGGACAGCCTCAGCAACCTCTGACTCACCCAGCTCGTTCAAGGACCAAAACACACAGCAGGCCACACCTTCAATCCTATTTTCTCCTCTAACAACAGGATCACCACCACCCACACAACCCCGCTCACATGGAACGACCACTACATCATACATTTCAAGATACCCGCCCACCAAGCCAACCCAATGGAAACACCCAAAGGACCATCAAGACACTGGGTGCAAAATATCTGAAGAAAACTATACCAAGACCCTACAGAAATTCCCACCCAACCACACCAGGAACCTCGATGTCAACAACACAAGTTCTTCAATAAATGACTCACTGACTGCTCCAACCGCACCCCTCCGACCAGAAACGAGACCTATAAAACCAATAAATTACCCAGCTGGTACACGAACGACGTCAGGGAGTCCAAGCGCCACTGCAAACAACTTGAGAGAAAATGGAGACTGGACAAAAACACCACCGCAAAATCCACATACAAAGCTGCCCTCAACCTCTACTACCATCAACTGCGAGATGCAAAGAAAAAGGCCTTAACTCTCAGATTCAAACTCCAATAACGGCAAAGAACTCTTTACCATCGTCAAGAATTTCTTCAATCCCGCAGCTCCCAACAACGACATAATCCCATCCAAAGCACTCTAACGGCATCTCAAACTTCTTCAAACAAACGATTGCCAAGATCTACAACACATCGACCCGCAGCATACTGATATTAACTCCCCCAACCAGTTGGACACCTCTTTCATCACCAAACCGCAGTTCAGTAACTGGAGACTCTCTCGAACGAAGAAATCATCGCCCTGATGAATACCACCCAATCAGAAACCCACTCAGAACCATGCCCCAACTTCATATACAACCTTGGAAGAACCATCATCTCCCCTGCACTCACCACTATACTCAACAACTCCATAACCACGGCACCTTCACTTCTTGCTGGAAAAAGGCAGAAGTCAGTGCCCTATTGGAGAAACCAACAGTGTACTCCAATACCGTCAGCAGCTACAGGTCCATCTCGCTCCTGCCTTTTACAGCTAAAGTCATGGAGAAAGCCATCAATACCCAACTTGCAGACCACCTATAACTCCATCAACTCCTAGACAGCTCTCAATCAGGCCTTCCGACCAACCACAGCACAGAGACAGCCCTCATTGCGGCCACTGATGACATCAGAAGCATCCTCGACTGAGGAGATTCGGCCTTACTCATCCTCCTCGACCTCTCAATACTGTCTCCCACAAGTCACTCATCAGAAAGATTCAGCATTTGTGTATCTGCATACCGGCCCACAAGTGGATATCCTCCTTCCTCACGGACAGAACTCAATGAGTTAGACTTCCCTTCTACACCTCGGAACCCAAGAAACTCATCTGCGGATTCCCTCAAGGATCGTTGCTCAGCCCAACACTCTTCAACGTCTACATCACTCCCTTCGCGGACATCATCAGAGCCCACGGCATCAACACAGTATTCTATGCCAACAACACACAGCTCATCCTCTCCCTTACCGACTCAACCAGCACCGCCAAAGCAAACTTCACAAACTGCATGACCAACATCTTGGCTTGGATGAAAAACAACTGCCTTCAGCTCAACACAGACAAAACTGAAATTCTAATCTTCGGCAACAACCACACCTCCTGGGATGCCTCTTGGTGGCCCTCCAAACTTGGCCCTCCACCCAGCCCTGTGGACCATGTCAAGAACCTTGGGATCATCCTGGACACCATCCTCTCCATGAGCAGATGGATCAATGCTGTCTCCTCATCATGTTTCCACATCCTGCGAATGCTACACAAGATTTTCAAGTGGATCCCACTGAACATCAGACGAAGGGTCACCCAGGCTCTTATCATAAATAGACTTTGTTAGGGAAACACGTTCTACATCGTAATCCCAGCCCATATCCTATGCCAACTCCAAACCACCAAGAACGCCACCGCCAGACTCATCCTGAACCTCCCTCGAACTAATCACATTTCTCCTCACCTCAACAATCTTCATTGGCTCCCAGTTCAGGAAGGATGTAAGTTCATGCTACTCACCCACGCCCATAAAGCTCTCCACAACACTGGTCCAGCTTACCTCAACGCCTGCCTCAACTTCTACCAACCCGCCAGACACCTTCGATATGCATCCTAGGCAAGAGCACACCCCTCTCGCATCAATAAGACCAGAAGCAGAGGACTCTCCTCACACCTCGCAGTTAAGACCTGGAAGGACCTTCCAAAACACCTCGGAACCTCTCACTCCCTCATGGACTTCCAAAGGAACAGCTCTTCCAGACAAAATAGGCTTGATCTCCTACTCCTCCCTCAGTCCTGCCCTTATCAGTGCCTGGATACCCTCACAGGTGATTAACCACGCTCTACAAATTCACATAACATAACACTCATCTACACACACAGGACCAGATTTATCAAGGTTTTGCATCTCCCTTGTGCCACGGAGGGCGACTCAAAACCTATATTGAAATTTACCATGCTCACAGAGGCACGCTGTGTTGCCAAACATGCCTTGGTAAAGCTTGTGTAATGCAAGGCAGAGCAAGTCGCTTCCTTGCGTTACACTGCACTTGGAAGGCGTTATATGGGTGATGCGTGGGTATTCCCACATCCACCCATGTATTCTGAAGTATTCCCAGATTTGCCAACACTGGTAGACCTGGGAATGCATCAGAATAGTACACCTTCCCGATAGAGGTGTGAGGAGGAGAACTATTCTTATTTCTCCTCGTTGTTTCCTGTTTCTAAGAATTGTTTACTAGCAGGAAGGTATCCCTTCCTGCACCAAAACAATCCTGGCTATAACGCAGGCACCCTTGCACCACAGCGCAAGAGTGCCTGCATTGTTATTAGGCTGCACTGAGTGTGTCAGTGCATGGAGAAGACAAGAATGTGCCATATCTTGATAGTTAGGGCTCCTTCCTTCCCTCTCCCTTTCACACAGCAGAGTGCAGCAAGGTGTTTTTCTGCATTGCATGAAAAAAATCACAAATCTGGGCCAAACCTTTTTGCTTTAACTTTATCTCTGAGAGCAGAACAGCAGATCTTCTTTGCATCCACAAGTACCCTGAGGCAGGCTCACATTGCTTGAAAGTAGCATGGGACTCATGGAGGTGGACACACAACTGAATGTTGGATCCACAGGGTGCAGGAAGGAGTAAGGGCCTGATTAATATTTTGATGGATAGCCTGCCGCTCTGCCATGCGGATGGAGTAAATTACTTTGTCCCCATGGCGGAGGGACCACCCAACAAATTTATGAATGACTGCCAAGCAGGAAGTGACGGCTGCTCTAGATCCGGTGCAGGGCTGCGTCAGCATCACGCAAACCTGCACCACATCGTTTTCCAACCAAACAGATTTTCTTTTTTGAAAATACTAAAAAACAGAAATGCTCTCTTTGCCATGGGAGACAGTAAAATAATGGGTACATGTCTGCCTATCCGTGCAGACATGCAGACGTTTGACTATGGGGGTGCATTTAAATCTGGCGGGTGGGTGGTAAGTATACTGAGTCGCCATTGCGATGGACGGAGTATACATATCGCCAATCTTTAAACCGGGCCAAAAGTCTTGCACTTTTTAAATCGGAGTCTGCCTTTCTGACTCCTGTCTGCACGTAGCATTCAAGTATTTCAGTGCGGGTTGGAAGGAGAGTTGACCCGATCAAGCAGGGAAGTTTTGCGGCTGACCCCAACATTTTCTGTAATACATTGCATCGGGTCACTGAGATCACACACACAGGGGCCAGTAAGTGCACAGTACCTTTTTCCGATGTTGTGACGGGGCCCAGGACAGGGCCCAGCCACAACATCGTGTTCTGCAGCCAGGGGAAAAGTCAATAGTTGACTTGACCCGACCAGTCAGTCAGCTATTACATGTAAACCGACTCACTGTAAACATTGGGGAGAGGGGGGTGTTCCAACCCACAGACCCCCGTGAAGATACGCTGCCTTCCCATAAATGCAAATTCGTCTGCATAAGAACCGACCACAGAGAAGCTCATAGAGCAAAACCATGGAAGGCATATCTTTCTTGGTCTCCATCTGAAGCCACGAAACTCCAACGACTTTCTGATCCCATTAACAGATTCATCTGCTGCATCAGGCTGATATCCCTGCATCTTTTATCATTTTCTTCAAATGGAAGAAATGTAACCGAAAACGAGAGACATTTAAAGATGCAAAGCCTCATGACCAGAGCCACCTTGGAGGGAGTAAATCTGACTGAGACATCTTCTTTACCATACATCTCTACTTCAGCCCAATTACAGCATTAATTAGAGGGCTCGAGTTAATATATCCTTATTAGTTATGTGTCCTTTGTGTGAACACTGTGGGCCCGATTCACAAAAGTAATCTGAGACAAAATCCTAACTTTACGACTTTCGGTATTCACAAAAGGCATTTAGGAATTTTGGAACTGAAATGTATCACTGCCATATTACTCGTGCTTCGCATGGTATTATGTTAGCATTTATGTAGCTATTTCATAAATAACTCCTATTGTATATGTATGCAATCAATATGTGTAGACGTTGTGCGAATTAAGGTTAGCTTCTGTGCCGCCATTTTCCTGTCAGTAGGCGCCATCTTGTATTATGATCGAAACTGCTACTTGATTATTTACGAGAAATGGTCCCTGGTAATTTTTGTTTCTTCATGCTCAGCTTTGGCTCCTTTTACTAGCAAGTGTTCTCATTAACGCATGCCTTTCCCGTTAGATAGAGGCCTTCTCCCACCTGTCTTGTGGGGAGGATAAGCCAGACGACCTTGGGCAGTAGATAGCTTGTGCCTGGCTGAGGAATCAAAACCTATGCTCTGTACCCCCATTGTATTGCAACTTTTACCAGTGTTTTTCCATAGTAGGCGGGTCTTTGTGGGCTCCGCAACCTACATAATGTAACTTTATGCTGGTTAGAGTCAGTCCCTCGACAGCCATCCCATAGGGCTGGTCAGACTGGACTCCACTGCAGTGTACTCTGTGAATAAACCAGTTTGATTACATTCTCTACTGCTTCATCGACTCTTCATTTCTTGGAAGGCTAGTGGAGGTCGAGAGTGACCCGAGTGACCCTATTTGGGCCACTTCCTTCAGTTGGCGCCCGAACAGGGACTCCACCAGGTGACCCATCTCGTCCGTAGTCGGGTTGTGGAGGTCGGGGTTGCGTCCGGTCGGATGGGCGGATCGGGGAACCCCACACGACCGATCTTGGTTCTCGCGGCTGCCCCGCCTGTCTGATCGGGCAGCTCTTCGTCTGGTGGTCATCTCGGCTGGGGTCCTGAAAAAGCGAAACCCTTGGATCTGACCGTTTGGTCCGAAGAGTCGGCAGTGGAGAATAATCTTGTTTTGACCTGTGTGCACCAGGTGAGTTCGTCTTGATTCTTGGTAAAATATGGCGCCATCTTGGTTTACTTGGTGGTCTGCGGACCCTTGTGATACGGAGCGTTTTTGAACATTCAGCCAGGCCACTTGTTGAATTTGGCTTATTCTTGAAAAGGCCTGGTGCTAGAGCCTATCTTGTCTTGGTACAGTCTGCGGACTGTCTTGTCTTGGTGCAGTCTGAGGACTGACTTGTTTTGGTGCAGTTGGTGGACTGCTCTTGAAGGTTCATGTCTGTGTGTGTTTTGTTTGTGTGTGAGTGTGTGTTGGTTGTGTGAACAGTGAATGTGTCTGATGTTAGGATGCCTTGTTGGAGTAAAATGTGGTGTCTGGGGTGCCGCTGTTGTTCTGTTGAACATCGGCTGGAGGAGAGGCAGCCTGCGCCTCCAGAAGGCACTCCGAATTTTGATATGTACGTGAAGCACGGTATTGGCCCTATTATGTTTCGTACGTTATGGCAGAAGTGTACGAGGGACAATACTGAGCTTCAGTGGCCACTGGAAGGTACCTTTGATGAACAGAAACGGAATTACTTGCAGGACAAATTGTTTGCTAGAAGAAGTAGGCAGTCGATGTTTGACACTTTACAGGTGTGGCAGAAGGAAGCTAAGCAGAGGCGTATACGGGCTGAGAAGGAATCTAGGAAAAATGGAATGCAGACAGTAGTTCAGAAAGCTATAGCTTATGATAGAGAGCAAACGGAAAAACGTATTGAGTGTGCTGATAGGAATTTTCGACTACAATGTAATAAGTCCTATGTTGTTCGAGAGGATGATGACCCCTTTGTGGAGGAATTGTTGGAAGCTCGCCCACCACCTCCCTATGCCCCACAGAGAATATACCCTGTTGTTCCGTCATCCCAGTCTCCCGCTTCTCCTCCGCCTCTCTCCGGTCTTTCCGCGGACTTGACTGTTTCGGCTCCAACCCCGCCTGTCTCCCCCCTGGTTTCGCAAGCTACGAGTGTGGTGACTGCAGGTACCCCTGTAGTGTCTGCTATTCCTGCTCATGTTTCTTCTTCTTCTTTTACACCTACAACACAGTCATTGCTAACGTTGTTACCTGTGTCCTCATCTCTTGTGTCTTCTCCAGATATGTCATCTTCGGTGTTGTGCAGTGTTGGGACACCGATGCGTGGGGCGGACGATGGGAATTGGGCGGCAGCACGGGAACGAATGGGGCTGTTGCTGATTCGGTCGGATGTGGGGCACGAGGAGAAAAAGACGGTAGCTGATCAAGCTGCATAGTGGGCACGGAGTCCGATCTATAGTGTAGAGGATGTGTGGAGTGTGTTGAAAGATTTTGAGCCGTTTGTACAGCAGCATGCTCTCAAGCATATGTCGGCTTCATTAATAGGGTTGTGGGAACAGTGTTTCAGAGATGCGGCACCACAAATAATATATGACATCCGCGACCGTGTGTACGCTGCTGATATGGCCCCTAATGATGCTTTTTAGTAATGTTGCGACGATGATTGGTTATCGAGGTAGGCTGCATCAGAATTCACCGACGATTGCGTCCCAATTCCCGATGAGGGAGGTGCATCCTATCTTCCATCCTGAGATCCCAGAACGGCGTAATGCGCAGGATGTTGTTGTTCAACCACGGGTGGAGACCCGTTTTCAGGAACAATGGGTTTACACTCTGTGAAAAGGAGTGAGGTGTTAGCCCTTAAGAGTCAGTTGCCAGACCCTAGGAAAAATCCAACTGCATATTACAAAGAATTAATGGAGGCCGCCTCATCGACAGTGATGACGCTGGCCGATATAGAGATGTTTTTTGGGTTGTTAGTACCAGTGGATATATGGAGGCAGATGCATACGCAGGATCACAGGGTGGAACTGGGTGACTCTTGGGATGAAATTAAGGCATGGGATAAGGAGCAAAAGCCCGGTGAGAAACCAAGGGCTGAGATTTTGGCTTTTCCAAGTCGTATCATTACTTATATGCATTCTCTTATCCCACCCAGAAGAGTAGATTGGGATAAGCTGACAGCATGTCGTCAGAAGAAGGAGGAGAGTGTGTCTGATTTTTTAACTCGGTTTGAAGGGGTGTTCTTGGATTTCAGTGGGCAAGATTTGTCGGTAGTAGGTGGTGTCCGTTTATTTGTTAACAGGTTTGTTACGAACTTGCTTCCAGAGATCGTGGCTCGGTTACAGGCTTCTGAGAGCACTTGGACTACCTCCTCCCCTTCGGTGATATTGAGTATGGCTCAGTACTATGAGCATCGAGAGAATGAGGAAAAGGACAGGGTAGAAAAGAAGAGTAAGGATTTGAAAACGAAAGTACTGATGCAGCAGGTTGCAAGGGGGTCTGGAAGAGGACGAGGTGCTGGTCAGGCTCATAGGTCGCGTGGTGCTGGTTGAGGCAACGTACCTTTGGGGCTGAATCAGTGTGCGTATTGTAAAAAGGAGGGACATTGGCGGAGTGAGTGTCCGGAGTTGTTGCAGAAAGTTGCGGTACCCAGAGGTCGGGGTTCAAGCGGGCGCGGCCGTGGTGAGATTGGTCGGGATGAGGGTCAGGCTGGTGCATCCTCGTGGGGCGTTCTGATGAGAACTATTTAGATGACCCCCGGGGAGGCAGTATTATCATGATGATTATGATATGGATGAGGTCACAGGGGTGTCCTACGGCTAGGACAGCCAGGGACAGGGAGGGGGACCAGTTCAAATTCCTGTAGATCAGCTTGGTCCTTATGTCACAGCAGATTTACATGGTTCGGCACAGAAATTTTTGGTGGATACAGGTGCACTGAATAGCTCTGTTTCTCATTCAGGGTCCCCGGGGCAGCCCTGTCTGGCCGCAATAATCTTTCAGTAGGTTTTTCAGGCGTACCGGTTGTGAGCCCCATTTCCCGACCCCTGGCTTTGACTATTGGTCCTTTTACTGTGGACTCGCCATTCCTGTTGACGACGAATTGTGGGGAGAATTTATTGGGATTAGATTTGCAAAAAGTTGCATGCTACAATTTATTGTTCCCCAGATGGTGTTTACATGATTCTTGGACCCGATATGGTCAATGTAAAACAGTGTTTGGCGAAGGATGCACCGCTTCCTGTTGAATTTAAGGATGTGCCGTCCTCCTTGTGGGCAACAGGGGATACGGATGTAGGGTTGTTGTAGATAACACCAGTTTCTATTACAGTGAAGGATAATACTGTGCTTCCTCGTATCCCTCAGTACAAAATATCGCAAGCTGGGGAACGGGCTTTGTTGCAGATTATACAGGATTTGATCAAGTCGGGGGTGGTTAAGGAGACAGTAGCAAACGTGTGCAATAGCCCTATTCTTCCTATTCTTAAGAAGGTACCTTTGGATTCCCCTGATGCACATCCTGATGTCTATCGCTTTGTGATCGATTTGCGGGAGGTCAATAAGATCGTCATCCCTCAGTTTCCGGTAGTTCCGGACATCACTTCTCTTTTAACAATGATTCCTTCCACAGCCCAATTCTTTTCTGTGATTGACTTGAAAAATGCTTTCTTTAGTATTCCCATCCATCCAGACAGCAGGTACCAATTTGGCTTCGCCTTGGCTGGCAGGAGCTTTCAATTCTGTCGAGCTCCTCAGGGGTATACTGAAAGTCCCAGTATCTATAGTCAAGCCTTGAAAAGTCAGTTGGATTCCGTCTCTCTTCCCACAGGTAATGTATTATTGCAATATATGGACGACCTTCTGGTAGCCTCCGATACTGAAGAGGGTTGTAGGGAGGCCACGGTCAAATTATTATTGCATTTGGCGCATCATGGACATAAAGTGTCCCTTTCTAAGTTTCAATATTGTCGACAGGAGGTCACCTATTTAGGTCACCTACTGTCGAAAAAGGGTGCCTGTCCCTGTGACTCAGAGGGATGTGCGTGCTTTCATAGGCATCAACTCGTATTGTTGTCATTGGATACCCGGCTACTCTTTATTAACAAAACCCCTGCTTCGCTTAATAACCAAAGATGTGCATGAACCCTTGCCTTGGACGCATGAATGTCAGCATGCTTTTGAACAATTAAAAGTTGCACTTTGCTCTGCACCTGTGCTTGCTACGCCTGACTACCAGAAGCATTTCGTGTTGTACGTATATTAAATGGCTGGGTGTGCGCTTTCTGTGTTAACACAAGCCTTTGGAGGTAAGCAGAGGCCGTGTGCTTATTTCTCTGCTATTCTTGACCCTGTCGCCAGAGCCCTCCCGAGTTGTTTAAGAGCCGCTGAAGCTGCGGCGGTCTCTATTCGACAGTCGGCAGGGCTCGTCCTTAATCATGATCTCACAGTAATGGTACCTCATGCTGTGGATGTACTTTTGAACAAGACAAAGATGCAGCACCTCACCAGTGCTCGTCTGACTGGTTATGAATTGACTTTATTTGCACCTCATGTTACTATCAAAAGATGTGCCACACTGAACCCAGCCTCATTACTACCCCTCCCTTCGGAAGATGAGGACAAAGATGTCCATGATTGTCTATTCCGCACTGAAGAAGAGACGAAGGGACGGGTAGACTTGACTGACGTTCCCTTATCTGACCCGCAAGGGGAACTATATGTCGATGGCTCTTGTTTCAAATTGTCAGATGGCACCACTACAGCAGCGTATGCCATTACCACGCTGCATACTGTAGTTGAGACATCACATGTCCCTTACCAATCAGCGCAGGCTGCGGAGCTGGTAGCCCTTTTGCGAGCATGTGAGTTGAGTGAAGGACTAGCTGTCAATATTTATACTGACAGCCAGAATGCCTACGGAGTGGCCCATAATTTTGGACGACTCTGGGGAGAGAGAGGATTCTTGACTTCACATGGCACCAGGATCCAGCATGGCCCGTTAATAGAAAGGCTTTTAACAGCCTTGACCCTTCCTAAACGATTGACAATAGTGAAGTGTAGTGCCCATAAAGCGATTACTGATGATGTGGGAAGGGGAAATGCGTTATAGATAGCTAAAGATAGCTAAAGAGACGGCCAGGTCGAAGATGAAGAAAATTTTTGTGGCAGGCCCTGCTAGCTGGGTACCAGAAGTTACTATGTTTGAGGATACACTGGATAGTGTTAAAGAAATGCAGAGTGAGGCCACAATTGAGGAGTTGGCAGTGTGGCAGGAGAGTACAGGACGCCTAGATGACGAGGGGTGCTGGACTGACAAATCCGAAAAGCAAAGATGGACGTTACCAGATGCATATCTATTTCCTGTAGATACAATGGCACATGGTCCAGCTCATATTAGTGCAATGGGGATATGCAAGCTATTGGATCCTGTGTGGCAAAATGACAATATCCCAAAAGTTGCTGCTCATTTAGTAAAATACTGTATGGTTTGTTTGAAGCATAATCCTGGAAAAGGTACCCCTAAACCTTCTGGTAATTTTGCCCCACCTTCTTTTCCTTTCGAGGTTCTCCAGATGGATTATATCGAAACGGAACGAGTCAATCATTTGAAATATGTACTAGTGGTCATCTGTGCATTTAGTAAATGGATTGAGGCTTACCCTACTAAAGAGAACACAGCCATAGCAATGGCAAAGGCTCTTATTAAGGAGTTTTTCCCGCGCTTTGGTTTGCCCCGTTTGATTTGGAGTGACAATGGAAGTCATTTTAATTCGAAGGTGATCCAGTTGGTGTGCGACGGTCTGCACATCATGCAAAACTTTCATGCAGCAAATCATCCCCAGTCAGCAGGTTTAGTTGAGAAGTACAATGGTACGCTCAAGCTAAAGTTGGCAAAGATTAAGGAAAGTACTGAATTGCAGTGGCCAGATGCATTACCCCTTGCTCTATTGTCTACTTGAGTGACAGCCCATTCTAGGACAGGATTATCTCCTTATGAGGTGGTCTTTGGCGGTCCTGAAAATGTGTGGGGCGTCCCTAGGCCCAAGAGATTCTCTGAAATTGATTACCCCCTGCTTGTAGATTATTTGTATGAATTGACTAAAAGTTTGCGTTCTATTCACCAACAGATACATGAAGCTTTGCCACCAGCGCCTGAGGGGCCCTGGCACACCATACAGCTTGGGGATTTAGTTTTGATAAAAAACTACCAGAGAGGAGAGTGTTTGGAGCCGCGATGGAAAGGACTCCTCCACGTCCTCCTTGCAACGAGGACCGCCGTGAAGGTGGATGGCCGGAAGAATTGGATTCATTCATCACCTTGTCGGCGAGTCCCACTACCTCTCCCCTACGATAAGTGGGTGCTTGAAGGGATAGGGGACCACGAGACGGAGAAGGTTCCACGTTTTGTCCCTTTCTCAGACGCCCACCTGATGTGGGCGCAGACGGAGGAGGAGAATGATGCTGCTCTGAATGCGGCAGTCCCCCAGAAATAAGGCTGCCCAGGCCTCCTCTTCATCTGGTCCACAGGAGCCTGAGTCTCAGTCCCGACCCCTCCTGAATTTCAGATTCTTTTCCGTGATGAGACAGTGCCTGGAGTAGCAAGGTACAATTTGCGTCCTCGACGGAAGGACAGTGCACCAAAAGAAAAGTGAGTGTAGTAGGGATGGACTTCATGGATAAGAATAGTGAAAATGCCCCTTGTTCATGTTTTTCATATTAGAATAGGGACAAGAAGATTGCTGTACTGCCCGTGACGCAGGACCGGATCAGTTGAGGGTGTCTCCCAAAGGAGGGAGAGTGACCTATCCTGAGAACAGTGAACGTTTGCAGACGGGCTGCAACAGTGTAGCGCCACCGTGAAGTGCTCAATACCACCACCGAGGGATGGACAATAGAAGCCTGTCAGGGAGGATTGTGATGGACCCTGGTCTTTTGATGTTTTTCTTTTTTTTGTTCTTTCCATGGTCGGCTCCATTACATGATCTCTCTCTCTCTCTGATGATTTCTATTCGTAATTTGGTAGTAAATATGTATCTGTTTGGTCGTTCCATTGCAGAATATGAGCGGTTTTCTGCTGCCCTGCGACCGGGGCTAGTAGGTTGCTCAGAAAGAAGATGTTTTATGTTGTTTTTATATTGTTATTCATATTGGTAGGAGGGGGGGTGTTTTGGGTATTGGAGTGTTATGATAATACCCCATTGTGTGTCCTATATCAGATTGTGCCTTCGGATCGTGACAAGAGAGCAATGCAAAGTAATGTCTTTTTATACACGCGCAGGAAATTTTTCGGAGATAGCACAGCTTGTTATCCCACTGATTCTGTTACAAGTTTATGGACTGCTTATCCATTGTCATTAGTGAATTATACATACATTCGTCCACCCCATTTTGTAGAAGTAAAAGGCGACTTTGGTTGGGATATCCTGGCCCCTGCTTGTACTATAGAAAACCGAGAGGGACAGGGTACCCAGGTTGTACCCCTAATATGTATTGTGACAATTTGTATATGGAAAGGCAAAATATCACTCTAACAGGTTGGCACTATCAAGATTTGACAGTTACACGAGAGGCAGGTTATTATCCCGCATGTTGCCCAATACTAAATAGTACTGACACTTACTTGTATGTGAACTGTTCTGGACTAATATTGTTCAAAAATACAATGTCATTAGTCAGGAAAGATGATCCAAGCACAAAGGGAATGAATACCAGATATGCTCCGGTAGATTATCAGGGTCCGCTTTATGCACACCCAGGTTTCTATTTCTTGTCTAATGGTACCTACTCCAATACCTACAATGGCACCGAGGATGTGTCTTTGGGAATGGTGTTACCTCTTGGAATACCTTGCAAGTATAGTAAAGCAAATACGAGATGGGTTAAAAGAACGTTGACCAAAGAATTTTGTGAAGGTGTTACAGATCTAGAGGTTAACAACTATAGCAATGGTATCACTTTTGGATATATCCTTTCTTCCATTATTACGTTTGGTGGTACCGCTATGGCCAGGGGTGAAAGAGCTAGAGAATATTTTGGGTGCACATTGCAGATCCTGTCTAACTCTACAGTAGCAGCTTTACGTGACATCACCACCCAGTTAGAAAGTATGCGCATATACTCTGAGCAAACGAGATATGCAGTTGATTTTATTTTAGCTAAGAGCGGTGGTGCATGTGCAGTAGTAGGAGATCAGTGTGTAGTTGGTATCACAAACATGGAAAGGAATATCACCCAACATATTTTAGACATCCTGGAAAATGTACGCGGAATGGAGAGTGGTAACCTGAGTTGGTCCTTGTTCTGTGGGTGGGGTTGGATTCTAGAAAAGGTGATATATTTCATTGTACTTCTGATTTGTTGCTGTGTTTTGATTCAGTGTCTTCCTTTATGTTGCTCGTACTGTGCTACTTACCTCTCTCCTAAAAAGATTTCAGTTCACGATACTAATGCGACAATAATGTATCAAAAGGAGTTCGATACCCTTATGCAGATTGACGAAGGTGTTTTTGGTTCAACCACTTCTCTTGCAGGTTCAGCTCCTGATATTAAGTGTACTGATAATGTTTAGTGTTATTCTCCTTATGCTTTCTGCTGAATGACATTCCAGATGATATTTTTGGTCATCAACGATCCACTACCTGATGTTCTTTTGTATGTTGGTTATGCATATATATATATATATATATATATATATATTATTGCTCCACTGCACTTTACCAGGAAGCACTCGCAGGCGGGTGCTGGCGTCGCGGAAGTGCACCGCGATTACATCGAAGCTCCTCCGTTTCTCCGTTTCACAGAACAGAAGCCAGCACTCACGGGGAAATATTGCAAAAATCTTTATTGCTGTAAGCAACAAACAAACGCGTTTCGGCGCAGCGCCTTCGTCGGTGTTACTGACGTGCGCGCTGCAGCCAATTTAAAAAAAATCATTTACAAAGACATAAACAGAGGACTCCCATTACCATTTCTCTTTTTAGGCGCCATTTTAGCCTAGTCATTATTCCAAATCTCTAGTTTATAAATACCATTATACTTTATATTGCCAACATTGTGTAAATCATATTACCGTTTATCTGTTTAAGTTTAACAATTGTTTAACCCTAATCATGCCGTATATCGGCTAAATCATCGGTTTTACAAAACAAAACAAAATTTGGCAATAAATGACCCAATTTTCGCCGTATATCGGCTTCACTTTCATTTTCATATATATTATCATTATTGCTTCCTAGAAGTCATGATTTTATGCTATAATCTTTACATTTGCATCATTCACTTTATGCACTTTTGAACATTATTAAGCCGTTTATCGGCTTTTTTTTTTTAGTAGCCACCAATTAAAGATGCACTGCCAATTCTTCCCCGCTGTTCATGCCCCTAGGGAATTTGGTTTGCAGATCGATAATATATCGAGACTCTAATCTCTGCAATTTCTGGATTCTGTTTCCACCTCTTGAATGGGTGGCCACAGAATCCAGACCAAAATATTCCACCAAATCCCTATTACTATTATGCATGGTTGCGAAGTGTCTGGCAACTGGATAAGTTTCATCTTTTTTCGTAATGGCCCGCATATGTTCTAAAATGCGGACCTTGACTGGATGTATAGTGCTGCCTATATATCTTAGTCCACAAGGACATACTAGGCAATAGACTACATGTGTGGTGTTGCAGGTGATAAACTTCATTATTCTCTTTTGTTTTTTAGTGTCTGGAATTCCATATGCCAGAACTCGCTTGCTTTTACTGCAAGCCTTGCACTTTCCACACGGAAAAAACCCCTTCATATCTTTAATGGTACAGTTTTCTGTGGCTCTTTACCCATGTGACTATGTACTAGCATGTCCTTTATAGATCTTGCTTTTTTAAAAGTTATTCTTGGAGAATATAGGCAGGCACTGTATAGATGCGTAAGCCTCGTGGTATCCTATTCACGTCAATATAATTCTGAAGGGAGGTAGCCTCCCACCATTTACGCATCTCCCTTTCATACATCCTTTCCAGTTTGGTGAATTTCATGTGCAAATTACTGGTGACTTTAAAAGTGCTGGTTGAACTTGATTGTCCAGCCTCCAAGCTTTTTTTGAAAATGCCTATGGCTGCTTCGCGACGTGTTGATTCACAGAACATCTTATCCACTTCTTTGTTCCCAATTACAGCCGTATATTTGAAGCAATTCCCCTATCGTCTTGCCGCATTCACACCGATACAGCAGTTAAATAGAATGAAAACTGCTTACCGGTATCCGGGTAGTGACTCCCTGTTCCTCAATAGAGTTGCACGGTGTCCATTCCCGATATCCGTTATCCTTATGTGCTGCGGCGGTGCCTCCTTGAAAATATTATTGCTCCACTGCACTTTACCAGGAAGCACTCGCAGGCGGGTGCTGGCGTCGCGGAAGTGCACCGCGATTACATCGAAGCTCCTCCGTTTCTCCGTTTCACAGAACAGAAGCCAGCACTCACGGGGAAATATTGCAAAAATCTTTATTGCTGTAAGCAACAAACAAACGCGTTTCGGCGTAGCGCCTTCGTCGGTGTTACTGACGTGCGCTCTGCAGCCAATTTTTAAAAAAGCATTTACAAAGACATAAACAGAGGACTCCCATTACCATTTCTCTTTTTAGGCGCCATTTTAGCCTAGTCATTATTCCAAATCTCTAGTTTATAAATACCATTATACTTTATATTGCCAACATTGTGTAAATCATATTACCGTTTATCTGTTTAAGTTTAACAATTGTTTAACCCTAATCATGCCGTATATCGGCTAAATCATCGGTTTTACAAAACAAAACAAAATTTGGCAATAAATGACCCAATTTTCGCCGTATATCGGCTTCATTTTCATATATATTATCATTATTGCTTCCTAGAAGTCATGATTTTATGCTATAATCTTTACATTTGCATCATTCACTTTATGCACTTTTGAACATCATTAAGCCGTTTATCGGCTTTTTTTTTAGTTGCCACCAATCAAAGATGCACTACCAATTCTTCCCCGCTGTTCATGCCCCTAGGGAATTTGGTTTGGAGATCGATAATATATCGAGACTCTAATCTCCGAAATTTCTGGATTCTGTTTCCACCTCTTGAATGGGCGGCCACAGAATCCAGACCAAAATATTCCACCAAATCCCTATTACTATTATGCATGGTTACGAAGTGTCTGGCAACTGGATAAGTTTCATCTTTTTTCGTAATGGCCCGCATATGTTCTAAAATGCGGACCTTGACTGGATGTATAGTGCTGCCTATATATCTTAGTCCACAAGGACATACTAGGCAATAGACTACATGTGTGGTGTTGCAGGTGATAAACTTCATTATTCTCTTTTGTTTTTTAGTGTCTGGAATTCCATATGCCAGAACTCGCTTGCTTTTACTGCAAGCCTTGCACTTTCCACACAGAAAAAACCCCTTCATATCTTTAATGGTACCAGTTTTCTGTGGCTCTTTACCCATGTGACTATGTACTAGCATGTCCTTTATAGATCTTGCTTTTTTAAAAGTTATTCTTGGAGAATATAGGCAGGCACTGTATAGATGCGTAAGTCTCGTGGTATCCTATCCACGTCAATATAATTCTGAAGGGAGGTAGCCTCCCACCATTTATGCATCTCCCTTTCATACATCCTTTCCAGTTTGGTGAATTTCATGTGCAAATTACTGGTGACTTTAAAAGTGCTGGTTGAACTTGATTGTCCAGCCTCCAAGCGTTTTTTGAAAATGCCTATGGCTGCTTCGCGACGTGTTGATTCACAGAACATCTTATCCACTTCTGTGTTCCCAATTACAGCCGTATATTTGAAGCAATTCCCCTATCGTCTTGCCGCATTCACACCGATACAGCAGTTAAATAGAATGAAAACTGCTTACCAGTATCCGGGTAGTGACTCCCTGTTCCTCAATAGAGTTGCACGGTGTCCATTCCCGATATCCGTTATCCTTATGTGCTGCGGCGGTGCCTCCTTGAAAATATTATTGCTCCACTGCACTTTACCAGGAAGCACTCGCAGGCGGGTGCTGGCGTCGCGGAAGTGCACCGCGATGACATCGAATCTCCTCCGTTTCTCCGTTTCACAGAACAGAAGCCAGCACTCACGGGGAAATATTGCAAAAATCTTTATTGCTGTAAGCAACAAACAAACGCGTTTCGGCGTAGCGCATTCGTCGGTGTTACTGACGTGCGCGCTGCAGCCAATTTTTAAAAAAGCATTTACAAAGACATAAACAGAGGACTCCCATTACCATTTCTCTTTTTAGGCGCCATTTTAGCCTAGTCATTATTCCAAATCTCTAGTTTATAAATACCATTACACTTTATATTGCCAACATTGTGTAAATCATATTACCGTTTATCTGTTTAAGTTTTACAATTGTTTAACCCTAATCATGCCGTATATCGGCTAAATCATCGGTTTTACAAAACAAAACAAAATTTGGCAATAAATGACCCAATTTTCGCCGTATATCGGCTTCATTTTCATTTTCATATATATTATCATTATTGCTTCCTAGAAGTCATGATTTTATGCTATAATCTTTACATTTGCATCATTCACTTTATGCACTTTTGAACTTCATTAAGCCGTTTATCGGCTCTTTTTTTAGTAGCCACCAATTAAAGATGCAGCCAATTCTTCCCCGCTGTTCATGCCCCTAGGGAATTTGGTTTGGAGATCGATAATATATCGAGACTCTAATCTCCGCAATTTCTGGATTCTGTTTCCACCTCTTGAATGGGCGGCCACAGAATCCAGACCAAAATATTCCACCAAATCCCTATTACTATTATGCATGGTTGCGAAGTGTCTGGCAACTGGATAAGTTTCATCTTTTTTCGTAATGGCCCGCATATGTTCTAAAATGCGGACCTTGACTGGATGTATAGTGCTGCCTATATATCTTAGTCCACAAGGACATACTAGGCAATAGACTACATGTGTGGTGTTGCAGGTGATAAACTTCATTATTCTCTTTTGTTTTTTAGTGTCTGGAATTCCATATGCCAGAACTCGCTTGCTTTTACTGCAAGCCTTGCACTTTCCACACGGAAAAAACCCCTTCATATCTTTAATGGTACCAGTTTTCTGTGGCTCTTTACCCATGTGACTATGTACTAGCATGTCCTTTATAGATCTTGCTTTTTTAAAGTTATTCTTGGAGAATATAGGCAGGCACTGTATAGATGCGTAAGCCTCGTGGTATCCTATCCACGTCAATATAATTCTGAAGGGAGGTAGCCTCCCACCATTTACGCATCTCCCTTTCATACATCCTTTCCAGTTTGGTGAATTTCATGTGCAAATTACTGGTGACTTTAAAAGTGCTGGTTAAACTTGATTGTCCAGCCTAAAAGCGTTTTTTGAAAATGCCTATGGCTGCTTCGCGACGTGTTGATTCACAGAACATCTTATCCACTTCTGTGTTCCCAATTACAGCCGTATATTTGAAGCAATTCCCCTATCGTCTTGCCGCATTCACACCGATACAGCAGTTAAATAGAATGAAAACTGCTTACCGGTATCCGGGTAGTGACTCCCTGTTCCTCAATAGAGTTGCACGGTGTCCATTCCCGATATCCGTTATCCTTATGTGCTGCGGCGGTGCCTCCTTGAAAATATTATTGCTCCACTGCACTTTACCAGGAAGCACTCGCAGGCGGGTGCTGGCGTCGCGGAAGTGCACCGCGATGACATCGAAGCTCCTCCGTTTCTCCGTTTCACAGAACAGAAGCCAGCACTCACGGGGAAATATTGCAAAAATCTTTATTGCTGTAAGCAACAAACAAACGCGTTTCGGCGTAGCGCCTTCGTCGGTGTTACTGACGTGCGCGCTGCAGCCAATTTTTAAAAAAGCATTTACAAAGACATAAACAGAGGACTCCCATTACCATTTCTCTTTTTAGGCGCCATTTTAGCCTAGTCATTATTCCAAATCTCTAGTTTATAAATACCATTATACTTTATATTGCCAACATTGTGTAAATCATATTACCGTTTATCTGTTTAAGTTTAACAATTGTTTAACCCTAATCATGCCGTATATCGGCTAAATCATCGGTTTTACAAAACAAAACAAAATTTGGCAATAAATGACCCAATTTTCGCCGTATATCGGCTTCATTTTCATTTTCATATATATTATCATTATTGCTTCCTAGAAGTCATGATTTTATGCTACAATCTTTACATTTGCATCATTCACTTTATGCACTTTTGAACTTCATTAAGCCGTTTATCGGCTTTTTTTTTAGTAGCCACCAATCAAAGATGCACTGCCAATTCTTCCCCTCTGTTCATGCCCCTAGGGAATTTGGTTTGGAGATCGATAATATATCGAGACTCTAATCTCCGCAATTTCTGGATTCTGTTTCCACCTCTTGAATGGGCGGCCACAGAATCCAGACCAAAATATTCCACCAAATCCCTTTTACTATTATGCATGGTTGCGAAGTGTCTGGCAACTGGATAAGTTTCATCTTTTTTCGTAATGGCCCGCATATGTTCTAAAATGCGGACCTTGACTGGATGTATAGTGCTGCCTATATATCTTAGTCCACAAGGACATACTAGGCAATAGACTACATGTGTGGTGTTGCAGGTGATAAACTTCATTATTCTCTTTTGTTTTTTAGTGTCTGGAATTCCATATGCCAGAACTCGCTTGCTTTTACTGCAAGCCTTGCACTTTCCACACGGAAAAAACCCCTTCATATCTTTAATGGTACCAGTTTTCTGTGGCTCTTTACCCATGTGACTATGTACTAGCATGTCCTTTATAGATCCTGCTTTTTTAAAAGTTATTCTTGGAGAATATAGGCAGGCACTGTATAGATGCATAAGCCTCGTAGTATCCTATCCACGTCAATATAATTCTGAAGGGAGGTAGCCTCCCACCATTTACGCATCTCCCTTTCATACATCCTTTCCAGTTTGGTGAATTTCATGTGCAAATTACTGGTGACTTTAAAAGTGCTGGTTGAACTTGATTGTCCAGCCTCCAAGCGTTTTTAGAAAATGCCTATGGCTGCTTCGCGACGTGTTGATTCACAGAACATCTTATCCACTTCTGTGTTCCCAATTACAGCCGTATATTTGAAGCAATTCCCCTATCGTCTTGCCGCATTCACACCGATACAGCAGTTAAATAGAATGAAAACTGCTTACCGGTATCCGGGTAGTGACTCCCTGTTCCTCAATAGAGTTGCACGGTGTCCATTCCCGATATCCGTTATCCTTATGTGCTGCGGCGGTGCCTCCTTGAAAATATTATTGCTCCACTGCACTTTACCAGGAAGCACTCGCAGGCGGGTGCTGGCGTCGCGGAAGTTTACCGCGATGACATCGAAGCTCCTCCGTTTCACAGAACAGAAGCCAGCACTCACGGGGAAATATTGCAAAAATCTGTATTGCTGTAAGCAACAAACAAACGCGTTTCGGCGTAGCGCCTTCGTCGGTGTTACTGACGTGCGCGCTGCAGCCAATTTTTAAAAAAGCATTTACAAAGACATAAACAGAGGACTCCCATTACCATTTCTCTTTTTAGACGCCATTTTAGCCTAGTCATTATTCCAAATCTCTAGTTTATAAATACCATTATACTTTATATTGCCAACATTGTGTAAATCATATTACCGTTTATCTGTTTAAGTTTAACAATTGTTTAACCCTAATCATGCCGTATATCGGCTAAATCATCGGTTTTACAAAACAAAACAAAATTTGGCAATAAATGACCCAATTTTCGCCGTATATCGGCTTCATTTTCATTTTCATATATATTATCATTATTGCTTCCTAGAAGTCATGATTTTATGCTATAATCTTTACATTTGCATCATTCACTTTATGCACTTTTGAACATCATTAAGCCGTTTATCGGCTTTTTTAAAAAGAAATTTTAGTAGCCACCAATCAAAGATGCACTGCCAATTCTTCCCCGCTGTTCATGCCCCTAGGGAATTTGGTTTGGAGATCGATAATATATCGAGACTCTAATCTCCGCAATTTCTGGATTCTGTTTCCACCTCTTGAATGGGCGGCCACAGAATCCAGACCAAAATATTCCACCAAATCCCTATTACTATTATGCATGGTTGCGAAGTGTCTGGCAACTGGATAAGTTTCATCTTTTTCGTAATGGCCCGCATATGTTCTAAAATGCGGACCTTGACTGGATGTATAGTGCTGCCTATATATCTTAGTCCACAAGGACATACTAGGCAATAGACTACATGTGTGGTGTTGCAGGTGATAAACTTCATCATTCTCTTTTGTTTTTTAGTGTCTGGAATTCCATATGCGAGAACTCGCTTGCTTTTACTGCAAGCCTTGCACTTTCCACACGGAAAAAACCCCTTCATATCTTTAATGGTACCAGTTTTCTGTGGCTCTTTACCCATGTGACTATGTACTAGCATGTCCTTTATAGATCTTGCTTTTTTAAAAGTTATTCTTGGAGAATATAGGCAGGCACTGTATAGATGCGTAAGCCTCGTGGTATCCTATCCACGTCAATATAATTCTGAAGGGAGGTAGCCTCCCACCATTTACGCATCTCCCTTTCATACATCCTTTCCAGTTTGGTGAATTTCATGTGCAAATTACTGGTGACTTTAAAAGTGCTGGTTGAACTTGATTGTCCAGCCTCCAAGCGTTTTTTGAAAATGCCTATGGCTGCTTCGCGACGTGTTGATACACAGAACATCTTATCCACTTCTGTGTTCCCAATTACAGCCGTATATTTGAAGCAATTCCCCTATTGTCTTGCCGCATTCACACCGATACAGCAGTTAAATAGAATGAAAACTGCTTACCGGTATCCGGGTAGTGACTCCCTGTTCCTCAATAGAGTTGCACGGTGTCCATTCCCGATATCCGTTATCCTTATGTGCTGTGGCGGTGCCTCCTTGAAAATATTATTGCTCCACTGCACTTTACCAGGAAGCACTCGCAGGCGGGTGCTGGCATCGCGGAAGTGTACCGCGATTACATCGAAGCTCCTCTGTTTCTCCGTTTCACAGAACAGAAGCCAGCACTCACGGGGAAATATTGCAAAAATCTTTATTGCTGTAAGCAACAAACAAACGCGTTTCGGCGTAGCGCCTTCGTCGGTGTTACTGACGTGCGCGCTGCAGCCAATTTTAAAAAAAGCATTTACAAAGACATAAACAGAGGACTCCCATTACCATTTCTCTTTTTAGGCGCCATTTTAGCCTAGTCATTATTCCAAATCTCTGGTTTATAAATACCATTATACTTTATATTGCCAACATTGTGTAAATCATATTACCGTTTATCTGTTTAAGTTTAACAATTGTTTAACCCTAATCATGCCGTATATCGGCTAAATCATCGGTTTTACAAAACAAAACAAAATTTGGCAATAAATGACCCAATTTTCGCCGTATATCGGCTTCATTTTCATTTTCATATATATTATCATTATTGCGTCCTAGAAGTCATGATTTTATGCTATAATCTTTACATTTGCATCATTCACTTTATGCACTTTTGAACATCATTAAGCCGTTTATCGGCTTTTTTTTTAGTAGCCACCAATCAAAGATGCACTGCCAATTCTTCCCCGCTGTTCATGCCCCTAGGGAATTTGGTTTGGAGATCGATAATATATCGAGACTCTAATCTCCGCAATTTCTGGATTCTGTTTCCACCTCTTGAATGGGCGGCCACAGAATCCAGACCAAAATATTCCACCAAATCCCTATTACTATTATGCATGGTTGCGAAGTGTCTGGCAACTGGATAAGTTTCATCTTTTTTCGTAATGGCCCGCATATGTTCTAAAATGCGGACCTTGACTGGATGTATAGTGCTGCCTATATATCTTAGTCCACAAGGACATACTAGGCAATAGACTACATGTGTGGTGTTGCAGGTGATAAACTTCATTATTCTCTTTTGTTTTTTAGTGTCTGGAATTCCATATGCCAGAACTCGCTTGCTTTTACTGCAAGCCTTGCACTTTCCACACGGAAAAACCCCTTCATATCTTTAATGGTACCAGTTTTCTGTGGCTCTTTACCCATGTGACTATGTACTAGCATGTCCTTTATAGATCTTGCTTTTTTAAAAGTTATTCTTGGAGAATATAGGCAGGCACTGTATAGATGCGTAAGCCTCGTGGTATCCTATCCACGTCAATATAATTCTGAAGGGAGGTAGCCTCCCACCATTTACGCATCTCCCTTTCATACATCCTTTCCAGTTTGGTGAATTTCATGTGCAAATTACTGGTGACTTTAAAAGTGCTGGTTGAACTGGATTGTCCAGCCTCCAAGCGTTTTTTGAAAATGCCTATGGCTGCTTCGCGACGTGTTGATTTACAGAACATCTTATCCACTTCTGTGTTCCCAATTACAGCCGTATATTTGAAGCAATTCCCCTATCGTCTTGCCGCATTCACACCGATACAGCAGTTAAATAGAATGAAAACTGCTTACCGGTATCCGGGTAGTGACTCCCTGTTCCTCAATAGAGTTGCACGGTGTCCATTCCCGATATCCGTTATCCTTATGTGCTGCGGCGGTGCCTCCTTGAAAATATTATTGCTCCACTGCACTTTACCAGGAAGCACTCGCAGGCGGGTGCTGGCGTCGCGGAAGTGCACCGCGATTACATCGAAGCTCCTCCGTTTCTCCGTTTCACAGAACAGAAGCCTGCACTCACGGGGAAATATTGCAAAAATCTTTATTGCTGTAAGCAACAAACAAACGCGTTTCGGCGTAGCGCCTTCATCGGTTTTACTGCGTGCGCGCTGCAGCCAATTTTTAAAAAAGCATTTACAAAGACATAAACAGAGGACTCCCATTACCATTTCTCTTTTTAGGCGCCATTTTAGCCTAGTCATTATTCCAAATCTCTAGTTTATAAATACCATTATACTTTATATTGCCAACATTGTGTAAACCATATTACCGTTTATCTGTTTAAGTTTAACAATTGTTTAACCCTAATCATGCCGTATATCGGCTAAATCATCGGTTTTACAAAACAAAACAAAATTTGGCAATTTATGCACTTTTGAACATCATTAAGCCGTTTATCTGCTTTTTTTTTTTAGTAACCACCAATCAAAGATGCACTGCCAATTCTTCCCCGCTGTTCATGCCCCTAGGGAATTTGGTTTGGAGATCGATAATATATCGAGACTCTAATCTCCGCAATTTCTGGATTCTGTTTCCATGAACAGCGGGGAAGAATTGGCTTAATGATGTTCAAAGGTGCATAAAGTGAATGATGCAAATGTAAAGATTATAGCATAAAATCATGACTTCTAGGAAGCAATAATGATAATATATATGAAAATGAAAATGAAGCAGATATACGGCGAAAATTGGGTCATTTATTGCCAAATTTTGTTTTGTTTTGTAAAACCGATGATTTAGCCGATATACGGCATGATTAGGGTTAAACAATTGTTAAACTTAAACAGATAAACGGTAATATGATTTACACAATGTTGGAAATATAAAGTATAATGGTATTTATAAACTAGAGATTTGGAATAATGACTAGGCTAAAATGGCGCCTAAAAATTGGCTGCAGCGCGCACGTCAGTAACACCGACGAAGGCGCTACGCCGAAACGCGTTTGTTTGTTGCTTACAGCAATAAAGATTTTTGCAATATTTCCCCGTGAGTGCTGGCTTCTGTTCTGTGAAACAGAGGAGCTTCAATATATATATATGTATATATATATATATTCACTGAAAAAACCATAGGTTTTAGGGACAGTTATAGTTACTTGGACATTGCACTCGTACAAAACCCGTGAAATTCCCCCGTTATAGTTAGTTCAGCTAACTATAACTCGCGCCCCCGCAATGCACTGCTGATGACGTCACATATTACATCACTCATGACATCGTCAGTGACATCACTGATGACATCACTGATGACATCTCAAATGACATCACTGATGACATCATCCAGTGACTGTGTGTTTCTGTAAAGTTTAAATATTTTTAAAATATATAGGAAAAGACGTATTGAAGAATGAGTGCGTGTGTAAGTGTCTGTATGGATGATTTAGTAGGTGCGTGACTGACTCTATAAGTGAGTGATTTAACGTATCTTACTGAATGCATGGGTTAGTGACTAAACTGGGTGTATGTCTGTATCCGTCTGTCTGTTGCTGTGTAAGTGGCTGCATGTGTTTGTGAATAGCTAAATGAGTGTCTATATGAGTTATTGAATGCTTGTCTGAGTATCTGTATGGGTGCCTGAGTGTTTGTGTGGGAGGGGTGTGTGCAACTCTGTGCATAGATGTGTGAGTGGGTGATTCACTGGGTGGATGGTTTCAAGAGTGCATCTGTGATAGACTGTATGGGTGGGTAAGTGTGTGTAAGAGTGTGTTAGTGAGTGAATGTATGTCCCAGTGGTACATGTGTGAGTAACTACATATGTGAAAGGCAGTATATATGTGTGTTGGAGTATATAAATAGCTATAAGCAAGAGTGAGTGATTGTGATAGTGGCTGTATGGATGACTGTGTGCTTGTATCAGTGATTGTATAAGAGCGTAACAATGTGCTACTATTTGTATGAGTAAGTGAGCTGGTGTGTGTATAACTGTATAGGTGAGTAAATGGCAGTGTGTTTAATTATTTGCATGACTGACTAGGTGTGTGAGTATCTCTATGGATGAGTGGCGTTGTTTGAGTGTCTATATAGGAGTAAGAGTGCATATGATAGTCCTGTACTGAGTGACCGTAAGTATGAGTGACTGTACGGGTGAGTGAGTGGATGTGTGTGTGTAGACCTAAGAATCAGTGAGTGGGTATGTAGTTATTGGTGTTGGAGTGTCTATGGTTTTGCGAATGGCAGTCTGTAATTTAGAGTGGGTGTATCAAAGGTTATATTAGGGTGTGAGGAGGTGCATCAGATTATCACGTGGATGATGTCATCAGTGATGTCATTTGAGATGTCATCAGTGATGTCATCAGTGATGTCACTGACCATGTCATGAGTGATGTAATATGTGACGTCATCAGCAGTGCATTGCGGGGCGCGAGTTATAGTTAGCTGAACTAACTATAACGGGGGAATTTCACGGGTTTTGTACGAGTGCAATGTCCAAGTAACTATAACTGTCCCTAAAACCTATGGTTTTTTCAGTGAATTTCAAAGGTTTTTTAAATGCTAATTTTTAACTATAACGTGTCTGAAACCTATGGTTTTTTCAGTGAATTTCAAAGGTTTTTTAAATGCTAATTTGTAACTATAACGTGTCTGAAACCTATGGTTTTTTCAGTGAATTTCAAAGGTTTTTTAAATGCTAATTTCTAACTATAACGTGCCTGAAACCTACGTTTTTTTTAGTGAATTTCAAAGGTTTTGTAAATGACAATTTTTAAATGTATTAATTGTTATATTAATTTTTTTCATACTGATTTAGTACATTTTTAGAAACAATTTTTTTTACATATTTTATTTTTTAAATTACATTGTAATTACATTATACATTACATTACAAAAAATACTTTCTCTTAATGAATTACTTTAGTTTAAATACTTTGCAGATAGGCAATAGACTTTTAAGTACAGTAGTTACAGTTGTTGCAATGGGCAACACATTTTCAAACACAATGCAACATTCAGCTCAATGTGAATTTCTAGTTAAATGCAATTAGTTACTTTATGGATTACTTTTCTAACCACAGGACTGGATCCTAGATTCAGTCCTGGTACATCTCCTGTAAACAGTTGAGTAAAAGCGTTTTGGTTACAGTCGTGATTTTTAAGGAATATTATTGTATTTTAAAAGTTGACACTTGGAAACTTTTTCTCATAGAATCACCAATGTTATCCTATGGAAGGAAATTCACTTAGCAGGTAAAAACTGTTATCGTTACTTTTTTCTTACTCAGTGTTGGATCCTGGATCCAGCACTGGTGCATCTGCTGTAAACAGTTGAATGAATGCGTTTAAGTCATACAGGCGATTTTTAAGGAATATTTGTAGTTTGTGAAAATCGACACTTTGAAAGTTTTCTGCTGAAAACCAGACAATGGATTCCTATGGAAGAAAATATAAGTTACTGGTAAGTACGGTTAAAATTACTTTTCAGGACCAGTACTGGGCTGAAAGATGCAGCACTGAGGTCTCTCCTGATAACAGGTGAGTAAATCAGAATTCGGATTTCGGCTGATTTTAGAGGAATATTTGTATGTTTCAAAAATCAACACTTAGAAGAATTTCCAAGTGAAACCAGTCAATGTTAGCCTATGAAGGAAATTCAAGTTACCGGTAAGTACGGTTAAAATTACTTTTCAGGATCAGTACTGGGCTGAAAGATGCAGCACTGAGGTCTCTCCTGATAACAGGTGAGTAAATCGGAATTCGTATTTCGGCTGATTTTAGAGGAATATTTTAAAGTTCCAAAACTCCACACTTAGAAGAATTTCCAAGTGAAACCAGTCAATGTTAGCCTATGAAGGAAATTCAAGTTACCGGTAAGTACGGTTAAAATTACTTTTCAGGATCAGTACTGGGCTGAAAGATGCAGCACTGAGGTCTCTCCTGATAACAGGTGAGTAAATCGGAATTCCTATTTCGGCTGATTTTAGAGGAATATTTGCACAATGGTGAAGGGAGGGGCGGGGCCTGAGGTGACATCTTTGCAAACGCGCCCCGTGGCGCGTTTTAAGTTGGGGGATTAAGTCCCCTTGAATCCTGAGGGTCCCTAGGGGCCAACTAGACCACCAGGAACCTCCAATATGCGCCAGGGGCTGCGTTGCAGAGACGTGTAGAGAGGCCACACCCTTTTACACCTCTCTGCAACGCAGCTCTGTGGCGCATTCTGGATGTACCTGTTGGGCTAGTTGGCCCCAGGGACCCTCAGGATTGAAGGGGATTTAATTCCCCATCTTAAAACGCGCCAGGGGCCTGTTTGCACACATGTCACCTGAAGCCCCGCCCCCTCCCTTCACCACTGTGCAAATGCACCCTGTGGCGCGTTTTAAGTTGGGGGATTAAGTCCCCTTGAATCCTGAGGGTCCCCGGAGTCCAACTAGCCCACCATATTCCTCCAAAAAGCGCCACAGAGCTGCGTTGCAGAGAGGTGTAAAAGGGGCGTGGCCTCTGTACACCTCTCTGCAAGGCAGCCCCTGGCGCATACTGGAGGTACCTGGTGGGCTAGTTGGCCCCAGGGACCCCCAGTATTCAAGGGGAATTCGTCCTCCTCTGCAAACGCGCCAGTGGGCGCGTTTGCAGAGTGGTGAAGGAAGGGGGCGGGGCCTGCGGGCCCGATCGTTTTTTTTTTTTTTCTCCCTGAAGGGGGCTGTGTGGCCCCCTTCCTTTTTTCTTTTTTGGGCCCTGGGGACCCCATCCCCCAGGGCCTTACACCTTTTTTTAAATTACCTTTTAAAAAAAAACGGGAAGGGGGCCGCGTGGCCCCCCTTCCCTGGGCCTGTATTGGCCCCGGGGACCCCATCCCCCGGGGCATGGCCTCTATATTTATTTTTTTGAGGGGGGCAGCGTGGCCCCCCTCCTCTGGGCATTTTAAGGCCCCGGGGACCCCATCTCCCGGGGCCGGCCTTTCCATTTTTTTTATTTTTTTTATTTTCCTCTTTTTTGGGGAGGGGGGCCGCGTGGCCCCCCTCCCGGGCCACTACTTGCCCCGGGGACCCCATCCCCCGGGGCTGGCCCTTCTCCGTTGGGGACTGTGGGGGGTCCCCAATCCCCCCACAGTCCCGCCGGCTCCCCACGTCCCTTGGGAGCCGGCATTGCTGTTCCACATGGGGAGCAGCTGACATGCTGCTCCCCATGTGGAAAAGCAATCGCTTTGGATATTGGAAGAGAGAGCAGGTTTCCCTGCTCTCTCTTCCAATATCCAAAGCAGTTTGCTATGGCAGGACGGAGCCGCGAGGCTCCCGTCCTGCCATAGCAAACTACAGTGTCCCGGGGTAGGCACCCCGGGACACTGCAGGAGCCGGCCCTGGGGGTGGTGGTCCCCAGGGCCATCAAGGGCTCCAGGAGGGGGCCGCGCGGCCCCCCTCCCATTCAGTACACAGCCCCGGGGAGGTGGTGGTCCCCGGGGCTCTGGGGGTCCGTAACGGACCCCCATATTAAAATGTTTAGTGCCCCGGGGAGGTGGTGGTCCCCGGGGCGTGTGGGGGGGCTGGAGCCCCCCCACACAGGTTTAATAATGTATGTCAAAAAGCCCCGGGAGGTGGTGGTCCCCGGGGCTGCGGGAGGGCTCAGAGCCCTCCCGCACCATTTTTAAAAAAGCCCCGGGGGTGGCGGTCCCCGGGGCTTGGGGGGCCCTTGAGGCCCCCACACATTAAATTATCCCCCACCATGCCCCCGGGACTTGGGCCACCCGGGGGCCAATTAACATCGAAGCGCGGGAGACCGCGCTTTGATTTTTTTTTTTTCGGCAGGATTCGCGCACCCTGAGCGCATCCTGCCGATTTTTAAATTTTTTTTTTTTATTTTTTTTTGCCCAGGGGGTCCTTGTGGGACCCCCTGAGCAAACCTAGGGGGTCAGGGTGTTTCTACCCTGCCCCCTTTGTGCGCTTTGCGCACTTGTTTCTGTCCCTCGGTTCTACCGAGGGACAAAATGGCTGCCAACATTTCCTGAATCGGAATGTTGACAGCCAGCTGACAGCCAATTAACATGCAGCTCGTGATCGGGAGGGTACGCGGACCCTACTCGTCCCTAGATATCACTAACTTTTTACTTTTCATTTTCTCAGCAACTACTGAACGGATTTACACCATTTAACAAAAGGGTTCTTTCTGAACCAAGAACTACCTCTTTGCCAAATTTGGTGTAATTCCGTTCAGCAGTTCAGGCTGTAGCCGTGTCTAAAGTTTCCTATGGGAAAATGCATGGGGAAAACGCGTTTTGGGACCCCCTTTTTTCTCGGCCCCCGCTTGACGTATCACCCCGAGACTTTCAGGGTAGGAGCGGACCGGAGCGCCCCACGAAGTTTGAAAATTTCGCGAAGATACGTCAACCGGCAAGAGAGTTATTTCAAATAGAATGTCGCGGATTTCCTATGGATAATAGGTTGTAACTATAACTATCTACTGGCGACCGCCAGTAGATAATATATATATATATATATATATATATATATATATATATATATATATATATATATATATATTCACTGAAAAAACCATAGGTTTCAGACATGTTATAGTTAGAAATTAGCATTTAAAAAACCTTTGAAATTCACTGAAAAAACCATAGGTTTTAGGGACAGTTATAGTTAGTTGGACATTTCACTCGTACAAAACCATAGAAATTCCCCCGTTATAGTTAGTTCAGCTAACTATAACTCGCGCCCCCGCAATGCACTGCTGATGACGTCACATATTACATCACTCATGACATCGTCAGTGACATCACTGATGACATCACTGATGACATCTCAAATGACATCACTGATGACATCACTGTTGACATCATCCAGTGACTGTGTGTTTCTGTAAAGTTTAAATATGTTTAATATATATAGGGAAAGGCGTATTGAAGAATGAGTGGGTGTATAAGTGTCTGAATGGATGATTTAGTACGTGAGTGACTGACTCTACAAGTGAGTGATTAAATGTATCTTACTGAATGCATGGGTTAGTGACTAAACTGTGTGAATGTCTGTATCCGTCTGTCTGTTGGTTTGTAAGCGGCTGCATGGCTTTCTGAATAACTACATGAGTGTCTACATGGGTTATTGATTGATTGTCTGAGTATCTGTATGGGTGCCTGAGTGTTTGTGTGGGTGGGGTGTGTGTGACTCTGTGCATAGATGTGTGAGTTGGTGATTCACTGGGTGCATGGTTTCAAGAGTGCATCTGTGATGGACTGTATGGGTGGGTGAGTGTGTGTATGGGTGTGTTAGTGATTGAATGTATATCTCAGTGGTACATGTGTGAGGAACTACATATGTGAAAGGCAGTATATATGTGTGTTGGAGTATATAAATGGCTATAAGTGAGAGTGTGTGATTGTGAGAGTGGCTGTATGGATGAGTGTGTACTTGTATCAGTGATTGTATAAGAGCGTAAGAATGTGCTAGTATTTGTATGAGTAAGTGAGCTGGTGTGTGTATAACTGTATAGGTGAGTAAATGGGTGTGTGATTAAGTTTTTTGCATGACTGACTAGGTGTGTGAGTACCTCTATGGATGAGTGGCGGTGTGTGAGTGTTTATATAGGTGTATGAGTGCATATGATAGTCCTGTACTGAGTGACTAAGTATGAGTGACTGTACGGGTGAGTGAGTGGATGTGTGTGTAGACCTAAGAATCAGTGAGTGGGTATGTAGTTTTTGGTGTTGGAGTGTCTATGGTTTTGAGAATGGCAGTCTGTAATTTAGAGTGGGTGTATCAAAAGTTATATTAGGGTGTGAGAAGATGCATGAAATTATCACATGGATGATGTCATCAGTGATGTCATTTGAGATGTCATCAGTGATGTCATCAGTGATGTCACTGACCATGTCATGAGTGATGTAATATGTGATGTCATCAGCAGTGCATTACGGGGCGCGAGTTATAGTTAGCTGAACTAACTATAACGGGGGAATTTCTATGGTTTTGTACGAGTGAAATGTCCAACTAACTATAACTGTCCCTAAAACCTATGGTTTTTTCAGGGAATTTCAAAGGTTTTTTAAATGCTAATTTCTAACTATAACGTGTCTGAAACCTATGGTTTTTTCAGTGAATTTCAAAGGTTTTTTAAATGCTAATTTCTAACTATAACGTGCCTGAAACCTATGATTTTTTAAGTGAATTTCAAAGGTTTTTTTAAATGCTAGTTTCTAACTATGCCTACAGAGGTAGGACATGTGAAGAAAGAAGAAAAAACGCACAGAAAGAAGCAAAAGATGTGCAGAAAGAACCAACAGAGGAGCAGAAAGAGGCCTTGTTGCAAAATCATCCTGTGCCCACAACTTTTTCAGACGGGTACTGGTGGTAACTGACTCTGACTAACCAGAGCCAGTGCTATGCTAAAAGACACTTAGAATACAGTGAAAACACCTACATACACTAGGGAACACTATGCGTTGTGGTACCCCTGTGATTAGCATGAACTCCTCTGCAAGTCCCTAGTACATAATAGGGCAGGGGGATTAAAACTACCTCTTAAAACGCGCTACAGGGCGCGTTTGCACAGTGGTGAAGGGAGGGGGCCTGAGGTGACATGTGTGCAAACGCACCCCGTGGCGCGTTTTAAGTTGCGGGATTAAGTCCCCTTGAATTCTGAGGGTCCCTGGGGCCCAACTAGCCCCCAGGTACCTACAGTTAGGACCACAGAGCTGAGTTGCAGAGAGGCGTTCCGAGGCCACGCACCTTTTTTCACCTCTCTGCAACGCAACTCTGTTGTGCTTACTGAAGGTACCTGGTGGGCTAGTTGGCCCCCAGGGTCCCTCAGGATTCAAAGGGAATTAATTCCCCAACTTAAAACGCACCACAGGGCGTGTTTGCGCACATGTCACCTGAGGCCCCGCTCCCTCCCTTCACCACTGTGCAAACCCGCCCCGTGGTGCGTTTTAAGTTGGGGGATTAGGTCACCTTGAATCCTGAGGGTCCCTGGGGCCCAACTAGCCCACTAGGTACTTCCAGTAAGCACCACAGGCCTGCGTTGCAACGCCTGTAACAAATTGTGCAGTTGTGTTTAGGTAGTGAAGAGGGTCGTGCTGGGGGTAGTGTTTTAGGGTTTAGGGTAGTGCAGTGGTGTTTGTGTAGTGTAGGGGGTCATGCTGGGGGTAGATTTAGGGTAGTGCAGTGGTGTTTGGGTAGTGTAGGGAGTCGTGCTGGGGGGAGTGTTTTAGGGTTTAGGGTAGTGAAGTGGTGTTTGGGTAGTGTAGGGGGTCGTGCTGGGGGTAGTGTTTTAGGGTTTAGGGTAGTGCAGTGGTGTTTGGGTAGTGTAGGGGTACTGCTGGGGTAGTTTTTTAGGGTTTAGGGTAGTGCAGTGGTGTTTGGGTAGTGTAGTGGTTCGTGCTGGGGGTAGTTTTTTAGGGTTTAGGGTAGTGCAGTGGTGTTTGTTTAGTGTAGGGGGTAGTGTTTTAGGGTTTAGGGTAGTGCAGTGGTGTTTGTGTAGTGTAGGAGGTCGTGTTTTAGGGTTTACGGTAGTGCAGTGGTCTTTGGGTAGTGTAGGGGTCATGCGGGGGTAGTGTTTTAGGGTTTAGGGCAGTGCAGTGGTGTTTGGGTAGTGTAGGGGTCGTGCTGGGGGAGTGTTTTAGGGTTTAGGGCAGTGCAGTGGTGTTCGGGTAGTGTAGGGGGTCGTGCTGGGGGAGTGTTTTAGGGTTTAGGGCAGTGCAGTGGTGTTCGGGTAGTGTAGGGGGTCGTGCTGGGGGGAGTGTTTGAGGGTTTAGGGCAGTGCAGTCGTGTTCGGGTAGTGTAGGGGGTTGTGCTGGGGGTAGTATTTTAGGGTTTAGGGTAGTGCAGTGGTGTTCGGGTAGTGTAGGGGGTCGTGCTGGGGGTAGTGTTCTAGGGTTTAGGGCAGTGCAGTGGTGTTTGGGCAGTGTAGGGGGTAATGCTGGGGGTGGTGTTTTAGGGTTTAGGGCAGTGCAGTGGTGTTCGGGCAGTGTAGGGGGTCGTGCTGGGGGTGGTGTTTCAGGGTTCAGGGCAGTGCAGTGGTGTTCGGGCAGTGTAGGGGGGGTGTTTCAGGGTTTAGGGCAGTGCAGTGGTGTTCGGGCAGTGTAGGGGGTCGTGCAGGGGGTGGTGTTTCAGGGTTTAGGGCAGTGGTGTTCGGGCAGTGTAGGGGGTCGTGCTGGGGGTGGTGTTTCAGGGTTTGGGGCAGTGCAGTGGTGTTCGAGCAGTAAAGGGGTCGTGCTGGGGGTGGTGTTTCAGGGTTTAGGGCAGTGCAGTGGTGTTCGGGCAGTGTAGGGGGCGGTGCAGGGGGTGGTGTTTCAGGGTTTAGGGCAGTGCAGTGGTGTTCGGGCAGTGTAGGGGGTCATGCAGGGGGTGGTGTTTCAGGGTTTAGGGCAGTGCAGTGGTGTTCGGGCAGTGTAGGGGGTCGTGCTGGGGCAGGTGTTTCAGGGTTTAGGGCAGTACAGTGGTGTTCGGGCAGTGTAGGGGGTCGTGCTGGGGCTGGTGTTTCAGGGTTTAGGGCAGTGCAGTGGTGTTCGGGCAGTGTAGGGGGTTGTGCTGGGGCTGGTGTTTCAGAGTTTAGGGCAGTGCAGTGGTGTTCGGGCAGTGTAGGTGGTCGTGCTGGGGCTGGTGTTTCAGGGTTTAGGGCAGTGCAGTGGTGTTCGGGCAGTGTAGGGGGTCATGCTGGGGCTGGTGTTTCAGGGTTTAGGGCAGTGCAGTGGTGTTCGGGCAGTGTAGGGGGTCTTGCTGGGGCTGGTGTTTCAGAGTCTAGGGCAGTGCAGTGGTGTTTGGGCAGTGTAGGGGGTCTTGCTGGGGCTGGTGTTTCAGGGTTTAGGGCAGTGCAGTGGTGTTCGGGCAGTGTAGGGGGTCGTGCTGGGGGTGGTGTTTCAGGGTTTAGGGCAGTGCAGTGGTGTTTGGGCAGTGTAGGGCGTCGTGCTGGGGCTAGTGTTTCAGGATTTAGGGCAGAGCAATGGTGTTCAGGCAGTGTAGGGGGTTTTGCTGGAGGTGGTGTTTCAGGGATTAGGGCAGTGCAGTGGTGTTCGTGCAGTGTAGGGGGTGGTGTTTCAGGGTTTAGGGCAGTGGTGTTCAGGCAGTGTAGGGGGTCTTGCTGGGGTTGATGTTTCAGGGTTTAGGGCAGTGCAGTGGTGTTCGGGCAGTGTAGGGGGTCGTGCTGGGGGTGGTGTTTCAAGGTTTAGGGCAGTGCAGTGGTGTTCCGGCAGTGTAGGAGGTCGTGCAGGGGGTGGTGTTTCAGGGTTTAAGGCAGTGCAGTGGTGTTCGGGCAGTGTAGGGGGTCGTGCTGGGGGTGGTGTTTCAGGGTTTAGGGCAGTGCAGTGGTGTTCGGGCAGTGTAGGGTGTCATGCTGAGGGGTGGTGTTTCAGGGTTTAGGGCAGTGCAGTGGTGTTCGGGCAGTGTAGGGGGTCGTGCAGGGGGTGGTATTTCAGGGTTTAGGGCAGTGCAGTGGTGTTTGGGCAGTGTAGGGGGTCGTGCAGGGGGTGGTGTTTCAGGGTTTAGGGCAGTGCAGTGGTGTTCGGCCAGTGTAGGTGGTCTTGCTGGGGGTGGTGTTTCAGGCTTCAGTGCAGTGGTGTTCGGGCAGTGTAGGGGGTCTTGCTGGGGGTGGTGTTTCAGGGTTTAGGGCAGTGCAGTGGTGTTCGGGCAGTGTAGGGGGTCTTGCTGTGGCTGGTGTTTCAGGGTTTAGGGCAGTGCAGTGGTGTTCGGGCAGTGTAGGGGGTCGTGCTGGGGCTGGTGTTTGAGGGTTTAGGGCAGTGCAGTGGTTTTCGGGCAGTGTAGGCGGTCCTGCTGGGGCTGGTGTTTCAGGGTTTAGGGCAGTGCAGTGGTGTTCGGGCAGTGTAGGCGGTCGTGCTGGGGCTGGTGTTTCAGGGTTTAGGGCAGTGCAGTGGTGTTCAGGCAGTGTAGGGGGTCGTGCTGGGGGTGGTGTTTCAGGGTTTAGGGCAGTGCAGTGGTGTTCGGGCAGTGTAGGGGGTCGTGCTGGGGCTGGTGTTTCATGGTTTAGGGCAGTGCAGTGGTGTTCGGGCAGTGTAGGGGGTCGTGCTGGGGGTGGTGTTTCAGGGTTTAGGGCAGTGCAGTGGTGTTCGGGCAGTGTAGGGGGTCATGCTGGGGGTGTTGTTTCAGGGTTTAGGGCAGTGCAGTGGTGTACGGGCAGTATAGGGGGTCTTGCTGGGGGTGGTGTTTCAGGGTTTAGGGCAGTGGTGTTCGGGCAGTGTAGGGGGTCTTGCTGGGGGTAGTGTTTCGGGGTTTAGGGCAGTGCAGTGGTGTTCGTGCAGTGTAGGGGGTCGTGCTGGGGGTGGTGTTTCAGGGTTTAGGGCAGTGCATTTGTGTTCGGGCAGTGTAGGGGATCGTGCAGGGGGTGGTGTTTCAGGGTTTAGGGCAGTGCAGTGTTGTTCGGGCAGTGTAGGGGGTCGTGCTGGGGGTGGTGTTTCAGGGTTTAGTGCAGTGGTGTTCGGGCAGTGTAGGGGGTCGTGCTGGGGCTGGTGTTTCAGGGTTTAGGGCAGTGCAGTGGTGTTCGGGCAGTGTAGGGGTCGTGCTGGGGCTGGTGTTTCAGGGTTTAGGGCAGTGCAGTGGTGTTCGGGCAGTGTAGGGGGTCTTGCTGGGGGTGGTGTTTCAGGGTTTAGGGCAGTGGTGTTCGGGCAGTGTAGGGGGTCTTGCTGGGGGTGATGTTTCAGGGTTTAGGGCAGTGCAGTGGTGTTCGGGCAGTGTAGGGGGTCTTGCTGGGGGTAGTGTTTCAGGGTTTAGGGCAGTGCAGTGGTGTTCGTGCAGTGTAGGGGGTCGTGCTGGGGATGGTGTTTCAGGGTTTAGGGCAGTTCAGTGGTGTTCGGGCAGTGTAGGGGTCGTGCAGGGGGTGATGTTTCAGGGTTTAGGGCAGTGCAGTGGTGTTCGGGAGTGTAGGGGGTCATGCTGGGGGTGGTGTTTCAGGGTTTAGGGCAGTGCAGTGGTGTTCGGGCAGTGTAGGGGGTCGTGCTGGGGGTGGTGTTTCAGGGTTTAGGGCAGTGGTGTTTGGGCAGTGTAGGGGGTCTTGCTGGGGGTGATGTTTCAGGGTTTAGGGCAGTGCAGTGGTGTTCGGGCAGTGTAGGAGGTCTTGCTGGGGGTAGTGTTTCAGGGTTTAGGGCAGTGCAGTGGTGTTTGGGCAGTGTAGGGGTCATGCTGGGGGTGGTGTTTCAGGGTTTAGGGCAGTGCAGTGGTGTTCGGGCAGTGTAGGGGGTCGTGAAGGGGTGGTGTTTCAGGGTTTAGGGCAGTGCAGTGCTGTTCGGGCAGTGTAGGGGGTCGTGCTAGGGTATGTGTTTCAGGGTTTAGGGCAGTGCAGTGGTGTTCGGGCAGTGTAGGGGGTCGTGCAGGGGCTGGTGTTTCAGGGTTTAGGGCAGTGCAGTGGTGTTCGGGCAGTGTAGGGGGTCGTGCTGGGGGTAGTGTTTTAGGGTTTAGGTTAGTGCAGTGGTGCTTGTGTAGTGTAGGGGGTCGTGCTGGGGGTAGTGTTTTAGGGTTTAGGGTAGTGCAGTGGTGTTTGTGTAGTGTAGGGGGTCATGTTTTAGGGTAGTGCAGTGGTGTTTGGGTAGTGTGGGGGGTCGTGCTGGGGGTAGTGTTTTAGGATTTAGGTTAGTGCAGTGGTGTTTGGGTAGTGTAGGGGGTCGTGCTGGGGGTAGTGTTTTAGGGTTTAAGGTAGTGCAGTGGTGTTTGTGTAGTGTAGGGGGTCGTGCTGGGGGTAGTGTTTTAGGGTTTAGGGTAGTGCAGTGGTGCTTGTGTAGTGTAGGGGGTCGTGCTGGGGTAGTGTTTTAGGGTTTAGGGTAGTGCAGTGGTGTTTGTGTAGTGTAGGGGGTCATGTTTTAGGGTAGTGCAGTGGTGTTTGGGTAGTGTAGGGGGTCGTGCTGGGGGTAGTGTTTTAGGATTTAGGTTAGTGCAGTGGTGTTGGGGTAGTGTTTTAGGGTTTAGGGTAGTGCAGTGGTGTTTGTGTAGTGTAGGGGGTCATGCTGGGGGTAGTGTTTTAGGGTTTAGGATAGTGCAGTGGTGCTTGTGTAGTGTAGGGGGTCGTGCTGGGGTAGTGTTTTAGGGTTTAGGGTAGTGCAGTGGTGTTTTTGTAGTGTAGGGGGTCATGTTTTAAGATGCAACGCTCCAATACCTGACCAGTCTGCACTACATAAAACTGCAAAAACTAAAAATAAAAAGTGTTTTGCACACTTTTGTCATTGGGCTATATGTGGGCTACATCTGGGTAATATTTGTGCTACATTTGGGCTCTTTTTTCACTGGTGGCCATCTTGGAAGACTTCTTTGTTATGAAGTTTCCTAATTTCCTCATTTACTGCAGTGTCCTCAGTAGGAAATGCTTTCAGTTTTTTACTTTGATTCCATCAAGAAGGCATTCAGATGTGTCACACATTTGCCATAAATTCAGAATGTTATTACTCTAGTTGTTCATTAGATCACTGTAGTAAAGCTACTGCTCACCAAGGAGTTAACTGGAAGTCTACTGCTGGTATTGAAAGTGATTGTTTCAGTCTGCATGTCAGAATTTTCTAATGAAATAGAAGAGGATTTGAGATCTCACTTAAAACATGCACTAAATTTTCTTTTTGCAGCACTAACCATAATTTCTATGGCAAAATGAACCCCCTCATTTTGTTCCTTTTTAAATTAAAGGTTTTAAGTGTTACCAGTTTATTCCAATCAAGATGGCTTCAGGTGTGCCATACTTTTGTCATAAGTAAGGCTGTAAGCACTCTAGTTGTTCTTTAGAACACTCTGGGAAGCTGCAGTAGAACACAAAGGCATCAACTGACAGGCTGCTCCTGTTGAAATATAACAGGAAGATATTTGAGATCTCACTTAAAACATGTCCTAATTTTTCTTTCTACAGCACTAACCATAATTTCTATGGCAAAATGAACCCCCTCATTTTGTTCCTTTTTAAATTAAATGTTTTAAGTGTTACCAGTTTATTCCAATCAAGATGGCTTCAGGTGTGCCATACTTTTGTCATAAGTAAGACTGTTAGCGCTCTAGTTGTTCTTTAGAACACTCTGGGAAGCTGCAGTAGAACACAAAGGCATCAACTGACAGGCTGCTCCTGTTGAAATATAACAGGAAGATATTTGAGATCACACTTGAAACATGTCCTAATTTTTCTTTCTACAGCACTAACCATAATTTCTATGACAAAATGAACCCCATCATTTTGTTCCTTTTTAAATTAAATGTTTTAAGTGTTACCAGTTTATTCCAATCAAGATGGCTTCAGGTGTGCCATACTTTTGTCATAAGTAAGACTGTTAGCGCTCTAGTTGTTCTTTAGAACACTCTGGGAAGCTGCAGTAGAACACAAAGGCATCAACTGACAGGCTGCTCCTGTTGAAATATAACAGGAAGATATTTGAGATCACACTTGAAACATGTCCTAATTTTTCTTTCCAGAGCACTAACCATAATTTCTATGACAAGATGAACCCCATCATTTTGTTCCTTTTTAAATTAAATGTTTTAAGTGTTACCAGTTTATTCCAATCAAGATGGCTTCAGGTGTGCCATACTTTTGTCATAAGTAAGGCTGTTAGCACTCTAATTGTTCTTTAGAACACTCTGGGAAGCTGCAGTAGAACACAAAGGAATCAACTGACAGTCTCTGCCCTTGTTGGATGTACATGTTTTACTGAGAATGTCAGACTTCATTCTCACATGACTGAGAAAGATAATGTGAATTTACAGAAAATATGCTCTCATTTTAGCTTCTGGAGCACCTTCCAAAACTGTATGGGACAAGCATGTGAAAATAGTTTTCTCTCAAACATGATTCATGATATCCCAGCAGAAGGTTTTTCACAGGGTAAAATCACCTTAGAACACACCACAATTCCTGAAATTAGTATGGTACCATCAACAAATGAATTCTAATGTAACTAAAGTCTGTTATCACCCTTTATAGTTCTCCTTTTGGTAACCCTCAAAATCTTCGATTCACTACAATGCATTTCAATGGGGTACTATCATTTATATTGGTCCCAAGATGGCTGCCAGCAATTCCAGGATGAAGTGCTGACAGCCAATCAGATCTCACGATGACATGTGTGGTTAGGCTCCGCCCAGATATATATGTGTTTTTACTTTTGATTTTCTCAGCAACTACTGAACGGATTTACACCATTTAACAAAAAGGGTTCTTTTTGAACCAAGAACTACCTCTTTGCCAAATTGTGTGTAATTCCGTTCAGCAGTTCGGGCTGTAGCCTTGCATAAAGTTTCCTATGGGAAATTGATTTTTTGACTCTTACTTTTTTAATTTCTCCGCAACTACTGAACGGATTTACACCATTTAACAAAAAGGGTTCTTTCTGAACCAAGAACTACCTCTTTGCCAAATTTGGTGTAATTCCGTTCAGCAGTTCGGGCTGTAGCCGTGTCTAAAGTTTCCTATGGGAAAATGAATGGGGAAAACACGTTTTGGGACCCCCCTTTTCATCGGCCCCGCTTGACGAATCACCCTGAGACTTTCAGGGTAGGAGCGGACCGGAGCGGGCCATAAAGTTTGAAAATTTTGCGAAGATTCGTCAACCGACGCAAGAGTTATTTCAAATAGAATGTCGCGGATTTCCTATGGAAAATAGGTCCTAACTATAACTATCTACTGGCGACCGCCAGTAGATAATATATATATATATATATATATATATATATATATATATATATATATATATATATATATATATATATATATATATATATATATATATATATATATATATATATATATAGATATATCCATACATAGCATGTTGTTGCCTATGCTTCAATATCTCCCCCTCCTGTAGAATTGTAAAGACCCTAACCTGATAGCACAAATAAAGTTAGCTAATAAATGCTAAAAGGAGAGTCTGTTGGAATTGAAATGTATCACTGCCATATTACTCGTGCTTCGCATGGTATTATGTTAGCATTTATGTAGCTATTTCATAAATAACTCCTATTGTATATGTATGCAATCAATAAGTGTAGACGTTGTGCGAATTAAGGTTAGCATCTGTGCCACCATTTTCCTGTCAGTAGGCGCCATCTTGTATTATGATCGAAACTGCTACTTGATTATTTACGAGAAATGGTCCCTGGTAAGTTTCGTTTCTTCATGCTCAGCTTTGGCTCCTTTTACTAGTAAGTGTTCTCATTAACGCATGCCTTTCCTGTTAGATAGAGGCCTTCTCCCACCTGTCTGGTGGGGAGGATAAGCCAGACGACCTTGGGCAGTAGATAGCTTGTGCCCGGCTGAGGAATCGGAACCTATGCTCTGTACCCCCATTGTATTGTGACTTTTAACAGTGTTTTTCCATAGTAGGCGGGTCTTTGTGGGCTCCGCAACCTACATAATGTAACTTTATGCTGGTTAGAGTCAGTCCCTCCACAGCCATCCCATAGGGCTTGTCAGACTGGACTCCACTGCAGTGTACTCTGTGAATAAACCAGTTTGATTACATTCTCTACTGCGTCATCGACTCTTCATTTCTTGGAAGGCTAGTGGAGGTCGAGAGTGACCCGAGTGACCCTATTTGGGTCACTTCCTTCAGGAGTAGTAAAGTTAGGATTCCTAACTTTACTATTCCTAATCCGAGACAAAATCCTAACTTTACAAATTTCGGTATTCACAAAAGACATTTTGGAGTAGTAAAATTAGGATTCCTAAATGCCCTTTGTGAATACTGAAAGTCCTAAAGTTAGGATTTTGTCTCAGTTTAGGAATAGTAAAGTTAGGAATCCTAACTTTACTACTCCTAAATGCCTTTTGTGAATACCGAAAGTCGTAAAGTTAGGATTTTGTCTCAGTTTAGGAGTAGTAAATTTAGGAATCCTAACTTTACTACTCCTAAATGCCTTTTGTGAATACCGAAAGTTGTAAAGTTAGGATTTTGTCTCAGATTACTTTTGTGAACCGGGCCCAGTGTTCTTTATTATTTGAACTGCTGTAAATTATGGACCGTATGTACTAAAGAATTCACACGGTTTGCGATACTAATGAGTTCACAAGGTTTGTGACCACAAAACTGCTTTTTAATATGCTCATTTTGTGATTTGGTAAATCCTTTCTGAATCACTAAATGGATTCACTGGCTCATTCCGAATGGCAAATAGCAGAGACATGTAAGGGACTGCCCCTTTTATTTGCAATGCTCAGTGGTATGTATAATTGGTCTGCAACTCCAATTACAGTTTTAAGCCATTGAAAAGTTACTGACCACTCAAAAGACATGGTAACCAGTAGCTGCCCATCTCCTGGCAAAGTGGGGGGTGGGCCAGAGGAGGGGCGTGGGTAGGGTTCGGGACAAAATCTAAAACTAAAAAGAACTTACCTGAACGCCGCCAACGCCGCCGTCGCCTGCCGCATCACGCTCTTCCAGCATCTGGGCACAGGCTTCCAGACTGCATTGCGGCTAATCATGATGCTGCATCAAAACGGCGTCAGGATTGGCCTGAGCGCTGGCAACTTGCGCTCCCAGGCAGACTTCGAGCCTGGGCCTGCTCTCTCCAGCCCCAGCAACGCAGCTGAGGTTGGAGAGAGCTTCACTACGCATGAGGGTTTGGCCGGCCTGAGACGGCCGGCCAAACCCTCATGCTCAGTGAAGGGAGTGCACTACCACTCCCCCACCAGCAGTGTCATTCCCTGGACCCGCCCCAAGACTCGTCAGAGTCCTGAGGGCGGGTCCAGGGGATTAAAATAAAACGATAATAAAACGGGTTTAAACCCCGTTTTATTAGAGGATGGTGGCGGGGGTGGGGGGGAAGGAGCTCCTCCACCATAATGGAGGGGCGGCAGCTGATGGTAACCCATCCGCAAAGGGGAAGCTGTCCCCATTCAACAGCTTCCCCTTTGGGAATTGTGTTAGCTTGCCTCAGGGGGAGGCCCAGAAGGTCGTGGCCTGCTCCTTTTCAATGTCTTCCCAAATGGAAACATTTTCTTTCTTTTTAAAACAGCACCTGTTCCTTTAAGGAAAACGGGCTGTTTAAAAAAATGTTTCCTATTTTGGAATGCAAAACTAGTGTTGGTGGTCTGTAGTTCCTTGCAGTCGCAATCACTGTGCTTGTAGCAAAATATAGGGAGTCACAAATATCTCATATTCATTAGACAGGATATTCTACGATTCGCCCAACCCCACCATGATGATAGAGTTTGCCATGCAAACTATTATTGCAAAAGTCGGATCACAAAATTAGAAACAGGTCAAAAACGTAATTGCGCAAACTACGACCACAATTTGCGACCTGTCTTAATCTGCACTTTGGCCCTATATTGTTTCTTGTATCTCTCATAAACTCTTGCAAAGTTAACCCTCGCGATCACAGATGTATAAATCTGTGAGCTAAGTGCAACCGGGAATACTTTTGTTGACCTGTTTCTGAGAGTCACTAAGCCCAGGTGTTGTGTACCTGCGGAGTAGTGTCTAGCCTTTAAGGGGGTTAAAGGCTATACACCTCTGCCATGCCAGTGACCTACTCACAGAAAGTACCTCCATGTTGGCTACACAGGAACCTGGACAGGAAAGGACAAGACAGGATTGTTTGAATATGAGGTGAAAAGGATAAGCAGAGCACAGTGTACTTTGTGGGACTCAATGTGCCTTGCAACCTCATTGGATGTGCACCGTGGTATCACCGAGTTGTGTTTGCTGTTTAAAGCGATGACCTTTTAAAGATATGGCAGGGTATCTAGAACTACACAACTTTGTACAGAAAGACATGGCAGACATTCTATGTGAGGCGAAGAGAAAAGTGGGACTTTATAGATTGTACATGCAACCACAAAATATTTACCAGCAAGTTGGAAAATGTAGTATCCTTCATATGCTAACTTTCCTCATTTTATATGCTAATTCTTCTCATCATACCTGCTTGGGTAAAACACAGGTCTGCTTTACCTCGCCGTGACACAGACATGTGAAGTTCAGGTTGACACTAACCGCAATCAGGCTGTTGTGGCCTTGAATAGTCAGAGTAATCACAATACACTTTGATCACATAAAACAAGTATGTAAATATCCTGAGACATTTTAGTTTAGTTGGCAATGTGATGAAGGCCAATAAAACCAAACAGATCTACAAAAATAATCTGAACTGTACTGGTACAGTGCTGATAGAAAAGGAGAAGTAATCTGATCAGGGTGAGGACCTGGACTTTGGACTTTTTACAGGGTACATATCAACTGATAACTTAATGCATGCATAAGCAGTTTGCACACATCAAAGAACAAGTATTGGCAAACCCAATAGGTGTGGGTTAAATGTGGTAATACATGCAACACAGGCATACAGAAATGCTGTCTGCATAAGGTTACCACATTAAAGCCAGACATATTGGCTTTACCAATGTCTGTTGTAATACAGATGGCACATGCACGTCTCTCACAGACATGTCTTCATCACACTTTCTCATAAACACCCATAACACTTTCAAACATATAATGCTCTTATTCACACAAACATATGAGACTGATGTAGCTGTAGTAGTGGTGGTGAAGGTAGTGATGATAATGGTGGAAATGGTGGAGGTTATGTTGGTGGTGGCAACGGAATAGTGGTTTGTAACAGTAATTGTGGTAATGAGGATGGTGGTAATGGTAATGATAATTCCGGTAATGGTAGTGATGGTAATGGTGGTGGTGTTGGTCGTAATGGTGGATAAGGAAAGCATTCCTCCCATTGCCTTTTGTGTGTTTGATGTACCGCGCTAAGCGGCAAGAGCATGCCCAGACACGAGTCCTGTGCCATATTGCCAGTCATTATACTTATTGCATGCAGTCTCCCATCACCTTTCGTGTGTTTCATGTACTGCCCTAAGTGGCATGGGTATGCCCAGATGTGGGACCCATCTCACTGTTTAGCTGCTGATGTACTATTAATCTAAAATAACTCCCAAAGGATAACGTCTCAAAAATCCAGTCCGCGTTTTCGCCCAGACTCCGCCCAGATTCAGCAGCAGCAGGAGCCGGCGGTCGGGACGCCGAGCTCACGGTTCCCGATTACCACCGATTACCGCCCTTTGTCCCCCGCTACCTCCGCTGCCCACAGCCGGTAGCCAGCAGCCGCCCTCCTCTGGAGCAAAACCAGCGGTAAAACCCACGAAACAGTGCGGTATAGAGCGGCGGCGGCAGAGGTGATTCCAGCGAGGAGGTAGAGTAGAGATCGGACCTCCGGACCTCCGGACAGTGGTGCAACCAACCAAGCAGGCAAGCGGGCAGGTGCACTGGTGGGACCCAAGTGTGTCAAGTGTGCGAGTGCGAGAGCGCGGCCACCCTAGCAGGAGGCCGCAGAGTAACCCTGGGCATAATACTTTGCTACGCTCACGAAGCATGCAAAGTTTGTGCTACTACGCACTACGCAAATTGCACGTAGCAGAGTGAATAACTGTACTAATAAACGTAGCGTAGCAGTAGTATAATAAACTCCTTCAAATGCTTTGATAAAGCAATTTTTTATGCTAAAAAGCATATAACCAATTCACAAAAATGAATGTTGACAATAAAATATCAAGCAATGAGAGAGGTGATGATTTTGGAGTCCCCCTAACCTAGGGGAGGACCAAGCAGATGCCTTGAACACAAAAAGCATATCATGTGAACGATTCAATGGTGGTCCCTTCCTCCTAGGACCACCCCAAGCACAGTTATGGGCAAAAATACAATCCAACCAAAGGCCCTGCAAGCATTATGGGACGAGATTAGCAGTGGGCAGTGAATATTATAGTGTTCAATATCAAAATAATTCTACAAAGAGCTGCAGTTCAACTAGTCGTCACTGGGTGTCGTCCCTCAAGAGTGAAATGCAAAAGTATTGAAAACCTTTCATGAAGCTTTTGCATTTGACTCGTGAGGGACGACACCCAGTGACGACTAGTTGAACTGCAGCTCTTTGTAGAATTATTTTGATATTGGACACTATAATATTCACTGCCCACTGCTAATCTCGTCCCATAATGCTTTGCAGGGCCTTTGGTTGGGATTGTATTTTTGCCCATAACTGTGCTTGGGGTGGTCCTAAGAGGATGGGACCACCACCTAATCATTCAATAAGATGTGCTTTTTGTTTTCAAGACATCTGCTTGGTTCTCTCCCTAAGTTAGCGAGGATACCAAAATCATCACCTCTCTCACTGCTTTTTGTTTTCACTTTAGTGAAATGACTATATGCAATTTTAGCATATAAAGACAGAGATATTTATTTTATCTTAACTTGCACTGTACAAGTTTGCTTTTGGTAATTATTGTACAGTGCAGTGAGTCAAGCACACAGCTAGCACTACGCCCAGGCTTAATAATAATAACAAACTCCTTCAAATGCTTTGATAAAGCAATTTTTTATGCTAAAAAGCATATAACCAATTCACAAAAATGAATTTTGACATATCAAGCAATGAGAGAGGTGATGATTTTGGAGTCCCCCTAACCTAGGGGGAGGACCAAGCAGATGCCTTGAACACAAAAAGCATATCATGTGAACGATTCAATGGTGGTCCCTTCCTCCTAGGACCACCCCAAGCACAGTTATGGGCAAAAATACAATCCCAACCAAAGGCCCTGCAAAGCATTATGGGACGAGATTAGCAGTGGGCAGTGAATATTATAGTGTCCAATATCAAAATAATTCTACAAAGAGTTGCAGTTCAACTAGTCGTCACTGGGTGTCGTCCTCACGAGTCAAATGCAAAAGCTTCATGAAAGGTTTTCAATACTTTTGCATTTCACTCTTGAGGGACGACACCCAGTGACGACTAGTTGAACTGCAGCTCTTTGTAGAATTATTTTGATATTGGACACTATAATATTCACTGCCCACTGCTAATCTCGTCCCATAATGCTTTGCAGGGCCTTTGGTTGGGATTGTATTTTTGCCCATAACTGTGCTTGGGGTGGTCCTAGGAGGAATCGTTCAATAAGATGTGCTTTTTGTTTTCAAGACATCTGCTTGGTTGTTGGTTCTCTCCTAAGTTAGTGAGGATACCAAAATCATCACCTCTCTCACTGCTTGTTAACTTTTTGTTTTCACTTTAGTGAAATGACTATATGCATTTTTAGCATATAAAGACAGAGATATTTATTTTATCTTAACTTGCACTGTACAAGTTTGCTTTTGGTAATTATTGTACAGTGCAGTCAAGCACACAGCTACGCACTACGCAATTTGCATAGCTACGTGTAGTTGAAGCTGTACTTCACGTAGCTACGTGAAGTGCTACTACGCAAACTACGCCCGGGCTTACCGCAGAGTGAAGTGCCCAGGAGAGTCTGCGGAGGCGGCCCAGCTAGGCTGGGCGCTGCTTGCGACCTCCAGCGAGCCCTGCTCTCTCACTCCTCCCTCTCCCCCCTCCTACCGCTACCTACTGCTACCTACTGCTACCTTGTGACCGGAACCCAGCTGCTCCACGCAATTTTGAATCATTCCTCCACCCCCCACCTAATCGTAGTCACACCCATTCTCCCCTCCTGGGGTAGTGTAACGGGGGATGCGGTCGGGGAAAGTCAGAAGCGCACCCCCGCCAAAGGACAAGGAGAAGGCTAAAGAGGCTGCAGCCAAAGATCTCCAAGGCATGAGCTCCCCAGGCCCTTGCATTTCTGACAAAGATGAAATACACCAGGGGCTAGAACCTGGAGCCTTAACAGACGCACCGCCAATAAATGTAACAACCGCAACTAACTGGCCAAAAGCCACTTCAAAAACACCTACACCTACAGCGGCGACTCCAGCAGCGAAACGGGGTGGCAGCATCAAAGCCATCTCCACGGTCCCACTCAGGCACCACTCAGCACCCAACAGCAGCAGCAGCAAACGGGCACTGATTTCGGACTTTCTAATAAAATCCACCTCAAAATCCACCTCAGTTAATCGACACTGTAGTGACTTCAGCGCCTCCAAAACAAGAGATGAAATCAGTACTAGCCCAGCCCCAGTGAGCGAGGCCAATACGTGCGCTCCCAGTGGGCAAAAAACTACGAACCAGGAGTGCGGGAGGAGAGGTTTCCAGTCACCTCAACGATTGGATGTCCCATACGAAGCAACCATAGCTGTTCCAAGCCTCCAACTCTTATCATCCAAAGCTCTCATCCCGCTCTAACTCAGACAAAAGCAAAATAACCAAGTCTTCGAAGCACAAATACACAACCCCCCCGTTTCTGTTGATCATCTCAATCATCAGACACTACTTTCACCTTCACCAGGAAATGACGGACCCCAAAGACTTAACGAAGGGACCCCTGCCAACGAGATGACCACAAACATCTCGAACTCAACTGAGAATTTAATAGGGAACCAGACAAAACCCCAGGGCGCCCAACACATCGAAGTTCAGGAGTTTGCCTTCCCCAATTCCATCAACAACAATCGCGACAAGCCTGGTCTCTCCTCGTTTTTGCCTGAAGTGCAAGCAGAACAACAACAGTGCCAGCCCCCCCGCCAGGCAAACCTACAGGAGGAGCAGTTCCCCTTCCCCGATACGCAGGGCTCGAACTTTTCATTGCAATCATCCCAATCAAGGGAACTACTCAGCAGGACCCCGGGTCTTCTACAAACCCCCCCGTCAGTATGCTCAAAACACTGGACACACCATGATCAGGTATCTCCAACCGAACCAGGCAGTATCCCAGCTCCATCAGCCTGGCAGCTCTTGCTACAAACAATGGACTCAATCGCCAAAGCAATGTCTTACCACGCTGACAAGCTGGATACCCAAGTGGATCTCCTAAACATCTTAGCAATCCACGTTCAGGGGGTAGAACAGAAACTGCATAGTTTCAACGAGATGGTCTCGAGGGTGCAGCGAGACCAGGAAACAACATATCAAACGTGCAACTGCCACTGAACCCAAATCATTGACAAACTATCGGTGGTCCCCATCCTTCTGTCAGATCTTCTTGTCACAACCAGGGAAGCTTCAACTAAGAATGTCCCACAAACAGAGCAAGACTATGAGGCACTACGAGTGACGGACACTGAACTACCCCGCCCCGCAGGGGGCATACCCCTAGTGGTGCGGTTTCCAACCTAGAACAATCACAGACAGACCTTACAGCATCCAGTCCAGCAATAACCATTGCCAACTTAAACATTTCAGCCCCTCAACCAACTGACAATGGTGAGCAACCATTAGGTCAGCCATTTACAGCAACTAAGATATTAACCAGGCGGGAGAGAAAACGTCTAAGAAAAACAAGAAACAGAAGGCACTCCAGACAGCCAATCAACTTATTTCCCGTCAACACCGACCAGGGATTGAAACAGAGTGACCTCGATACGGCCTTCACTCCTCCGGACACAACTACAAACATGGATCAATCGAACCCCTTATCCACCTTACCTACTTTTCCCAGCCGCCCAAATAACACCAAAAGGGAATTACCGCAGCTTGGGAAAGTATACAGCATATTCAAACCTCCAAGGAAAGAGAAACACCTTACATCCACCCAGGCAACACAATCTGAGAACCCCCCAATGACACCAAAGAAAGTTACGAAAGAAACAAGTATAATTAGCCCACGTGCAGTACATTCAGTTACTGACAACGAGAGGAAAGAAAACTGCCATCCAGACATAATCCATAACCTAAACCCGGGAAGCAACCAAGCAACCTGGATAAAGGTCAACGAACAATTAACACAAAACAATACAGATGCAATCTTGACCACTCCTTCGACAACCACAGAGCCAACACCGGCCGACAAAGCATCGGTAAGGGTCGCACACCTAGTGTCGCACCGGGACTCCTCTTTAAACATCAACAAATTGGACTTTATCCCCCACTACGTATCAAGGGGAAACCATGACATCTTAAACAGAAGCGTCCTGCTTAAACTCTTTAAAGCACTGCCCCCATTGAGCCACATAACCACCAGTGATATTGTTAGTATAGCGTTTAAACAGAATACGCATTTCATGGGCCAAGAAACAACCACAGCTTCGTTCTCAGCCACTTCTCATATTGAACAAATCTGGCAGCAAAGAGACCAATTTGCAAAGTGGGGCATTAAGCTAAAAAAGATCGACCCCCCTTGCTACTCCAACCTGCTCCAACCATTCAACCAACCAGAGGGCCTGTTAAAGGGAGCTAAAGGCCCAGACTACCAAATCCCTCAAAAGAGGAAAGAGTGCACAACTAAGAAAATCACCATCACCTTTGCTAACCCAGAAGCCATTAAGCCCCCCGGATTTCGGGATCTAATCTCGGCCGGATCACCCCTAGATATGGCATGAACCAACACCCACGTAGCCACCAACTTACTCCCAGGCTGCAACATCTGCTCCTGGAACGTGTTCGGCCTTAGTACCAAACTAGAAGATCCAGGCTTCATGGAATTCATCTCAAAGTATAAAATTCTTCTCTTTCAGGAAACCTGGACAACAAATCCTACATCTATAATCGGATACAAGGAATTTCTGAGGCCGGCCAAAAAAGTCGCCAACCTAGGGAGAGCTAAAGGAGGCCTTTCAATTTTCATTTCAACCGATATTCCATGGCAAGTTTCAACAATAGACCTTGAGTTCTCTTGGTTACAATGCGTCAAACTTGAAGTTCCGCTCCTCACTTGTCTGCTCATTCTCAACATCTATATTCATCCAGTGTTCAAGCGAAAAAGGAGAAGAGTAGATCATTTACTAGTAACACTGGCAACATTAAAACTCGCCCATCAGGACGCGAACATCATCCTGTCAGGGGATTTTAATATGAACTTACTGCAAGACATCAAAGAGCATATACGGGCACCGAAACAACGAGACACCCATGGCAAGAGATGTGCGGCCAGTCTGGTAGGGCTGAAAATGAGTATGCTAAACGGGAGCAGCCCGACAGACAGCCCTGCAGCATACACTAGGATCACCCAAAAATCAGCTTCAACAATAGACTATACTTTCACGGATCACGACCTTTTCCCATTGATTATGAACTTCCAAATAATGGATAGGACTGAAAGCGACCACCAACCGCAATCGTTCACGTTGTCAAGTAACATAGATAACTCAGTGCCAGCCAGAGTATTATCTCAACAAACGCAATGCTACAATTTAAAACGTCTTGCATGGAAAACGGATTCGATCAACGACATCATGGGAACATGCACCCACCTCCTGGAAAGATTCCAAATCGAACCCAATAACACACAGGCATGGGAGGGCTTCACCCTAGAATTAAATCAAAAATTTTGCAACCAGGCAACAGGCAAAAAAGTTAGAAGACATCAAGGGGCCAATTGGTTCACAAAAAAACTCAGGACCCAAAAACAACAATTGAACAAACACCTTAGAAGACTACGCACCCAGAGCTCCGCCCCCCCAAGGATCTCTTGCTATTAATCACCACAGCCAGAAAAGACCTAAAAAGAGATACTAAGGCGGCAAAAAAAGCGTTCCAAGAACAACTCTGGGCCAAACTCCACCATTCCACCAAACAAAGGGATTCTAGGCTCTTTTAGGAAATAATCAACCAGCTAACAAACAGCAAGAACCGGCATCACAATTCAGACATTATGGAGAACTCCTGGAGAGCCCACATCGATTACTTATACAATGAAACGTCAATTGTCTGTCCGGCAACTAGTGGTTCTGAACCAGGCGAGAGGGCAATCGTAGCAGGTCGCGATAAAATCATCTCCAACTCAGAAGCACCTGAATACTTCCCTCAAATCCAGAAAGAGCAAGTTCTAAAAATCATTAAAAAACTGAGATCCGAGGGAGCACCAGGACCCAACGGGTTGCCAAACATCTTGTTTCGGCACAATCCTTCATTCTGGTCCTACCTCCTTACGCCACTCTTCTCTTCCATCTTAGCATCCTGTACCATCCCAGACTCTTGGAGGGGCAGCATTTTGAACCCAATACACAAGTCGGGCGCCCGTTCCGACCCCTCCAACTACCGCCTGATAGCATTTAATCGACGTGGAGGCAAAAATGTACGCATCTAACTTGTTGGTTGATTTGGAGGACTGGGTCAGAAGATGTAACCTCATTCCCTACACACAAACAGGATTCAGGGCAGGGATGGGCACACTCACGAACATCTCCGCGGTCACCCTGTTAGCCACTCAAGCTCTCGCCAAATCCAGGCCTCTTTACGCATGCTTTATAGACCTCAAAGCAGCCTTTGACAAAGTCCCAAGAGCCAATCTATGGGCAAAAATGCAAAACTGGGGTGCTCCAACCAAACTCCATAATAAATTTGTATTCCCAGACGTGGGTTCAGGTCAGGAAAGGAGACGGGCACAGCATATTGTGGAGAAGTGTGGCTCAATGGTTAGAGCGGCAGACCCTGATGCAGAGATCTGGCCCGGGACCAGGGTTCAATTCCCGCCTCGGCGGGTCTTGGGCTCAATTTCCTCGGACCTGATAATTCTCGCCTCGGTGCCTATTCTAATCATGGGTCCCACTCTGCAACTCTGGGCAATAGCTTGCTTAATCTCCACAACGGCCCCAACAGCGCTGGGATGCCTGGCTTCACCCTGGGGGTGCCCAGGAGTGGACATTTCACAGGGAAAAGCCAGGAAGGGTTCCACAGCGGTATGCGTACAGCGCCTGGACACCCCTTTCGGGGTATGGGTGCGCTTAACAAGTACAAATTTCATTTCATTTCATTTCATAACCAAAAAGTTCCAAACTCTTAATGGGTTAAAACTAGGGTGTGTGTTGGCACCCTGCCTCTTTAACATCTACACTGCCGACCTTGATAAACAACTACGGTCAATTCAATTGGACTCCCCAAAATTGGGCAATGTCCCCACACCCAGTTTACAATATGCGGATGACATAGTGCTTCTTGCACAAACACCTGTAGGCTTGCAGCGACTCATCACCAAACTAGGAGCATATACCATCACGGCCCAACTAACCACCAACCACCAAAAAACAAAAGTGATGTGTTTTGCCAGACGAGTCAAAACAAAGGCACACCGTAAATTCATCTGGCACTTGGACGAGCAACCTCTGTCCCAGGTAGACTCTTACAAATATCTAGGTTTTCAAATAGACCGCAACCTTAATTTTAAACCACAATTGGCACAAGGCCGTACCAGAGCTAAACAACTGCAGTTTGCCTTCAGAGTCCTAAAGAAAAAACTTACAAATTGTTCTACAGGTCACTTGCTTAAAGCTATTTCAGCAAAATTCTTACCTTCGATTTCATACGGCTCAGAAATTTTAAACCTCAAAGACGCCACCTCCCTAAACTCAGCACAATCAACTTTCTTTAGGACCTGTTCTCGATCCCCCGACACATTTCACAATCCCAAATCCGACTAGAGTATGGACTAAGAAATCAGATTCCTGGCAGACAAGGGGCATTAGCCAAATATTACTGGAGAATGAGGGATGCAGAGAATAACACCCTCGCGCATCACTGCTGGGAGGAAATTGAAACCCAAGCCAAGCTAAATAACTCGACGTTCAGAGTTCTGAAGGATTCTCTCGCGGCATTGCAGCTAGAGGAGGCCTGGCTCACTCTCCCCACCTATTCCAGTTTCAAAACTGTAGTCAACAAGGCAATCAAACGGACCTCCTTACTAACAGACAAAACAGCCCTTTAAAAAAAAAAAACATGCCTGGGCCGTGATCCAAGGCTATCAGCGGCTGAAACCCCAACCATACCTGTTAGACCACTTCTCCCAGCAGAAAAAGCACTACCTAACGTTACTGCGGCTGGGGTCATTTCCATCAAAAGACCTGACACCAAAATGGAAATACCCCTGGCAATCCAAGGAATGCCGCTTATGAGGAGGAGGGGACGAGTCTTTTCTACATTTACTATGCATCTGCCCATACCTGGCAGAAACCCGAAGAACGGTCCTCCGGGAAGCCTTTAGGAAGGAACAAATAAGGTCATGCAGAGTAGCTGTCATCCAATGCCTTGGAGGACTATCAATCCAACTGTCCTGTAGAGCCATAAAATTCCTGAAAACTGCAGCAACAGAACTGGAAAAAAAAGAAAACAATAACCAACTTAATAAGTTTTAGTAAACCTGTCTAGAAACTCACTTATGGTATGGCTTGTATGTTTTATACTCATCTGTTCTTTTTTCTTTTTCTTTTTTTCTCACCTAATAGCTGAGCTCGTACCTCTGCGAGTTTAACTTCAAAATGTATATTTCTTGTATGGTGGTTCTCCACCCTTTTATGATTTTTTATGAAATCAAATAAAAGTATTTATCAATCAATCAATCACTGTGTCACTGGAATTAAGCTGTACCCTCCTGATGGCAAAACCAGTCCTGGGTTGCTTGTATTCCATTTCCTGAAGCAGTTGGCTTCGCAGTTCGGGCTGGACTTTTCTTATTGGAGCAAGGTCAAGAATGCTTTGCATATGGCTGGGTCTAATCTGAGGTTATATGGTGGGCAAAAGAGCAATGGGTTGGAATGCCACCCCAAGCGATTGCCAGTGGTTAAATTTGTTGCAAGCATTCCTCCCACCACCTTTTGTGTGTTTGATATAACACCCTAACTGGCCAAGGGTATGGCAAGACATGGGTTCCGTTCTCACTGTGCTACTGGAACCAAGCTGCACGCAACTGATGAGCTACAGTCAGGGCAGAAATGGTCTTGGGTTGCTTGTGTTCCGGTTCAGAGAGGACCTGGCTTGGCAGTTCAGGCTGGATTGTTTCTAGTGGAGCTGAATCAAAACTAATTTGCATATGGCTGGGTCTATTCTGAGTTGGCAGGGTGTGCAAAAGAACAAATGCAATCGGGCTGATTGCCAGTCGTTAGACTTATTGCGAGCATTTCTCCCATCACCTTTTGTGTGTTTGGTGGTAATAGTGGTAGCACTAGTAATAGTGTTGGTGTAATGGTGATTAGGAAATTATGGTAGTGGTAATGTTGGTGGCAGTTGTAGTAATGGTGATTGTATTGTGGTGGTGGTAGTAATGTAGGTCGTAGTGGTTATTATAACGGGGTGGTAATGGTGATGGTAATGATAATGGTATCATAATGGTGGTAAAGATAATGGTGGTGGTAATAGTAATAATAATTATGGTGATAGTTGTAGTGAGATAATGGTGGGGGTTGTAATGGTGTTGATGTTAGCTGCACGTTTAGTGGTGATGGTAATGGTGGTGGTAATCATGGTAAAAATGGTGTTGGTGGTAGTAATTATCACCATTCAATAATGGCAGTAGTGGCAATGATGGTGGAAATGGTGGAAGTAATGGTAATGGTGGTCATTGGTGGGTTGATAATGATAGTGTTGGTAATGTCAATGGTGGGGGTGGTAGTCATGGTGGTTAGAGGAATGGTTGTGGTGGTAAACAGAAGCAGGGGCAGCCATGAGTCAGAGGGTTGAGCGCTAGAGTCAGGATCCTAAAAGACACTGCGGTGGTTCATTTTTGGTTCAGGCAATACTAAAGTGGAAACACAAAGAAAATGAATTATGCAGATATCTTAAGGACTGGCTTGAAACTGAGTCCTGAAGAAATAACTACAGAAACAGCTGCTGCAGTGATAACAAGGAAAAAAGAATGGTTCTGTTAGACCTGTCAGCCTTAGGGTGGTCTTCCCCTAAACTTTTTGCCTTACTTCTCTATTTTTGCTTATCTCGTTTTTGTTGGCCTTAGGACTCTGCACACTTTATTACTGCTAACCAGTGCTAAAGTTCTTGTGATCTTTCTCTTTAACATTGTAAAATTGACTTACACCCAATTGGCTTATTTAATTTACTTGTAAGTCCCTAGTAAAGTGGTATTATTCATACCTTGGGCCTGTAAATTAAATGCTACTAATGGGCCCGCAGCACTTATTATGCCACCACTTAAGTAGCCCTTTAAACATGTCCCACGCATGCCATTGCAGCCAGTGTGTGCCGTTTTAAACTGCCACTACGACCTGGCAAGATCAACCTCTTGCCAGGCACAAACCTCCCTTTTTAACACATATAAGTCACCCTGTAGAGTAGGCCCTACACAGCCCAGTGGGCTGGGTGCCATGTATTTAAAAAGTTGGACATGTACTTTTACGTTTTACATGTCCTGGTAGTGAAAAACTTCTAAATTTGTTTTTCTCTACTGTGAGATATACCTCTCCCATAGGATAACATTGGGTTCCCTTATTACATTTAATACATTGTAACTTTCAACTGGGAGCAGATAGGAATGTTGAGTTTGGTATCTAAATTGTAATTTAAAACATTCTTTAATGGTTAAGTTGGATTGTAAGTCACAATTCTGGAAATGCCACTTTTAGAAAGTTGGTGTTTTTGTTGGCCTAACAATTTAGTGCCTGCAGCCTGTATACTGGGTCACATGACTAGGTGTAGCTGGCAGTTGGTCTTTAGGTATTGCTCTCAGACAGTGAGACAAAAGGGGAGTAGGTGTTGGCATGATGGGCCATCTCTGACTTGACAGGAAGGTGGAGCTGTCACCTACCACATTTGCACATCACGAAGCCTCTGCCTGAGCACACACACGAAGGGTTTGACACTAGTCTTTTGTGACCTCAGACAAGCTGGGGCCAGGTCAGGGTGGCAGAAAATGTCAAGCACTTCTGGGGGTGGAAGCTTCTAGAATCTTCTCCTACTTCAGCATGGGCACCAGGTATAAATAATGTACCCTCATACCCAACTCTTCAGTACACGTCTGGACCTCTAGAAGACTCAGAAGAACTGCTGAGCTGCTCTGCAAGGAGGACTGCTACTCTGGTGCTCTGCTGCCCTGCTGCCTGAGTGAGAAGCAAAACCAAAGGGGATGATGGACGGAGTGTTGAACATTGCAAGCACTCACCCCCAGTCAACTGATCTGGGTTTAATCCATCATCATTCTTTAGCTCACTCCGCCACCCCAGTTCAGACATGGCCATATGCAAATAAGTCTGACCCTGTGCCTCATGGGAACAGTCGAGCCCGAACTGCCAAGCCATGTCTTCCCTGGACCGGAAACAAGCATCCTGGGACCGGTTTCTGGCTTACAGCCGTCATCAGCCAGGCTATCTTGAATCCAGTGGCAAAGTGAGCAAGGGACCCACGTCTGGGCATACCCTGCCAACTTAGGGCAAACATAGCAAAACCAAAGGGGATGATGGACGGAGTGTTGAACATTGCAAGCACTCACCCCCAGTCAACTGATCTGGGTTTAATCCAGCATCATTCTTTAGCTCACTCCGCCACCCCAGTTCAGACATGGCCATATGCAAATCAGTCTGACCCTGTGCCTCATGGGAACAGTCCAGCCCGAACTGCCAAGCCATGTCTTCCCTGGACCGGAAACAAGCATCCTGGGACCGGTTTCTGGCTTACAGCCGTCATCAGCCAGGCTATCTTGAATCCAGTGGCAAAGTGAGCAAGGGACCCACGTCTGGGCATACCCTGCCAACTTAGGGCGTAACATAGCAAAACCAAAGGGGATGATGGACGGAGTGTTGAACACTGCAAGCACTCACCCCCAGTCAACTGATCTGGGTTTAATCCATCATCATTCTTTAGCTCACTCCGCCAGCCCAGTTCAGACATGGCCATATGCAAATCAGTCTGACCCTGTGCCTCATGGGAACAGTCCAGCCCGAACTGCCAAGCCATGTCTTCCCTGGACCGGAAACAAGCATCCTGGGACCGGTTTCTGGCTTACAGCCATCATCAGCAAGGCTATCTTGAATCCAGTGGCAAAGTGAGCAAGGGACCCACGTCTGGGCATACCCTGCCAATTTAGAGCGAACATAGCAAAACCAAAGGGGATGATGGACGGAGTGTTGAACATTGCAGCACTCACCCCCAGTCAACTGATCTGGGTTTAATCCATCATCATTCTTTAGCTCATTCCGCCACCCCAGTTCAGACATGGCCATATGCAAATCAGTCTGACCCTGTGCCTCATGGGAACAGTCCAGCCCGAACTGCCAAGCCATGTCTTCCCTGGACCGGAAACAAGCATCCTGGGACCGGTTTCTGGCTTACAGCCGTTATCAGTTTGGGCTGGACTGTTCCCATGAGGCACAGGGTCAGACTGATTTGCATATAGCCATGTCTGAACTGGGGTGGCGGAGTGAGCTAAAGAATGATGATGGATTAAACCCAGATCAGTTGACTGGGGGTGAGTGCTTGCAATGTTCAACACTACGTCCATCATCCCCTTTGGTTTTGCTTTGTTCGCCCTAAGTTGGCAGGGTATGCCCAGACGTGGGTCCCTTGCTCACTTTGCCACTGGATTCAAGATAGCCTGGCTGATGAGGGCTGTGAGCCCGAAACCGGTCCCAGGATGCTTGTTTCCGTTCCAGGAAGACATGGCTTGGCAGTTCGGGCTGGACTGTTCCCATGAGGCACAGGGTCAGACTGATTTGCATATAGCCATGTCTGAACTGGGGTGGTAGAGTGAGCTAAAGAATGATGATGGATTAAACCCAGATCAGTTGACTGGGGGTGAGTGCTTGCAATGTTCAACACTCCGTCCATCATACCCTTTGGTTTTGCCTGAGTGAGAAGGACTGGGCCTGCATCTTTAATCCAAGACCACCAGAGCGACTCCAAGGGCTAGTTGGCTGACCTCCTGCTCAGGGACAGAAAAGGCTCCAACCCCCTTGAACTCAGCACCTGGACTCTGCCTGCTGTGAGTCGTGCCCCAAGTGGTGCCAACCCAGTCCTGGATACTTGGAAGTGGGTCTGAAGGCGCTCTGCCAACTCAGTTGTGGTCCCTGCAGATGCATCTCACTGAAGCCCCTGCGAACCGCCACTGTGCGACATACCTTGATGCAGGCCCTCGCATCACAGCCCCCAGCCCCTCCAACCACTGCTGTGTGATGCATCTTGATGCAGAACCTCAAATTGCAGCCCCACAGCTCCTCAGAACAGTGGCTGAGTGATGCATCTCAAACTAGGGCCTCGCATTGCAGCCCATTGGAACCGCCACTGCACGACGTATCCTCTGCAAAGCACCTAAAAATGCTCTGCAACCTGGATTTAAGGTACTTTATTCAGCAGGCCTAACTTGGTTCTTGTACTCAGCTAGTGCGCCATCGCAGTCATACTGAACTTGTGACTTTGTCCCTGTTTGGCGGGACCAAATAACCATAGTTGGCACTTTGTTCTTCTAAGCACTGTTTTCCCTTGAATCTTTAAAATGGAATATCTCCAGTTCTACTAATTGGATTTTTGTAGTTTTGATGTCAAATAATTTATTAAATTCTACTCTATTTCTCTAAATTGGTGTGGGGTTTTCCTTGTGTTGTGTTTTCACTTTATTACTGTTTGAGGTGCTGCATAAATACTTTACACATTCCCCTTAAGTTAAGCCTGACTGCTTTTGTACAAAGCTACCCGAGGGTTAAGCGCTGGTTAATTTGGGGTTTGCTTGTGTTTTCACCCACACAAAAATTGTGGTTGCTGCTGGAGTAGGGTTACAGTATCCTCAACTAGTAACCCAATTTCCTACATTTTCCATCTGCATGTGTAACTCTATGCGAGTTGAATATGTGATGATGGAATGTAAATGTAAAATATTCCCTCATGTATTGCAATGAAACCACTTTTTACAAGGTGGAATGATAAACCAACAGTCAGTAGCATGATCTGAGTGATGTACACTTCTTAGGGCTGATCCAAGATGTGCTTGACAAAGTATCAAAGGAATAGCTGAATGGGGAAGACCCAAAGAAGTTAGTGGCTGAAGGGGGCTGGCTCCATTTCCACTCTCCTTACACAGGAAACAATGGATATTGCAGACAGCTGCGGTTGTCAAGCCATACCTAAAAAGTACATAAAACCTTGCCAAATATTATATAAAAATGCACTTATGTGCTACACACTTCACCAACACACAAAGTAAATGCATATTGGCACATACGAAAATGAAAGGCACACCTCCCAAGTACCCACAAGAAAAAAATCATAACATAAACACCTAAACACACCCAACCTGCCCGTAGATGACCATCTACTAATCGCTGTTAACTCCAACCACTTGCCTAAAAAAGACTAAATCAACTCATCATTGCAGTTGTGATGGTGCTATGTAGATCATCTTTTGCGTGTGTCACTAAAAGCAATTGCATTTTGCAGCGTGCACAGTATGGATCATTTCTGTTCATTGAGCTGTTGGAAACGCATACAAATCTAACACCCACAATCCGGAGGCTGGCGTGAGTTAAGACAGAGAAGCTGCACATCCCTGCTAGGTAGCTTATTCATATTTCAGAGAAGGATTGGATATTTCCCAAGCACTTTAGTGAGATGCAAGGATGGTGAGACCCACATACATGAAATTGCCACTTTTATTTCCTGTCTGTCCTTGCTGTACCTCAGGCTGTCTACATCCAGCAGCCTCCATGGCTCAACAAAGCTCCATCCAGCATAATCTGTGTACCTGCTACTCCCAGATCACTTCATATTTCCATAAACAGAGAGGTAGGCATGGAGATGCATGTGCACCCGATAATGTTTATCTATATTCATCATAAAAGCTGACATGAGCATAAACTGCCTGCTGCCTTCATAAATCACCTGTGAGGTAATCACATCCAGGTAGGATTAAACTTAAATGAGGCAAAAATGAGGTTTAGCAAAGCACCAACAATGGCTACTCAAAAAGAAGGATGACGCAATTACTGTGTAGTGGCCGCAACACTTTATCTTGTTTGGTTTGTCTTGTTTTAGGACTATGTGAACCTTGCCAGTGCTAATCAGTGTTACAACATGATTTCTTTCCATAAATGGGTCCTTTCAAAGTTGCTACCCCAAATGGCTTCTTTAACTTTCCAGTAAGGACATGGCAAGTTGGTGTAGAAAATTAATGTGCGGTGTCGAAATTAAATGTCATATGCATGCTCCAGTGTGTATTTACAATGGTAACATGTATGACTAAAGTGCCTGGTCCCAGAGAACACCATTGCAAACTGGCTGGCTGCAGTTTGAAACCACTGCAGTAACACGTGGCGAGGAAAAGAACTTAGCCGCGCCGGAAACCTACTTTCATGCATTTGCAAAATCACTCCTAATGTGTGCCGTGTAAGTTCACAGGACAATACTAAACAGTAATGAAATGTATGTCCTCCAAGTGAACAGTTGCCAAAAGCGGTCAGTCACTGTGTACGCCAAGCTACATATTCCATGAACAGGCCTGACTGTGAATAAAAATCCACAAGTGGCAAAATAATTCACAGTCCTTTTTCACATGTTAATAAGAATCTAATTTAATAAGAAAAAATATTTTATGTCAAATGCTTAAATGTAGTGGAAAAGCAACTTTTAAAAGTGTGTGTTATGCTGTGTGAGAACAGACTTTCTTAAAACAAATGTATGTAGTAGCCCCACTCCAGAAACTGTAATTAACTTCCCGGATTATGTATTAACGAATGGCTTCCTGGAGTACAATGTAGCTGCCTTTGGGAGCAAGAAAATTGAAGTGGTTTTAACATGTGACCATATAGTAGAGATAAGTCATTTTGAAGGGTATACGGCAACACAAAGCACTACCACAGATTTTCAAACTAATTTAAAGTACAACAACACTTGAAAGTCAGAGTTTATTTAATACATCTTTAATCTACATATACTACCTTCCTTTATGCATCTCCATACCTTACATGTATTATGGATCTATATCGTTATTACTTTTGGATCTATATATTTATTACTTTTACTTATTTATTACTTTTCATCTGATTCAGCATATCCAATGCACTACCCTATTTTTCACCCTATACCGCTCTTAGTATATCCTCTAGCTCAACTCTCTGACTCATCTCAAACCTCTTTCTACTACTCTTTCCAAAGCACTAGCCTGTTTCTCACCCTATACCTCTATCAATATACCCATTACCTCCACTCTCTCATTCATCCCAAACCCCATACCACTACTATGATCCCCAAAATAACCCTTTCGAGACTCTTCCCTACTCCACCGCTCCTTGCATCATTTCATACCTCATTTTACTATTCCGATCCCCCAAAACAAGCCTTTCTAAACCCTCCCTCTGACTCTTCCTCCTCCACCTCCCTTTTACTCATCCCCCTCCACCTCCCTTTTACTGAATCACTGACAGAATATCGACTACAGAAATATCGACGACAAAAATATCGGAGCTGAAATATCGATGTCCAGAATATCGAAGTCCTATCTACATTATGGTAAGTACAAAAATATTGTTGTAAAAATATCGTTGTTAAAAATATAGTTTTTTTAAATGTCTAAAAAATAATGTAAAATAAAGTAAATAATACATATAATTAAAAAACATAGGGGTCATTACGATGTAGGGCGGATCGCCACCGCCCGCATGGCGGTGGCGATCCGCCCTACATTTCCTCCGCCCGCCACCCATTTTCCCCCGCCATATTAGTATGGCGGGGGGACCCCGGCGGACGGAGAGACCGTCCGCCAGGTTCTCCGCCGGTCGACCAGTCGACCGGGCGGAAAAGGGCTACATATGGTGGCGGTGTCTGCTAGACACCGCCATCCATATTAGCATGGGTGCGGGAAGCAGCCTTTCCGTGGCGGCGATGCCGCCACGAAAAGGCATGCGGAGTTTGCTGTTGGGGGCCCGTTGCGGGCCCCCAGGGTATTGGGGGATGAGGGGTGCACATGGGGGTACCTATGGTACCCCTCACATTGTCATGGACAAGGTGGCAGGCACCGCGCGGTGCCTGTCACCTTGTGCATGACAATGCACACAGTGCATTCCCAGCATTGTGGCGGGCGGTGCTGTGTGCACCGCCCAACACAATGCTGGGAATGGAGGATGCCACCGCCACGGTGGCAGTGGCATCCTAATCGCTGGTGCGGGACCGCCGCATCACTGGCGGCCGGTCCTAGCACCGCTTTCGTCCGCCCGACATCCTAATAGGCCCCATAGTTAGAATTATTAGAAAATGTTTAAAATTATAAATAATAAATATAATATTAATAAAAATTAAACATGCATATATATATATAAAATATAATATATAAAGTTACTTTATAATATTAAAAAATAAATATTATAATAAATTATAAAATGCTAGAAACATATTAAAAATTATAAATACATATATATATATACATATACCAGTAAATATAAAATAAAAATACAATATTTATATAATAATTAACCCCTTCGCTGCTAGGCCTTTTCCCCTCCTGTGCTAAGCCTTTTTTGGCTATTTGGGGTAGTGCGCGCTTAGGCCCCTGTAACTTTTTGACCACATAAGGTATCCATGCCAAATTTGCGTCCTTTTTTCTAACATCATGGGGATTGTAAAGGTACCCAGGGTTTGTGGATTCCCCTGGAGGGGACCCAGAAATTAGTCAAAATACAGCTAAATTTTTGTTTTTTGGGGAAAAATGCGAAAAAGGGCTACAGATGAAAGCGTCTTGATTTTCCCTGCAAATGGCATCAAAAAGGGGTTGTGGGGATGAAATCACCATTTTCCCAGCTTTCAGGGACAAGCAGACTTTTGTCAGAAAACCAACTTTTACACAGTTTTGGCATTTTTCTGGGACATAGCCTATTTTTGCTATTTTTGTGCTTTCAACCTCCTTCCAGTTAATGGTAGAAATGGGTATGAAACCAATAATGGATCCTGGAAAGCCATGCATTTCTGAAAAGTAGACAAAATTCTGAATTCAGCAAGGGGTCATTTGTGTAGATCCTTAAAGTTTTCCTTATAGAAACTAACAGTTAAATAAAGGAAAAATTGAAAATTAGTTGAAAAAAACAGCCATTTGTGTCAACGTTTTCACCTGTAACTTCTTCTAATTATGACAGCTATTTGAAGGCAATATACCGTTATATCCGCTGGACCTTTCTGGTTGTGGGGATATATAGGACTTGTAGGTTCACCAAGAACCCGACGAACCCAGAGCCAATAATTGAGCAGCATCTTGCAATGGTTTTTTATTATGTACCGGGTATATAGCAATTATTTTGGGAAAATGTATACATGGAAAAATTGTTATGAAAGACACCTATGTATTTCTGAAATGGGAACAAAATGTAGATTTTAGAAACAGTAGATATTTGCACATTTCCGAAATTGGGAGTACCCATACTAGCATGAGAATTATAGGTCATTTTTCAAAATGACTTATTTTTTACACATTGTCTTTCATTTGGAAGGCAGAAATGCATCGAAAGTCAATAGGTAATAACAGTTGCTCTACAATTCTGTGTTACCCTAAGTCTCCCGATAAAAATGGTACCTCACTTGTGTGGGTAGCCCTTGTGCCCACAACAGGAAATGGCTCAAAATGCAACGTGGACGTACCACATTTTCACAATGAAAAATTACCCTTTTTTGCAAAGTGCCTAGGTGTAGTTTTTGAACCCTAGCTCTGCCGGCACCTAGGGAAACCTAGCAAACCTATACATTTTTGAAAACTAGACACCCAGGGGAATCCAGGATGGGGTGACTTGACTGCCTCCCACCAGGTTCTGTTACCCAGAATCCCTTGCAAACATAAAAATTGTCAAAAAAACACATTTTCCCCACATTTCTGTGGTGGAAAGTTCTGGAATCTGCATGGATCCACAAATTTCCACCCACCCCGCGTTCCCCAAAGTCTTACGAGAAAAATGGTACCTCACTTGTGTGGGTCGTCCTAGTGCCTGCGACAGGAAACTGTGCAAAACGCAACGTGGTCACACCTCAATTTCGCAGTGAAAAATGACCCTTTTTGGCAAAGTGCCTAGCTGTAGTTTTTGAACCCTAGCTCTGCCGGCACCTAGGGAAACCTAGCAAACCTATACATTTTTGAAAACTAGACACCCAGGGGAATCCAGGATGGGGTGACTGGACTGCCTCCCACCAGGTTCTGTTACCCAGAATCCCTTGCAAACCTAAAAATTATCAAAAACCACATTTTCCCCACATTTCTGTGGTGGAAAGTTCTGGAATCTTAGTGGATCCACAAATTTCCACCCACCCCGCGTTCCCCAAAGTCTTCCGAGAAAAATGGTACCTCACTTGTGTGGGTCGGCCTAGTGCCTGCGACAGGAAACGGCGCAAAACGCAACGTGGTCACACCTCAATCTCGCAGTGAAAAATGACCCTTTTTGGCAAAGTGCCTAGCTGTAGTTTTTGAACCCTAGCTCTGCCGGCACCTAGGGAAACCTAGCAAACCTATACATTTTTGAAAACTAGACACCCAGGGAATCCAGGATGGGGTGACTTGACTTCCTCCCACCAGGTTCTGTTACCCAGAATCCCTTGCAAACCTAAAGAATTGTCAAAAAAACCACATTTTCCCCACATTTCTGTGGTGGAAAGTTTTGGAATCTGCGTGGATCCACAAATTTCCACCCACCCCGCGTTCCCCAAAGTCTTACGAGAAAAATGGTACCTCACTTGTGTGGGTCGGCCTAGTGCCTGCGACAGGAAACGGCGCAAAACGCAACGTGGTCACACCTCAATTTCGCAGTGAAAAATGACCCTTTTTGGCAAAGTGCCTAGCTGTAGTTTTGAACCCTAGCTGTGCCGGCACCTAGGGAAATCTAGCAAACCTATACATTTTTGAAAACTAGACACCCAGGGGAATCCAGGATGGGGTGACTTGACTGCCTCCCACCAGGTTCTGTTACCCAGAATCCCTTGCAAACATAAAAATTGTCAAAAAACACATTTTCCCCACATTTCTGTGGTGGAAAGTTCTGGAATCTGCGTGGATCCACAAATTTCCACCCACCCCGCGTTCCCAAAGTCTTCCGAGAAAAATGGTACCTCACTTGTGTGAGTCGGCCTAGTGCCTGCGACAGGAAACGGCGCAAAACGCAACGTGGTCACACCTCAATTTTGCAGTGAAAAATGACCCTTTTGGGCAAAGTGCCTAGCTGTAGTTTTTGAACCCTAGCTCTGCCGGCACCTAGGAAACCTAGCAAACCTATACATTTTTGAAAACTAGACACCGAGGGGAATCCAGGATGGGGTGACTTGACTGCCTCCCACCAGGTTCTGTTACCCAGAATCCCTTGCAAACATAAAAAATTGTCAAAAAAACCACATTTTCCCCACATTTCTGTGGTGGAAAGTTCTGGAATCTGCGTGGATCCACAAATTTCCACCCACCCCGCGTTCCCCAAAGTCTTCCGAGAAAAATGGTACCTCACTTGTGTGGGTCGGCCTAGTGCCTGCGACAGGAAACGGCGCAAAACGCAATGTGGTCACACCTCAATTTCGCAGTGAAAAATGACCCTTTTGGCAAAGTGCCTAGCTGTAGTTTTTGAACCCTAGCTCTGCCGGCACCTAGGGAACCCTAGCAAACCTATACATTTTTGAAAACTAGACACCCAGGGGAATCCAGGATGGGGTGACTGGACTGCCTCCCACCAGGTTCTGTTACCCAGAATCCCTTGCAAACCTAAAAATTGTCAAAAAACCACATTTTCCCCACATTTCTGTGGTGGAAAGTTCTGGAATCTGCGTGGATTCACAAATTTCCACCCACCCCGCGTTCCCCAAAGTCTTCTGAGAAAAATGGTACCTCACTTGTGTGGGTCGGCCTAGTGCCCGCGACAGGAAACGGCGCAAAACGCAACGTGGTCTCACCTCAATTTCGCAGTGAAAAATGACCCTTTTTTGGCAAAGTGCCTAGCTGTAGTTTGTGAACCCTAGCTCTGCCGGCACCTAGGGAAACCTACCAAACACACACATTTCTGAAAAGTAGACACCCGGGGGCTTCCAGGGAGGTATGGCTTGCGTGGATCCCCCAACGTTTCCTTACCCAGAATCCCCTGCAAACCTCAATTTTAGCTGAAAAATCACTTTTCACACATTTGTGTGTGGGAAAGTGTGGCATCACTGGCCTCACACAAATTTCCTACCACCCAGCGTTCCTCCAGGTCTCCCGATAAAATGGTGCCTCACTCGGGTGGGAGGCCCAAGTACCGCGACAGGCAAGGGCCCACAACGTATTGAGGCGACCTCAAAATGGCCTATCACAAAACTACCTGGTTTTGCAAGGGGGTCCCATGACGTTTGGCCCGGGGCTCGGCGGCCACCTAGGGAAACCTACCAAACCTACACATTTCTGAAAAGTAGACACCTGGGGATTCCAGGGAGGTATGGCTTGCGTGGATCCACCAAAGTTTTCTTACCCAGAATCCCCTGCAAACCTGATATTTTGCTCAAAAATCACTTTTTCGCACATTGTTGTGTGGTAAAGTTGTGGAATCATGGGGCTGACACAAATTTCCTACCACCCAGCGTTCCCCAGGTCTCCCGATAAAAATGGTGCCTCACTCGTGTGGGAGGCCAAGTACCGCGACAGGCAAGGGCCCACAACGTAGTGAGGCGACCTCAAAATGGCCTTTCACAAAACGACCTGGTTTTGCACGGGGGTCACCTGGTTTTTGGCCCCGTGCTCGGTAGCCATCTAGGGAAACCTACCAAACCCACACATTTCTGAAAAGTAGACACCCGGGGCTTCCAGGGAGGTATGGCTTGCGTGGATCCCCCAACGTTTCCTTACCCAGAATCCCCTGCAAACCTCAATTTTAGCTGAAAAAATCACTTTTTTCACACATTTTTGTGTGGAAGTGTGGCATCACTGGCCTCACACAAATTTCTTACCACCCAGCGTTCTCCAGGTCTCCCGATAAAAATGGTGCCTCACTTGTGTGGGAGGCCCAAGTACACGCGACAGGCAAGGGCCCACAACGTATTGAGGCGACATCAAAATTGCCTATCACAAAATGTTTTGGGCCCTTGCCTGTCGCGGGTACTTGGGCCTCCCACCCGAGTGAGGCACCATTTTTATCGGGAGACCTGGGGGAACGCTGGGTGGTAGGGAATTTGTGTCAGCCCCGTGATGCCACAACTTTACCACACAAAATATGTGAAAAAAGTGATTTTTTCAGCCAAATTTCAGGTTTGCAGGGGATTCTGGGTAAGAAACCGTTGGGGGATCCACGCAAGCCATACCTCCCTGGAATCCCCGGGTGTCTACTTTTCAGAAATGTGTAGGTTTGGTAGGTTTCCCTAGGTGGACGCCGAGCCCCGGGCCAAAACGTCATGGGACCCCCTTGCAAAAACAGGTAGTTTTGTGATAGGCCATTTTGAGGTCGCCTCAATACGTTGTGGGCCCTTGCCTGTCGCGGGTACTTGGGCCTCCCACCCGAGTGAGGCACCATTTTTATTGGGAGACCTGGGGGAACGCTGGGTGGTAGGAAATTTGTGTCAATCCCATGATTCCACAACTTTACCACACAAAAATGTGCGAAAAAGTGATTTTTTCAGCAAAATATCAGGTTTGCAGGGGATTCTGGGTAAGAAAACGTTGGTGGATCCACGCAAGTCATACCTCCCTGGAATGCCCCGGTGTCTACTTTTCAGAAATGTGTAGGTTTGGTAGGTTTCCATAGGTGGCCGCCGAGCCCCGGGCCAAAACGTCATGGGACCCCCTTGCAAAACCAGGTCGTTTTGTGATAGGCCATTTTGAGGTCGCCTCAATACGTTGTGGGCCCTTGCCTGTCGCGGGTACTTGAGCCTCCCACCCGAGTGAGGCACCATTTTTATCGGGAGACCTGGGGATTGCTGGGTGGTAGGAAATTTGTGTCAGCCCCATGATTCCACAACTTTACCACACAAAAATGTGCGAAAAAGTGATTTTTTCAGCAAAATATCAGGTTTGCAGGGGATTCTGGGTAGGAAACATTGGGGGACCCACGCAAGCCATACCTCGCTGGACTCCCCAGAGTGTCTAGTTTTCAGAAATGTGTGGTTTGGTAGGTTTCCTAAGATGGCCGCCGAGCCCAGGGCCAAAAACCTCACTGGTGTGGGTGGTTCAAGTACCCGCAACAGGCAAGGGCCCAAAACGTATTGAGGAGACATCAAAATGATCTATCACAAAACAAGCTGGTTTTGCAAGGGAGTCACCTGGGTTTTTGGCCCCGGGCTCGGCGGCCATCTTGGGAAACCTACCAAACCCACACATTTCTGAAAACTAGACACCCGGGGAGTCCAACGAGGTATGGCTTGCGTGGATCCCCCAACGTTTCCTTACCCAGAATCCCCTGCAAACCTCAATTTAGCTGAAAAAATCACTTTTTCCATACATTTTTGCGTGGGATCACTGTGCCGGCACAAATGTCCTACCACCCAGCGTTCCCCTTGTTCTCCCGAGTAAAATGATACCTCACTTGTGTGGGTGGGCCAAAGGCCTGTGACTGGGAAGAGCCCAAAACATAGGGATTTAGGGTATAGCACCGAGAATTCTAAGCGCTATATTTTTTTGAAAATACGTTTTTAGCCAGTTCTGCTTCGGACACCCACACAAGTGAGGTATCATTTTACTCGGGGAACAAGGGCAACGCTGGGTGGTAGGACATTTGTGCCAGCACGGTGATTCCACGCAAAAATATGTGGAAAATATGGTTTTTTCAGCTAAATTTGAGGGTTGCAGGGGATTCTGGGTAGGGAAACGTTGGGGGATCCACGCAAGCCATACCTCATTGGACTCCCAGGGTGTCTAGTTTTCAGAAATGTGTGGGATTGGTAGGTTTCCCTAGATGGCGGCGAGCCCGGGGCCAAAAAACCAGGTGCCCCCCAAAACCAGGTAGTTTTGTTATAGGTAGTTTTGAAGTCTCCACAATACGATTTGGGCCATTTCCTGTTTCAGCCACTATGCCTACCCACACAAGTGAGGTACCATTTTTATCGGGAGCCCTGGGGAACGCAGGGTGGTAGGAAATTTGTGGATCCACGCAGATTCCAGAACTTTCCACCACAGAAATGTGAGGAAAATGTGTTTTTTGGGACATATTTTTAGGTTTGCAAGGGATTCTGGGTAACAGATCCTGGTGAGAGCCAGTCAAGTCACCCCATCCTGAATTCCCCTGGGTGTCTAGTTTTCAAAAATGTATAGGTTTGCTAGGTTTCCCTAGGTGCTGGCAGTGTTAGGGTTCAAAATCTACAGCTAGGCACTTTGCAAAAAAAGGGTCCGTTTTCACTGTGAAAATGTGGTGTGTCCATGTTGCGTTTTGGGCCGTTTCCTGTCGCGGCCACTAGTCCTACCCACACAAGTGAGGTACCATTTTTCTCGAAAGACTTTGGGGAACGCGGGTGGGTGGAATTTTGTGGATCCACGCAGATTCCAGAACTTTCCACCACAAAAATGTGAGGAAAATGTGTTTTTTGGGACAAATTTTTAGGTTTGCAAGGGATTCTGGGTAACAGAACCTGGTGAGAGCCAGTCAAGTCAGCCCATCCTGGATTCCCCTGGGTGTCTAGTTTTAAAAAATGTATAGGTTTGCTAGGTTTCCCTGGGTGCCGGCAGAGCTAGGAACCAAATTCAACAGGTAGGCACATTCCGAAAAAGTCAGTGCCTAGTGGGCTTTCTGCCGCCCTGGGGAGGGGGAAATCAGGGGCTATTGCCCCGATATGCCCCCGAGGGGGGCAGAAAGACTGTGGCTATTCTTTTGGGGGTCGGGGGCATTGGGATGCCTATGCTGGTCAGCCCCCACCCCTCCGTATAAAAAAGCCAGCATAATCGCTGGCACATAGTGGGCTTTCTGCCCCCGGGGGCAGATCAGGGGCTACTGCCCCCATCTGCCTCCTGGGAGGGGCAGAAAGACAGTGACATCTTTTTGGGGTGGGTGGGGGCATTGGCATGTCCATTCTTGGCAGCCCCCACCTCGAACTTTGTAAAAAAAAAAAAATCCCTGGTGGCTAGTGGGCTTTCTGCCCCCGGGGGCAGATAAGGTGCTATTGCCCCATCTGCCTCCCAGGGGGCAGAAAGACTGTAGCATTTTTTTGGGTTGGGGGCATTGACATGCAAATTCTGGGCAGCCCCCACCCCTACCTATATAAAAAAATCCCTGGCGCTTAGTGGGCTTTCTGCCCCTCCGGGGGGCACATAAGAGGCTATTGCCCCCATCTGCCTCCTGGGGGGGCAGAAAGTTTTTTTTCTTTGGGGGTAGGGTGGGGGCATTTGCATGCCCATTCTGGGCAGCCCCCACCCCGGGCCTATAAAAAAAATAATCCCTGGCATCTAGGGTATTTCTGAACCCCGGGTGGGTGCAGATTGGTGGCCGCTGCCACCATCTGCCCCCGGGGGGCAGAAAGACTGGAATTTCGTGGGGAGGGGTGGGGGCATTGGCATGCCCATCTTGGGCAACCCCACCCCTAAATGTATCGAGGGAAAAAAACCTGGTGTCTAGTGGGCTTTCTGCCCTCCCGGGGGCAGATTGGGAGCTACTGCCCCCATCTGCCCCCCAGGAGGGGCAGAAAGACTGTACCTTTGCGGCGGGGTGGGGTGGGGGCATTGGCATGCCCATATTGGGCAGCCCCCACCCCAAATTATAATTTAAAACAAATCCCTGGTATCTAGTGGGCTTTCTGCTCCCGGGGCAGATTGGGAGCTACTGCCCCATCTGCCCCCAGGAGGGGCAGAAAGACTGTACCTCTACGGCGGGGTGGGGTGGGGGCATTGGCATGCCCATATTGGGCAGCCCCCACCCCTAACTATAATTTTCAAAAAAATCCCTGGTATCTAGTGGGCTTTCTGCCCCCGGGGGGCAGATTGGGGGCTACTGCCCCATCTGCCCCCAGGGGGCAGAAAGACTAATTTTGTGGCCGGGGGGATGGGGGCATCGGCATGCCCGTTTTGGGCAGCCCCCACCCCTAAATATAATTTAAATAGAAATCCCTGGTGTCTAGTGGGCTTTCTACCCCCCCGGGGGGGCAGAAAGACTAATTATGCCAAAAAATTGTATGGGGGGAGCAAAGGCCCTTGCCCAAGGGGCCGCTCCCCCTCCCTGGTGCCTAGTGAGTGGATCTCTGCTTGGGGATCGCCCTCCTAGGGCGATCCCCAAGCAGGGATCCACTAGTGAGGGGTACCATTGGAAAGGGGAGATTCTCCCTTTCCAACGATACCTCTCCTGAGTTTCTACGTGCTCAGGGGGCTGAGATAGCCCCTGAGCACGTAGAAACTGAAACTGTAATGAGCCTCTTGGCTCATTTCAGTTTCAGTTTCACTGAAATGAGATCAGCGCGACGTGCGCGCCGATCGTCATTTCAGGAAACCAGGGGGCCTCGGGAGCTGGGAAGCTCTTCCCCAGCTCCCGAGGCTTTAGGGGATGAGGGAATCCCTCTGGTGCCCGCACCAGAGGGATTTCCTTGACTGGGTTCCATGACGAGCTGGACTCGTCATGAGCACACGAGCACTGTGTGCCATGACGAGTCCAGCTCGTCATGAGCATGGAAGGGGTTAAAAAAATTAAAATATTTTTAATCTTTTGCAATTACATTTCACACTACATTAACAGGAACAGTAGAGAAAAAATTGGATAGCGGAGAGTATAAAATGCCTATTCCCACTCCAGGGAGTGCAACAGTAGGGAAAGTGTTGGATAGCGGATGGGAATAATTTACTATTCCCACTCCAGAAAATGCAACAGTAAGGAAAGTGTTGGATAGCGGATGGGAATAATTTTCTATTCCCACTCCAGCAAATAAAACAGTAGGGAAAGTGTTGGATAGCATATGTGAATAATTTACTATTCCCACTTCAGGGAGTGCAACATTAAGAAAAGTGTTGGATAGCGGAGGGGTAAAAATTACTATTCCCACTCCAGGGAGTGCAACAGTAGGGAAAGTGTTGGATAGCGGAGGGAAATAATTTACTATTCCCACTCCAGGGAGTGCAACATTAAAGAAAGTGTTGGATAGCGTAGGTGTAAAAATTACTATTCCCACTCCAGAAAGTGCAACAGTAGGGAAAGTGTTTCATAACTGAGTGGATAAAATTACTATTCCCACTCCAGCAAGTGCAATAGTAGGGAAAGTGTTAGATAGCGGAGGGGAATAATTTACTATTCCCACTCCAGCAAGTACAACAGTAGGGAAAATATTGGATAGCGGAGGGGAATAATTTACTATTCCCACTTCAGGGAGTGCAACATTAAAGAAAGTGTTGGATAGCGTAGGTGTAAAAATTACTATTCCCACTCCAGAGAGTGCAACAGTAGGGAAAGTGTTGGATAGCGGAGTGGATAAAATTACTATTCCCACTCCAGCGAGTGCAACAGTAGGGAAAGTGTTGGATAGCAGAGGGGAATAATTTACTATTCCCACTCCAGCAAGTACAACAGTAGGGAAAGTGTTGAATAGCGGAGGGGTAAAAATTATTCTTCCCACTCCAGGGAGTGCAACAGTAGGGAAAGTGTTGGCTAGCGCAGTGGATAAAATTACTATTCCCACCCCAGCGAGTGCAACAGTAGGGAAAGTGTTGGATAGCGGAGGGGAATAATTTTCTATTCCCACTCCAGCAAGTACAACAGTAGGGAAAGTATTGGATAGCGGAGGGGAATAATTTACTATTCCCACTTCAGGGAGTGCAACATTAAAGAAAGTGTTGGATAGCGTAGATGTAAAAATTGCTATTCCCACTCCAGAGAGTGCAACAGTAGGGAAAGTGTTGGATAGCGGAGTGGATAAAATTACTATTCCCACTCGAGCGAGTGCAATAGTAGGGAAAGTGTTGGATAGCGTAGGGGTAACAATTACTATTCCCACTCCAGCAAGTGAAACAGTAGGGAAAGTGTTGGATAGCAGAGGGGAATAATTAACTATTCCCACTCAAGCAAAAATAATTAAAATTAATTAATAAAATGTTAATTAATTATAAAAAATTTACCTCCCACCATATTCCCCTATAAATGACACCACCAATATTATAAAACATAACACTATTAACATAATTAATTTATGATTAATTAATTAATTAATGAAAATTAACAAACATATTAAAAACAATTAAGAATAAATTAATTCACACTATAAAAAAGTTTAAAAAAATATTATAATAAACAATTAAAAAAATATATTAAAGTTAAATTACTTCCCAGCCTACTCCCTATCAACCCACAACCCGCTCCTAAAAAATAACACAATTAAGATATTTACCAATTAATTATTAATTAACAACAAATTAATAACTAATTAATATCAAATTAATTACAACAATGAACAATATAAAATATTAAATACATCGATATTAATTAATAAGACATTTTAATTAATTAATTATAATTAAATTACTTCCCACCCTATTCCCTATAAACCCACAACCCGCTCCTAAAAATAAAAAAATTAAGATATTTACCAATTAATTATTAATAATTAACAAACAATTAATAACTAACTAATAATTAATTACCACAATTAACAATATAAAATATTAAATACATAAATATTAATTAATCAAAATTATTTATTAATTAATTATAATTAAAATACTTCCCACCCTAATCCCCTATAAACCCACAACCCGCTCCTAAAAGAAACCAACTAAAATATTTACCAATTAATTATTAATAATTAACAAACAATTAATAACTAATTAATTAATTACCACAATTAACAGTATAAAATATTAAATACATAAATATTAATTAATCAAAATTATTTATTAATTAATTATAATTGAAATACTTCCCACCCTATTCCCCTATAAACCCACAACACGCTCCTAAAAAAAAACACAATTTATTTAATTAATTAACTAATCAATTAATAAAATTTAATGACCAATTAATATTTAATTAATTATAAATAATAATCAATAAAGATTATTGATTACTTTATTAAAATTAAATTACTTCCCACCCTATTCCCCTATAAACCTACAACCCGCTACAGAACTAAAATACGCAAAATATAATTTACATAAAATAAATAACTTCTAAAAATTTCCCAAATACATAAAAAAAAACAGATATACTTTTACAAAAAACATTAGATTACATACTACTAACATACATACTAAAATACAGAACAATAATATAAATATCGATATTATTAACAACGATATTATGACAAACGATATTACTGACTTCGATATTAAAAAAACCGATATTTCTTACCTTCATGTCGATATTCTGGTCACCGATATTCTTGATGTCGATATTCTGTCCCTTCGATATTTCCAACTCGATATTTTTGTATTTCGAAAATAAAAACTCAATATTATGTCTGTTTACCCCTTTTACTCATCCCAAGCCTCCTCCTACTGCTATGAGCTCCAAAACAAACAAACAAAAAAAACTAAAATTCTAAATCCTTCCCTTCTATCCCTCAACTATCCTTTTCAATCCAAATAACAGACTAACATGTCCACCACTCTAATTAATTTCATATCTCACTAAAATAATTCACCACTAATCCTTTATGGGTTCCAGAGTAGCGTGCTACTCGCCAAAAAAGCACTTCAATACCTCATCAGGGGTAGCAAGCGCTATACAAATGCAAAAATGTTTACTTCTTCCACCCTTTCGCTATCCTTCTCAATCCAAAGAACTGCCTAACATATCCACCACTCAAATTACTTTCATATTTCAGTATACCAATTCACCACTAACAGTGTATGGGTTCCAGAGTAGGGTGCTACTCGCCGAAAAAAGCACTTAAACCCCCTCATCAGGGGTAACATGCGCTATATAAATGCAAACCTTTTTCCCTTCTCTATCCCTCCACTATCCATCTCAATCCAAATAACTGACTAACATATCCACCACTCAAATTACTTTCATATTTTCACTATACTAATTCACCACTAATCCTTTCTGGGTTCCGAAGTAGCGTGCTACTCGCCGAAAAAGTGCTTCAACACCCCATCAAGGGTAGCAAGCGCTATATAAATGCAAACCTTTTTCCCTCTTCTATCCCTCCACTATCCTTCTCAATCCAAATAACTGACAAACATATCCACCACTCAAATTACTTTCATATTTTCACTATACTAATTCACCACTAATCCTTTATGGGTTCCAGAGTAGCGTGCTACTCGCCGAAAAAGCGCTTCAATGCCTCATCAGGGGTAGTAAGCCCTATATAAATGCAATTACAATTACAATTTGAAGTGGAAATCCCAAATAGGGGTCCTAGGTACCAAAAATATTCTTTCCTATAGTCTCGTCAGCCATTTGTATGTGCTCCCAACAAGAAGCAAAACAGGTTGGTTTTTTTGTAATTTTATGGAACATAAACTCGGACCAAAGGCATTGGAGCGCTAACATAAGCACCAGTTACAGTACGCATGTTCAGATTATTTTTCTAAGGCAAGGGGAGATTACGTGTGTGAGAAACTGAGATTTTGGTTGGAGGGGCGGGGGGAAATCCTTCTCAAGCAACAACTACAATCCTCATCAGGCTGACAAAAAGTCAATTAATTAACCTGTGCTTAACCCTCTGGTAGCTTGACACAAAAAGCAGTCAGGCTTAACTTAAAGGCAATGTGCAAAGTATTTAGGCAGCACTCAAACAGTAATAAAATGAAAACACAACACAAGAAAAAGCCCACACCAACCTAGAAAAATACAGTCATTTTATTACATAAAATGATATCCGAACGATAAAAATTCAATCAGTAGAACTGGAAATATGCAATTTCAAAGTCTTAGATAAAAGTGGTGCCAAAAAGCACAAGTTGTGCCGGACCAAGACAAAATCACAAGTTCAAGCTGACTGTGAAACAGCACATTTTCATACAGGAACAGGTTGATCCCACTAGACGATATAGCTGGTTGTATTTGGACTGAGATGCGAGGTCTTGCGTTGCACTGCGTCAATTTACTCCAGTTCTGATGGGGCTGCCAATCGGGAGCTTCAAGGAGCTTCCTGGAGTTGCGTTGCGCTGCATTGGTTTTGAAGAGGACACTGATCAGCAGCTGGGAGGTGCTGTGATGCGTGGTCCTGCGTCAGTTCCAATGAGGCTGCCGATCAGCAGCTGTGAGGTGCTGCGATGTGAGGTCCTTTGTCAAGATGCATCACGCTGCGTCAATTCTGATGAGGCCGTCAATCAGGGGCTGTGAGATGCTGCGATGCAGGTCCCGCATTGAGAAACGATGTGCTGCGTCAGTTCCGATGAATCTGCTGATCAGGATCAGTGAGATGCTGCGATGTGAGGTCCTGCAATGAGATGCGTCATGCTGCGTTGGCTCTGTGGACCAGGAGAAGTACACTCTGATGCCAGCTAAGGGTCCAGGACCCGGGGGCACCTCTTGGAGAACAGGACTCACTCCAGAAGAGGCCAGCAGCATGGCACAGGCAGGTCTAGTTGAGTATGGACAGCTGGGCAGATGCAGCACAGGTCTCTGGAGCTTATTATGTCCCTGTAGCTCAGAACAGGTGGCCTTTGGAGTCACTCTGGTGATTCTTGGTTCAAGGAGCAAGTCCAGTCTTCTTTCCTCAGGCAGTAGGGCAACAGGGTAGTCCCTCTTATAGCAGGGCTGCGCGGCAGTCCTTCCAGTAGCAGGGCAGCAGAGCAGTCCTTCTTCTGAATCTGCCACAGGTCCAGAAGTGATATGTTGATTGGTTCAAGAAGTCTAATATTTATACCTGGTTCCAGCTTTTGAAGTGGAAGAAAACACCTATAACACTCCCACATCTGATTCTGGAAACTTCCTTCCTTCCCCTGCCCAGGCTCCGAGTGGTCTGGGGTGACAGTAGGCTGTTGTCAAGTCCTTTTATGATATGTGCTGGGGCAGCCATTTGAAATGTAATAGAGAAAGAAAACAATCATCCACCCAACCATACTGACAGGATGGCCCATCCTGCCAACATCTAGTCCCCCTTTGTCTCACTGTCTGGGAGGAATACAAAAAGGTCAACTGCCAACTACACCTAGTCATGTGACCCAGGACACAGGCAGCGGGCACCAAATGATCAACACAAAAAAAAAAACTTTCTAAAAGTGGCATTTTCAAGATTGCGACCTAAACTTCGACTTCAGTATTAAAGAGGGTTTTAAATTGCTATTCTTTCGAATGTAAACATAATTTTCCTACCTGCTCCAAAACTTAAATTATCACTTATTAAGTGTAATAAGATCACCCAATGTTACCCTTTGGGAGAGGTAGGCCTTGCAATAGTGAAAAATGACTTTGGGAGTCATTCATTACCAGGACATGTCCTACTTTTTTATAAATAAGGGCCTACCCTAGGGCAGACTTACATGTATTAAAAAAGGAAGGTATAGGCTTGGCAAAAAGGTTTATTTAGTTAGGTGGAATTGTCAATTTAAAACTGCACGCACAGACTGCAAAGGCAGACCTGAGACATGTTTTAAAAGGGTACTGTAGTGGGTGCCACAATCAGTGCTGTAGTAGCATTTAACTTACAGGCCCTAAATACATGTAGTACCACTTTACTGGGGACTTACAAGTAAACTAAATGTGTCAACCAGGTGTAAGCTAATTGTACTATGTTTTAGGGAGAGTGCACATGCACTTGCACTTTAGCACTGGTATAGCAGTGGTAAAGTGCACAGAGTCTTAAAGCAAAAAAAACGAATTTGGCAAAACAGGAGGGGTGAAGACAAATAATCTGGGAGATTACCACCCAAGGGTGTCAGATCTAACAACGTGATTTTCCCAGAATCACAGGATTTTGGACCGACACCGGGACTCAAACCTGTTCCCCAGTTCCAAAGTTGACAGCTCTGACATTAACGTTTTGCACTGGGTTCCAAGGGAATACTGGCTGTATAGAGATCTGGTGCCTAGAGACCTGCCCTTAGGAACCCAGGTTGTAGAGAAACCAGGTCTGACCTTCCCAGCATCAAGAAGCTTTCAGGACTTAGGGCCTGATTTTGATGTTTATTTTACCTCTGTCTGTTGGAGTGTCCGAGACATTATGTCCACCATATTTAGAGATCACTGCCAGCCCAGCTGTGATCTCTCTGCAGTCACAGGAGTAGCCACCACTGAGGCTCCTCTTAAGGCACTGAAAGTTTGGTGCACAGCCGCCGTCTTTTAGGTTTTCCCTGGTGATGACACACAGACAAAAAGGGACATCATGCCATTTTCCCTAAAAAGGGCAGGTCGTCTGATGTCCTTACTCTGAAGGCCCCTACTCCGTCGGGCCACCAGAGGTGGTTGCCAGATGGCAGAGCCAGCGTGGGCACTTAGAAACTGACAGTCTGCTTGACTCAGAATAGAGCAGGTGGACAGACGCTTTGGCAAATGATGTACTCTGTCACATTTGTGAGTTTGTCAACAAAAGGAGGGACAGAGAGGGCTTAGTAAAGGTCCAACGTACGTGCCCTAATTAAGTCAAGAAACAGAAAGGTACGAAGTTCCTGTGTGTACTCTAGGTAGTGAGGAGGTGGGGAATACCTCCTGTTGGAACTGGGACCCTCACACACCCAGCGAGCTAGGTGTCATGCTTCATCATATGGGTCTGCTCCTCGTCGGGCCGGCGCTGCAATGCTCGACGGGCACCCATAAAGGGGCTCTTTTTCGGAGATCTTTAGTTCCTTGCCGTATCGGTGCCGTGGGTGTGAGGGGCCTAGGTATGTGTAGATGTGGGATGTGAATGTAAAATAGGTGATGGGAACCTCTGTGATAAGTTTTATTTATTCTATACGGGTCCCAACCTAATTAAAAGGAATAGGGGGGGCGACTGTTTTGTTATGAAGTGACAAAAATTTCGCTCAACCCCCAAGTGGTCAACATGTTTCTCGCCACAATTAGTCACGCTAATGATCAACTGGCGATTCTTCAGGACCTAATTTCAATAAACTATCTACAATGTGTGGCAAGGTGCAATGCTACCTACCAAATGCTCTCCCCGTGGGTCATTACCCAGGAGAAATGAAGCAACCAACCTAGAGTACGAAAAAGAGAATAAAAACCATAAAATGTTGGAGGGTGATCTTCATAGAATACATACGAAATAACGCAATATACATATTCTAGAGTCAACATTAGAATCACACAGTGCTGTCATGCAATTGATACTCTGTGTAACCTTTTATAAAAACCACTGTATACACGTGCCAAAACAGGATTGTGATTTCAATTATGGTGGTGAGTAAAAAAGTGCTCACCTATTATAAGGTCTATGTTTGCCTCATCAATTAGCAGCGGAGTATATTGACACTCAATGTAGTGTCACTGTATAAAAAGAGAGATGAGACAGGAAAACAAGTTGTTTGAAGGCTATATGCACAATAGTTCGCTGCTTATTTGTTCACTATACCCCATACCATGGGGGAAGAGGAGAGGACAATGTGTGGGTCAGGATGCCAATAGCCCTGAAACAATGATGGTCCCAAGCCAATCACACACTCCCCATTTTCTATTGAACGTTCCTACATAGTCGGTATAACTAAAGTGTCCCCAGACCGGGTGCTCGGTGAGCTAATCCGGTGAAGCGGTACACAGTATAAACGCTCCCAGTGTCCCGGTCAAGAAGAGGGTTAGTGCTTTGGAGAACAGAGTATAATGGTACAAGCCTGGGGTTCAATATCTAAGCGCTCTTGGCGCCTGACCCCAATGTTTCTTACCTCCAATAGTTGATGTCAAAATACGCCTCCGAACGCAGTATGCCTACTTACCTGCTCCCATTAGGAGCTTCGTGGTTGACCTACCCGCTCCGCTGCCACCGGAAGGTATCAAGTAACAGGAACTGCCTGTTTAAATACCTGTTCCCGGGACCGCAGAGCTAGCCAAGTGTCCACAGCTGTGATCGAGATGGGCGTGTTAACAGGGATAAGTGATGTCATAGTGCGCAGACAACGTGGCGGCCATCTTGGAGGTTGTTTTGTTGTTAACCCACAGTATTGGTGGTGAATAGATTCAGTCTAAAAACATAAACAATATAACAATAGAACATAGAAGAGTGAGGAGAATTGGCAAATGGGAATAGGAATTCCTCAGGGGGTATTATTTCTCAAACCTCGGTAATCTAGGTTGAAAGTGAGAATAGAGAGGGGGCCTAGACTTTACACCTCTAGAAAATATGAGTAGGTGTTGCGAATGCTTGTAGGATTTCCTAAGGTTAAAGTGTGTTGACAAAATATGAATATAGTAGCAGTAACGCATTAGTTGCTAAAAGGTCGAAAAAGAGCAACTGAATGTTGGCCATCTAAGTAATGGTTCTCTCGTCAATGGCGGCCATCTTATAGGTGACTAGTTCCTTGATGGTGGCCATGATAAGGTAAGTGCCTTTAGCTATGATGCTCCGTGGAGGTATAAGAGGATGGTGTGGAAAACATTGGTAATACATAGGTCCCTCATAAAGGATCATATGATGATTACTGTTAGTAATACCTAGTGATGAGTGGTTATCTCTTAATATGTATTATACTCCTATTGCATATTGCTGATAAGAATCATGTTTCAATTAATGGTACTCCAAGGGATCTCATCATTAAGGCCCCCTTTGGCTGAGTCCAAACGAAACACCCATCTTTGTTCAATCCTGAACAGAGCTGTGTGTGTGATTTGTTGATGTGCTTCAAGGACAACCCAGCGTAGGCTTTCTGGGGAGTGTCTCAGTTCTGTAAAGTGGGTATATAGTTTCGTGTTTGTCTTAAGGCAACGAATGCTACTCTTATGTTCGGTTATTCTGGTTTTCACGGCTCTCATGGTCATACCAATATATCTTTTGTCACATGGGCATGTCAACAAATACACACAACGTGATGTATTACAATTCGTGTGTTTATTGATCGTCCAAGTGAAAGTGTCAGATAGTTCCAGTTTTTTAGTTGGTTTGGTCTGTGGACAGACGGTACATGATCCGCATGGATAATGCCCTATGACAGGGGGGAGATCCCACAATTGTCTCTGGTTAGAGATATTCTTCTTCTTGGGTCTTGTGTGTACTAACATGTCCTTAAGGTTATTAGTACGTTTAAGAGCAAATCTCGGTTTAGGTATTACCAGTGTTCCAGTATTAAGAATCTCCCAATGTTTATTTACAGCTTTTTTGATCAGATTGGATCTCGGGGTGTATGTAGTTACACATGTCATCACATTCGAGGGTTCTTTTACATGTATATCTAAAAGACTTTCACGATGATTATTTTGTGCTCGTTTCATACATGAGTTGATTTGTTTTCTAGGATATTGTCTTTTCAAAAGGTTCCCTGACAGGATCTCAGCTTCAGTTTTGTAGTCATTTAATGAACTACAGTTCCTCCTAATCCTTAAAAATTGGCTGAAGGGTAAGTTGTCTTTCAAAGTCTTAGGATCATAACTATTGTATAGCAACAGACTGTTCCTGTCAGTGGGTTTTTGTACATAGTTGTACTTAATTTTCCCTCTTGTAACCTAATGGTGAGGTCTAGAAAGGGGATTTCAGTTGATGAGATTGTATGAGTAAACCTCAGATATTGGTTCATCGTGTTGATCCACTTACAAAATTCATTACATGTTTGTGTATCACCCTTCCAGAAGATGAGTATATCATCTATATACCTCTTCCATAGCCCCAGGTTTACTCCGAAGGGGTTGCTGGCATGTCGAATCACCTCTTGCTCAAAGGATGCCATGTAAAGACATGCTACGCTAGGAGCAAAGGTACTCCCCATCGAAGTGCCCTGAGACTGATGGAAGAGTTGGTTGTTAAACTCCCAAAAAAATTCTGTTAGTGCTAAGGTAGCACATTGCATAATGAACGGGATAGGGGTGGACGCAACCCATTCAGTTTCTGTTAATGCAGTTTCAATCACAGTGAGTGTCTCTCTCTGTGGAATATTAGTATATAATTGTTCCACATCCAGGGTGACTAGGAGGTTGATATCGGTGGTCTCTTCCAATTCCCCGATGATACGTAGGATATCTGTAGTGTCCCTGATGTAAGAGGGAGTCTGTTTAACTAGTGGTTGCAGAAAGAAGTCGCAAAACTTTGACAACGGCTCTAGGAGGGACCCAATCCCTGAGACAATAGGTCTGCCAGGGACTGGGGTAGTCCCCTTATGTATTTTAGGGAGAGTATAAAAATATGAGGTCTTAGGTTGTTTTGTAATCAAAAAATCAGCTTCTTTTTTGCTGACCCACCCATTACTCTCAGCCTCAAAAACCATTGTTGCAATCTCGTTAGATAACCGAGTTGTAGGGTTCATCATAATAGGTGTATAGAATTTTCTATCCTGTAGTTGACGTAGGCATTCGGTATCATAGTCCGTAGTGGATTGAATTACCGTTGCTCCCCCTTTGTCTGCCTGTTTTATTGTAATGCTATTGTCATCTGCCAGTGATTTTATAGCTGCATGTTCCTGGTTTGAAAGGTTATGAAAAGGGGCATTTGTGAGTTCCCTGTCTGCCAAACTCTAAATCAGGCCCTCAGGCATTTTTCCAACCTCCAGAGGATCAGAATAAGGTGCTGAGTTTACAACGAGTAAGCTCCCTCAGTGTGTTCAGGTGCTTGGACCTTTTGCGATGAAAAAAAGGCTTCAGCAGGGCTTCGCTGTGAAGGCATCTGGCCTCGTATAACACTTCCTAGCTGCAGCATCCAGTCTTGGCCCACTTGAGCATTTTGGGAACCAAAATTCGGAAGATAGAACTGGTGACTGAGGCAAAGTTCTCCCAAAAGCAAAGCTACATCAGTTGCTACAGTTGAAGGATTGTGCTAGAGTTCTACAATGACATGTACAGCCTCAAGGGACTCTCGTTGTCTCCAGCATCTTGCTTTGGCCCACTGGAGGATTTTGGGAACCAGAAAAGTAACAAAGTCCCAATATAAAAACTTTGACCACTGTGATCTGCTGGGTTTACCCAACCCCCACTCCATCGAGATTGATTTGAAAGTGCACGTAGACCTTGGTGTGCTGCAAACATTTACATTCAGTGGTGCTTTGTGTTTAATTAGCACTTCCCAAATTGATCCAAGAAATGCAAACAGTTAGGTAAGAGATAAAGAATGTATGTTGCAGAAAAAGGTACTAGATATAACCAAATATTAAAGTGGAAAGTAAAAGCAACCTAAATAAATAGAAGCATAGCTGATTTAGGTTAGGATTCTAGAATAATGTTTTGTGTCATTATGGCTCCTTTTAGCCGCACTGGATCATGGGCCAGGATGTGCAGCAACTGATAGTGGCCAGTATGCTTTGGAATACATTATTTATGGATCACTGACAGAATATCGATTACAAGAATATCGACCTACAACAATATCGAAGTAAAAATATAGAATGCCAAAATATCGAATCCCTATCTACAAACAGGTAAGTACAAAAATATCGAATCCAAAATATAGTTGTAAAAAATATAGTTAGTCAAAATATCGAATTTTTTAAATATCTTAAAAGTAATGTAAAATTAATGAAATAATATATATAATTAACTAAAACATACTTAAAAATACTTAAATAACTTTAAAATTAATAGATAATTAATGTAAGTTAAAAAAAATAAACATACATTTTTATTTTTTAATACATATATATATTAACGTAATATTTATAAAAAATATTCAATATTTTTAGCGTAGGATAGCGGGAGGGTAAAATTTACTATTACCACTCCAGTGAGTGCAACAGTAGGGAAAGCATTGGAAGGCGGGAGGGTAAAAATTACTATTCCCACTCCAGTGAGTGCAACAGTAGGGAAAGCGTTGGATAGCGGGAGGGTAAAAATTACTATTCCCACTCCAGAGAGTGCAACAGTAGGGAAAACGTTGGATAGCGTAGGGGTAAAAATTACTATTCCCACTCCAGAGAGTGCAACAGTAGGGAAAGCGTTGGATAGCGGGAGGGTAAAAATTACTATTCCCACTCCAGTGAGTGCAACAGTAGGGAAAGCGTTGGATAGCGGGAGGGTAAAAATTACTATTCCCACTCCAGAGAGTGCAACAGTAGGGAAAGCGTTGGATAGCGTAGGGGTAAAAATTACTATTCCCACTCCAGAGAGTGCAACAGTAGGGAAAGCGTTGGATAGCGTAGGGGTATAAATTACTATTCCCACTCCAGAGAGTGCAACAGTAGGGAAAGAGTTGGATAGCGTAGGGGTAAAAATTACTATTCCCACTCCAGTGAGTGCAACAGTAGGGAAAGCGTTGGATAGCGTAGGGGTAAAAATTACTATTCCCACTCCAAAGAGTGCAACAGTAGGGAAAATAATGATTTAATATTTTAATAAAAATTAAATAATTATCAATACCAATAAATAATTAATTAAAATGACTTACCAATTACAAAATATTTAATAATTAATTCTAAATACCAATACATATTATTTCTTAAAAATTAATTACCTATTAATAAAAATTAATTACCAATTAATAAAAATTAATTACCAAATAAGAATTAATTAACAATAAATTAATAATTAATACCAATAAATAAAAATAAATAATAACTGAATTACAATTATGGGGGTCATTACGATGGCGGGCGGAAGCACAACCGCCGTGCTGGCGGATGCAAAAACCACCAGTTACCGCCGGCACGCAGCAGTCCACACGCCCGCCCAATTACGATGCGAAAAGTAGGCCAAACACCGCCGGCAAGCCAGCAACACCGTCCGCCATCAAAGTGCGCCCGTACACGTAGCGGCGCAGCTCAACTGACACACACCGTCCGACGAAAACACGTCCCGCCCGGCGCATAAATTACGATGCCGCAAACAAACGGCTCCCACGGCCAAGAGATACCGTACGACAAACCGAAGCGGTAACACGGACGCCGAGCACGGACAACGAAGAAGCGGCTCCCCGAGCATGAATCCAGCACTGCAGGCCCTCCCCATGCTCTTGCTGATGCACCACCAAGGACGCAACGTACTGCTGAGACGCAGGTAGGCACACACACAACAAGTGCACGCAAACAGCGCACACAGTGCAAGGGCGGAAAAAGCGGACAACCCCCCCAGCGCGTGTACACTACACATCCACCATTGCATCCACATATGACACACAGGCCAAATCGTAACATCGCGTAACACATGTGTACACACCACCTGGGACTAGGAACCAACGACCCCGTCACGGCCCCAAAGCAGCGATGACGCCGCCACACATGCGCACAACGCAGAGGCCAACCGCAGCGCCATGCATGCGTCGCACACAGACACAGGGACACAACCAAGCAGCACACACATCAGCCCCACCCCGAACGCACATGACACGTGACAGGCCTGCCACAGACATGTCCCCAACGCCCAATTCACGGATAACACCCAACGCCACACAACCGACGCACACATGTCAGTGAAGTCACGCAACAGCAGGACACACCCCAGTGTAACAAACATGGCGAAGCACACAGCGGCGGCAACACCAACTAGGAGAAGCAGGGCCCCTTCGGGAAGAGGAACGCCAGTACCACACTGAAACACCCATACCACCCTGCACATATGAACAAGACATATAAAACGGAACACCAAAGAGCCCGGGGACCGACAACAGGTGGCCCAAGAATAACATTCACACACAAGGCCCAACGCAGAGCGGAAAGGCAGCCTGCCGCCCACACAAGGGAGAGCAGACAGCACTGAATGACCTTCCATTCCAACTCCGAAACCACAGCCCTACGAAAGAAGCCGGTGAATACAGCCATTGTCCAAGAAAAGACCAACACAGGCATGCCGAGGAGACCGACCACAGGGCAGATAGCGCATATCACAGAAGCACACAACGGACGGGGAAGAAAGAAGAAAACACTCCCCCATGTCGGCCACATGCAAGTTAATTGGAAGGAGTCACACATCACTGACCTTGAACTGTCTGAGAAGCATGTGGGATGAGGGCCCGTGTCCTCCAAACAAGCCAACAGAACACAAGTCCTGTCCCCCTACGACTACACAGAGCTCACAGCAACCTCGGAGCGTGCACATTGCAGACTGCACACACAGCCGGAGCACGCCACCACAACGCACCGCTGCGAAATGGCAACCGCAACACACCTACCCAACTACGCCGGACAGCTCAAGCTGTACAAAACCAACCTGATACATATATTGGGATGCGATCTCCTGTCCCTGCTGAACGTAAGTTACCGACTGACTTACCGCATCACATTGTTCAGCTGCGTCATGCCCGTCTTCTACTGTCTGAGGTGTCCCTACCAGCATCCCGTGGAGATATGCCTCTCCAACCCGGCATGTCTAAAGGCGGACCTGCTACCACTACTCCTCCCTCTGGACGCACACGACAGGGCCTGCTCTGCCTATGGGGGCATGGCGTATGTGGCCAACATCGCACCCGCACTGAAATGGGACCACTGTGCCTCCACACGACGGATCATCGAGAACAGCTACATCGAATGTCACCCAGCATGCCCCATCATGGTCCTCCAAGGGACAACTTACGAACAACACCTTGACAGCCACCATCCGCTACATTGGCTGGCAAACATGTACACCACCAATGACATGGAAGCCCTGCTGGACGGCATCGCATACCTGACAACCTGTAAATTCGTCGGACCACAACGCAGGTTCCCCGATTGACCTATGATGTCCAACCCCGCACCCATGCTTAGCTTCCGCACGGACTGGCCAGTCACCACCACAACAGCCATACCAAACGACCGGCAACTGTTACCACACCATCAACGACATCGCCATGACATCGGATATGACCGGGACATGCACACTGTTCCCCATCACATCCAGGAACACCGCATGCATCGTGGGAGGCAGTGGCATGGGGTCTGTGTATCGCACCCACATGGACGGAACTGCACGAACAACCAGGACACGAAATGGATCCAGCGCCCATGGACACACACACCGCTCAGTGGACATGAATAGGTCGCCTGGAGTCTGTGGGTGCTGCACCCCTCCCACCCCCGCCCCGGGAATCCCATACCAGGACCTTTGCATGGACGACAAGTGCATACAACAACAACACGACCCCAGTGACTGTGACATGTCCAGTAACCACCACATTGCAACAACAAGTGGCACGCCGCTGCATGCACGCAAGCACATGCCCTGATGTCATCTCACATGCACGCGTGCATGAGGAACAACCGCAGCAAACCTGTCACATGGAACTGAGATGGACTGTGCCCATGATGCCAAGCGGTCTGGTAGGCTACATGTATACCGTCTGTGTCAAAGTCCGCAGCTCCGCAGCTATACGTAAATGTACATTAGCACAGCCTTGGCCAAGCAGATGTAACTCTGAAGCCCACATCCCACATGCAACAGCCAATCACATGTAACCCCACACCCTATCCCATTTGCAATCATGCTCAGTATATCCTCAACATGTATTCCGCTGCCAGTAGTGTCCACTATACTGCATCACAGAGGACAGAAGACTCAATATAATGTTTGAAACCAAAACTGTCTCCGCTGACTCATTTCACAAGTACGAATGAGAGAGGATGAGAGTATGTGAAGTACACGGCAGTCGTGACATGACCATGTAGTCCACTGGTATTGGATGTCAACGCAAATGAGTAGCACAACTGTGGAAGACACACATGTGTCGTGTGAAGTCGTATGGACGCAGTGCTCAGGTGGGTGGGTGTGACGGGTAGATGCGCACATGCCAAGTTGGAGCACGCCGTGTCGGGAGGGGTCATGAACAGTACACCACCGCTTCCCTGGGCATTGTGAGAGGACACCTGTCGGGGGGAGTGAACACGTGTGTGCACAGCAGCCGGGCACACGTACAAAGCGGTACCAGGCGCACCTCAGCCCACCCTCTGTGGACAAGCTGGATCCTGTTGTGCGCCCGCCATGCCCCTTGACAAGGCACACACAGCCCCAGTCGACCAGGTGTAACCCCAACATAGTCAATCCGCACAGGCGATACAGGGCACGGGATGGCAGTGGAGCATGGTGTGTGAGAGGTCTCCTCGCGCTCCTCCTGGTCATATCACGCAGGCAATAGAACCTCAACGTCTAGCATGGCACAAGTCAAATGGAAGTGTAGGGGGACGCACCACAGCACGAGCAGCACTGACATCACGGGAGGTGGCTCGCACCATCCCATCCATTGCCCATTATACCAACCACGCCACATGCCATTGCGACTAAGTGCAAGCGCGTGCGCCACCACCCCCGAGCCCTCCCCAGAGAGGCCAAAGAGTGAATGTGTGGGCCATCAGTCACAGACGGACGCGGCATGGCCGCAAGGGCAGCCACAGCCACTGGGTGTCGCAGGTGGCGGATCCGGAAGGCGAAGACTGTGATGCATAGTCCATGCAGGCCGGGTCTCCATTTGGGGCACCACGCAGGTGGACGGCGTCCCGCAACACATCATACCCTGAGACAGCCCACTCGTGCAACTGGACCCACACATACACTCCTTGCCCTCTCTGGTGCGAGCTTGGGGCTGCCTGTGCAAGCGCTAGCCTCGCAGGTGCACATGCATATTGGGGGAGCGAGGGGAGGACATGAGGGCTGGGGCGAAGATGACTGTATCACTGTCAGTGAGTACAAGGGATGACCCAGATGTGGAAAGGAAGAGACATGTCCCGTGTGTACTGCAACTAGTCGCCAATCCAACTACCCCCCATGTCCGGAATGTAAGCCCGCACCTAGGCCCGCCCATCCGCCACATCGAATATACCACCAGCACGACAACCTTCCCATTCGAAACACTGACTGGGGGTGGCGACCAGTGAACAATCATGTGTAGCCTACCCACGCGTACATGTGGGCCCTCCATGATCCATGTCACCTGCGGCAAAGTCATGACATGTGCAATGAGGGAAGTGAGGAGAGCTGTCCGCCCCACGCACAGAAGGTGCATCAGCTCCACAGACCCAGCAGCGAGTCCAGCAGGGGTCACATGTGCAGGGGCAGCTGTGCCTGGTGTGAAGGCACATGCATATAGACAGCACATCGACCAATGTGTAGTCTGCCCACATCTACAGTCCATCATCATGCGGACATAGGAATTGAACACAGGGCAACACATCTGAGTGGGTGCACCCACCGTGACCAACAATGCGCAATCATCGACGTACCCGCCCTGTGCATGGCCCCCCACCCAACGGAGGCACATCCAGTGCCACCATCCCACACACACAAGCCTTCCACGGAACATGCTGTGTCCAATGCTCAGTACAGAGTCAGCGCCCATCTGGTGGATCCTGAACTGGAGACACATGCACACACATGCCAGCTCCCACTATGTACGTCTGCCACCTGGCACGTGCAATGTAACCTCTCACCTGTGACGTGTGACTGCAAGCACACAGCCGTCTTGGCATGGGGCTGTCAATGTGGACACCTGTCAATGTTTCGGGAGGTGTGATCCGTACAGTGCTGTACATAGGGTGCAGTGCTGACACCTACTACTGTCTCATATCCCCTCGTGCCACAGGTCCCACTTGTTTTGGCCGCTCAGCCTGTGCCCACATCGTCGTCGTCGTGTGCCATACTCATCCAGCCTCGGAAGCAGTTCCATGCTCAGCAGACATTCATGTTGCCGTGGCGTTGCCGCTTGACGAATATGCAGTCAGTCCCCATCAGCACGCCCCGCAAGTCATTGGGGCCTAGATCCCCATGTGCATGCACATGGCAGTGGTTTGTATCACTAGCCATTGCCATTGTTGGGAGACCTGTGTAAGTGTATTGTGGCCGTGCCGTCCCAGCTTGACAGCTGGGCTGTGGCTCATGTGCTTGCTCAGTCATGTCAGTGATGTGTATGCGAAATTGCTATGTGTTGTGTTGCTTTGACATGTGTCCACTGCCATTTTCCCTAGGCGGAGACCGAACATTGACCGCCCATACCAATTGCTGGCGGACATGGACGATACAGAGGTCATTAGGAAGTTTCGGCTGGACAGGCCAACCCTGCATCGACTGTGTGCCATGTTGGAACCCCATCTCCGTCCCCGCAGGGTGTATCCGACAGCTGTCACCCCCACGGCTAAGGTGATGGCCGCCATGCATTTCTTCGCCACTGGGTCATTCCAGCACACAGTGGGCAGTGGAGGAGGGATGTCCCAGCCCATGTTCAGCAAGGTGCTGAGGGATGTACTGGCAGCCATGATGCTGTACCGAAACAGGTACATCCGCTTCCCCAGGGCTCGTGAATTGGCGGCAGTGAAGGGTGCATTCTATGCCCTTGGCAGAATCCCACACGTCGTTGGAGCCATTGACTGCACACATGTTGGCCTTGTTCCACCACAGGCCACTGAGCACCTGTACCGCAACAGGAAGCACACGCACTCCCTGAATGTGCAAGTGGTGTGCCTTGCGGACATGGTGACCACCCACGTGTGTGCAAAGTTCCCAGGCTCGGCCCATGACGCACACATAATGCGCAACAGCATCTTGCCACGACTGATGTCCAATCTGCAACAGGATCGTGGCTGTATTGTCGGTGAGTATGTGGAGTGGTGTAGCGTGCTGGTTGTGCGATGCTGTCCCCTGTCCAGTTGGAATAGCAACGGTTCTCTGTGTCCCTCACACCCAGGTGACTCTGCGTACCCGAATGGGGCATGGCTGCTCAGTCCATTGAGGAATCCTCGCACCCCAGCAGACGATCGCTACAATGAGGCACATGGGAGGACCAGACGTGTGGTCGAGCGTACCTTTGGCCTCCTCAAGTCCAGGTTCAGGTGCCTGGACCGCACCGGGGGTGCGCTGGCGTACTCCCCACAGAAGGTGTGCCAGATAGTGGTGGCGTGCTGCATGCTGCACAATCTGGCCATTCGGAAGCAGATCCCCCTCATCGTGGATGACGGAGATCAACCAGGGCCCCAGCCCGCAGACCAGGACAGCTCGAGTGAGGAGGACAGCGGAGAGGAGGAAGCTGGTAATGTGCGGCAGCAGCTCATCGCCCACTACTTCACTTGACGGTGAGTGTCCATGTACGACGGCTGATGTGGCTGTGTCTGTGCAGGTGTGTGTGTGCTGTGTCAGGGTGGCCGTTTGTTCACTGCGTGCTGTGTGTCAACGCTCCATGGCCAGGGTAGTATGCCACTGTTGGTGGCTGTGGCATTGTGCCCTATTGCTCTGTGCGATGTGTGTACATTGCTTGTAGTTGTTGACATGTACTGTGTGATGGGTGTGTGACACACTCATTGAATGTGCTCCTGTTCTGTCTCCCACCCCTAGGTCCCTACAGGCCCTCCGGTTCCATTGCCATGCCACGCATCAGGTGCCTTTCCGCCCAAGGTGGCCGTTGTATTCCGTACAAATAAAACACAGGGCACAAACAGCAGTTTGTGTAAGAGGTGCATTTATTTCAAACTGTGACATGTGATTGTGTGTAAGGTGATGACATAAGTGGTGCGTGCAGTGACAATGAGCTGTCGGTCATGGCTGCGTGATGCTCAGGGTGTACCCACTGGTTCTATGTCCATAGTCCAACACACACATGCCATCCAGATGGCTGTGTGGAGTGGGATCGTAGTCCAAGTCAATGCAGTGGGTGGTCAAGGAAGGCTGGCTGGCTGCCTCACTTGCGTCTGGAGCGTGCGAAGTCCTCCCGGGAGATCTGTTTCCACTCGGACGGCCCCTTCCACGTTTGCGAGGGGGGTGCCTGCTTGCGACATGCTGGTGGTTGAGGTGTGCTCACTGGCTGTGGACGCAGGGGAACTGGACACTGCTGCTCGACCCTGCGCCCCGGCAGGTGGTGGCGGAGGGGAGCTGCTGTCCCTGGCTGTGACCTCACCGCCACCACCAGCTGGCCCATGAGGTCCACGAGTTGGCCCATACGGGCGTCCATGGACCTCAGCACCCCCAGCACCTCCCGCGTGTCTGAAGCAGACCTGACCCATTGTTCTTGGGCCTCTTCATAGGCCCCAAGGACTCTGGCCATTTGAGGCAGGGCATGGCTCCCAGGGGAGACTTGCGTTTCCCTGACCCTGCTCCTCCTACCAGTACTGCTGCCACCGGCCTGCCCACTAGCCACATTGCTCACCACGGTCCTCGCTGTGGCTCCCAGGGTGGATCCAGTCGGCCGGGCCACCACCTGCGCTGGGGCTGGTGCCAGCGAAGACGTGGTAATGGTGGCGGCGGTGGTGGTCGGTGCGGCGATGGTGGCGGTTGCGGCAATGGTAGTGGCCGCAATGACCGTGGGTGTGGCCGCAATGACCGTGGGTGTGGCCGCAATGACCGTGGGTGTGGCCGCAACGACAGTGGCAGCAGGGGGCTGGGAATGTTCAGCAGCCCTGGATGATGGGTTGGTGGGTAGGAGGGGTCCTGGGGAGCGGCTGGGCCCTGCCACACCAGATGGGCCTGCTTGGTGGTCCGTGTCCGAAGAGGAGGACAGATCCTCCACATCCGTGTGTCCTCGTTGGGGGCTTGTAGGCTGGCTGTGCTGGCTGCTGTCTCCATCCCCAGCATCCAGCAGTTCGTCACCTGTGGAGAGAATGAGATTTGTTATTGTGTTGCACCTGGCGAAGTATGTATTTGTCGTCTGACATTAACAGTTCGTGCAATCTCGTACATGGGTTTCCCGGAGGCGTGTGTGTGGCTGTAGCATTTGTAGTTGTGTGTGCTTGACAATGGGACTGTGTGCTGTGCACATGTGGCATGGGACGGATTGGCCATGCCGATGGGTGTGTTGCTGTGCCCCTACTTATTGTGACTCTGGTGTATGCGGGCTCCTGGCCCATCCTGGGTCTGGTTTGTACTTTGCTTTTGGTGTTCAGATGGGACGCTTAGGAACGCATATGGCAACATGGGGGCCATGCCCCAGATTCGCATTTGGGATGGAATATGCTTTTGGGGTACATGCTGTGAGCCATGGGTGCCGAACGTGACATGTGTTGTGGCAGCATGACAGTGCATGGTTTGAGGTGTGTGCATGCTTGACATGGCCTGCATATTTGCTGTCTGTTGTGATTACTGGACATGGCATTGGACGCATCGTTATGAGTGAGTGATGGTTGTGTGCCAGCCAACGTATTGCAGTTGTCCCATCTCCTTGGTGTGCGTGCTGCCCTGTGCCATGTGCATCACTGCAGTGCTCGGGGGGTGTGGCCCATGTTGTGTGTTGTTGCTCACAGTGTGTCGTGCGCTTCATTGACTTCTGGCACATGGTTGGTCATGGGCATGTATCTTAGCGTGACTGCTGTATGTGTGGCAGCTGTGCGGATGACATGCCTTTCATGAGACTGGGGCTGACGGATGGGATGGATGGTATGTTGTATGTGCATGGTGTGTCTGTGTGTTTGATGGGTTCAGTGGTGTTCGTGTGCATTTATGTTGTTCCGCTCTGTTGCGTCTAGTGTTGTTTGTCTTACATAGGCGTAGTTGTGGGGTGTGTGGTTGACAGGCAGTAGGGGCTACATGGACAGGACTTCAATGGTGTTTCGGTTGTGTGTGATGGGTTGTACAGTGGCTGCCGTGTGGTACTATATTCAGTGTGGCTTGTGCATGCAGACGTGGCTCCTTGGGTGTTGCTGTGTTTGTGATGGGTCATGTGGGGTGTGAGTCTGTGGTTCATGTCCGTGTGCACATTGTTCACTTGTTCGTGACGGTGGGCGGTGCTGCGTGTTCGTCTGCTACGTGACATGTCCCATGTGTTGGTCGTGTTACGGTCCTCATGCCTCCAGTAATCCAGCCCTGTCCAGTTTCCCACCTGCAGGTTGTTCGTGCGTGCACTGTACTGGATGCCACATGGTTCTAAGCGGGGGGTGCTCCATGTTGCAGGTCTGTGGGGGTGGGGGGTGTTGTGGGTCGTGGTGGTGGCTGGACACCCACTGACACCGATTGCTGTGGACCGTGATGTCTACCTTTCGGCTGTCGTTGTGCACTGCGGTGGCTGACACGTGGCTGTGGGGTGTGGGGGATGCTCCTCCTTGCTGTGCTGTGGGACTAGGGGCCTGGTGTGTTTTGTACTTGGGCTGTCCACCCTCCCACCCACTGCACTTTGTGTTCCTGCCACTTACCTGTTACTTGTCGGTTAGTGCAGCTATGGCGGACACATGGGTGTGGTGGGTGCTCGTTGTGGCGCTTCTGGCATATTTGGGGACCTGTTGGTGGTTACGTGGCTGGCTGAGTGTACACATGTCCCCACGCATCTTACAGTTGTTCGGTTTGGGCTGTGTGTGGTGGTGTCTGTTGCATGTGTGTGTGATGTGTTGTGTATTGTGTGCTGGACATGGGGGTGTTTGTCCCTGGGAGCTGTGGCATGGTGGTAGTGCATGTGAGTACATAGCGGTGTGCTGGTATACATTAGTTTGTACTTACCAGCCTCCACTCCCCATGCTAATCCGGCGAGGATCTCGGGATGTATGATGACTCGCACCTTCTCCTCCCACGCTTTGAAGGTCTTGAAGAGCGCGGGATTCCCTCCGCCAGTGACGGCAGCCAGCTCTCTGTTCTTGCTCTCCTTCTTCTTGACCAGGCTCTTGACGTCATTCCACCGTTTGTTTATTTCGACTCTGTTCCTGGGCAAGGTCCCGACTGCATTGACCTGGTCTACGATCCGGTTCCACATTCTCTTTCTGGTGGCTAGTGGTGTGTGCTGGACCAGGTTCCCATAGATTTGTGGGTGCACCTTGATGATCTCGTCGACCATGACCGTCAGCTCCATGGGCGTGAACTTGGGCATTCTTTGTGGTGCCATGGTGTTTGTGGTGCTGGTGCGGTGTGTGTTGTGTAATGTGCAGGGGGTTTGTGGTGCCGGTGTTTGGTGGTGGTGGTGGTGGTGGTGGTTGTGATGTGTGCGTTTCTGTGGTGTGCTGCTGTCCTTGCTGTGTCACTGTGTCCTCTCCTCTCCTCTCTAGTTTGCAATGTTGCAAGGGGTTGTGGTCTGTGGGAGTGCTGCTTTTGTACTTACCTATGTGGGTGTGTCCTCATGGTCTGTTGTTTTCAGGTGTGTTGTGTCTGGGGTTCTGGCCTTTGTAGTTTTTGTTTGTCCAGGGGGGGGGTGTTTTCGGGATGTGTACTGTGCTTGTGTATTTGTGCGTGCCTTGCTGTGTGGACTTGTTGGCCATGTTGTGTGCAATTGTTTTTGTCAGCGGATGGTTTCTGTGCAGGGACGTGGGCGCCATAGCTTCTGCCGTGTCCGTTCTCATCGGCGTTGTTTGCGCTGGCGGGCGGTATATTTGTAGTTTTCCCGCGCTCATGGCGGTGCGATCGTAATCTCACGTGCGGTGTGTCGGGCGTGAGGGCGGGCGGTTTTGTGTTGTCGTGCGTGTTTCCGTCCGTGGCGGGCGGTTTGACTCCGACTCGGACGATGGCGGGCGGTATCTTGTGTGATTTTTCCGCCGATGGCGGTTTTCGGTTTGTGTAATCGTAATGGCGTGGTCGGTGTTCAGACGGTGTGTGCGGGCGGATTTTTGCCGCTTCCATGCCTGGCGGATTTTTTTACGCCGGGTATCGTAATGGGCCCCTATATTATGACTGTTGATATTTTGACAATCGATATTTCTTACCTGAATTTCGATATTCTTAACCACTATATTTTGGCAATTCGATATTCTGTCCATTCTATATTTACAACTCGATATTTTGGCAATTCGATATTAAAAATTCGATATTATGTCTGTTTACCATTATTTATCAAGATGCACTCACCTTGCAGTCCATATCCACCCATACTCTAATACCTTTTAGGTTGGAAGTAGACCGAGGGAAAGGGAAATGAGGCAAGAAAGAGAAACAGAGACACAGGATAATGTCACACTGCCAGGATCTTTCCTTATTCTTGAAGATGAAAGGAAGAAGCCTCTACCCTGAGCACCAGAGGGCCTGTTGAACTGCAAATGTCCATCATATTTCTCTGCTGCTTTGCTGTCTTTGTTTCAGAATGCACGTGATGTACTTACCTCTCCATGCCGGACCCGCTCCTTTTTCCTGCGATGGCACCACGAAGAAGTATCTCTGGCATACTTTCGCTTAGCATTTCACGTCATCAATGTCAGGTGCTTTGAGCCCTACACTCGATGGAAATTTTAAACTCCTACAGAACCAGTTCAAAGATGCTTGTCTTCGGTGGCTGGTTGGATGAAATTTAACTTTCTCAGATTCAACACTGAGAAGACTGAGGTTATTGTTTGTGGTGTGCCCTTCATATGGTCCTCTAACTGAGGGTCTGACTCTTTTGGTGATCTTCTTATGCCATCTTTCAGAGCTCAGAATCTTGAAGTCTTTTTTGATGACAAGGTTACCTTTGAGGCTAACATCAACATGTTTACTCCCACCTTCTTTTCTATGCTCAAACCAATCAGGAAAATCACTCATCTGCTGCCGAGATTGCCCAGGAAAACTTTGATCCAAGCCCTTATCATCTCTAGGCTGGACTATTGTAATTTTCTTTTTGTAGAATCACCAGGCTACCTCCTTCACAAATTACAGCTTATTCGGAGCTTTATGTAGCCAGTCCTACTGACAGCTACATGATCTCTTTCTTTTCTTTTTATACTCTGACCAGACCCTTAGCTCGAGCACAATACACTAATTGTAACATTTCTAAATTTATGTAAGCTTACATTGGCAGTCATTCTTTTTCTGTGGTCAACTCAGAAGCCCAGAAGAATTCCCCCTGCCTTTTCATGCTGAAAGATGCTTTCTCAAATTCCATGAACCAACCAAGATGGTTTCCACTTAAAACCAGTGTGGTCCAAGTATCCCTACCCCATTTCTCGCAAATGGTTTCACTCCCCGACTGTCAAGATCGGGAATTTTGTGTGGGCGGGTGGTAGTCACAGGGTAGCTTTTAAGACACTGCGTGGATCCCTCTTTGATGGTGGCCTATAGGACATGTACCTTTACTACCTTGCAGCCCACTTAGTACCGATTAACGACTGGTTCACAGGTGGGTGAGATGACCCAGCATATCGCCTAGAGATTTACTCGATAAGTCTGGATGTCTGCTTGATCTTCTGTACGTGGCGTGTCTGCCCGCCACACTGCCTTCTTGTACGCAGGTGTCTCTTACCTGCTGGAGGGCGGCTCTTCGGCTCAACGGCTGAGACCGCCGCTTCACCGAGATGACCCCTCTGTGGCAGGGAACATGGCTTTGTCAGCTCTCAACCTTAGAGGGCTTCATCCCCTGGGACGAAATTGGGATTTCCTATCTGGGGGATGTCTATAGGGGAGGTAGCCTTGTGACATTTCAGGACTTGAAGATCAGATATACCCTGTCTAATTCACAGTTCTTTCGTTACATCCAATTATGCTATGCCCTGCAGGCCCATGATCTCCCAGACGCTTCACTACTCGAATATAGTCCGCTCGAGGCAAAGGTTTTTTTGGGGCGTCTGTGTAAGGGGGCCATCTCTGTGATCTATTGTTCACTGGTCATCCATGCCCCTGGTGGCCTTGACCAGGCTAGGCAGAGGTGGGAGGCCTGGGTAGGAGAACTGGATGAAGGTGAATGAAGGGAAGCCAGTATGGCACCACTAGAGCTGGCAATTTCATTGCGGTTGCGTATGGTTCACTTTAACTATCTACACCCAACATACCTCACCCCACAGTGCATACAGCACCTACTCCCCGATGCCCCTGCCGTTTGCGTGACATGCGCGTTTCCAGCAGCAGATTTTTCCCATGATGCATGGGATTGTCCAGTGTTAAGGCCCTTCTGGGAGGGAGTGGGCCAGGTGCTTTCCTCTGTCCTGGGCCATACCTTGGAACTCACCCCCCGTAATACAACCTGGAAAATGTAAAACAAAATGACGGTTGAAAATATACAAAAGAATAACATTTGAAACTAATGGAAGAGAACGGGAAAGTTCATTTTTAAATGTTTATTAAATGATTAAAGAAATATTTAAGAAATGTTTGAAAACATTTTTTTTTATGTATTTAAAAATGTATACATTATTTGTGCATTAATAGGTAATAAAATATATTGATGACAAAATAATTTTTTTTTTTTTTTTTAAACGTGTTTTTAATTCAGCAATCACACAAGATGCAATATAGCCAGATGGCATACATGTCGGCAACACAGAAGACACAGTGATACATTCCGGACAGCCATTTGTAAAATGAGAACACGCAATACAGTAATCTACCAATTGAAGCCATGACCTTCTACATCGGGTAGCCCTGGAGGAATTTGTCTTTATTTAATATGTGTTTATTATGTATGGATTTAATGTTTGTATATTTTTAACAGGTGTTTTGTATTTTTGAAAACATAACATATATTTTTTTATTTTTTACTATGAGTTTTCGATAAATAATTTCTAATTATTTTAAAATGTGTATGTTAATAATACTACTAGTACATATTTATTTACTCCCCACTCAGAAAGTTCACACCCTTTCCATCCCATCTCCTGTTTTTTTTCAAAAGTATTAAAAAAATAATACTAGAGTATTAATACTGTACATAACATTATAAATATGCTTTCACAAAAAATAAAATTCACCAATATTAAACTACTCCCCACCCTGGATGTATATATCTTTTGCATCAGACCCCTAAAGGTTAAATGTCCATTTTTTGTAGAAAACATTTTGCAAACATTGCTTTAAAAAATAGTACTAGAGTATTAATCCATACAATATAATGTAAATTAATAATGTTAAATTAATATTATTCAACTATATTAAATTACTTCCCTCCCTTGGCCCCTAAACTCTTTACATCCTGTTCCTAAAACTGATATTTATTGTTTTTCTAAACTATTTTGTAGAAGCATATTTTTTAAAAATACTAGAGTACTAATCATTTAAAATAATTATTAAAAGAAAAAAATCATCATTATTAAATTACTCACCACCCTGGGCCCTTATATCGTTTGCACCCCGCCGAGAACGATTAAGGGGCCTATTACGATGGCGGTCGGATGACCGCCGCCCGGCTGGCGGTGGGAACCGCCGGACCTGCGGCGGACATCCGCCGCGATCGCAAGCCAGAAAACCGCCGGTCAGATTAGGATGGCGGTGGTGACCGTGGCGGTGGGAAATTCCGACTACCGCTTTTCCGCCGGATGCCATCCGCACTCCTGCCCTGCGGACGGAGAAGGACCGGGATAATGGTGGCGGTGCAGGGCAGGCTCCGCCGGCACGATTATGATGCCGGCGGTAGCCAGCCTTTCCTCAGCGGTCAGACCGCCATGGAAAGGCATGCGGTGATTGTCTTCCGGGGGCCCGTTGCGGGCCCCCAATGTTTTGTGGGGGGTGTGGGTGCACTGCGGGGGTACCCATGGCCCCCCCTACATGTCCCTGTACCAGGTGGCAGGCACTGTGCAGTGCCTGCCACGCAGTGCAGGGTAATGCAGGACATGCTCATTTGGACATCGCTGCGGTGCTGAGGGCAGCAGCAACGGCCGCAATGTTAAGGCCCGCGATCCGACCGCCACGGTCGGATTTCGAGCAAGGAACATCCTAATGCGACCGGCGGTTATGTCGCGGGCCTTGCGGGTGGTCTTTTCCCGTTACCATGGCGGTCGGGGAGGTTTTCCGACTGCCATGGTAATAGGCCCCAAAGTGTCTATTATTTCTTCAATATATTTTGAAAAAAATCATAATATATTTTTTAACAAAATTATTAGTTATTAATTTTAAATTAACACTTTTTGATTTTCAACATTAAATTACTCCTCATCCTAGATCGCTAGACCCTTTACATACTTTATTTCTTTGAAAAACAAATTACTAGAGTATTTATTGATGCTCTATACTAAAATGTAGCGATACAAAGGGGATGATGGACGGAACGTTTGAGCCAATCAAACACTCACCCCCAGTCAACTGATCTGGGTTTAATCCATCATCATTCTTTAGCTCACTCCTCCACCCCAGTTCAGACATGGCCATATGCAAATCAGTCTGACCCTGTGCCTCATGGGAACAGTCCAGCCCGAACTGCCAAGCCATGTCTTCCCTGGACCGGAAACAAGCATCCTAGGACCGGTTTCTGGCATTCCAGCCGTCATCAGCCAGGCTTGCTTGAATCCAGTGGCAAAGTGAGCAAGGGACCCACGTCTGGGCATACCCCCGCCAACTTAGGGCGAACAAAGCGATACAAAGGGGATGATGGACGGAACGTTTGAGCCAATCAAACACTCACCCCCAGTCAACTGATCTGGGTTTAATCCATCATCATTCTTTAGCTCACTCCACCACCCCAGTTCAGACATGGCCATATGCAAATCAGTCTGACCCTGTGCCTCATGGGAACAGTCAAGCCCGAACTGCCAAGCCATGTCTTCCCTGGACCGGAAACAAGCATCCTAGGACCGGTTTCTGGCATTCCAGCCTTCATCAGCCAGGCTTGCTTGAATCCAGTGGCAAAGTGAGCAAGGGACCCACGTCTGGGCATACCCCCGCCAACTTAGAGGCGAACAAAGCGATACAAAAGGGGATGATGGACGGAACGTTTGAGCCAATCAAACACTCACCCCCAGTCAACTGATCTGGGTTTAATCCATCATCATTCTTTAGCTCACTCCACCACCCCAGTTCAGACATGGCCATATGCAAATCAGTCTGACCCTGTGCCTCATGGGAACAGTCCAGCCCGAACTGCCAAGCCATGTCTTCCCTGGACCGGAAACAAGCATCCTAGGACCGGTTTCTGGCATTCCAGCCGTCATCAGCCAGGCTTGCTTGAATCCAGTGGCAAAGTGAGCAAGGGACCCACGTCTGGGCATACCCCCGCCAACTTAGGGCGAACAAAGCAATACAAAAGGGGATGATGGACGGAACGTTTGAGCCAATCAAACACTCACCCCCAGTCAACTGATCTGGGTTTAATCCATCATCATTCTTTAGCTCACTCCACCACCCCAGTTCAGACATGGCCATATGCAAATCAGTCTGACCCTGTGCCTCATGGGAACAGTCCAGCCCGAACTGCCAAGCCATGTCTTCCCTGGACCGGAAACAAGCATCCTAGGACCGGTTTCTGGCATTCCAGCCGTCATCAGCCAGGCTTGCTTGAATCCAGTGGCAAAGTGAGCAAGAGACCCACGTCTGGGCATACCCCCGCCAACTTAGGGCGAACAAAGCGATACAAAAGGGGATGATGGACGGAACGCTTGAGCCAATCAAACACTCACCCCCAGTCAACTGATCTGGGTTTAATCCATCATCATTCTTTAGCTCACTCCACCACCCCAGTTCAGACATGGCCATATGCAAATCAGTCTGACCCTGTGCCTCATGGGAACAGTCCAGCCCGAACTGCCAAGCCATGTCTTCCCTGGACCGGAAACAAGCATCCTAGGACCGGTTTCTGGCATTCCAGCCGTCATCAGCCAGGCTTGCTTGAATCCAGTGGCAAAGTGAGCAAGGGACCCACGTCTGGGCATACCCCCGCCAACTTAGGGCGAACATAGCTATACAAAGGGATGATGGACGGAACGTTTGAGCCAATCAAACACTCACCCCCAGTCAACTGATCTGGGTTTAATCCATCATCATTCTTTAGCTCACTCCACCACCCCAGTTCAGACATGGCCATATGCAAATCAGTCTGACCCTGTGCCTCATGGGAACAGTCCAGCCCGAACTGCCTAGCCATGTCTTCCCTGGACCGGAAACAAGCATCCTAGGACCGGTTTCTGGCATTCCAGCCATCATCAGCCAGGCTTGCTTGAATCCAGTGGCAAAGTGAGCAAGGGACCCACGTCTGGGCATACCCCGCCAACTTAGGGCGAACAAAGCGATACAAAAGGGGATGATGGACGGAACGTTTGAGCCAATCAAACACTCACCCCCAGTCAACTGATCTGGGTTTAATCCATCATCATTCTTTAGCTCACTCCACCACCCCAGTTCAGACATGGCCATATGCAAATCAGTCTGACCCTGTGCCTCATGGGAACAGTCCAGCCCGAACTGCCAAGCCATGTCTTCCTTTGCTCACTTTGCCACTGGATTCAAGCAAGCCTGGCTGATGACGGCTGAAATGCCAGAAACCGGTCCTAGGATGCTTGTTTCCGGTCCAGGAAAGACATGGCTTGGCAGTTCGGGCTGGACTGTTCCCATGAGGCACAGGGTCAGACTGATTTGCATATGGCCATGTCTGAACTGGGGTGGTGGAGTGAGCTAAAGAATGATGATGGATTAAACCCAGATCAGTTGACTGGGGGTGAGTGTTTGATTGGCTCAAACGTTCCGTCTATCATCCCCTTTTGTATCGCTATACTAAAATGTAATCGCTTTTAATAGAGGGGGGTTCCCCCAAACACTCCTCCTTTTTGAAGAAAAAAAGGTTAAACCTGCAATTTCTATTAAATTTCCCATTATTCTTATAATTATATTACATGTTTTAGGGGGTACTCTCTCCAACCCTCTTCTAAAATTTTACACACACCCTTTTCCCAATAACCCCATATTGATTAACTGCCCTTCCCCAATAACAACATACTTACCTACTCTATACTTACCTTATACTTAGCTGTTGTAAATGTAACATGCCCCATGCTTTATCAGATGTCTTGATAAGCATCATACTTCTGAGCACTGTGTAAACTGTGTCATTGACTCTCCATCCCTGGGTGTGCTTATCCTGCTACAACTAGAGACACAATGAGCTGTCATCTACGTACTTTGTCATTGTTGCCTCTCTTTTCACATTGGCTATATACCCGGCAAGCAAGTCATGCTGCTTCAAACTAAATTATCATCGTTGATCTGTGACTGTGTCCTGTGGCTGTGTATAACATTAAGCTATAATGCCATTACAACTGAATAGGACACTTCACCCCGCACACTTTTACTCCGCGTGCTATTACCCTTCAGTTTTTACTCCGCAAAATCTTTTACAACGCAGGGCTTTACAACCCAAACTATTACAATGCATTCCCCTTTACAACGCAATTTACTATTCTAACTCCACAGTGGCGTTACTGTGGGGAATGCATTGTAATAGTTTGAGGTGTAAAACCCTGCGTTGTAAAAGATATTGCGGAGTAAAAACTGCGGGGTAATGGCACTGCGGAGTAATGCATGAGGGGTAAAGGATATTCTCCATTGCAACTATAAATTGTTTAGGCTGTGTTTTTGTTGGCTGAAAATATATTCGGTTTATCCCAAAAATGCTCAATTGTGAGAAGATGGTGTCTGCATAGGTAATATATGCAGCTCTGTGTTGATTATACACATATACAGCTCGGTGTTGGTGATACACAAATGTTTTAGTAGTGTGTGAGTACTGCCTTCCCCACCAGCTCAGCTGCTTGTCTCACCATTTAATATTACTAGTCTGTATATGCTGAGATGAGTCTGATACAGACAACCTCAGAAATGTTATGTCCACTAGACCTTAAAGAACAAAACTGCATGTGCCAGAATGCAGTCTGCTTCTGGAGAAACAAAAACACTAGTACTAGGTGAGGGCATTACATATGATGATGGAGTGCCTGCCTTTGGAGTGCTCGCGCTTTAGTTTCACAGGAAGTCCTGCCACACGTGCAGGGACCTTCTTAAGCACATTGGGTACAAAGTAACTGTGCACACTGGCTAGCTGGATTGTGACTGTGTTGTAGATGCTATATGGATGTCATACTAACTGCTCTCTCTCGCTCTGCCTTTGAGCAAAGCTTCCCAGCCGTGGCACAATGGGAGCTGAGGACTAGAGGAACAGCAAAGGTCATTCCCAGGCTTCACAATCTACCGCAGGCTCCGACTTTTCCACCTTCTTTCTACATCCAGTGCTTTTTCCAGTTTTTTTCATCCAGGTCACCTACGATGCTTGAATTCACTTTGCTAACATCAGGGGTGAAATTTACAATTTGTGCCAGGTCTATGTTACAAAAATGATGCAATTGGAGCAAAGTGTTATGTTGGGACTTACTACCCAATGCAAATCATGATTTGTATTGAAAAAAGTTCTCTAAAGTAATGCAAAGTAGAAATTTGCGCTATGTTGCATCAAGGGGGGTGTCACATGAGTGGTAAACAGGCGTTCCCATCGAACCATCCATTCTCTAAACCTTATTAACTAACATTTGCAACCAGGGATTTGTGCCGAAAAATTATGCTTCCTCGAGATAGGCGTAACAGTTGAGCAAATGTAAACAGTCTCCATACTTTACCACTGTACAACACACATTCAAAGTGGAAAAAGTGTTAAACTTTGTCAAGGCATAGTATTTTGTACTGGAAGTGTACCCTCTCAGTACAAACCCTATGGTTGACAGAGCGCATAAACACTTGCACTATGATGCAAGAGAGTGTGCATTGGGACATTGCAGTCTATAGTGTGCCAGTGCAGGGGAGAGACAAACAGCACCATATTTTCTTACATGTGGTGCTGTTTTTCTTTGTCCCTTTGATGCAATACAATGTAACAACTTTGTTGCACAAGGTTGTCTCTAAAGTTAGTACATTTTCACCCACATATTAAAATATGTATTAGTGATGATGGTAGTGAATTGTTTTTTATGCAACATTTAGCAGGACCACATCATACATTTTATAAGTATGCAATTCTTTGTTATACCCCAGCGGCCAATACGTTTAGCCGTATTGATCATTGCTGCCTCACACCGGAATTGTCGGTGGATACGGAGAGTGTTTCATACCTCCCCCGCTACATTTCGGGCCACGCACCACTGTTGCTCATTCTGCGGAGCAGACCCGGCCATCCCGCTTTGGAGACTCAGGGTGGAAGCACTATCGGATCCACCCTATGCCGCAGTGGTATAAGAAACTCTACAAAATTATTTCTAAGAGACCTGGGGGTCCGCTTCTACCAGATCGATTGAATGGGAAGCCATGAAGGTGGTTATAAGAGGGGTGTGTGTGAAAACCTCCTACGGGGTGAAACAGCAGTGAAATAGGGACATCTCAAAACTTGAACGCCAATTGAAGGGGCTGGAGGCGCAGGAACACTTGACTGAGTGGACCAGGTTGCGTGGGGATCTGCTATACGCCTGGGCCAGGTTGGAAAAATTCAAGTATACATCGTATAGGCAGCGGCTACATATGCAGGGGGACAGGTCGGGGGCGCTACTCGCAAGGTTAATAAAAACAGCAAAGGAACATATGCCCATACTACAATTACAGACTAACGACGGGGTCCTATTGCAAACACAAGGGGCGATCCTGAGGGCATTCGCATCATATATGGAATCCACGTGCACGGGTGCACGGCGAACCACCCCGGGGGGGTTACAGGAGTTTTTGGATGGGATGGCGCTTCCCAAGCTGGATGATGCGGAGGCGGAAGCCCTCGGGCGCCGATCTCCAGGGAGGAAATCCTGGCATCTATACGGAAATTGAAGTCGGAGAAATGTCCGGGGGGAGATGGACTCCCGATGGAGTTTCATCAGAAATATGCGCCTTTATTGGTGGATCGACTGCTCGAAGTGTTCAATGAGGCCTTGGACAATAAAACGTTACCGAACACAATGTCAGAGGCAATCATATCTAGGCTCCTTAAACCAGATAGGGACCCCCTCTTGGCAAGCTCCTATAGGCCAATTTCGCTCCTTAATGTGGACGCCAAAATCTTGAGTGGGATACTGGCGTCCCGGCTACTGCCGTACATGTCCCAACTGATTCATCCAGATTATTCCCAAGCGGAATACCACTCATAATTTACGGCGCTTAGCACACGTCTGGCATGCAACGAGTCTGGAGGCAGAAAACTGGGCACTGGGTCTACTGGATATCCAATAGGCATTTGACTCCGTAGAGTGGGATTTTATGTGGGCAGTGTTGGCCGGGATGGGGGTAGGACAATCATTTATAAAATGGATGCAAGTAATATATAACAGACCAACTGCAAGGGTTCGCATACGAGGGCAAGTCTCAGAAAGTTTTAGTTTGAAAAGAGGCACTCGGCAGGGGTGCCCCTTGTCCCCACTCCTGTTTGCCATCGCAATGGAGCCTTTGGCCATCACTGTACGAACAAAGATGGAGGGATGGGGAATAAGATTGGGGGAAACACTACATGTGGTCTTTATGTATGCCGACGACACGTTGGTATATTTACGTCAGCCGGAGGAGGCAGTCCCGGTACTCACTGCGGAACTGGAAGGGTTTGGTATATGGTCGGGTCTATGCCTCAATCCAGGGAAATCGAAGCTGCTTCCCATGGGGAGTTTAATAGGGAAATCTGAGACTGAACTGCCCATGGTTGGGATGAGATGGGTTCCTGAGGGGGCACGATACCTGGGGATTTTGCTGACACATACCAACACGACAAACTTAGCCGAAAATATAGGGAAGAGAGTGGACTGTATCAGAAGATCTGTGGCTTTTTGGAAGGAACTCCCATTATCATTAATGGGGAGGGTGGCATTGACTTAAATGGTTGTCTTGCCGAGATGTTTGTACACACTACAGAATTCCCTGTATTTGGTTCCGCAAAAGTTTTTCTCACAGCTTGATAGCTTGATCGTGGAGTTATTGTGGGGACCCAAAAGGAAGAAGATAAAGTTGAGCCCTCTGCAGAGACGATGGGGGCGGGGGTTCTGGAGGTTCCTCAGCTGCATTACTATTACATAGCCGCGCACTTGCAGCATGCGGTGCATTGGTTTGATGCACACGACAATTGGGAGAAGAGATTGTTGGCGGGCACATATCAGGGAATTCCACTGCCGGAGCTTTTTCTGTTGGGATCCAAGATACCGGAGTCCTTTCCTTATGTCATACGTCACGTCGCATCGGTCTGGGGAATGGTGGTGCGGAAAGTAATCAAGAGAACGCCGTATGCCCTGGACGTTCCGTTGTGGGTGGTTACACCCTTCAAGCAGATAGGGCAAACAATGAATGTTAACAAATGGAAGGAGGGAGGTTGTCTTACGATGGGAGACCTATACGTTGCGGAGCGGTTTGTGACGAGAGAGGAAGCAGACAACACCTTCCAGTTGGGTAAGGGGCAGTTCCTGCAATACGCCAAGATTTCGGCAGTGGCCAGAGAACTATGGCCAGCATTCCCACAGGAACCGCACGTCACAATGGTACTGCAGATGGTGACCACTTTCGCAGGGGGAAGAAGGTTGGTTTCTCACATATATAAAGCACTAAGGGAGGAGACCCCCGCTGCTCCCCTCCCGATACATACGAAATGGCACAATGCAATGGGGGAGCCTCTTACGAAAACGCAATGGCAGAAAGTGCATGAGGGGGTCAAGCAGATAAGTTCTAATGCACGCTTCAAACTAACTCAATATAATGTGGTACACCAGACATACCTCACTCCCCGAGTATTACATAAAATATACCCGGACCAAGCAGACACAGGAGGGGATGGGACGACGGGGGGAAATAAGTTTACAGTTATTGTTACCAATGGTTGAAAGAATGACATCTGACATCTGTGAATAATGGTCGAAAGTCAAGCAGAGTAATGATAATAACCTCTGTTAAATGATCATATATCCTGATCGACTGAACCTGAGAACACTGTACTTGGTATAATATGCATGTTTGGAAAAGTGTTATTATCATGTAAATGTCAATAAAAAAAAATATATATTTTTTTAAAGTATGCAATTCTTTCTAGAAAAGTAAATTCAAATGTATGTTTTTTTTTAGATATCCGTGCTCCATCTTGGAGAACAGGTGACCTCAGGAAACATTTTAGGACTACACTACGGGATCAGTTGTTGTTCACTACATAGCGGAACAGAGTTGACACTTCCTAAAAGGGCTGTGAGTACTAAACGTTAACATTTTAGTTTTCTGCTAGGGCAGTATGTCACTGGTACAGACCCATGGGCGTTAGTGAGTATGCACTATTAATTAGCTTAGGACAGCACCAGAAGCACCAAATGGTGTTGGCAGAGGGTAAAGCAGACCAGTGGTGTGAACTGCAAACAAGTCTGACGTCTAAGAAGTGAGCGATATTTTCAGTGCCAGATTGTTGTAAGCTGTAAACAGTGAAGAACAGCAGCATTTCTGGCTTAAAACCTTGGAAGGAGATCAGGGACCAATGGGACTCACAGTGAGAAGCCCTGGGCGCTAACGATTAGGAGACAGGAGTTGCTGGTTTGTGTGTTTTCCATAAGACCAACACTGGCTGACTAAAGCATGGTTCACTCCTGTTGCTGATCCATGCAGAATGGGTGTATTTTAGCTTCTTTCTATTCACTTTTTGCAGAATAATTTCTGATATTGGTGAGCCCTGTGCTGCAGCTATAAGTTCCAAAGAGGAAAAGGCTTGTGCTGGCTAAAGGAAACCTAGAAAGAAGAAGTCTGGGGCACGGTACTATCAAAGTAACTCGACATGTCCTACGTGCAAGCAGGACAATATAAAGAAATCAGATACTATACTATACTTTAAGGCTTAAGTCGGTGGTGGCTGGGTGAGACCGGAGCCCACAACCAAGTGTTAATAGTAACAACGAGATCAATAGTACATAAAATATATTGTTTAGGGTTTGTTGACAAATAATAGTATAGCCATATCATTGTATGTTGTACAATCACTGTGCTAGCACCTGGGTCTGCCGTCAGTTGTGTATTGAGTGATATGCCTTACAAGTGAATGAACATACTTTTCTTTTACAAACGTCTGTTTCCCACGTTATTAATGACGAGATGTGGCATATTGTCTACTATGTACATAAGAATTCAGGAGACAGACATTGTAATAGTGGCTTCAACACCTGACCACATTACGGTTCCTGGGCATATCACTTTCTCTCCGCGTACAGTTCACTTTTCAGTCACATGTGGCAGTGCTTACTAACACTTTGGGGCCGATTCCGATCTCGGCCGGTAGGGCTCCGAATCGGATTCGGCTTTACCGGATCCGATTCGGATGCCCTGTTTCCGACCGAGTCGGACGTGCGTCCGGGCGAGCGAGGACGATGCGAACGTACGCGAAATCGCCGACCGACTCGTTCGCGGGACCCAACCGCTCCGACCGACTCGCACGGATACGACTCGCACCGCGCAATGGAGACGTTCCCCGGCCGGAGTAAGTACGATGCGCGCCGCAAGCAGTCCGACCGACTCGCGCCGTCCGGCTCAAGAGAGCAGTCGGAGCCGCACTTTGGGGGTCCGTGTCGGACCCCCTGTACGACTAGCCGCGCGAGTCGCACACAGGGGGACCCATGGGTCCCCCTACCTGTGCGTGTACGGCGCGACCCGCTTTGACGCGTACCCGCTATAGGGGCGCCCTTGTTCGCCTCGCACCCATTGAGTCAATGGGAGCCCGCGTACGCGTTGTACGACCGGCTCCCATTGACTTCAATGGGAGTCCGACCGAATCGAGTCCGATAGCATGCGAACGCATCGTACTCGTTCGGTCGCACTGCTAGGGTCCGATTCGGTCGGAAATCTCTCCGGGTCCGGCTCGGTCGGAGAGATTTCCTGCCCGAATCGGAATCGGCCCCTGTATCTTGAACTGGGCCTCTATATTTTTACATTTGTACGACAGAGGCTCAAGTATGCTCAGTTCAATCCTTGGTGTCTGTTACTAAACTTGGTTTCTGGCCTGACCCTCAACAAATGTCATGAAAAATAGTGAGCATGGCGCATGGCCCTGTCAGCCAAGATGGCGGATGCTTGAGCGCTGAGCTCCGCTACCGACTCCCCTAGAATCCTCCTCCTGCTGCCTGATGGGGATGCCATAGGTAAACTACAGACCAGCTGCCAAACCAGGATTGAGGGAGGTACTGCACTCCCAGCTGGATTGTCCCTGGAGGGCTGTGAGGCTGGTATTCAGTCCTGCTGCACGGCATGGCTCTCCTGAAGGGGCAACGCAGTGTGCATCTTCCTGGAGGCATTGGATGGAACAACTGGGGTCCAACTGCAATGAGTGAGATGCCTTGCGGAGCTGGGACTGGGCTCTTCCATGCAACACAGGTCCTCTGGGGCATGGTGTGGCCCACTCCTGGCTAAGAACCGAATGCCGTTTGAATGGGGGGGAAGAGGAATGACCCACCCCGACACCCTGCTGCCCATTTATGACCATAATCCTGGCCTGCTAGTGTTGTTGAGGGCTGACGGAAGCTGGAGGACTATCCTTCCCCTGCCCCATGAAGAGTGGCACATCCCTCAGGTGATTGGGACCCCACCACTCCCTCATCTATTCCTTAGGGTTAGAATAGATGACCTCACACACTCTTAAGGACTACTGTGTTGGAAGCCCCCAGGCAAGATGATGGAGCCTTTCAACTTGAGACTACAAGGGAAGAAACAGTGGTCTTAATAAGGATCTCGACTGACTGAGACTTGGCGTTCACAAGTGGGCTCCGGATCAACCTGGAAATGAGACATCAGAAGAGTTTGTTGAGAGTCTGGAACCTATGTGATCCAGAGCGTGCCTTGCCTGGCTCCCCTTGGTGGACAGTAGACATCAAATATGAACGGGCAGGACACTGATCACCTTTGCTATATATGATAACTGTCTGAAGACTAGGGCACACCCCTGCCCACGGGTAATAACGAACATGTCACAATAATTATGAACTATTGGTTAACATTCACAACTGTCAACAAGAGACAGGGAACCTCTTTCGTGCACAATGTAACTTATCTTACCCCACTACTCCTCTTTAAAATAGCATTCTGTCCCTCCCACATATTTTCCAGAAAGCTGCCTTCTGCTTATTTTTGTGTAACAACCTAGTAGGACGGTCCAGCTTCCCTTCACTGCAGCCACTTTGCCAGGTAATGGTAATAGGTAAGTTGAGACTAAAGGAAGCAAGCATCCAAATGGAGAGAGGCTCAGGCGCTGAGGGTGAGCTGGGACACACTGTGGAGCTCACCACGTGACGCGATTCAGAACAAACATTACAAGATCCTGGACACTTTCTCAGAATCTAGGGATCTAAAAATTGATATGGTGGCTCTGGTTACGAACCTCTCCTAACTCCGAGACTGGTTACCCTTTATGCAGGTGAGCTGGAGGAGGGTGAGATCCCTGGAACAAAAGGGGAGGCTTTTGTGATATCTTTACCTAAGACTAAGAATTCGGGGGAGAGGGCTTCCTCCTTTAGTCAGCTCTCCATGGTTAGCATGAACTTTACAATTCTAAGTTAAATCTGGCCAATTGATTATATCCATAACTCAACACCTTGATCAACACAGATCAAAACGGGTTTGTCCTCGTAGGTATCATGTTGCTTAAACTTTGGAGACTATATAGGGTATTGCAAGATACAGAGACTGAAGCATACCCAGTTGCGAAGGTGGTCTCTGTTGACCTTGGAAAGGCCTTTGACACTGTCCAATGGCAGTACTTGGAAACTATCATGGCAAGGATGGGCCTGGGAATTGGATGGATCTGTTGGATTTGCATCTTATGCACCAGCTCTACAGCCAGGGTTAAGACTGACTAGGGTATCTCACAGGAATAATGTGTGTTCCGTGGCACGAGGCAGGGGTGCCCTATCTCTCCACTCCTACTTGCAATTGAGATCGAACCTTTGGCTGCGGTGTGCAGGTCGGATGGCTGGGGAAGGGATATAGCTCTGCAGGAGGCCATAGACATCATACCTATTGTTATATGTTTGAGATGAGGAGACTGATCTATCATCTATGCTACAATTGTTAGTGGAATTCAGAACCGTATTGGAACTTAAAATTAATAAATCTAAAACATGTTTTTTCCCGTTATTTCCATTGAGGAGATTAATGAAGACTAGCGAATTGAGGGTAAGTTGGGCTCCACACACTTTTTAAATGTCTTGCAATGCATGTCTTTTTTACACTGGATGCACTCAGAGAAGGAAAACTAGGAGGAAGTGTGTGGGGTTTCTGGCACTTACTGGGACTACCGATTATAGCATGTGTGTGGCCCTGACCAAAATGGTAGTCTTACCCAGATGGCTATATTTTTTCACTAATTTTCATGTGTGGGTTCTGGATTTCTAGTTTAATCAGTTAGATTATCTAATAAGAGAGTTGGTATGGGATGGTGGTCGCCAACGGGTCTCATTGGAAACACTAAAGAGACTAACTTTAGGTGGTTGCCTGGGATTACCAGATTACAAACAATACTATTTAGCAGCACAGCTGCAATGGGTTGTGAAGTGGCTAGATGCGGATAACATGTGTGAGCTGAGCCAGATCGGAAAGGAAACTAACCAGAGCATCTTAATTGCACACCTGATGCAGGCTAGAATTAAACCAGGCAAATGGATGCTACTACTAATTATGGCGTTAAAATGCTGGAAGAGGTGCCTTAGACAGACATTGAAATGTCCCCCATGCACCCCTGCATTGCCACTAGTTGGGCTCCTCCATGGAGACCTCCCACGTTTTTCACTACGCACTAACTCTCACATTGGACTGAAGGTGGGATTACTACAGTTAGGGACTGTTACTCGGCAGGGATCATTATTCCTTTAGACTCCTTTATTATAGCCTTATAGCCAGCCGTAGCGGGCTATACCGGCTATTGAAGGCCCGCTCCAGCGTTAAAGGCCTGACCCGAAGGTGAGGGCCTTTAACAAGGGAGCTGGACTTTAATAGCCGGTATAGCCCAGCTACGAAGGGCTAAAAGGCTATTAGAACATTCTGCCACTATAGGGCAGAATGTTCTAACAAATAAAACAAAGGCCTCTCGGAGTTCGAGGGGGTTTAAATCCCCTCGGGCTCCGAGAGGCCTTTGTAAAACAACATTGGAATGTTGCTTTGCGGGGTTTTACCGGCCCGTAGAAACTCGGAGCACTGCATTGTATTCAATGGAGTGCTCCACATTCCAATGTTCTAATAAGGAATATGGGTGACCGCATGGGCAGTTTTTGACATCTCGAGCCTTAACCGTTCATTTGAGGCACTGTGGGGATTGTTTATGGAGGAACCCCAACGACATGAGGATTTGAAGTAACTAATGACAATGGGATCTGGACTCCACCTGGTAATGTGGTTCTATAAGGCATTAAATATGATGGTGCATAGAAGTTTAGTCTAACTAACAACTAATATGGACCAATCATAATTTGGAAATTATTTTTAACTCTTAGGAATATTTGTTCCAGTTAAGACTAATGCACATGACTTATGCTTATGTCTCTTGTGGTCATTAAGGAGAGGTTGATTTGAAACACCACAATATTGGTTCATACTTCCTTCTGGGGCTTCGACTTGGAAATTACGCCCGTCTCAAACTATCTGAAAAAAGAAACAGTCAAGTACAAACTATCTTGTCAGAGACGCAGAAATAATGATGACAGGATTTTTGACTGAGCATATTGTGCCCTTTGCTGCTCCAGATCATTTGGACAGCCTTAAACAAACATGTTACCCAGACACTAAAATTGTGCAGGCTTATGCTTGTGTTAGCACAAAATCAACTTGTGTTTTAAATAATGTAATTGCACCCACAGTTGTTCACGAACCTAGTGGCCAATGTAACAGTCACAGACTTTTGTCTGTGTGCTGATGGTAGCAATGATCAAGGCACTGAAAAAATGTATCCCATAGCTGTCATATTTTTTATTTGAAATAGGGTTTGGTAAGCAGCAAACATATTGACATGTCTTTACCATGAAAACAAGAGTGTTGGCTTTGGCATAGATAGTGCCTCAATGAATGTAGGAGTGTATAACTCCATCAAAACTAGAATACTGTCTTTGAATCAGGTCTGCTACATGGCTTGTTCACGGCACACAATGCAGTATATCTCATTGGGAGCTTGTTTTTTTTTTCTTCATTTAAGTATGAATCTGCAAACTGTCATGTTGAGTAACCTGCAGCAATTTTGTGTGCCCAAATTATACTAATGTGCTTGAATTCTATGGGATCTGCAGTGCATGACCTCACTGCTATGCATGGCACTGCAAAGCGAGGATTCCCAATTGAGCTATCTCAGCATCTGAGCTCTCCACTATTGTATCTCTTCTTAAGGTCCTTTTTCGTTTTTCTTATCAGGCTCCTATTGGTACCATCATCCAAAATTTCAGTTTCTGTCACATGCATGGTTCTTCAACTGCCTATGTGAAGAAACTGTTTACAGAGTGGTGAAATTTGGTGAGGTGCTAGCCGTGCATGCTCAATTGCTTGGTGAGGCAAGTTCTGTGTTGCTGAGCAGAGGTACTGCTATATTTTTGCTTCCTTTTGTTTAGTAAGCTTGCTTTAGACTTCAGGTGAGCCTGGGCCAATATTTTCCTTTCTCACCAGGCTACTTGTACTTTCAGAATCACTGACAGAATATCGAAGGTCAGAATATCGACCTACAAAAATATCGCAGCAAGAATATCGAAGTCAAGAATATCGACATCCTATCTACATTATGGTAAGTACAAAAATATCGGAAAAAAAATATCGTCAAAAATATCGTTAAAAATATCGTTTTTTTTTTAGTTAAAAAAAGTAATGTCAAATAAAGTAAATAATACATATAATTAAAATAAACAGTTAAAAATATTTTAAAATGTTTAAAAATTATAAATTAAATATATATAATTTATAAATACATTTAATATATACATATAATATATGATATATACACTTACTTATTAATATGTATTAATAATTATTTTAATAACTTATAAATTAAGAAAATCTTATAAATTATAAATACATCTATACACATAAAACAATAACATAAATAAAAATTAAATAAATATATGTAACAAATTAAAAAAATATATATATTTTTAAAATTTATTATATACTACATTAGCTAAAATAATACAAAAAATATTAAATAGTGGAGGGAATAAAATTACTATTCCAACTCCAAACAGTGCAACAGTAGGGTAAATGTTGGATAGCGTAGGTGTTAAAATTACTATTCCCACTCCAATGAGTGCAACAGTAGGGATGGTGTAGGATAGCGTAGGGGTAAAAATGACTATTCCCACTCCAGTGAGTGCAACAGTAGGGAAAGTGTTGGATAGCGTAGGGGTTAAAATTAACATACTTATAATTAAATTAATTTTTATAAATAAATAATGATTTAATTATTAAATAACAATAAATTAATTACCAATACCAATAAATAATTAATAAAAAATAATTACCAATTAATAATTAATTAACAATAATTGAATGATAAATACCAATAAATAATAATTATTAAAAATAAATTAGCAAATAAAAATTAATTAACAATAAATTATTTTCCAATACCAAAAAATAATAATTATTAAAAAGTAATTGCCAATTAATAATTAATTAACAAAACATTAATGAGAAATACCAATAAATAATAATTAATAAAAATTAATGACCAATTAATAATTATTAAACAATAAATTAATTTACAATACCAAAAAATAATATTTATTTAAAATTAATTACCAAATAATAATTTATTAACAATAATTTATTTATCAATACCCAAAAATAAAATTCATAATTACTTAATTAGAATAAAATTACTTCCCACCCTATTTCCCTATAAACTCACAACCCGCTCCAATAATAAATTAATACACTTAATATAATTATCAATTAATCAATTAATAAAAATTAATTACCAATTAATAAAAATTAATTACCAATTAATAATTAATTACCAATAAATTAATTAACAATACCAATAAATAAAAATAAATAATTACTTAATTACAACTAAAATACTTCCCACCCTTTTCCCCTATAAACCCACAACCCACTACAGAACTAAAACGCAAAATGTAATTAAAATTAATTAATAATTCCTAACAATTATTAATGAATTTACTATAATTAAATTACTTCCCACCCTATTCCCCTATAAACCCACAATCCGCTACTGTACTAAAGCACATAAATTACTTAAAAAAAGATTACTAACTGATAAAAATGTTATACATATATTTAAAAACCAGTACAATACTTAACAAAAAATATATAACACATACATATAAAATACATAATAAAATACATAACACTAATATAAATATCGATATTAGTAACATCGATTTTTTTGCTATCGATATTACTAACTTCGATATTAACAAAAACGATATTACTTACCTTCAGGTCGATATTCTGGTCGTCGATATTCTTGATTTCGATATTCTGTCCCTACGATATTTGGAACTCGATATTACTGTAGGTCGATATTCTAAACTCGATATTTAGACTGTGCACCGTACTTTCAGTAGTAAAGGGGCCCATTACGATACCCGGCGTAAATAAATCCGCCAGGCATGGAAGCGGCAAAAATCCGCCCGCACACACCGCCTGAACACCGACCACGCCATTACGATTACACAAACCGAAAACCGCCATCGGCGGAAAAATCAAATACCGCCCGCCAACGTCCGAGTCGGAGTCAAACCGCCCGCCACGGACGGAAACACGCACGACAACACAAAACCGCCCGCCCTCACGGCCGACACACCGCACGTGAAATTACGATCGCACCGACATGAGCGCGGAAAACCCACAAATATACCGCCCGCCAGCGCAAACAACGCCGATGAGAATCGACACGGCAGAAGCCATGGCGCCAACGTACCTGCACAGAAACCATCCGCACACAAAACCAATAGCACACAACATGGCCAACAAGTCCACACAGCAAGGCACGCACAAATACACAAGCACAGTACACATCCCGAAAACACCCCCCCGGACAAACAAAAAATACAAAGGCCAGAACCCCAGACACAACACACCTGAAAACAACAGACCATGAGGACACACCCACATAGGTGAGTACAAAAGCAGCACTCCCACAGACCACAACCCCTTGCTACATTGCAAACTAGAGAGGAGAGGAGAGGACACAGTGACACAGCAAGGACAGCAGCACACCACAGAAACGCACACATCACAACCACCACCACCACCACCACCACCACCAAACCCCGGCACCACAAACCCCCTGCACATTACACAACACACACCGCACCAGCACCACAAACACCATGGCACCACAAAGAATGCCCAAGTACACGCCCATTGAGCTGACGGTCATGGTCGACGAGATCATCAAGGTGTACCCACAAATCTATGGGAACATGGTCCAGCACACACCACTAGCCACCAGAAACAGAATGTGGAACCGGATCGTAGACCAGGTCAATGCAGTCGGGACCCTGCCCAGGAACAGAGGTGAAATAAACAAACGTTGGAATGACGTAAAGAGCCTGGTCAAGAAGAAGGAGGGCAAAAACAGAGAGCTGGCTGCCGTCACTGGCGGAGGGAATCCCGCGCTCTTTAAGACCTTCAAAGCGTGGGAGGAGAAGGTGCGAGTCGTAATACATCCGGAGATCCTCGCCGGATTAGCAGGGGGAGTGGAGGCTGGTAAGTACAAACTAATGTATACCAGCACACCGCTATGTACTCACATGCGCAACTACCATGCCACAGCTCCCAGGGACAAACACCCCCATGTCCAGCACACAATACACAACACATCACACACACATGCAACAGACACCACCACACACAGCCCAAACCGAACAACTGTAAGATGCGTGGGGACATGTGTACACTCAGCCAGCCACGTAACCACCAACAGGTCCCCAAATATGCCAGAAGCGCCACAACGAGCACCCACCACACCCATGTGTCCGCCACAGCTGCACTAACCGACAAGTAACAGGTAAGTGGCAGGAACACAAAGTGCAGTGGGTGGGAGGGTGGACAGCCCAAGTACAACACACACCAGGCCCCAGTCCCACAGCACAGCAAGGAGGAGCATCCCCCACACCCCACAGCCACGTGTCAGCCACCGCAGTGCACAACGACAGCCGAAAGGCAGACATCACGGTCCACAGCAATCGGTGTCAGTGGGTGTCCAGCCACCCCCACGACCCACAACACCCCCCCACCCCCACAGACCTGCAACATGGAGCACCCCCGCTTAGAGCCATGTGGCATCCAGTACAGTGCACGCACGAACAACTTGCAGGTGGGAAACTGGACAGGGCTGGATTACTGGAGGCATGAGGACCATAACACGACCAACACATGGGACATGTCACGTAGCAGACGAACACGCAGCACCGCCCACCGTCACGAACAAGTGAACAATGTGCACACGGACATGAACAACAGACTCACACCCCACATGACCCATCACAGACATAGCAACACCCAAGGAGCCACGTCTGCATGCACAAGCCACACTGAATATAGTACCACACGGCAGCCACTGTGCAACTCATCACACACAACCGAAACACCATTGAAGTCCTGTCCATGTAGCCCCTACTGCCTGTCAACCACACACCCCACAACTACGCCTATGTAAGACAAACAACACTAGATGCAACAGAGCGGAACAACATAAATGCACACGAACACCACTGAACCCATCAAACTCACTGACACACCATGCACATACAACATACCATCCATCCCATCCGTCAGCCCCAGTCTCATGAAAGGCATGTCATCCGCACAGCTGCCACACATACAGCAGTCACGCTAAGATACATGCCCATGACCAACCATGTGCCAGAAGTCAATGAAGCGCACGACACACTGTGAGCAACAACACACAACATGGGCCACACCCCCCCGAGCACTGCAGTGATGCACATGGCACAGGGCAGCACGCACACCAAGGAGATGGGACAACTGCAATACGTTGGCTGGCACACAACCATCACTCACTCATAACGATGCGTCCAATGCCATGTCCAGTAATCACAACAGACAGCAAATATGCAGGCCATGTCAAGCATGCACACACCTCAAACCATGCACTGTCATGCTGCCACAACACATGTCACGTTCGGCACCCATGGCTCACAGCATGTACCCCAAAAGCATATCCCCTCCCAAATGCGAATCTGGGGCATGGCCCCCATGTTGCCATATGCGTTCCTAAGCGTTCCATTTGAACCCCAAAAGCATATCCCCTCCCAAATGCGAATCTGGGGCATGGCCCCCATGTTGCCATATGCGTTCCTAAGCGTTCCATTTGAACCCCAAAAGCATATTCCCTCCCAAATGCGAATCTGGGGCATGGCCCCCATGTTGCCATATGCGTTCCTAAGCGTTCCATTTGAACCCCAAAAGCATATCCCCTCCCAAATGCGAATCTGGGGCATGGCCCCCATGTTGCCATATGCGTTCCTAAGCATTCCATTTGAACCCCAAAAGCATATTCCCTCCCAAATGCGAATCTGGGGCATGGCCCCCATGTTGCCATATGCGTTCCTAAGCGTTCCATTTGAACCCCAAAAGCATATTCCCTCCCAAATGCGAATCTGGGGCATGGCCCCCATGTTGCCATATGCGTTCCTAAGCGTCCCATCTGAACACCAAAAGCAAAGTACAAACCAGACCCAGGATGGGCCAGGAGCCCGCATACACCAGAGTCACAATAAGTAGGGGCACAGCAACACACCCATCGGCATGGCCAATCCGTCCCATGCCACATGTGCACAGCACACAGTCCCATTGCCAAGCACACACAACTACAGATGCTACAGCCACACACACGCCTCCGGGAAACCCATGTACGAGATTGCACGAACTGTTAATGTCAGACGACAAATACATACTTCGCCAGGTGCAACACAATAACAAATCTCATTCTCTCCACAGGTGACGAACTGCTGGATGCTGGGGATGGAGCCAGCAGCCAGCACAGCCAGCCTACAAGCCCCCAACGAGGACACACGGATCTGGAGGATCTGTCCTCCTCTTCGGACACGGACCACCAAGCAGGCCCATCTGGTGTGGCAGGGCCCAGCCGCTCCCCAGGACCCCTCCTACCCACCAACCCATCATCCAGGGCTGCTGAACATTCCCAGCCCCCTGCTGCCACTGTCGTTGCGGCCACACCCACGGTCATTGTGGCCACTACCACTGCCGCAACCGCCACCATCGCCGCACCGACCACCACCGCCGCCACCACCGCCACGTCTTCGCTGGCACCAGCCCCAGCGCAGGTGGTGGCCCGGCCGACTGGATCCACCCTGGGAGCCACAGCGAGGACCGTGGTGAGCAATGTGGCTAGTGGGCAGGCCGGTGGCAGCAGGACTGGTAGGAGGAGCAGGGTCAGGGAAACGCCAGCCTCCCCTGGGAGCCATGCCCTGCCTCAAATGGCCAGAGTCCTTGGGGCCTATGAAGAGGCCCAAGGACAATGGCTCCGGTCTGCTTCAGACACGCGTGAGGTGCTGGGGTGCTGAGGTCCATGGACGCCCGTATGGGCCAAATCGTGGACCTCATGGGACAGCTGGTGGTGGCGGTGAGGTCACAGCCAGGGACAGCAGCTCCCCTCCGCCACCACCTGCCGGGGCGCAGGGTGGAGCAGCAGTGTCCAGTTCCCCTGCGTCCACAGCCAGTGAGCACACCTCAACCACCAGCATGTCGCAAGCAGGCACCCCCCTCGCAAACGTGGAAGGGGCCGTCCGAAGTGGAAACAGATCTCCCGGGAGGACTTCGCACGCTCCAAACGCAAGTGAGGCAGCCAGCCAGCCTTCCGCCAGCCTTCCTTGACCAGCCACTGCATTGACTTGGACTACGATCCCACTCCACACAGCCATCTGGATGGCATGTGTGTGTTGGACTATGGACATAGAACCAGTGGGTACACCCTGATCATCACGCAGCCATGACCGACAGCTCATTGTCACTGCACGCACCACTTTTGTCATCACCTTACACACAATCACATGTCACAGTTTGTAATAAATGCACCTTTTTCACTAACTGCTGTTTGTGCCCTGTGTTTTATTTGTACGGAATACAACGGCCACCTTGGGCGGAAAGGCACCTGATGCGTGGCATGGCAATTGAATCCGGAGGGCCTGTAGGGACCTAGGGGTGGGAGACAGAACAGGAGCACATTCAATGAGTGTGTCACACACCCATCACACAGTACATGTCAACAACTACAAGCAATGTACACACATCGCACAGAGCAATAGGGCACAATGCCACAGCCACCAACAGTGGCATACTACCCTGGCCATGGAGCGTTGACACACAGCACGCAGTGAACAAACGGCCACCCTGACACAGCACACACACACCTGCACAGATACAGCCACATCAGCCGTCGTACATGGACACTCACCGTCAAGTGAAGTAGCGGGCGATGAGCTGCTGCCGCACATTACCAGCTTCCTCCTCTCCGCTGTCCTCCTCACTCGAGCTGTCCTGGTCTGCGGGCTGGGGCCCTGGTTGATCTCCGTCATCCACGATGAGGGGGATCTGCTTCCGAATGGCCAGATTGTGCAGCATGCAGCACGCCACCACTATCTGGCACACCTTCTGTGGGGAGTACGCCAGCGCACCCCCGGTGCGGTCCAGGCACCTGAACCTGGACTTGAGGAGGCCAAAGGTACGCTCGACCACACGTCTGGTCCTCCCATGTGCCTCATTGTAGCGATCGTCTGCTGGGGTGCGAGGATTCCTCAATGGACTGAGCAGCCATGCCCCATTCGGGTACGCAGAGTCACCTGGGTGTGAGGGACACAGAGAACCGTTGCTATTCCAACTGGACAGGGGACAGCATCGCACAACCAGCACGCTACACCACTCCACATACTCACCGACAATACAGGCACGATCCTGTTGCATATTGGACATCAGTCGTGGCAAGATGCTGTTGCGCATTATGTGTGCGTCATGGGCCGAGCCTGGGAACTTTGCACACACGTGGGTGATCACCATGTCCGCAAGGCACACCACTTGCACATTCAGGGAGTGCGTGTGCTTCCTGTTGCGGTACAGGTGCTCAGTGGCCTGTGGTGGAACAAGGCCGACATGTGTGCAGTCAATGGCTCCAACGACGTGTGGGATTCTGCCAAGGGCATAGAATGCACCCTTCACTGCCGCCAATTCACGAGCCCTGGGGAAGCGGATGTACCTGTTTCGGCACAGCATCATGGCTGCCAGTACATCCCTCAGCACCTTGCTGAACATGGGCTGGGACATCCCTCCTCCAATGCCCACTGTGTGCTGGAATGACCCAGTGGCGAAGAAATGCATGGCGGCCATCACCTTAGCCGTGGGGGTGACAGCAGTCGGATACACCCTGCGGGGACGGAGATGGGGTTCTAACATGGCACACAGTCGATGCAGGGTTGGCCTGTCCAGCCGAAACTTCCTAATAACCTCTGTATCGTCCATGTCCGCCAGCAATTGGTATGGGCGGTCAATGTTCGGTCTCCGCCTAGGGACAATGGCAGAGGACACATGTCAAAGCAACACGACACATAGCAATTTCGCATACACATCACTGACATGACTGAGCAAGCACATGAGCCACAGCCCAGCTGTCAAGCTGGGACGGCACGGCCACAATACACTTACACAGGTCTCCCAACAATGGCAATGGCTAGTGATACGAACCACTGCCATGTGCATGCACATGGGGATCTAGGCCCCAATGACTTGCGGGGCGTGCTGATGGGGACTGACTGCATATCCGTCAAGCGGCAACGCCACGGCAACATGAATGTCTGCTGAGCATGGAACTGCTTCCGCGGCTGGATGAGTATGGCACACGACGACGACGATGTGGGCACAGGCTGAGCGGCCAAAACAAGTGGGACCTGTGGCACGAGGGGATATGAGACAGTAGTAGGTGTCAGCACTGCACCCTATGTACAGCACTGTACGGATCACACCTCCTGAAACATTGACAGGTGTCCACATTGACAGCCCCATGCCAAGACGGCTGTGTGCTTGCAGTCACACGTCACAGGTGAGAGGTTACATTGCACGTGCCAGGTGGCAGACGTACATAGTGGGAGCTGGCATGTGTGTGCATGTGTCTCCTGTTCAGGATCCACCAGATGGGCGCTGACTCTGTACTGACCATTGGACACAGCATGTTCCGTGGAAGGCTTGTGTGTGTGGGATGGTGGCACTGGATGTGCCTCCGTTGGGTGGGGGGCCATGCACAGGGCGGGTACGTCGATGATTGCGCATTGTTGGTCACGGTGGGTGCACCCACTCAGATGTGTTGCCCTGTGTTCAATTCCTATGTCCGCATGATGATGGACTGTAGATGTGGGCAGACTACACATTGGTCGATGTGCTGTCTATATGCATGTGCCTTCACACCAGGCACAGCTGCCCCTGCACATGTGACCCCTGCTGGACTCGCTGCTGGGTCTGTGGAGCTGATGCACCTTCTGCGCGTGGGGCGGACAGCTCTCCTCACTTCCTCATTGCGCATGTCATGACTTTGCCGCAGGTGACATGGATCATGGAGGGCCCACATGTACGCGTGGGTAGGCTACACATGATTGTACACTGGTCGCCACCCCCAGTCAGTGTTTCGAATGGGAAGTTTGTCGTGCTGGTGGTATGTTCGATGTGGCGGATGGGCGGGCCTAGGTGCGGGCTTACATTCCGGACATGGGGTGGTAGTTGGATTGGCGACTAGTTGCAGTACACACGGGACACGTCTCTTCCTTTCCACATCTGGGTCATCCCTTGTACTTACTGACAGTGATACAGTCATCTTCGCCCCAGCCCTCATGTCCTCCCCTCGCTCCCCCAATATGCATGCTCACCTGCGAGGCTAGCGCCTGCACAGGCAGCCCCAAGCTCGCACCAGAGAGGGCAAGGAGTGTATGTGTGGGTCCAGTTGCACGAGTGGGCTGTCTCAGGGTATGATGTGTGGGGGACGCCGTCCACCTGCGTGGTGCCCCAAATGGAGACCCGGCCTGCATGGACTATGCATCACAGTCTTCGCCTTCCGGATCCGCCACCTGCGACACCCAGTGGCTGTGGCTGCCCTTGCGGCCAGGCCGCGTCCGTCTGCGGCTGATGGCCCACACATTCACTCTTTGGCCTCTCTGGGGAGGGCTCGGGGGTGGTGGCGCACGCGCTTGCACTTAGTCGCAATGGCATGTGGCGTGGTTGGTATGATGGGCAATGGATGGGATGGTGCGAGCCACCTCCCGTGACGTCAGTGCTGCTCGTGCTGTGGTGCGTCCCCCTACACTTCCATTTGACTTGTGCCATGCTAGACGTTGAGGTTCTATTGCCTGCGTGATATGACCAGGAGGAGCGCGAGGAGACCTCTCAGACACCATGCTCCACTGCCATCCCGTGCCCTGTATCGCCTGTGCGGATTGACTATGTTGGGGTTACACCTGGTCGACTGGGGCTGTGTGTGCCTTGTCAAGGGGCATGGCGGGCGCACAACAGGATCCAGCTTGTCCACAGAGGGTGGGCTGAGGTGCGCCTGGTACCGCTTTGTACGTGTGCCCGGCTGCTGTGCACACACGTGTTCACTCCCCCCGACAGGTGTCCTCTCACGATGCCCAGGGAAGCGGTGGTGTACTGTTCATGACCCCTCCCAACACGGCGTGCTCCAACTTGGCATGTGCGCATCTACCCGTCGCACCCACCCACCTGAGCACTGCGTCCATACGACTTCACACGACACATGTGTGTCTTCCACAGTAGTGCTACTCATTTGCGTTGACATCCAATACCAGTGGACTACATGGTCATGTCACGACTGCCGTGTACTTCACATACTCTCATCCTCTCTCATTCGTACTTGTGAAATGAGTCAGTGGAGACAGTTTTGGTTTCAAACATTATATTGAGTCTTCTGTCCTCTGTGATGCAGTATAGTGGACACTACTGGCAGCGGAATACATGTTGAGGATATACTGAGCATGATTGCAAATGGGATAGGGTGTGGGGTTACATGTGATTGGCTGTTGCATGTGGGATGTGGGCTTCAGAGTGACATCTGCTTGGCCAAGGCTGTGCTAATGTACATTTACGTATAGCTGCGGAGCTGCGGACTTTGACACAGACGGTATACATGTAGCCTACCAGACCGCTTGGCATCATGGGCACAGTCCATCTCAGTTCCATGTGACAGGTTTGCTGCGGTTGTTCCTCATGCACGCGTGCATGTGAGATGACATCAGGGCATGTGCTTGCGTGCATGCAGCGGCGTGCCACTTGTTGTTGCACTGTGGTGGTTACTGGACATGTCACAGTCACTGGGGTCGTGTTGTTGTTGTATGCACTTGTCGTCCATGCAAAGGTCCTGGTATGGGATTCCCGGGGCGGGGGTGGGAGGGGTGCAGCACCCACAGACTCCAGGCGACCTATTCATGTCCACTGAGCGGTGTGTGTGTCCATGGGCGCTGGATCCATGTCGTGTCCTGGTTGTTCGTGCAGTTCCGTCCATGTGGGTGCGATACACAGAGCCCATGCCACTGCCTCCCACGATGCATGCGGTGTTCCTGGATGTGATGGGGAACAGTGTGCATGTCCCGGTCATATCCGATGTCATGGCGATGTCGTTGATGGTGTGGTTACAGTTGCCGGTCGTTTGGTATGGCTGTTGTGGTGGTGACTGGCCAGTCCGTGCGGAAGCTAAGCATGGGTGCGGGGTTGGACATCATAGGTCACTCGGGGAACCTGCGTTGTGGTCCGACGAATTGACAGGTTGTCAGGTATGCGATGCCGTCCAGCAGGGCTTCCATGTCATTGGTGGTGTACATGTTTGCCAGCCAATGTAGCGGATGGTGGCTGTCAAGGTGTTGTTCGTAAGTTGTCCCTTGGAGGACCATGATGGGGCATGCTGGGTGACATTCGATGTAGCTGTTCTCGATGATCCGTCGTGTGGAGGCACAGTGGTCCCATTTCAGTGCGGGTGCGATGTTGGCCACATACGCCATGCCCCCATAGGCAGAGCAGGCCCTGTCGTGTGCGTCCAGAGGGAGGAGTAGTGGTAGCAGGTCCGCCTTCAGACATGCCGGGTTGGAGAGGCATATCTCGACGGGATGCTTGTAGGGACACCTCCGACAGTAGAAGACGGGCATGACGCAGCTGAACAATGTGATGCGGTAAGTCAGTCGGTAACTTACGTTCAGCAGGGACAGGAGATCGCATCCCAATGTATGGAACAGGTTGGTTTTGTACAGCTTGAGCTGTTCGGCGTAGTTGGGTAGGTGTGTTGCGGTTGCCATTTCGCAGCGGTTCGTTGAGGTGGCGTGCTCCGGCTGTGTGTGCAGTCTGCAATGTGCACGCTCCGAGGTTGCTGTGAGCTCTGTGTAGTCGTAGGGAGACAGGACTTGTGTTCTGTTTGCTTGTTTGGAGGACACGGGCCCTCTTCCCACATGCTTCTCAGACAGTTCAAGGTCAGTGATGTGTGACTCCTTCCAATTAACTTGCATGTGGCCGACATGGGGGAGTGTTTTCTTCTTTCTTCCCCGTCCGTTGTGTGCTTCTGTGATATGCGCTATCTGCCCTGTGGTCGGTCTCCTCGGCATGCCTGTGTTGGTCTATTCTTGGACAATGGCTGTATTCACCGGCTTCTGTCGTAGGGCTGTGGTTTCGGAGTTGGAATGGAAGGTCATTCAGTGCTGTCTGCTCTCCCTTGTGTGGGCGGCAGGCTGCCTTTCCGCTCTGCGTTGGGCCTTGTGTGTGAATGTTATTCTTGGGCCACCTGTTGTCGGTCCCCGGGCTCTTTGGTGTTCCGTTTTATATGTCTTGTTCATATGTGCAGGGTGGTATGGGTGTTTCAGTGTGGTACTGGCGTTCCTCTTCCCGAAGGGGCCCTGCTTCTCCTAGTTGGTGTTGCCGCCGCTGTGTGCTACGCCATGTTTGTTACACTGGGGTGTGTCCTGCTAGTCCCAGGTGGTGTGTACACATGTGTTCCGCGATGTTACGATTTGGCCTGTGTGTCATATGTGGATGCAATGGTGGATGTGTAGTGTACACGCGCTGGTGGGGGGTTGTCCGCTTTTTCCGCCCTTGCACTGTGTGCGCTGTTTGCGTGCACTTGTTGTGTGTGTGCCTACCTGCGTCTCCGCGGTACGTTGCGTCCTTGGTGGTGCATCAGCAGAAGCATGGGGAGGGCCTGCAGTGCTGGATTCATGCTCGGGGAGCCGCTTCTTCGTTGTCCGTGCTCGGCATCCGTGTTACCGCTTCGGTTTGTCGTACGGTATCTCTTGGCCGTGGGAGCCGTTTGTTTGCAGCATCGTAATTTATGCGCCGGGCGGGACGTGTTTCGTCGGACGGTGTGTGTCAGTTGTGCTGCGCCGCTACGTGTACGGGCGCACTTTGATGGCGGACGGTGTTGCTGGCTTGCCGGCGGTGTTTGGCCTACTCTTCGCATCGTAATTGGACGGGCGTGTGGACTGCTGCGTGCCGGCGGTAACTGGTGCTTTTTGCATCCGCCAGCACGGCGGTGGTGCTTCCGCCCGCCATCGTAATGTGCCCCAAAGACTTTCATTGTAGAGGAATTGTAGATGTCTACTTTTGGTTTGACTATTCTTCAAAAGAACATATATGCTGATTTCTATCAATTTGTCAATTCTTATTAACGCCATATGCTGAAGTTAATTTTTGTGAGGTTGCTTAGAATGTCCAAATGTTTGAACAGACTTTTTAGTTTGACGCTCTGATTGCTTACGTCATATCAACAGCTGATGGTGTCAGAGCTAGCAAGGCCAGATTAAGGTGACCTGTTCTCTGTTTTAAGAACCCTGTGACTGAGATCCACTGTCTATTCTTTCAGGCTTTGTTAGCTGCTTCTGTTAATGTTAACCTCTTGCTGCAAAGGGGAGATCTAGTCATTCACCATCTGTAGGATGATGTGGTCAAAAGTGTTGTTGTAAAAGGGTATTCAATGTTTTTGAGAAAGAAAGACATAATTTTGTGAGCTAATTTTGGTGGAATAGTTTGCAACCTACCTAACATTTACCGACCAAGATCTGGTCTGCTTAGAACAAGAATTTGCACACTGCCAAGTCACTGATTTTGAAGACATATCCAAAAGGTCAGAGAACATTTTGACATCCAAATAAACTGTGGTACTGGTGAGGTTGTGTCTTGAAGGACTGATGTAATTTGGCATTCCCTTGAAGCAGAGTTCACTGTTGTTGGCACTCAGAGAAGCAAGTTCTTTCTTCTTTCAAAAATAGTCAAAATTCACTTCACGGTGCCCCACATCACTGCTAATGAAGAAAGGGTGTTCTCGAGAATAACAATGAATACAACCACATTCCACTCCAGTTTATTACTGAATAGAACCATGTCTTCTAGTTTAATGTTTCAAGTGAGCAGGCCTCATGGTGAAGCATATTATTACTATGCTCCATCTGAAAAAGAGAAACAGGCAAAAACTGTGACTTGCGAGTACAAGTCACAAGTAAGCACAAAATAAAATGTAAACCTTGTGAGTTATTTTGTTACAAATTATGTGTCAAATTTTTAAGTGGCCAAAACTCTTATAGGGAGGTATACACAGCACAGAACTACCTTCTGGTACTTTTACCTCCACACTGTGAGCGCTCTGACTGGGCTGTTAGCCCCAGGTCTTAGGCCCATATATACAGCATTTCTATTAAGCATTTCCTAAATAGTGAATCCTAAGAAATTGCTATTTGGGAAATGCAAAATGGAATTTACGAAATTTGCGATTTACTAATAGCGATTCCTATGGAGTTGCAATCGCTATTTGGAAATCACAAATTTGGATATGTCAAACCCTTTGTACCTATTGGTCTAAGGCCCCTCTTAAATCTAAGAAACAAAATGGTGCTCGGGTTAAGCGCTCCAATGCCTTCGGGGCAAGTTTGTGCTCTATGGCAATGCAAAAAATGCATTTTGGGTGCCTTTTCAAAAATTGCACCTAGTTACCATCGGATTGGATGGTAATAGCATTTCCTAAATTCCCATTGCGCATTTAGGAAATGCTATGTACATGTATTCCTATTTTGGGAATAGCAAAATGCAATTTCTACTGGGTAGAAATTGCATTTATTGCATTTTGCGAACACGTTTCTATCTTTTGTACATAAGGTAAGGCTATTTAGAATTTCTTAATGCCCGAAACAGCAATTCGGCCCGCTAAGAAATGCTACATAGCTTCATACATATGGGCCTTTGTGTTTTCTTATATACTATTTTCTCCAAAAGGGCAAATGTTGTACTCATTCTGGACTGTATGTAATTAATGTACAAAGAGACTTTAATAGTACACTACTTATTATATAATGCAAGTGTCTAGCTAATCTAACTTTTTTTGTATTTAACTGTAAACGTGTATGCATAGAGTTATACACTTATGATGAATTACTGCCTCTAAAAGACTTGTTTATTGTTTAAAAACATGGTGCCAAAGTTGTGTACAGTACAATCAGGTTTCAAAGCAGAAGTAGGTTAGTGAACTTCCATTTCAGAGAATTTGCAGCAGTTTCAAGGCCTTTTTAGAGCTTCTTTTTGCTCAAAAGTGGGTAATTTCTCATATTTATCTCATTACATGAACACACATTTGGTAGTAAATGTCACTGATGTGAACTAAAACCATGAAAATATCAGGCATAAGCAATGTGATAATTTGACAGCTATGAGGAACCAATAAAGTTTTCTGCACATGCTGCAGAGATCGGTATCTGTCTGGGTCAGAGGACCGGCACAGCCGGTACTGTGAAGAACTTGCCCATTTACACAGCAGCGAGATGGCCCACCACTGGAAAAGATTGATTTGTATTGCTCCTCTGCACCTCTTCCCCTTCCCCCCAGTAGGCTGCTGTGTACAGGGGCTTCATTACTGTCTGGCCCAGGAGGTGCTCAGCGAGGCCAGTCCAACCTCCAAGGCCAGGGCTGCAACCCTCAGCTTGCCAGTGGCCAGCCCCAAAAGCCCACACATGCTCCCAGGGGCTCAAAAGATAATGGAGGCCTGCTGGCGGTCACAGCAGGAACCATACTGGCTCCCAGCACCAAAACCAGCCCCTGCCCTTCGAGCCCCTGATGGAGATCCTTGGTGCCCGATAAGGCCAATCCGGGCCAGTATCTGTCAAGGGCTTCTGGAGTACAAGTAGTTCCTTTTCTATCGTCACTATCTGATAAGGTAGCACTTTTCGCACAACTATTCTCTTTAGGTCAGCTATTTCAGCAGGCCTCGACAGTCTGGCTTCCTTTGTTCAGGATACATGAGAGAATGATAATAACTTGATTTTATAATGCTGCATACTTACTTTGCATTTCAAGCACTGCAGATGACAGTTGTTACTATTATTATCGAGTTTATTGTCACTCCTCAGTTTTCCAACCTCAGAAGAATGGAAAGTTGAGTCAACTTGATTTGAATTTGTGGCCTGCTGATTACCATCTATGTCAGCAGCAAGCATTTAACTCACTAAACCATCCAACATGATTGTTACCAATGAAGAAGTGTTCGTCTGTGCTGACCGATTATCCTGAATTTCAAAACAAAAATCTTTGTCTTGTAAAATCTTTTAGAGATTTATGAAATTAGATGAGTCAACCTCAGAGATTCTCACTCTTCAGAGCTCCTGATTTTGATTCAAAGAACCTGTCTCCCATGATCAATGCTATTCTGGTCAGATGGGACAGGCAATGCATTTGGCTGGGATTATCACTTCCAAGTTTGAGGCCCATTCTTTCTGGGTGGTATGGTTTAAAGATCCTTGATAGAGGAGGATTTTGCCAACATATTCTGAATACAGTTGACTGGACTAATTAAAGCACCTTTAATTTGAAACCGATTGTAAATACAAGCTGTGAATATTAATATGCCTTGAACATGCAAACTGCAGCCCCCATGTCTTGTTGTAAATTACAGATTCATAAAATCGCCATTCAACTAATGACAGAGAAGCATAGATTTTTTCCTTGCTGTAGTGCTCGCTATACAATTTCCAAACTTTAGCTTGAGATGTGTATCTGCTGAGAGTCCCAGCTGTCCACAAATCTCTCTTGAGGTATTGCTAGTGTAACTATCTCGCAAGCGAAAGAAGGTGAAAATGGGGGAAGTGTTTGAGGATTAAGGCACCGACTTTTTCTGAGGTATTTTATGGAAGTAAGGGTTAGACTGAGAGTTTGACGGACAGGATACTCTATCACAAACATGATGGTGTACCCTCTCCCGTCGGCAAAGAGAGGCGATGGGGAGGAATTTGGTAGTCTAGCACACATCCTCCCCAAACAGAACAATTATCAATGAAGCAGGTGCTCTTCCGTTGCTTCACCAGCTCTTAGGTGGGATTTAAGTGGTCCTACAGGGCATCCTTCATAGGATGTACTGGCTCTCCCCCACCGAAGTGGCATGCTTCATCATCAGGCCATGCCCCTTGCTGGGTGGGCGCTGCAATAGCCAGCGGGCCCCTCGAGGATGCTCTTTGCTGAAGATCTTCTAATCTCAATGTCTGGTGTTTACCAAAGGGATGGTGCCATTTTCTGAGGTTTGGGAGAGAGTGGTAGATTGGGTGGTGTGTTTAAAATTGGCTATGGCCAATTTGTTGTCTATTTTATTTCCAGAAAATGCCCATGTCAAGGTTAAAAATCATATAAGCCAATAGGGAAGAAAATGAACCCTAGGTTCTAGTGAAGGTCAACATGTTTCTTGCCTGGAATGCTCTTTGATGGTGAGGCAAATCTTTAGGACCAAAACGTTTATGTCTTATTCTATACAGGTGATAGTGTGTTAAATGTGTTGCAAAATACCCTTTAATGTGAAAAATGATACATTTCATTTTTGGAAAAGAGGAATTGCTCACAATGGAGTCATTTTATGCTCTCTCAGACCTGTTGAAACAAAATATATGGCAAAACAACATATAAACAGATATGAAGACAGACACAGTTAAGCTCAACGTATCATGGAATTAAATGCTGCTTGTGGGCACACTAGTTGCCCCAGCATGCAACTGGCGTAATCACTGCACACCATATGGTGGCAGTGAAAACCCTGTTTTAATGGAGTGAGGGTATGCTTCTACCCATGTTGTAATTTAAACGTGCCCCTTTACAGTCCCTCAGAGCCACTACTTAAATGCCCAGACAACTTGACAAAACACACTAAGTTATGGTGCTGCAAACAAAACAACAAGCTGCAGTGGCTAGGGTGCAAAGGGTTTTCCCGACATAGTAAGCCATTGGTACTTACCTTTGTCCTGAAAAAGTGCCGCCATTCGCCTATCGATGTCCAAGGTCTCTGAAAGGAGGAAAATGCGCAGTGAAGCAGTTTTTAAATCAGTCCTTGGTGCTGGGTGCCTGCATTGAGATCACGTAATTCTCAATCCAGGTGCCCGATGCTTCTCCAGGACCCACTTTGGGAGTTTGTTTTTGAAAAAACAAATACTTTGGTAAAGTCCGGTGAATGAATATCAAAACCGATGGTGGCCATCCATCAAACTATTTGTACTTTGACAGGAAACGCCATGATGGCGGCTCCTATCAAGGTACAGGGGTCACTGCTGGACCTCCAGTAATCTTTAAATTTGGCCTATGTTTGTCCGTCAGGGTGATAACCCTGATGGACTGTACTCTGTCTGCTAAACACCAGATGAGGACCTAGATCTGAGTTCATAAGAGAAAGATGGAGTGTTCGGTGTGTAAGCAATATTGAGTAGTAATAAATGGCGTCATTTTGTCAGTGGACTTAGAAGCAGAAGGTACAATCACAAGATCAATTTGAGGATCACCAGGAATGCTCGGAGTTCAGCAGTCAAAACACACCAGCAGTATGGGATACAACAACAGCAATTAAGCAAAGAGTACAGGGAATATTGAGAAACTAGGTCAGGGAACATAAGGAAGCTGAGAAGTAGGAAATGATAAAGGTGAGGGGAATGCAAGCTAAGTGGTTGAACTAAACAAGAGTTGAAAGCTATGGCATTCACAAATCATTGCGAGGCACTTAGGACAGTGTGGAGTGCAGTTAAATATACTCTACGGCGCAGGTTCGACACACTGGACAAACGTTTGGATGCTATGGGGGCCAAACTGGACACACATGAGCGGCGGCTGGACACAGTGGAGGGCAGGACTTCTGATCTCGAGGATGGGGCAGCTCAGTCCCTCAAAAGGCTGGAACGTGTAGAAAAAAATCCTGAAAGATGTCGCCATAAAGAACAAGGATTTGGAAGCGCGCAGCCGGCACAATAACCTTCGAATTATTGGGGTCCCGGAGTCCACGAACTCGGGGAAGATGGATATTTTTGTGGAAACAATGCTTACCGACATATTTGGGAAGGAGGCCTTCACCACCGGCTTTGTAGTTGAACGTGCTCATCGGTCTCTGGGCCCCCGCCCTAACCCAGGTTGCCCGCCAAGACCCATCATTGCTCGTATAATGAACTATCGGGACAGAGACACTGCACTCCGCTTAGACAGGGAGCGTGGGTCACTTACCCGGCAGGGCTCCACGGTTGCATTCTATCCTGATTTTACCATGATGGTTCAAGAAGCAAGGCGTAAATACTCTGGTGTCAAGGCTACCTTACGCAACCTGGGTTTGCGATATGGCATGCTGTATCCTGCTAGGCTACGAGTGGACATAAACGGGCGCTCCCGCATATTTGAATCTCCCACCGCAGTTCAGGAGTTCTGCAGATCCTACAAAAACTCGAGCAGCCAGCTAAACAAAGATGGCGTTGGTTCTTCCCCCTCCCACAGCGGATCTGTTGCCAGTGTGGAACTATTTTCTCATGACTGATTTCTCAGCAGGTTTAACAGTAAAATAGATGGTTTGAAATTAATGTCACTAAGTTTGAGACAGAAATAAGATGTCATATTTTTATGTTTTCTAAATTACCGGGCACTGTCGGAGTGTTGCCTCCCCCCACGTGCGTAGCACATGGAAAAGACACCGATTGTAATGTATCGTTTGATTTACTTGCAATTCCACCTGGGTTGGTTACAGGATGCGTTTGGTAAAAGTTTAAGTGGGTTGACTCCTTGCGTACTGGGACGCGAGGATGGGTGGGGGGTGGGGATGTTTCACGACCTGCTATTTACACTTTGATTGCCAGTTGTTCGCAGTACACACAGCATTATCTTCCTGCTCGCCGCACATATATTGTGCAGTACAACAGTCCTTATGACAGCATTTCTTGATCTCTCTGATCACTCTAACCTCTCCGTAATAACCTGGAATGTTAGGGGACTCAACAATCCTAGAAAAGGGAAACACGTACTACATTACCTGCAAAGGCATCATGTAGATGTAGCCTTTTTGCAGGAGACGCACTTGCCTAAAACGGACGCAACACACTTTGCAGCTAGCTGGGGCCCGCACCGTTTTTTTTCGAACTATAGCACATATGCCCGGGGCATGGCAATCCTGATCCATAAGAGGCTCCCTTTCTCTCTCCACAAAAGCTACTCCGATGGCGAAGGCCGCTACGTTATAGTAGTGGGTACTTTAATGGGTCACGTGGTGACACTTGTCTGCCTCTACGCCCCCAACGTTGATTGCCCTGAATTTTTTCAGGCCCTGCATGCCAAGATTTTGCGAATAGGCACTGACAGTGTCCTGATGGGGGGGGACTTCAACCTTCTCCTTAACCGTACACTTGACGGTTCATCTGCCTCAGCCGACACTAAACCGCACTCAAGACGAGCACTGCTGTCCTTGTGCGACTCCCTGCATCTCTCCGACATTTGGAGTAGGCGCAACCCCACAGCCACTGAGTACACACACTATTCGGCGCAGCACGACACATGGACGAGGCTTGATTATTGGCTAATAACCCCGCAACCCACTACATGGTACAAGGCCACTAGGACGCTCCCCAGGACATACTCGGACCACTCACCTGTGATCCTTAAACTGTGTATACCCAGAACGGAAGGGCACGAACGTCAGTGGAGGTTCCCTAGCAGAGCACTGGAAGATGAACTCTTTCACACAGAACTCAGAGAGGCCATAGAAGAGTATTTCGAACTGAACATGGGGTCGGTGGATTCCTGGGCGGTCCTTTGGGAAGCCTTTAAGGCTTATATTAGGGGAGTCACAATTGCTAAGCATGCAGGGGTTTTAAGAGACCTCAGGGGAACCTTGGCACGCATAGAACAGCAACTTACCGCAATAGACGCTGCAATACTGCACTCCTCTGACTTGAAGGACTCGAAACACAGGCTAGTGCTACTGACTGAATTCCGAGAAGCAGCAGACAGGGAAACCCAGTTCCTTAGCAAATATGCCACAGCGCGTAGATATGGGGAGGGTGAGAGACCTGGTCGCACTCTAGCACAGTTACTGCGACCCCCTTACGCCAAATCGTACATCACGGAGCTTAGCACAGAGACGGGACAGCGCCTTACGCGCACGCCTGAGATTTGTACGGAATTCCTTACATATTACGAGTCCTTGTATACGTCAAAAGTTACACACACACCGGCGGAATTAGAAGACTATTTTTCAGAAATTGCTTTGGTTTACATGGAGAAATACATGCAAGATTTCCTTGCTGAGCCTTTCTCCTTAGACGAAGTCATCAGCGCCATAGATGCGCTGAACGGCTCCACTGCTCCCGGCCTCGACGGCTTTACAGGTGATTTTTACAAAAAGTATAGAGATATATTGGCCCCCCAGTTCCTTGAGGTATACCTCGAAGCCCTAGAACGACGGCAATTGCCTCCCACTCTCAGAGAGGCAGTAATCATTTTGCTGCCCAAGCCTGGTAGGGACCCCCTGCTCTGCGGATCCTATAGGCCGCTTTCGCTATTGAACTTAGATTACAAGATATTGGCAAAAATGATCGCTATGCGGCTAGCCTTACTACTTGACAAGATAATATCCTCGGTCCAATCTGGATTTGTCCCCAACAGATCCACCTCCTTGAACCTGTGTACGCTGTTCGCGGTCATACATAGAATTAACCCTACTGTACCGGCAGCAGCAGTCCTGCTAGACACTGAAAAAGCATTTGATTCCTTGGAGTGGCCGTTTTTAATGTTTGTAATGCGCAGGTTGGGTATGCCCAGGGGCTTTGTTGATCTCACCGCCCTGCTATATTCCGCCCCCACAGCCCGGATCCGACTAAATGGCACACTCTCCCGCTCTTTCAAACTATCTCGTGGCACCAGGCAGGGTTGCCCTCTATCACCACTACTTTTCATTCTAGCAATGGATCCCCTGGTCCGGCACTTTCAGGAACGCCACATGCAGAGAGGGCTACAGTTTAACACAAGGCCCCTTCTGATGTCGCTCTATGCAGACGACATTATTCTATACGTTAGGGACCCGCAGAGCAACCTGGATCCATTAATCAGAGAGATTATTAGATTTGGCGGTTTTTCTGGATTGGGAATAAACTGGCACAAATCAGTGATATTTCCCCTAACTTCCAGCACTGTACAATGGGATTGTGAGTTCCCGCTTGCTTGGACTACAGACTCAGTCAAATACCTGGGAATACACATACACCTTGACACCTCTGAAATCATTCAATTGAATTATGGTAAGGCTATGCATCAATTGGAAATGCAGGTGGATAAATGGCTGCGACTCCCACTTTCCATTGTAGGCCGGGTGGCGCTGATAAAAATTATCGTCCTCCCCAAGTTCCTCTATCTCTTTAAAAACATTCCTATCCCTATTACAAATCGGTTTTTCAAGACACTCCGCACACATCTCATTCGTTTGACGTGGGGAGGTAGGAGACCTAGGGTCCGTTGGGAGGTGATGACGCTCCCTTATGACCGGGGAGGATTTGGGGTCCCCAACCTACATTTATACTACTTAGTGGCACAGTGCAGGTATGCACATTGCTGGTTCCACCATGATGCTCGAATTCCGTATTTACGTCCAGAGGCGGATCTGGTCTTACCTGATGCACTGCACATGATACTCCCCCTGGGCTTCCCACGAGACCCTACTGACATCCAAACAGTCTCCACCACTAGCTGGGCCTGGCAGAAGCTGATTAGGATTACGGGCGCCCCTGGGTTGTACTCTCCTGGTTTACCACACCCCAACCATCGATGGATCCCCATCACAGGCGAAATGATTGTGAAATGCACTCTTTCCAAATTCGACCTGCGCACAATTGGGGATCTGTATATAAATGGGCATGTTTTCTCTGTTACGGAGGATGCCAAATTCGGTGGCACCTCCTTCATGGATAAATTTGTACTTAATCGCATGAGATCTGCGTTGCGGGCGGTCGTCCCTGGATTTCCCTTGGAGCCGGATTCGTTTGCCCCCCTTACCGCTGTTTTAGATAGTGCCGAGGGGAAGCACCTAGTCTCCAAAATGTATAGGGCTTGTGCAGATATGATCCCAGTAAACGATTCCAAACTTAGGGCAGCCTGGGAGGCAGATTTGGGACACCCCATTCAAGATGACCAGTGGGCGGTGTGTTGCAGCCAGACCAAGGAGGTGTCCCTAAACAGCCGCCACAAACTGATTCACTTTAAATTTTTGCGTAGAATCTACATGACCCCTGTGATGGCGCACAAGCTGGATCCTGAAAGATCTCACTGTTGTTTAAAATGTAATTCCCCATGCGCCGACTTCGCCCACCTCACTTGGAATTGTGGCAAAATAAAAGCCTTCTGGGTCACAATTTTTCAGACACTTGCAGAAATGACATAGTTGGACATAACACCCACACCGGAGGTCGCACTGCTGGGATATGTAAAAAACATCCAGAGAGCTGTACGGCGGTTTACCGGGATAGGGCTGGTTCTGGCTAAGAGGGAAATAGCTCTCAAATGGGGGCGTAAAACTGCTCCGACATTAAAGGACTGGCTAAGCAGCCTCGCGTACTGCAACACCAACTATGATCTATACTCCACCACACTTCCTAGCAAGTCCCGCCCAAAGGACATCTGGGGCCCGTTGAAACGTTACACGGCAGCCGTGCAGACACAACCAGCCACACAAATTGAGCACGGCTTGGTACCCACTGGGGTGGGCTGAGCAGGGGGGAGCTTTGACCATTGGACATAGACACGTCAATTTTAATCAGGCTGGGGTATTAATCTCCCCTGGGACACACGCAGGTGGCACGATCTGCTAACAAGGGGCAAAGGAGGTCGCGAGAGGCGGACTGAAGGTTCATTTTGTGCTGTACAAGTACTCGATTGTTAATTTAAATGTAGCGGGCGAAATTTCCTTTTTGGACTTCGGCTGTATCGATACTGCTATGTATAACTGTACAAGATTTTGCAGATATGATGTTATGTTACGAAAACTGGTAAATAAAGTTTAAAAAAATATATATATACTCTACGGCTAATGAACCAGAAGTAAATTCCTGTTCTTGGCTGTTCCCACCAGTATAGTTTTTCCCAATCTTCATTATCTAACCTATCAGATCCTTCATTCTTTTCCCTTTCTAAGCTTTGTAACTCTCAAATTCAAGCGAGGAGTGACACACTGATGACCTAACTGTTTACAATCATCTTTTGTGCTGAATTCCATTGACTTTCATCTTGCAGACAATTTCATCTAAATTCCTATTCTCGGCTGAATTTAAGACTGATCAAGAATGGTTCTCTGGACAACATGGGTACTTCGAAGATTCAGACTCATAGTTTTGAAGTGTCTTGGAAACTGTATACAGGGTTTTTGTTCTGGCTCAACTCTGTGATGTAGCAGAAAGGTGATTGTTTTTATACAGTTACTCCCATCATCACTCATATGGCTGAGAATAAGTTGCACTATGGATGTTGAGGTCACTACTACCCGTTAGACTGGTTGGTGATATACGAAGCACCTGAGTATCAGTAGGTTAGCCGCACAGTTGTTTCGATGCTTCTTCTACATCTAAACTTCTTTGCTGTTTGCAGACTTTAGTAAATGAGATGATGCAGAATTGTGCCTCCAGGACTGTGATACAATACGATTTTCCTTCAAAGCTAGCTGTGAAAATCTGGATTTGAGTCATTGTCTACATTAGGACATGTTAAACTATCCCAAGTGATCCAGGTTTCATCTACATTTTGATAACACTCACATGAAATTCCTCAGATGTAATTTTAAAATGCACAACAAGACCTTTGTGAAATCGACTGGTACAAGAATTAATTAATGATGTGAGAGGTCTAGGTGCATGATTTAGACTTTGGTGAATGGGTACTCTATTTGAAATGTGACGGCTATCCCATCTGCCTTATATAAAATGCATTAGTATATAATGCACTTGTAATAAGGTGGACAGGATAGTAACTCATCTGTCAAACTCTAAATCAGGCCCTATGGAACCCTCACAAAGAAGTCAGCTTAACACCATGCCTGTTACTGAGTAATTTCATTATCCCATTCAACTTGTTACGAACCCATGATTTCATACTCAATGAGGACCTAACAACACTAGACTGTCAGAATGAAAAAATATTTATTACACCAACAGATAACACTCAAAAAATCCTTCCACTTCCAGCCCATCTATATAGAAGCAAGTACTCTGATAACCTGGAGAAGAGCCCACTACTTCAATATCCTCTTCATCCTCTAGCCTAAAACATCCTGTTAAAGGTTCTATGCATTTCACAAACTTCTCTGAAGTCATTAGCAAGACTTCCTAAAATATCAAAATAAAACTATGTGTACTCAACAATAATCCACACTCGCCAACACAAGCACTCACAGTAATCTCACGAAGATACCTCACAGAAGAAAAACATTGCATTTACGTCTTTGTAGCAAACATCTTCATTGTTGCCAATAGCTAATTTGCACCAGGATTAATTGTCACTTTTTGCTAGTGTACTTCTTTTTTCTACCAATATAAAAACGTTATGAAACATCCCGTCATTATTCGTTTAAAAAAATGTCAGGGAACAATATTGAACAATATTGAATTATGGCAAATCCATACTACATCAATAGGTCACTACACTGATGCTTCTGCATCAAGGTTACCACTACAGAGGATGTCACTGCATTTATGTAAGTAACAGCATTTGTACTTAATTTAATTTCTAAGTAGTTTAATGGAATTAAGACGCAATGGTTAATATTTTTATTTAAATGAAGAGTTAGGATTAGTTATTTAATTTAAACTAATTCATAATAATTTAGGTTATGCTTAGGGTAAATTAGTTATTTTAATTCAGTATAAAATAATTACAAATCAGAGTAAAGATTAGGGTTAGTATTTATACTAAGTTAATGTTATTTTTTTATTTCAATAAATTAAAATGATAATAAATCAAGGCAAGTGTTAGGGTTAGGTTAAGGATAATAATTTAATTTAATTTAAATTAATTTAAACTAATCAAGGGTTAGTGCTAGGTTTGGCAGAAGAGAAAGTTTAATGTTAGTAATTCCTATTTTTAATTTAACCTTTTTAGGGCTAGGGTTACAATTTGTGGAAGAATTAGGGTAATTATACAATATACTTCAACGTACTTCTATGAAATTATTTTACTTTCATTTAAAAAGGTTTTGTAAATGTAGTCAAGGTATGGATCAAAGAAGCTGTAAATCACATGTTAAACTTATATTAACAACATAATTGCTATTGAAGTAGCGGCATCAATGTACTAAGGTAGTGGACCTTGAGGTAGTAACATATAATTATGTGGTACATGATAAAAAGGAATGTGGGATAGAAAAAGTAAAACAAATTAAAAACTGGAGGTTTGCTTTATTTTAGTCTAAGAATTCAAATTATCAGGCAAAACAGGTACAGCACACGCAAATATTGATCTGCTTAGAAATAGCCTTTTGTTGATCTTCTTTAGGAAAGTCATTTGAGCCATGCAATGGCCATCCTGCAAGTGGACACTGTATTTATTTGCACAGTTTGGTAGGCTTGGTAAGTCATTTTCCAACATTAAACCTGAGGCTGGTGTTTACTGCTGACTGGCAGGATGTTAAACAAGTGCAGCCTGGATGGGGTTATTGTTTCTTGTTGAAGATGCCCACTGGAATTTCTTTGGCTGGTTCTGGCAAAACCTGCATTGGCCGGTTCTGAAGGGCTGCTTCCCGCATTTTGTAATACACATACTCATTTTCATGGAACATGCGCATCTCCATCTCAGTCTGATGACGAATTACCTGAAAATAACAGAAGAACAGATTCAAGAGTTGGGAGACTCAGAATGTAGTGTAAGAATGACAAGAAAACATTACTGTAACCAGCAACAGCTTTTGGTCTTTTCTAACTCCTACTCAAGTTTTTAGAAACACCAGCTTGTATGCAAACCTAAATTACAATTCTCATTAGAATCTACGAATAATACAGATGCACTCTATTGTGAAAAAAACAAACTTGGTGAATATCAAGTTACTGCTACCTTGCAGACAAAAGTCAGTCTGGGATAAAATCAAATAGGTGAAAAAAAAGGAAGAGAAGGACGGAAGGAGAGACAAAGTAAGGAAAAGTGAAAAATAGGTGGAAGAGGGCAATTAAAAACAACTGGAGCAAATTATTTCCAAATAAAAGACTTTCAGAAACTTGTATTTGTCAACATGACAAATGAACATTTGCTCTGAAACCTTCTAAGAAAAAGATTTCAACAGAATGTGCCTACGTTCATTTTTTCTTCAACATTAAAGAGATCTGCCCTAGAGGATTTGTTCTATGAGAAAATGGTCACAGTGAGAGAAGGTCTGACCTTTCATGAGAGCGGCTGGGAATATGCTTCGAGTAAGGGAGGCATTGACCATGGTTAAAAGGGTTGAGAGAGCATCTCCAGAAAGAGCATTGATGAAGGATGAGGGTAAATCATCATGTTCATCAGAAGTGGCTTTGAGGGCATTGAGTATGTCGGTGAGATCTGCAATAGATTGTGCTTTGAATGATGACCAGTGCTAAAGTCTATGGAAAGGGCCACGTGGGCGTAAGAGATAGCCTATGCTTGGTGATGTTGATGCTGCGAAGAGCAAACAATTCTATGGCAGTTAAAATAGGTAAACCCAACTTTTTGACTCCTTTTTAATCTTTCCCCAAGATGAATCTGTACGAAATTTGTCATGCCAACATGTGCCCACTTGTACAATTGTACTGTTAAGTTTCATCCAGAGTCGTCACATGGTCACAATGCTATTAGCAAACAAAAAACTGCTTTTCAGATGTAAGTGAGACCTAACCATAACGACACAGTGGATAGGACTATATATATTTCATGTTGCTTTATTTTAAGTACTTGTATGCGAATAAGTTTCACAGGAACTAGGGGCATTATTACAATGCCATTTGGACCGCCACCGAAAAGCCGTCTTTGGTGGTCCCACCGAAAGACAGCCCTTCGGGCCGACTGCCGCATTAAGATGCAGGTGGTCGGACCCTTGACTGTCGGGGGACGGACCGCTGCCTCCGACAGGATCTTCTGATCCCGACGGGGTGGCGGCTGGAACCGTGATACTGAATGGAGGTGGTGCCTGCTCAGGCACCGCCGTCAGGATTAAGATGTCCCTTTCTGACTGCCTGTTCATGGCGGTCCCACAACCATTAAAATGTAGCCAGAAAGGGACTTTGGGGGCCCCAAGCATGGCCTCAGTCCCCCGTGCGCCACTGTAATGTAGCCCTGGGGGCACAAGTAGTACCCCCATGCACATTCATGCACCATGTGCCAGGCACTACATGGTGCCTGCTACATGGTGCATGAATGTGCACAAAGTGCTCACTAACACTGCTGCTTGTGCTGCGGCTCTTTTCCAGGGCAGCAACACAAACCACAGTGTTATTGAGCACTTTTTTGCCCACTAGCGGGCCCATTGTAATTGGGCGGTGGGACCGCTGACGTCTTGTCGGACAGTCCCCTACGCACGGCGATCTGACGGCCAGCGTAATGAGCCCCAAGGTCTTTAATGTGATGAGCTTGTCCATACAAGACTCTGAAAATTGACTAATTACTAGTTTGTTTGGAAAAGGTAACATTTTCCTTTTTTCCCAAGTGTAGCTTTATCTAAATGTATTGAATGTGTAGAGGCAGAAAATTCCACATGGCAGGGATAAAGCAGAAAATGATCTTCCACCAATCCGAGCCTTCCTCAGTTGGTATCTTTTAAATAAAGTCATATGATGATCTCAAAGGAATATAATTAGGTGTTTTTATAGCACTTATTTTTTACTTTATAGCACTTTCTTTACAAAGTCTATGCAGTGTGGAAATGGAACCCAGTGCAAGGAATGCACGGCTGAGGATACACATTTCCTATGTTTAAGTCCAGCCAAAATGTAGAATTCCTGTAACGAAACCTTTGCAACTCTAAAATAGGATTTTAAGAATGGGCAAGGCACATCCAGTGAATTAATCAAGTCATGAAAAGACCAATGCCACTATAACCCTGTTCCTCTGGAGGTAAGCCAAATACAGAAAAAGCTTTCACAGGGACATAAACATACATGTAGCAAGACAGAGATTTTAAAATCAGTAATATCGTTTACTATTAGGTAATATAATTTAGTTATGTCATGCAATATTTATTGTATGCTTTTTTTGTAAATTCTCCCCAATGCATTGCACAATCTAGTAATTTTTTATCATTCCTTTATGCCTTGTTGGAAGGCAAGGGTTGCTGGATTCGCTGGAGGATGCTCGACCAGTAGGGCATACCCCTTAAGCACACTTGCCCAGACGCTCGCACAACTGTACACATCGGAAACACACTACACCAGTTATTAGCTATGCACATTCAGGAAACCACAATACGACCATATTGACCAACCTCCAGATCTTTAGTAATAGGGTGAGTAGGTCCATGGGTGACCAGGAGAATCGCATATGCTTTACATATCATTCCATGTCCTACATCAATGATACCAGCATGCCAGTGAGTCACTCCTGCCCGCATCAGTGCCATCCCTAACTGGGCATTGTTTGGATGATAGATTTTCCTAAAGAAAAACAAACATTTGAATAGTTAATTTCCAGGACTGTTTTTCCAGACTTTCAATAATACTGTTTTAATGTATCACTAAACATAACATATTCTATTCTTTAGTAAGTGACTACAGCAGGTAGCAAAACTACATGAAAAGACAAGCAATAAGTATTTGATGAAAACAATACTATAAAGATTATGAGGATTACGTCTCAGGATTTCTGAATAATCTGTGTCATCCCAATTCTTAGAAATCGCAGAGGAAGAAACAATCACGAGTTCCTTACCACCTTCTTCGGCTAGGTCGTTCTGTCAATTGTTATGAACACTGACTCATAGTCCATATATGTGCCAGTTTCTAGGACAATCAGGGTTCTTAATATGAACGGGATTTTCCTGCTTTTGGTCTAGTATGGGAACATCAACTGTTCTGGTCTAGCTTCAGCTCAAATAAGCAAGTGAAACAAGAATACCTGCTCAGCAGAAAAACACATAGACCTGACGGGTCACAGTAATGGCCTTGATCAATGGATATCGATTCAGAGAAGGCAAGAAGTCTAAATATCTAGTATTACGCTGTGTGGACACGGCTCAATGAACGATACCGCTCCCATCCAAACCTCTGCTCACAATCTCCATCAACTATCATGGCAGAAGGGTACCAAGTTATTAAAATAGTATCTCTGTGTGCTCAGGTAGGGAGGATCAAATAGGTGCTGGAAATTGGGAGACTCCAGGGGATATCCGAGAGACACAAGACTGGGCTGGAGTGGGAGGGGAAACAGGGAGAAATCCAGGAATTTCTGTCTGGAGACATGTGGAAGAAACACACTATGAACACTGTGGCCAGGTACAGAAGAGAAGAAAAGGGTAAGGACTAGCATTATAGAGCCGCTGGGAGGTTGGATGTCAAAATATCCTACACAGAAATATGATGTGACATAAATATTGAGTCCAAAATATTGCTTACAAAATACTTGCCCAACAGAATGTGGAGTTTATTTTATTATCTCCAATAAGGCAAAATATGTGTAGAGGTTACATGATATTTATGTCAAGCAGTATTCTGACAACAATCTTCTCATATCACATCAGAAAGGGAGATACTAGCACTTGACAAAGTAGTTTTTTTTCCAGTAGTAGGTCCAGGACCAACAAAATGATACATCAGGGAACAAATTAATATGAGGTGACACAAACGTGGTGGATGCCAGGAGGTGTGGACACTGGAATTGAGGCATGGCAGACCATGCGACAGGCTTAGCATTTGCCACAGTTGACTCGCCTCTCCAAAGTATCCTATATCTGAGCATTCTTTAGAAATTGACCTCAAAGCACACTGGGTCTGCAACCCTAATCAGCATACTGAGGCCACGAAACAATATCACTTTAAAATTGGTATCTTCAACAAGTGCACAGGCCTAGTGCTAATAAAAAGCAGGATATTTTCCAACAATCTTATAGCTTTAGCCCCCTTGGGTACTCTTTTTTCACCAACCAACCCTTTTGCTCAGACAGTGTTGCATCATACTAGCAGCAACCACAGTAATCGTTCTAAAGTACCTGTTTCCAAGAGAAACAGCACAATGCTGCATTCATGAAAATACTGATGGTCCTACAGCTCATGTCTCTGGATGATGCCAGCAAGTGCCTTGGATAGTATATTTTACATTACAAACCCGTCCACCACCAGAGCCAACTTCCACAAATGTATAATGAACATTGCTGACTGGATGAAGGACAACTGTCTCAAGCTCAACATGTTGAAGACGGAAGTCCTCATCTTTAGTAACAACACCTCACCATGGAACGATGCATGATGACCTGCTGGCCAATCCCCAGTCAGACAGACCACGCCTGCTGAAGAAACAAGTAAACAGTCTCTTCCGCCTGCTTTCACACCCCACACATGCTCCACAAGATCTTCAGGTGGCTCTCAGTCAACACCAGAAGGACCGTGACACAGTACCTAATCATCAGCAGGCTTGGCTACGAGAACACACTCTAGTTAGGAAACACTGCACGCCTCCTGAAGAGACTACAGAGAATACAAAACTCAGTGGCCAGACTCATCCTCGACCTCCCCAGATGATCCCACACCACACCCCACCTCAGGAAGCTACACTGGCTCCCGATCCAGCCTTGCACAATGAAGGACCAGCATACATAAATAAATGATGACCTTCCACCAACCGACCACACACCTACAATCCGCCTCCCTCTTCCTCGCAGCAACCCCCTTGATCTGCCGAGGCAACAGCAGAGGACACTCTTTCTCACACCTAGTGGCCAAGGCTTGGAACGACCTTCCCCTGCACCTTAGGACCGCCCCATCACTCCAGCAATTCAGGAAAGAACTCAAGGCCTGGCTGTTCGAATGAACAGATCACCTCGAAGCAGTTATCGATTCCAGCTCCTTTAGACCCTCACAGGTAATTTGTTGTGCTTTACAAATCCTTGTTTGACTGATTGATTGGTTTGTTACTCAAGGCTCAGAGTTTATGAAAGGCATGATCAAATGGCCCATCCTGATCTCGAGCTGTAATCCCTTTCTATATCTATCAAGTCATTGGAGGGTGTTCCAACCAGAAGACACAGATATATATTCAAGCTGTAATGGTATATAACTGTTAACAGTTCTTGCTCATCCGTTTTAAAAACTCTGTCCGTACAACTCACTTACTATATCTTTCTTTCTCTTGAAGTCACTCATTATCTCTATCTTCCTACCTTACAAACACCCTCCATCTTAGCAGTTATAATTCTTCATTTTTATCCATGCAGATTCAGAGCAGGGACGTAGGGAACCCCCCACATAAGCAGCTTAGGCAGGAGCCGCACAGAGTGTCATAGGTTAGTGAACTAGGTCTTACTAAACATTAGTTGCTTATGGGCCGTCTCTGTCTGCAGATCTGTCCACAAACTGCTCATAAATTATACTGTTAGGCAATAAATGACAGAGGGATAGGGGTAGACATGAACAACAAAGCAAAGATAGAAAGAAAAAGGATGAAATCATGAAAATAGGGGAAAACACAGAGGAACAAAATGAAAATGTAGCCATGAGAGAAAGGTAAGAGAGAGAAAAATTAATGATGAAAGACAAAAGATGAGCAAATAGAAGGAGGTAAGAATGGAGGAAGAAAGGAAGGATAAAGGATGTAACGGTAAAAGGAAAAAAGGAAGAAAAAGTGAATGCTAGGATGGAAGGATGGAAGGGTGAAAAGATGGATAGGTGGAAGGGTGAGAGGATGGATGAAAGAGCAAAATGATCAACAGGTTATACAGTGAATGTGTGGAAGAATGAAGAATGGAAAGATGGAGAAATGTGAAAGGATGGATGGGTGAAAGTATGGATAGATGGATATGTGGCCATATTGGTGGGTGAATGTGTGATAGGATGGATGTATATATATAGATGGATGGATGATTAAAGGGTGAGGTAGCTCTCCTAAGGAGGGTAGAGTACGCTTGCTCCATGTGCCCAATGTGAGTAGAAGTATAGTTCAAGTGGGGGATATTTTAAGTTTCTGACTTCTCCCTTGATTCAGAGTAATGCTATAATACACATCAAACAGACATGGTAATTCCATATCACTGCACAGACTCTCTATTACTATTGCAAACCTTCCCCACAATATTTGCACAAAAAGTTAAATCTGGGGGATCTTATTCTTACACTCAGATCACATCATACCTGAAGGAGCTCCACTGGCTCCCCTTTCACAAACTAGCACAATTCAAACTCCTCACCCACACTTTCAAGGCACTACATAACACTGGCCCAGCATACCTCAACAATCGTAACTGCTTCCACAAACGTTCTAGACACCTCCGCTCAGCGCCAGGATACCCTCCTGGGTGATAGTGTGCTCTACAAATCTGCATAACGTAACATTTACGCATCAGGTTATTACCTCTCGATTTTGCATGGAACATAAGTGAGTTCTTGAACTGACAATCTTTCTCCCTTTATGGTGCATTTTGAAAAATGACATATATGAAAAGTGCAAGACTGTGCAAATAAAAGAGTTTAGACTTACATGTAACCTTCAACCATTTGCCTTGCATACTCAGCTGCTGTTTCAAAGTTCTGCAGGTAGGCCATCACTTCGGACGCGATGCTCAAAATCCTTAGCAAGTAAATGTTGGTCTCAGCCAGCACAGGTTCCTGTTTCTTAAGGCATTCACGACAAAGCTTCATCACCTGTATTTCCAAAATGAAAGAAATAAAACAGGAGACAATAACAAAATATGTTTGTGGCTGTCTCTGTTTCATAGTATGTCATCATACACAGACACTGAAGCAATATTTCCCATGTGTTTTGGCCAGCTAGGTAGATAATGATTTGGGCAGAGTTAGTAGGGCCAATGGCTTGACCACTCCCTAGGTCAACAACTACTTGCCCTTTGAGAAGACCGCTATTGTAACAACATCCAACCCACGATGGCAACAACAAGAATTTTTTTCTACTGTTGCTAGTAGGAGACAGCACCACGCATTTTGAGTTATGGATTCCTAGCAACGGGAGAAGGGACCAGTCGGTCAAAGAACTGCTCTCTAAATTGGCCTTGGAGAAAGCAGATACTCAAGGGATGTCTAAAAAATTGATTCCCTAAATGCTCTACCTGCCTCCCAAAAAGCCTACAAAATGGTCCCCAGGTAACAAGGAACTTCATGGAAAGCTCTTTCAAGCTTTGAGAGAAGACTTATCCACCTTAACTGGGGCACTAAAACATGAACTTCAAGAACTGAAACAAAGATGTGACTGTCTGAGGCAATGGATGTATCCTCTAATGAAATCCAACAATAACCACCCTGAAGTACAAGATTTCTTGAAAGAACAAAACGTTAGCCTCCACTGCAATGGGGAAGAATTAGAGAGCCGACCCAGAAGCAATACCTTCAGAATATGAACAGTGACCCAGGGAGTTGAAGGGAACAAAATTGTTCTGCACTACGCTGAAGTCACTGTTCCAACCAGGGAGGGAGAGGACATGAAAGTGGGCAGGACCCATCACACTGCAGGTATTGCTTCTCAGTCCAACAGAGGTCCTGACATCCTGTCATGAGTGCACCACTTACAACAGAAAGAATAGTGACAGTAAGAAAACAAGCATTTGCAATGCAATAGATCTTGCATTTACGCGAGTTTAAGCTATTGGCATTGTAAATGACAATGCGATTTATTTATGTTTTAAAAACCAAAACATAAATAAAAGGCATTGTCATTTACAATTCCAATATCTCAAACTCGCGTAAATGGGAGATCTGTTGCATTGCAAATGGTAGGCATCAAGGACAACGGGAGTGGGGGGGAGAAGGCACGGACAACGAGAGGGAGGACAGGGGGGTAAAGGAAGGACAACAGGAGGGAGGGCGGGGTTTGTTAAAGAAGGCCCGACAACGGGAGGGGGGTAAAGGAAGCACGGACAATGGGAGGGAGGGGGGTAAAGAAAGCGCGGAGGGTGGGTAAAGAAGGCACAGACAACGGGAGGGAGGGTGGGGTTGAAGAAGGCACCAAAGCATGTCGTGCCTGCAGTAAAAGAAACTGGATAAAGAAAATAGTGCTTAAAGAATAAATAACAGGTACCATGTAACAACCAAAGTAAAAGGGCCAGTCGCCATGGGAGGTGACAAATGAAGACGAGGCGGTACTAAGGGGAGACTAACAAGCCTATTTACGAATCAGAAGCCAGCATTTAGGAAGGGCAATGACATAAGCCAATGGCGGAGGGTGGGAGGGGCTTTTATTCCCTACTCCACCACAACATGTCTCGCAGAGCAGCGCATGCTCACTGACTCCAGGCTCGACCTAAAAGGGGGTATCCCCCTTGAGTGTCCATCCATCCTTCTGTTCCAGGATGTCTTGACTTTGACCCTGCAGAAAGAATGTGGGTTTTGACAGGTGTCCTACAAATATGACCACACATTCAACCTAATGTTCAAATGGCAAGACCAGATATATCAGAAGGAATACATCACTGAAACAAAACAGATCCTTGACTTGGAACAAAAGACACAAGACAGAGAATTGTCTCCTGACTCCTAATCACAGAAATGCCAAAGGGAACCAGAGAGAGAGAAATGGAAAAAGCCCTTAAGAAAACAAAAGAGTAAGAAGCAGATCACAGCAGACATCAATAGAGAGCTGAAGGGGGGCACTGATAAGCTTTGAGTGGCTGACGTCTCTCTGCAGAGGAACCACGGTCTCTTGAAGACAGCAGCCACTTATTACAGAGGCCCAACTGATGGGTGTCTACATCTTCCCTGTTCCCTAGACAGGTCAAAATAAAGTAAGGTGGTTCGGAGGTGTGGAGCGGGGTTGTGGGGACAAAAGGGAACTGTTGCTTGTTTTGGGGCTGAAAGTTATTAAGATGTTGATAAAGCTTACTGTTGTTTTGTTTTGGAGGCAGGGTTTGGGGGTATGGTAAGGAGTTATTGCTAAAAACCTTCTGAACCCTCCCCCCCCAAGAGCTATGGGTGAACCAGGAGGCCCACTGGTGAGTGCAAAAGATGCAAAGCCAATGCTTAGACTTGACAATGGAGTTTACAGCCAAGCGTATGAGTGTTTTGCATAGATAGCCTCCTTAAATGCAGACCTTTGCTTCCTACTTGATATTCACCCTTTATATGCAGACCAAAAAAGACTGAACTCCACTTATTCCCAAAACTATATTTCTCCTAAGTGTGGTGGACAACAGCAGTGGTAAGGGAACTGATAAGATCCACAACTCCCATCATTAAAAAATGTAAGGAAGACCACTGATTAGATTTGAAGTGGAATGGAATGGTCATCCTCTCTCGTGGGACCCATGTACGCCCCCAATCAGCAGGCAATCCAAGAGTTAACAGATGTCACATTGAGACCACTAATTATTGGGGGTCATTTCATTCTAGTCATATACCCACAGCAAGAGAGAGAAACAGGCAGGACAATGACAATATCAATCGAATGGAAGTAATGGCTGGAAGACTTAGGCCTGATCATGCATGGCATCCTAGGCCCCCTGAGAACTGACTACTCACATGACTGCAGTACACCTGCATAGACATCTCATGAGTAGAAAAAGACGAATACGCATGTTAGAATTGTTGTTCAAGTCTCTCAAGGGTTACCTGGTCACAGTCTGAAAACTGGAATATTCTATTGGCTTGTACAGGGGAATGAAGGGCAACATGAACTGAAAACTAAATGATTAGTGGTGCTTGGAACAACTAGGAGCTAGATTAAAGAATGCTTAGCTAATAATGACACAGGTGAGGTTGGAAAGAGGCTATTTTGGAACACACTAGAAGTAGCCCATTTTAAGGCGATGAGAGAAGCCCTGTTAGCTAAAATGACACAAGAACTGCAAGAGATAGAAGGCCAACACTATGCCACACCCTCTGAGATGCTGTGGTGTAACCTAATACTTCTTACTCTGCATGCAGATCGGGCCTCTGAATAATGAGAAGGTGAAGGATGAGACAGAAGTATCCCATAGAGCAGAAGAAGAGAAATTACAGTGCCTTCAGTCCTTTTACCAAACACTTCACACACCAGATACCCCAGGCACACATTTCAGAAGACTATGGTTAGACTCTATAGATTTGCTTATACTCAGCAAGACAGAGGCTCACTCCGTGGAGGCAACAGTATATGAAGAGAAAGTGCTGTTAATGATCATAGGGCTGAAACCAGTCAAGGCCCCAGAGCCGGATGGCTTCACAGCTGAGTTATACAAAACCTTTGCCCCCCTGCTGATAACTTTACTGATGAGGGTATCCAACGATTTAATGGTTCTCAGGGAGTGACCACATATATGAAAGAAGCAAAAATGTCCTTACCTTTTAAATCTAGCAAAAAACGCATTCTATGTACCTCACACCACCCTATATCACTGCTTAACATTGACACCAAGTTTTTTACAGTCCTAGTTAACGGACTGGATGAGGTACTACCCTCCTGCAGATCAAACCGGGAAAATACCTGGGGACACATTTCCAGTGACAATACCGAGAAGAGCTTATATCTTATTGGCATAGCTAGGCAGACAGGAAGGCATGTTATCCTCCTTTTGCTGGACCCAGAGAACCAGATGCACCATGTGGACCTAGGCTCTATGTTGGACTTTCCCTTCCATTGTTTTAGTCAAATACCAGAGACCAAGGGCAAGAATCAGTGTGAATGACTGTCCTTCAAGGAGCACAGATATTGAGAGTGGCCTCCTTCAGGACTGTCCCCCTCCAGACCCTACATTTTACACTTGAGCCTTTTTTACAGAAAATCAAGGATAACCCCTCAATTAAAAGGATCATGTTGGGACATGCTGAATTCATGTTCACAGCCAACATCTCAAAACAGTTAGTAGAACCATAACAATTTCAGAAAGAGCTGCAGTTTGAACTGGTAGTATTTCAAGCATTAGTGGGCTTCCACCTTAACCTAAATAAGTCCAAGAGACTAGTGTTGGTGGGGGAGCCCAGCTCCTGGGATGGCTACAGGCTTGGACTCTTTTCCGGTGGTCGACCTCTGGTATTAACTATCTTGGCATCCGAATGACCACAAATCGTGGGCCACTGAGAGCCTTGCAGTCCTAATTAGGACAGTTAAGGTAGGATTAAAATCCTGGTGTAACCATAGGTTGTCATGGGTGGGACGAACACCAGTAAGGAAAATGATACAGCTATAAACATTTTATACATGTTCCAGGCCCTGCAACTATCCCTAAAGTATTTCGATATCAGGCACCTACAAGATATCTGTAATTTCTCATTTGGGAAGGGAAGAGTCTGAGATGGAGTGGATATAGTGCGTCAAAAACTCAGGCCAAGTTGGACTGAGCATACTCCTTTTTCCACACTACTACTGAGCTTCCTAACTTTGCTGCATGATAGAAGAATATGAGGAGCTACAGACAAACTATGATGCTTATTGATTAAAACATAGCAACCCCCTCTTTAGTGATGTCCCTTGGTACTGAAAACACAACAGGAACAGAACCAATTCTTCTCCTCATTTCAGGAGCCACATTGGAAGTTTGGGATTGCATGAACCTTGGAAAAGGATTGACTACCTACCCCACTCTATACAGCCTGCTATTCAGGAATGCTGACTTCACTACTGAAAAGAGATAGATTTACAGTTTGGGAGGATGGTAGGTGCTTTAGATTGTGAGACCTCTCTGGCAAAGGATCGATAACATCCGTTGAGGATATTGAAGATGATTTTGTCCTCCTACAGACAGAGCAATTCCTATATGCACAGCTGTGATATCTGGTGCTCTTACCTGAAATAAAAGCGTGGATCACAGAATGGATCAAACTATTTAAGGGACAGCTCCAATCGCTATCTCCTTCTAAATATCTGGTCTCTAAACTTTATCAGATCCTAAACACACAACTGCCCTGCACAATATTCCCACGGGAGAAGGATCTAGGTGTCACCCTTTACACAAAGCAATTGCAAGAGCTTTTTTTTTTTTACAGCAAACAATTTTGCCAAGCATGCCCCTGGAAAGGAGACAATCTATAAGATTTTATGCGGATGCCACTATATACCTACCAGACTGCACATAACAGATCAGGTGAAGCCAGGCATCTGCTGGTGAGTGTGTGGCAGGTTGGGATCAGTATCACACATTCTTTTTAACTGATATTAACAAGCTTTTGGTCAGATGTCCTAGAGGGAATTCAACAGTTAACAGGTAAAGATGTGGAGCAATGACCTGAGATGATCCTACCTGGATTTCCATCACAGCGAAGATTTCCCCAACTCTCCCTAAAGGGGAAGACTGCCTTCCAACTCATATTGGCTGCCAAGCAATTAATCCTATTATTTGAAAAAAACACATACCAACAACAACAGATCTATGGTTGCAGAAGGTCTGGTCTCTTGATTCACGAGAAATTTGCATACATTGCCTAACTATGGAGCGTACATTCTGTAAATTATAGAGCTGGATAATCTAAAGTCTCCACCAAGATTATGGGGGACTATTGTGTCCAAACACGTTCAAAATTCTGAGAGAATCCTATAGAGGGTCAAGTAGCTATAATGAAGATTAGAGGTAGAAAGGAATCAGGGATGGATCTGAGAAAGTTTATTGGTAGATAAGAGGCATCTTTAGAGTTGGGTTTGTGGAAGGAGCTGGGGGCTTGGATATGGGGTAAGAGAGTAGAGAGCAGGAGACATTTTTGGGTTATGGGGGAAGTTACTTGATGGGAATGCCTACCTTAAGTTGTACTTTCCTGAATCAAAAACTCTATAAAAATGATCGAAACTTAAAAATGATACACTCCAATTTCAGACTGTTTACAACTAAAACTCCACTTCCTAGTGCTATCAGAGTCACATTTACCCCATGGTAACTTTTTCTTTGAGCTGTCATGAAGGAACCAACCACTCTCCAGTTGTTTCAATTTATTCAGATGTAATAGGCTGGGGCTGGAGATAAGGTTCACTGCATTTAGCTAATTTTTGAATAATCCATATCATACAGTATCTTCTCCACCAGATAGCGAGTGTGAGTAGTTTGACACTGCTTTTCAGATGGCAAAATGGCATTTGGTTGGCTTGGGCTATAGCAATGTTCTGGGTGTATAGCAGCTACAGCATGGTGTGCAAGTAAAGAGTATGGTACATGATATACTAAAGGGGTGATAAGTAATGTGTCTGTCCACCAAACTCTCATTAACCCCTAAGTCAGGAGAAACAGCAAGTATTTCCATAAAGCTGTTCTAAATGCAGGGCATCTGCTGCCCCTAGGGGGGCACCGAAGTGTCCTAATTGGAAACCAGAAGTGACAAGAGCAGCACAGAGACTAAATGCTGGCTTAGAATGTACTGTTTACCAACAAAGTTGGCGACAAGGCAGCTCGATTTACTTTCAGAGAAGCAAGTTTGATAGTTTTGCATTCTAATTATTAAGAAATAGCAGCCCTTCTAAAGGAGGTACTGTGCAGAGCAAAACGTGGTACCTAGGAACAGTCAAACAGTGGAATGAGTACATAAAGTTAGAATGGTGAAACATGATAGAGCACTGAGGTGCGGAAACGATCATTGAAATACAGTCACATACATTACATGCAACATTTAACTATGTATAACCTATTGAATGTACTTATTTCCAGTTTCTGCAATGGTGATGGGGGGTGGGGGATAAAGCCTTACATGTGAAATGGACTCCTATGTATAACAAGCATTGGCAAAGCCAATAGGTCTGGCGTTGGCAGTCAGCCTTTTGGCTTTGACAATGCTTTTATTGTCATGGTTTTAGTCTAGTTTTTTGTTGGGAGAGGATGCCGTACCCTTACCATTATAAAAAAAAGTCTAAAAGCAAAAACATTTTTTGCCTCAAAAAGCCTAAATTGGCACGATTGCGTCTGGCACTGAAGGGGACGACTTTGTGTGAGGATGTAGTCTTTGTAAAAGAGCAGAATGACGTCATGCTCAGTGATGTTAGCAATTGGCTGAAGCAGCCTCAACCACTGCCCCATGCTGTAGTGGCTAGGAGAAAAATGTGAATGACACAACAAGTCAATGAATTAAGAGGGCTGGCTGAAAGTCCCTCTAAGTAAGCAATATATATCTATATCTATTACCTACTGGCGGTTGCCAGTAGGTAGTTATAGTTAGGACCTAGTTTCCATAGGAAAAGCGTTTTTTGATTTGCCAATATCTTTGGCGGCGTTTGAAGAATCTTCGCGAAATTTTCAAAAGTAATGGGGCGCTACGGTCAGCTCCTGTCTTGAAAGTTTAGAAAAAAGGGGGGTCCGAAAACGCGTTTTCTCTATCTTAATTTCCATAGGAAACTTTTGTTGTGGCTACAGCCCGAACTGCTGAACGGAATTACACCAAATTTGGCGGAGAGGTAGCTCTTGGTCCAGAGTGCACTCTTTGCTTTAAATGGTGAAAATCCGTTCAGTAGTTCCTGAGAAATTCATAAAATAAAAAATATTGATATCTGGTGACCGCGGTGGATACGCGAACCATCCCGAGCATGAGCTTGATTCTGATTGGCTGCCAACACTTCAAACCAGGAAGTGTTGGCAGCCATCTTGTGAACCGAGTCACAAGAAAAAAGGTGAAAAAAAAGAAAAGGGGGCAGGGTGAAAACACCCTGACCCCCTAGGCCTGGTCAGGGGGTCCCAGAGGGACCACTAGGTCCCAAAAAAGCATTTTTTTTAAAAGAAATTGGCAGGATTCGCAAATCCAGCGGAAAAAAAAGACGAAGCGTGGCCTCCCGCGCTTCGTTTCAATGAGCCCCAGGGTGGGCCAGGTCCCGGGGGCAATGCGCATAATATATGCGGGGCCATGGGGGCCCCGCAGCCCCGGGGACCGCCACCTCCCCGGGGCTTGTTTTAAAATTATAGTGTGGGGGGGCTAGAGCCCCCCCACACTGCCCCGGGGACCACCACCTCCCCGGGGCACTAATTATTTAAATGCGGGGGTCCGTTGTGATGCCCCGGGGACCACCACCTCCCCGGGGCTTTGAATAAGAGGGAGGGGGGCCACGCGGCCCCTCTCCTGGAGCCCTAGATGGCCCTGGGGACCGCCACCCCCAGGGCCGGCTCCAGCAATGTCCCGGGTGCCTCCCCGGGACATTGCAGTTTGCAATTGCAGGGCGGGAGCACGGCTCGCACCCTGTCATTGCAAACACTGCTTTGCTTCGTGGAAGCGAGAGCAGGAAACCTGCTCTCGCTTCCATGAAGCAAAGCAGATTGCTTTTGGACAAGGGGAGCTGCATCTCAGCAGCTACCCTTGTCCAAAAGCAATGCCGGCTCCCGCAGGAGGCGGGGAGCCGGCAGGGTTCGCAGGGGCATTTGGTCTCCCTACGGTCCCCAACGTTAGGGCCGGCCCTGGGGGATGGGGTCCCTAGGCCAGAAATGGCCCGGGATGGGGGCCACTCGGCCCCCTCCCTTTATATTTTTTTTTAATCTATTTTTTTTTTAACGGAAGGCCGGCCCCGGGGGATGGGGTTCCCGGGGCAAAGTGGCCCAGGGAAGGGGGGCCCCCCTCCTGTATAAATAATAAAAAAATTAAAAAAACTAGGCCATGCCCCGGGGGATGGGGTCCCCAGGGCCAAAATCAGCCTCAGGAGGGGGGCCGCGCGCCCCCCTCCCATTTAAATTTTTTTTTTTAATGGGTTAGGCCCTGGGGGATGGGGTCCCCAGGGCCCACATAATATTAAGAGACGGGGGCCACACAGCCCCTTCTAACAAAAAAAATAAGAAAAGCTGGCATCTCGCCGGAGGCCTCGCCCCTCCCTGCACCACTCTGCAAACGCGCCTCCTGGCGCGTTCTAAGTTGGGGGATTAAGTCCCCTTGAATCCTGAGGGTCCCTGGGGGCCAACTAGCCCAACAGATACCTCCAGTAAGCCCCACACAGTGGGATTGCTGAGAGGTGGTCCGAGGCCACGCCCCTTTTACACCACTCTGCAAACGCGCCTCTTGGCGCATTGCTGGTGGGGCGAAGAGGTCCTCTTGTGTTCTGAGGATCTCAGGACTAAAGTGTACTTCATCCCCGTGCAGCAGTGCGCCAGGAGGCGCGTTTGCAGAATGGTGTAAAAAGGGGGAGTGGCCTCGGACCACTCTCAGCAATCCAGCTGTGTGGGGCTTACTGCAGGTACCTGGTGGGCTAGTTGGCCCCCAGGGACCCTCAGGATTCAAGGGGACTTAATCCCCCAACCCAGAAAGCACCAGGAGGTGCGTTTGCAGACTGGTGGAGAAAGGGGGCATGGCCTGTGTCCACCTGTCAGCACTCCCACTATCTGGGACATACTGGAGGTATCAGGTAGGCTAGTTGGCCCCTAAGAACCCCCAGCAGCAAAGGGGACTTTAATCCCCATCCAAGAGCGCGCCAGGAAGTGCATTTGCAGAGTGGTGGGGAAAGGGGGTGTGGCCTGCTATGAGAACTTAGCAATCCTGCTGTGTGGGACTTACAGGAGGTAATAGGAGGGGTAGTTGGCCCCCAAGGTTGAACTTGGGGGGCCAATTACCCCTCCTGTTACCTCCAGTAAGTCCCACACAGTGGGATTGCTAAGAGGTCTTCGGAGGCCATGCTCACCTTTCTCCACCACACTGCAAACGCGCCTCCTGGCACAGTACTGGTTGGGGGATGAAGTCCACTTTACTCCTGAGGGACTTTGGCGGCCAAGTAGCCCTCCTGGTACTTCCTGTAAGTCCTATGCAGTGGAATTCCTGAGCGCTGCTCGGAGGCCCAGGCCCCTTTCGGCACCACTCTGCAAACGCGACTACTACATTATAGTTAGAAATTAGCATTTAAAAAACCTTAGAAATTCACTGAAAAAAACATAGGTTTCAGGGACGTTATAATTAGAAATTAGCATTTAAAAAACCTTAGAAATTCACTGAAAAAACCATAGGTTTCAGGGACGTTTCATAAAATAAAAAATATCGATATCTGGTGACCGAGGTGGATCCGCGAACCCTCCCGAGCACGAGCTTGATCCTGATTGGCTGCCAACACTTCAAACCAGGAATTGTTGGCAGCCATCTTGTGAACCGAATCACAAGAAAAAAGGTGAAAAAAAAGAAAAGGGGGCAGGGTAGAAACACCCTGACCCCCTAGGCCTGGTCAGGGGGGCCCAGAGGGACCACCAGGGCCTAAAAAAGCAGTTTAAAAAAAAAAAATATTGGCAGGATTCACGAATCCCGCTGAAAAAAAAACGAAGCACGGGCTCCCACGCTTCGTTTCAATGAGCCCCAGGGTGGGCCAGGTCCCGGGGGCAATGCGCATAATATATGTGGGGGCCACGGGGCCCCCGCAGCCCCGGGGGCCACCACCTCCCCGGGGCTTGTTTTAAAATTATAGTGTGGGGGGGCTCGAGCCCCCCACACTGCCCGGGGACCACCACCTCCCCGGGGCACTAATTATTTAAATGTGGGGGTCCGTTGTGGCGCCCCGGGGACCACCACCTCCCCGGGGCTTTGAATAAGATGGAGGGGGGCCACGCAGCCCCCTCCTGGAGCCCTAGATGGCCCTGGGGACCGCCACCCCCCAGGGCCGGCTCCAGCAATGTCCCGGGGTGCCTACCCCCGGGACATTGCAGTTTGCAATGGCAGGGCGGGAGCACGGCTCGCACCCTGTCATTGCAAACACTGCTTTGCTTCGTGGAACCTGCTCTCGCTTCCACGAAGCAAAGCAGATTGCTTTTGGACAAGGGGAGCTGCATGTCAGCAGCTACCCTCGTCCAAAAGCAATGCTGGCTCCCGCAGGAGGCGGGGAGCCGGCAGGGTTCGCGTGGGCATTGGGTCCCCCCCGTGGTCCCCAACGTTAGGGCCGGCCCTGGGGGATGGGGTCCCCAGGGCCAGAAATGGCGCATTGCTAGTGGGGCGAAGAGGTCCTCTTGTGTTCTGAGGACCTCAGGACTAAAGTGTACTTCATCCCCCGGGCAGCAGTGCGCCAGGAGGCGCGTTTGCAGAGTGGTGTAAAAAGGGGGAGTGGCCTCGGACCACTCTCAGCAATCCAGCTGTGTAGGGCTTACTGGAGGTACCTGGTGGGCTAGTTGGCCCCCAGGGACCATCAGGATTCAAGGGGACTTAATCCCCCAACCCAGAAAGCACCAGGAGGCGCGTTTGCAGACTGGTGGAGAAAGGGGGCGTGGCCTGTGTCCACCTGTCAGCAGTCCCACTATCTGGGACATACTGGAGGTATCAGGTAGGCTATTTGGCCCCTAAGGACCCCCAGCAGCGAAGGGGACTTTAATCCCCATCCAAGAGCACGCCAGGAAGTGCATTTGCAGAGTGGTGGGGAAATGGGGCGTGGCCTGCTATGAGAACTTAGCAATCCTGCTGTGTGGGACTTACAGGAGGTAATAGGAGGGGTAGTTGGCCCCAAGGTTGAACTTGGGGGCCAATTACCCCTCCTGTTACCTCCAGTAAGTCCCACACAGTGGGATTGCTAAGAGGTCTTCGGAGGCCATGCTCACCTTTGGTGCAAGCTTCGACGGCCGGACTGCCGTCCAAAATTCACGCTCAGTGGGGGTCCGAAAAGAAGCAGCACTCGAGCCACAGATCGCTTTTTCCCCAGTAAAAGCTTTTATTGGTGAGAGGACACACTCCAGTAAAATCAAGCAGCAGACCGCCACCTGACACGTTTCGAGATAACTCTTCTTCAGAGGCAGCTTGCGGTCAAAGAGGGCGTGATGGGCTGCACCGTCCTTATTAGCGTTATCGTGGGTCCTGATTGGACCGCTCTGGATGAGCCAACACGTTGCATGCTGGATGTTGCAGTCCTGAATGTACCTTACATGAATGCCCTCCATAATTTCTGCACCATTTCAAGCTCGTCATGAGCCCCGGAATGCGTCACTGCATCTATCCATATCTGTGCCCCACAATGAGTCCCGTGTATCGGGTTCAGTGGCCCCCGTTTCAGGGGTGGTGCAAGCTTCAACGGCCGGACTGCCGTCCAAAATTCACGCTCAGTGGGGGTCCGAAAAGAAGCAGCACTCGAGCCACAGATCGCTTTTTCCCCGGGGGCCACTGAACCCGATACACGGGACTCATTGTGGGGCATAGACATGGATAGATGCAGTGACGCATTCCGGGGCTCATGACGAGCTTGATATGGTGCAGAAATTATGGAGGGCATTCATGTAAGGTACATTCAGGACTGCAACATCCAGCATGCAACGTGTTGGCTCATCCAGAGCGGTCCAATCAGGACCCACGATAACGCTAATAAGGACGGTGCAGCCCATCACGCCCTCTTTGACCGCAAGCTGCCTCTGAAGAAAAGTTATCTCGAAACGCGTCAGGTGGCGGTCTGCTGCTTGATTTTACTGGAGTATGTCCTCTCACCTATAAAAGCTTTTACTGGGGAAAAGCGATCTGTGGCTCGAGTGCTGCTTCTTTCGGACCCCCACTGAGCGTGAATTTTGGACGGCAGTCCGGCCGTCAGCTTGCACCACCCTGAAACGGGGGCCACTGAACCCGATACACGGGACTCATTGTGAGGCACAGACATGGATAGATGCAGTGACGCATTCCGGGGCTCATGACGAGCTTGAAATGGTGCAGAAATTATGGAGGGCATTCATGTAAGGTACATTCAGGGCTGCAACATCCAGCATGCAACGTGTTGGCTCATCCAGAGCGGTCCAATCAGGACCCACGATAACGCTAATAAGGACGGTGCAGCCCATCACGCCCTCTTTGACCGCAAGCTGCCTCTGAAGAAGAGTTATCTCGAAACGCGTCAGGTGGCGGTCTGCTGCTTGATTTTACTGGAGTGTGTCCTCTCACCAATAAAAGCTTTTACTGGGGAAAAAGCGATCTGTGGCTCGAGTGCTGCTTCTTTTCGGACCCCACTGAGTGTGAATTTTGGACGGCAGTCCGGCCGTCGAAGCTTGCACCACCCCTGAAACGGGGGCCACTGAACCCGATACACGGGACTCATTGTGGGGCACAGACATGGATAGATGCAGTGACGCATTCCGGGGCTCATGACGAGCTTGAAATGGTGCAGAAATTATGAAGGGCATTCATGTAAGGTACATTCAGGACTGCAACATCCAGCATGCAACGTGTTGGCTCATCCAGAGCGGTCCAATCAGGACCCACGATAACGCTAATAAGGACGGTGCAGCCCATCACGCCCTCTTTGACCGCAAGCTGCCTCTGAAGAAGAGTTATCTCGAAACGCGTCAGGTGGCGGTCTGCTGCTTGATTTTACTGGAGTGTGTCCTCTCACCAATAAAAGCTTTTACTGGAGAAAAAGCGATCTGTGGCTCGAGTGCTGCTTCTTTTCGGACCCCCACTGAGCGTGAAAAATAAATAAATATATATATCGTTTTTTAAATCAATAGGAATGGGTATTGGCTGACACCATCAGACCAAAAAGGCGCTTCCGTAATTACATCAGATGTTAGTAGCATGAAGAAGTATGAGCTACCCGTAAAAATATCTCATTTGGCTACTTTTCTCCAAGTAGAATTTTTAATTTGTGATCATAACCTGAATCAAGAAGGGTTTTTTCTGCAGCCAATTTCAGAATTATGTGAATATATATCAAAACATAGGAGTTGGCATTTCCGATTTTACGAGTTGGTATTTCCGATTTTTTTTTCTAAATTGGCTCATGAAATGTAAATACAAATGTTATACAAAATTAAACGTCAACCCTGCCAAGCATACCGTACGTTCATGTCAATTTCCCAAGTGCAGTTAGACCTTGTGCAAACATGCAGTGACGCATATTTACCTCGTGGTACATGCCTTCAGAGCGAGCCTTTCCGATCTTCTCCAAGGTGTCTTTGGAGAACTGTATGACCTCTTTGACCTCCTCTGCTGACGGCTGTGAAAATCAAAAGGCAGTCATGAGTCTGACCTTGTGCCTGAAAGTCATCAGTATTAACATTTATGATGGCACTCACGGCGTAACTGCAACTGTCATGTCTCCAGTCTCCTACACCCCGATGCGTTAATTCAAAATTACTTACCTGTTGTGTGAGTTTGTCCCACTGTGAAGAGATGTAAGTACTGAGCTACTAAAACCATCAACACCACCAGGGACTAACCAGGTTAGGAAGTATGCGAGTGAAATTATGACGCATGCCATCACAGCGCATGATGTCACGACGCGTGACATTGCATGTGACATCACAGGGTGTGACCTCACTGGAAGTGACATGACAAGAAGTGACATCAGATATTAAGATCTCACACATATGTTTATCAGGTATATCATGAGTACCTTTAAGCGCATTATGAGATTTAACAAATGAGATTTGGCATTGGGGTTGTGCCAAAAAAGTGGCGCAATCTCGACGCAAAATCTGGGCATCAACTAATACATTTATTTTTTTAAACCCTGCCACAAAGAAATTGACAACAAGGAGAAGCATGGTAGTAGATGTTATGCTTAATTGGTTGCAATGGCTACATTTTAAAATATTTAATTGGGTTACGGCATTTGCTGTGAAGGTGCCCAGTAAATCTCAGGGAATAGTAATAATGGTGAGATAACTCTGGTAGTTAATGCACTCGCTAGAGAGATCTGTGTTTTGTGAAGTCCCAGATATGAAGTAGTAGAGAAGGTAAATGTGTCTCCTGCAAAGCACATCATCTAACACGCAGATGACAGATTTTTATTTTATGTAGATAGTAAAGTGGGTTACGGCTTTTAACACAGAGATCCTTTTGTTACCTGCAGTTCATAAATTGTAATCCTTCTAAAAGACCACAGTGTAGTATAAAGAACATGTGACTCCTACACCTTGTAACTCTCATTGTCTCATGTAACTCATCTTGTATATTGATTTACACATGTAGATGATTTATTGTCAATGTATAATGTGTATGTTACGTAAAGAGCTCTGACACCCTGCATTGGGTTGCATAGCGCTATAAAAGAAATGAAATAGTGCTATTGAAATTGTTATTTGTGTAAATACTGGGACAGAGCAACACACCTGATGTTCTTACACTGCATGCATCTATTATATAAAGGGACTGAACAAAGGCAAAAGGTGCCTCTCTTAAGTTCCTGGGGAGAGATAACAATCTGTGTGCCTTTGTTTCCCTTCTGTGGCATTTACATTGAAGTGTGAGGTTCCAGGCTGCCTCCAGTCAGGGTATTCAAACAAAAGGAGGCCTGATGGCCCCTTAACTTCGGCCCAGCTGAAGATGAAAAGAAGCTCCCTCGCAGCCTGCACGTTGCTGATGGGAATCGAAAGCAGACAACGTGCAGGTGCTGCTGAACGTGTCCCGGTGTCTGAAAATTACACCGGGACACATTCAGCATATTTCTGTGGTGCCCGACTTCTTGGCAGGGGGGACGGTGTCCACCCTGTGAAAAGAGTGGGTGGACGCCGTGTACCTGCGTGTACCCCCGACTCGTGCCCTGAACACCACTACTGGACAATTCAAATACTCACTGCTGCCTCATGAATGTCTGGACTTGCTGCCATTGTAGTGTCAGTAGGGTAAACATATTATAATTTGGTATTTTTCCTAACAGGATAAAATGAAAAGCTTTTCAGATGAAAGGTAGCCAAGGGAAAACCAAGTGCCTTCACTATGTGGGAAGTATGCCTTGGCCAGTATTGGAAGAGCAGACATGTTTTTTGCTGTCATTTCCTAGTGCTGCCGCTCCACCCTCTCTCCAGCATTGGCCAAGGTGTGTGCAGGAGGCGGGTCAAGAGGCGTGGCTCTCAACAAGTATTCTTCTTCGAAGATGCTCCTGCAGTCACACTAACAGTATGATTTAGAACTGGGGGCTGCAACAAGGCAAATCACTTTGTGGCACAGTGTCCCTCGCTGGTCCCTCCCCATCTTACCTCTGCATCTCTGGGCACCCATCACATCTTGTGCCCACACAGTGTACATGGGAACCTTCATTCACATGATGGGCACACCCCTGGTTTAAGGGTGGCCCTCAAAAAAGCACTTTGTTCCCCACTCAGCTCATTTTGCCTGTACATGCTTAGTAGTGTGCCAAGCAAGTGATCATATAATAATATGGAAAAACTGATCCCAAAGACAATACGCATATGGTTGATCCTTCGGGTCATTTCGCACACTGTTTCAAGTCTAGGACTTTTGTGTGATAGCCTCAGAGCCGGTCCTGGGGCGGATAATGCCCTGGGTAGAAATAAATGTGATGCCCTCACTGCTGTTAGTGAATAAAATGAGTTTGTGAATAAAATGAGGCAGCAGGGGGACTCCTTCTGTGTTCACAAGTGAAGGGGCACTGCTGTTTGCATAACCTTAAAGCAACAGCTCCGTGCGCCCCTCTGGAGATTGGCGCCCTAGGCCTGGGCCCAGCTCACCCATGCCAAAAGCCGGCCCTGCATAGCCCAATGCATTTTACGTGTTGCAGTCTTGTTTTTCTTCCATTGAACCAGTGCTTTAAATGGGCAGGCACTGTCCGGTCTGAGTACCTGCACTTCCATAATTTGAAATGTAGAGTACATGCACTTCTCAGCACTGCTACAATACATTTATGGGGAGAGTCATGGCACTTCTCAGGAGCAAACAGGTACACTAAATAGTGAGTACCTGCACTTCTATATTTCCATTCAAAACGCTGCACTGAACTAATTAGAAGAACGTGAAATAAGTGATTAGTAGGTAAAATGTTCAAAACTGGAGACAGTGACTAATTAGTAATGACTAGTGAAACCACTTCATTTTAGTGTCTGTAAAGCTGTTTTGGTGGGGCTTACAAAATTGCATCACACAACCACTTCCTGTCTTCCAGTGTATCAGCTGCAGCAAAGTAGTAAGGAAGGAAACGATTCTGAGTTCAAATCGAACAAGTTACTTACCTTAGGTAACGCATTATCTCGTAGAGACTCTATCTAGCCACAGATCCCTTACCTTAGAATATTCCCCAGGCATCAGACTGGATCTGGACATTTTTGAGCAATCCCCTTGTGTGCCAGAGGTCGTGTCATTCGACTACGCGTGGCATCGTTGGCGTCGACCCCACTGGAAGTGACGTGCGCAGTGCCACCCCAGGGCGCTGACCTCACTTCTTGGCTGCTTTTCCGCACCAGACGCACAGAGCCAAGCTGAGGAGGAATGACTAGTGTGACAAAGTGAGGTCCTGAAGGATCTCTTTCATGTGGTAAAGCAGTGCGCAGAACGGGGAGGGTCAGTAAGGAATCTGTGGCTAGATAGATTCTCTACCAGATAAGGGGTTACCGGATGTAAGTAACTTGTTCAACTGATAGAGACTTCTAGCCGCAGATTCCTTACCTTTGAATAGATACCAAAGAAATCTTTCTTCTGAGGTGGGTCTGCGGACTGTTTTAAAATAAGAAGTCCTGGATGATCGAATGGGCAAAATGTCCATCTCGCTTGACCGGACTGCCGAGGAAATAGTGTTTGGTGAACGTGTGCAGTGATGTCCACGTAGCGGACTGACAGATGTCCAGGACTGGGACCCTTTTAGGCAACGTAGTGGTTGCAGCTTTAGATCAGGTGGAATGAGCTCTTAAATCCCTCACGGCGCTGTTTCTTGGCCATTGCGTAGCAGATCTTAATACAGAGGATGATCGATTGAGAGACGGTTCTCTTGTGGATTGCCTTCCCTTTCTTTGCCCCTGCAGATCCAACAAAGAGTTTATCATCCACCATTCTTTGGTATGATAAATATAGAAAGATAATGTTCTTTTTGGATCCAGGCGATGGAGTCTCTCCTCTTCTTTAGAAGGATGAGGAGGTGAAAAAGGATAGGAAGGGTGATGTTCTGCCTGATGTGAAAAGGTGAGACTACCTTTTGCAAAAAGGTTGCTCGAGTTCTAAGAACCAGTTTGTCTGGGAAGAAGGAAGTGTAGGGAGGGTTAAATGAAAATGCCTGCAATTTGTTAACCCTCCTGGCAGATGTTAACATTGCAAGAAAGACAGTTTTGAGAGTTAGGAGCTGTAGAGGGCAGCTGTGCATCAACTCACAAGGATAACATATGAGGAAGGGGAGAACTAAATTCAAGTCCCATTGGGGCATAATGCAAGGCTTGGGAGGAAACACATGCTGCAAACCTTTAAGGAATCTGGTCGCAACAGGTGAATTAAACAGGGAAGGTTGGTCTGGCAACTGTAGAAAGGGGGAAATGGCACACAGATATCCTTTAACTGTGCCCAAGCAAAGCCTTGCCAGGCCAGGGATAGAAGAAAAAGTAGAACTTCAGACAAGGGTGGAGACAGAGGATAAACCAATTTAGAATGTAACCAAGCTACACATTTGTCCCACTGGCAGGCATAAATTGTTGTAGTGGAGTAATGCCTGACTGCTAGAATGACATCACACACTTCAGGAGGGAGATCAAATACCCTCAACTGTAGCCTCTCAATCTCCACGCATGAAAGTGGAGAGTAGACAGGTTGTTGTGCAGGACCCTGCCCTGTTGCTGTGACAGAAGATCCTCCCGGAGGGGCAGCCTGACAGATGTTCATGCTCAGGAGTTCGGGGTACCATACTCTCCATACCCAGTCTAAAGCCACTAGGATGACTTGGGCTAGGTCATTCTTGAGAAGTCTGGACAGGATTGGTATCAGCAGAAAGGCATGTAGGAGTCCTGAGCTCCATTCACGATGAAATGCATCTCTGAGCGAGAGCTGCCTTGGAAACTCCAGCATGCAGAAGTGCTGACATTGCGTGTTCTCAGCAGTGGTGAATAGATCTAACCAAGGCTCTCCTCAATCTAGGAAAAGACCATTCCCCACCTCCGGATGGAGATGCCATTCGTGATCCACTAGGAATCGACGGCTGAGTTCGTCTGCTCTGGTGTTCAGAGAGTCCACCAGATGTTGAACCACCAGGAATATATCCTGACATTCCAGCCAGGCCCAGAGATGCAGAGCCTCTTGACATAGGGTTCATTACCCCAACTTGCCCTGTTTGTTGCAATACCACATGGTGGTGGTATCCGTGTACACTTTAACAAGCTTTCTCTTGATGGAAGGAATAAAGGCTTTCAATGTCCGTCAGATTGCTCTCAGTTCCATTAGACTGATGTGGAGCTTGGACTCTGCCAGAGACCAGAGGCCTCTGATCTCCACCTATCCCAGGTGGCCGCCTCAACCCAGAAGAGACACATCTGCCACCCCTGTGAGCTTTGGGTGGGGAAGAGAGAGAGGTCTACTGTTGACCCAATCACGGTTCGTGAGCCACCACTGCAGGTCTTTTGCAGTTCCCTCTGATATCTGGACCAGGTCGGAGAGATTTCCCTGATGCTGTGCCCACTGGGTATTCAAGTCTCACTGCAGAGCCCGCACATGCCAACGGACATATTTTACGAACCTAAAGCAGGAGGCAACAAGACCCGGCAGCCTCAGAGTCAGTCTCACAAAAATCCAGAATAAAGGCTGAAACATTGCTATCAATCTCTGAATATTCTGGACTCATTGTTCCGGAGGATATATCAGAAACTGCAATGTATCCATAACAGCTCCGATGAAAGGGAGCATCTGAGAGGGAGTCAAGTGTGATTTCGGCACGTTGATTGCAAACCCCAGTGGGGGCAGGAGGTCTGCCCTAGTCTGGAGATGGGAGATGACTGCCTGGGGCAAGCCTGCTTTCAATGGCCAATTGTTGAGGTAGGGGAAGACTGGAACCACTGATCTCAGCAGATGTGCTGCAACCACTGGGGCACTGGTATGGCCAAAGGGGAGCACAGAAAACTGATTATGCTCCTGGCCCAACGTGAACCGTAGATAGTATCTGCGGGCAGGCAGGATGAGAATTTGGAAATAGGCGTCCTGCAAATACAACGCTACCATTCAGTCTCCAGGGTCGAGGGCAGATAAGACTTGAGCCAGGGTAAGCATCTTGAAGTTTTCCTTTTTCAAGTAGTAATTGAGAGGGGGCAGATCGAAGATAGGACGAGGTCTCCATCCTTCTTTGGCACTAAAAAGTAGCAGGAATAGCAACCACGACCTACTTCTGATGGTTGCACCCTCTCAATTGCTCCTTTGCCCAGAAGGGCCAGTACTTCCTGCTGCAAGAGCGCAAGGTTGTCCTCTATCAGCCGATCTGTGGACGGAGGAAGTGGCGACTGGATTTGTTGGAAGGGGAGGGCATACCCCACTGGACAATCTGGAGCACCCATTTGTCTGTTGGGGTCTTCCGCCAATGGGGCAGATGGTGTTGGATTCTTCTGCATCCTGATGCCCGTGCTGGACAAAAGGCATACTAAAGAGGCTTTGACTTTGCGGCTTCCAGTGGGAGCGGGTTGGGTGGACCTCTGGCTTTGGGCCCCACGAGGCTTGTGGGAGTCGCAACCATGAAAGGACTGAGCCAGCTGGCTGTGGTGAATAAGGGGAAATGGACACAGCTGATAGCCCCTACCATAGCCACGGAAGTGGCATAAGGCGGAATGCGGCTGAAGTGGGGTCACAGAGAGCCCTAGTGACCTAGCAGTGGCCCTACTGTCCTTGAATCTCTCCAAGGCCGAATCTGCCTTGTCTCCAAAGAGATAAGTCCTTTCAAACTGCATGTCCATGCCAAAGTCTTGGACATCCAAAGGAAAGCCAGTATTCTTCAACCAGGCGTGACGTCAGCGCACCACCGAAAAAGCAATAGCTCTGCCCAGTGAGTCAGTCGTATCCAACCCACATCTGTTTGTGAACTTTGCTACATCGCACCCATCAGCAATAGCTTGGGACATTATGGTCCATGAACTTTGCTGCGTCTCGCCCATCAGCAATAGCTTGGGTGAATGTGGTCCGGGCCTCATCCGGAACCATAGGCAGCACATGTGCAACCGTATCCCACACAGTATGGAAATAACAGCCCAATAAGCAATTGGTGTTCATGGGATGCAGTGCCAGGCTGGTGGAAGAGAAAATTCTCTTGCCAAAGGTATCCAGCCCATTGGATTCCTTATCAGGTGGTGTGGTAGAGAACGCTCCAGATGGGCAGCAAGCATTGTTCTTATACACAGGAGTGTCTGGGCAGGGCTTGGCCCAGGCCGAGAGAAGGTCATCGGTGAGGGCTTTGTTGAAGGGTAGTGAGGATTCTGATGGAGATGCCCCAAGCTGCAGCACCTCTGTCAAGACACTGGTCTTAACTTGAACCATGGGCAGTATTAGGTCCAGGACCTCAGTCGCCCTCCAGACAACCATCCTTCTTCCGTAGCTACTATTGGAGGAGAGAGGAGTCAAGCGTCATGTGAGCTGTCCAGACCACTGGCTTCAGCCAGTTCCTCATACTAGTAGTCATCAGCCATGTACTCTGCTAAGGGGGTCAGTGTAGGTTTAGGGATCCTCAGATCCCCTCCATTCATGTTCCTCAGTGGGCCCTTCAAGGAACTCCATCTCCAATTCAGGCCGTGTGGGCCCGGCTGGCGCTGAGATCAACACTGTGTCATGCCAGTCCGGCTGTGTATCGGAGTTGGGAATCATAATGGGTTCGGCTCCACCAATGAGCATGGCGGTGCCAGGAAAGTCGCCACTGGAACGGTCCCCATGGGAGGTTGGGAAGATGCCTCATCCAGATCCACCAAACGGATCCTGAGGGATTGACTGGTGACAAGGGCGGACCTGCCAGTGAAGCCCCAGACGGAGACTGTTCCAAACCCATGGGGCCCGAAGGGGCTCCGAGGGGTTCGGTCACCCAAACATGAGGCTCATGGCCTCATGAAACTCTCGGAGTTGAGCGGGAATCAGTCCCGCTCCAGGAAATTCGGGGAAGCGCGGAGCGGCCTCAAGTTTCCCATGCTGGCTGCACAGAACGACCTGAGAGTGAGGTCGGGATTTATGGCATCACCCTCTTCGTTATCCAAAGAATGGAAATGATGCAGAGAAGTCAAAGAGTGCTTCTACTTCTTGGACTTCTTCTTATGGGACTTACCTCAAGAAGTCTTGGAGTGCAAAGAGGACCAACTCGAGTGACTCTGGGAGCAGTCTTGAGACCTCCCATGCGAACAGGACCTGATGCGTTGGCTATGTGGTTCATGGTCCTGCATACAGCACATGACGCGGAGTTGTGGTCCCTCTCCAGGCCCCACAGATACACCAAGTGGGGATTCGTCACCAACATCTGTCGATGACAGTCTCCCCAAGTCTTGAACTTGCAGAGTTCATTCAGGGACATCATGAAAAAAAAATTAAAAGGCACATTAGTAGTTGACAAAGAAGTCAGACAAAAAGTGAGTATGGGGAGCTCGATCCAGATCCATGTTGATAGCATGGAAAAGGAAGAACTGAGAACCATGCACTGGGGTTGCGCCTATATAGGCATGGCACACATCACTACTGGCGCGGACGATGCCAACGACGCCATGCATAGCCAAATGCTGTGCTAAACCACACCACCTACCGGCACGCGAGGTTATTGCTCAAAAAAGTCTGGATCCAGTCTGATGCCTGGGGAATATATTAAGGTAAAGAATCTGCGGCTATAAGTCTCTATCAGATACTATATTTTATGTGCCCCTGAGTTCAGCATAGTAGTAAATTACTCTGAAGACACTACACGCATGAAAGTTACTGATACAAAAAGTGTGTCAGTAGTTCATGTGTCAGACTATGCCAGACCATGCATGTTTTTCAGAGAAGAGGCAGGTATTTGGCCATTGGGAAGGTTGCAAACACCGATAAAATTGTAACCTTGAAGGAAGTTTCAATTTTTTCCACTCAACTTAGTCTCTGCAGTGGGACCGCACCAAAAGTTTCCATTAAGTTAGTTAATAGACTGCCATTCGAGGTCTTGCTCCGGGTCCTGGTCCGCTAAACATGGCTGACGCAGACCCTTCCCTTATCACAGGAGGCTCTTCACTTGAGTGTCCCAGCTCTGCCAGGCAGTTGCTGTCCAAGAATGTAGTTTGTGGTGCTTTTCGATGTGTCTTTGCTCAAGTAAGCCAGGCAGAGAAGGAAATTCAAATGTTTCATTCTACTGCTGTCACCGTAATACAGAGTCAGTCTTATAGGGAACCCTTGAAGTTGAAATATTCTTATTATAATTTTTGCCAATGTTTATGTTTCAATAATTCTTGACTAGGTTAACTTGGAACTCACCCCTCTAGTGAAATGAGGAGAGCCAGTGAAACTAAAGCAGAGTACAGCAGTCTGTATATTATTTTATTTTATGCAGTGTTATCAACTTCTGTGTAGTGCACATCTGCTGCTAGTATGCCCTGGGGGCTATGTGAAATAATGGAAACACAAGGAGATGATGGCTGGAGCGCTGAAACTTTTCAGACACTCACCCCCAGTCACAGATCTGTGTTGAATCCATCATCGTTCTTTAGCTCACTTCACCACCTCAGTTCAGACCCATCTATATGCAAATCAGTCTTGACTCTGTGCCTCATGGGAACAGTCCAGCCTGAAATGCCAAGCCAGGTGTTCCCTGGACCAGAAACAAGCATCCGGGGACCAGTTTCGGGGTAACACCCCTCATCAGCCAGGCTAGCTTGAATCCAGTGGCAAAGTGAGCAAGGGACCCACGTCTGGGCATACCCTGCCAACTTAGGGCGAACAAAGCAAACACAAGGAGATGATGGACGGGGCGCTGAAACTTTTCAGACACACACCCCCAGTCACAGATCTGGGTTGAATCCATCATCATTCTTTAGCTCACTTCACCACCTCAGTTCAGACCCAGCTATATGCAAATCCGTCTTGACCCTGTGCCTCATGGTAACAGTCTAGCCCAAACTGCCAAATCAGGTCCTCCCTGGACTGGAAACAACCATCCCGGAACCGGTTTCGTAGCATCACCCCTCATCAGCCAGGTCAGCTTGAATCCAGTGGCACATTGAGCCCGGGACCAAAGTCTGGCCATACCCGGCGCACTTAGGGCAAGAAAGCCAAAGACACACAGATGAACGGCATGCAGAGCAAATCAAACATTCACCCCCAGTCAATAGATCTGGGTTAAATCCATCGTTCTTTTGCTCACCATGCCACCCCAGTTTTGACCCAGCCATATGCAAATCAGTCTTGACCCTGTGCCTCATGGGAACAGTCCAGCCCAAACTTCCAAGCCAAGTCCTCCCTGGACCGGAAACAAGCATCCTGGGACCGGTTTTGGGGCATAACCCCTCACCAGGTTAGCTTGAATCCAGTGGCACAGTGAGCCAGGAACCCACATCTGGTCATACCCGGCTTACCCATTTTTTGCATCATTTGTCATTTTACTGTTGCCATCTGACTTTCGTTTATATTTCCCTTTAGATGACCTTGATATTATCCATACATGTACTGTTCTGTTTAGCCTGTATCACTTATTCTATTTACTATTTTGTATATCCCTTTGGATTAAATTACAATAAAATACTTTGAACAAAAATAACCTATTTAAAACGTTTCCTTTGACTTGAATACCAAATAAAAGATAATCAAAAGCCTATGTATCTCAATATGCAAGTAGTCCCCCGTTTCACATCATCTCAATTCACAAAGACTCTATTTTGAACAGCCTTTATATAAAGTGGCAGTGCAACTCCAATGTCTAAGGATATAAGTATAAGGCCCGTACCTTAAGAATAAAGCTCTTAAAATTCTACTACATAAACAATTGACAGTCTACTAATAGGTGGATTGTGTTAAATTTACCCCAAGTTCACATGTGCATTCTCTGTCATTATGTTTGTTAACTTCAGTCATTTTTGCAATTAATACTTTTTACTTACTCAAGGTGGTTGAATTCCCCAGTTGTAATATGTTTACCTCAACTCTAGAATTTGTCAAACAAGAGATGATTTGCTGGGAAAAATTGTCATTCCCGTTTATCATTGCTTTCCAACTAATATTGGAATCTCTCCCAGTGTCTTGAGAATGTCTTAAGGAAAACATAAAAAAAACAGGCAGCGAGCCATGGCCATTAAATCCCAGGAGACCAAATCCAATTCTATCCTTTGCACTTGCAGACATGGCACTCAAAGGAACTGACAGGAGTGTTTTTTATGCAACAGCCTTCCAAGGATGACCAATACACTCTCAGATCAATATCTCAGCAACATACAAAGCTTGGGAAATGAATTTCCCCTGAATGGCTTTCTTTATGGTTTTCTGTATCATTTCAAATGAGATGGCACCATATCTTGAGTCAAAGCGCTTTAATACATTTGATGTGGCCAAAAGAGCTGCTTTAAGTGCAGAGTAATGGATAGCCCAAGAGAGATTTTCTGAAAAAATGTAATCCTAAGTATTTATATGATCGTATCTGTCTCTTAAAGAATGTTAGAAAGGAAACAAACTAATTATCACACCCAACTCCCAGTAATTTAATCTACCACAAAGGAACAGGAGTGACTGCAAGGAACACTCCAGAAGGTTGGGTTACATTTTTTAATGTGAAAATATGGTGGGAAAGACCCTCGGCCTCCACAGGGATGTGGGAAAGAGATTTCTCCAACAGGGAAATTATTTTCACAGTATAAAAAGAAAAAGAAAGGAAAGTTATGTATGCAGCTGTGCTAGCCAACTGCTGTGCATTCCCTGCCATGTGAATAATCCAGAGGAGCAAGTGGAAAGCTGCCAGAATTCCCGTGGAAGTCTATGACTGCCCTAGATTTTAATATACACAAATGGGGATTTTGATGTATTTCCTATGAGTCAGAAACCTACTCTAATCATAGAAGAAAAGTTGCACTGAGCAGATTTCCAACTTTCCAAAACATGTTTGTGAATTGGCACTCCTGTAAGTAACTGTAACAGAATTATTTAGGGGTGTAAAAATCTTTCTATACTTCATCCAACCAGTGCATGAACCCTTATATCAACACTGGCATTAGTAATCATGGAGCATTTGATTCATATTCTTTAATTGTGGTTAACAACAAGTTAGCAGATGAGTATACCTCGTGTTCTTCATCTGATTTAGCAGCCAGCATCAGGTCATCTTTGATCCCCTTGGTGCAGTGCTCGCAGGTGCAGTCGAAGTAATACTGGCTCCTCAGCTGCTCCTTCCGCTCCGCGCTGAGATTTAGGAAATCTAAGTAGGAGACACTCAGCTCCTCCCCTTTGTTGATTTTACCGAGCGCACGCAGCTCAATTCTGGTTTGGAATGAGAAATGGTGAAATTAAATTTATGAAAATAAATATTATATATAATGGGCACCAATCACAATTAATGGGAAGAAATCAAACAACATCAACAGTTGTAGAATAATTACAAAGCGATGAGGAAGTTGCAACCCTTATTGATCAGCAGATTCTGGAAATTTGTTAATGAATGTCTGATAATTTCCCTAGTGGTAATTTTAGTTGCCCTGTTTCAAGTGGTTTCTACTAGAACCAGTTGCTGGCATATACGTTTTAAGATATCTCCTGAACCTTTCTGAGTAAATTCCAGTTCATTCCAGATGGTGGTTAGAACTGGTGGAATTGCTTTATTTTGATTCAATAGCTAGTTTTATTTAATCAGTAGAATTTATTTTGTGTATTTTTTCTGCGGGTACATATACAGTAATGTCCACAGACTGATATGACGCAACTGGACCCAAGAAAAAAACATTTGCAACTAGTCGCCTGGAATTACCACCAGGCACATTGTTAATTCAGTGCTGTTACAGTTAGCACTTTAAATTTACAGCTCACACTATAATTATAGATTCATTATGGATTAATTAAACCAAAGACGTCCTCTCATGACACAAAGGCACATTTGTGGCCGTGTGGGCACATTCATTGATTTCCTGAAGTCTTCCTAAGGAACCGACAGGCACAAAGGCTTCAGGAAATACAAATGATGTATTTCGTGCGAAATATGAAAAATAAAACACAGATTACCTCATGGAAAACTATGATTGCTACAATCAGCAAAAATATTGTAGTATCTATTACGCAAATAAATGTGGAAAACATGACAACCTGGAAGGCTTCTTACAATTTTCCAACTAAAGAGGAGGTTTAACAGTTGTCCCCCCCCCACATGCGACACAAAAAATACACCACCCGTACCCCACGTATTTGACCATGGCGCTCCTTCTCAAACGGGCCTCTCATGGAATTGCTTTAATGTTCCCGTCTCACATTTGACATCAGCAGGAATTGTTTGCTGTGTCTATCTCCCTTCTTGGAACTTGTGTTGAAGTCGCATAGTTGAGCAACAGTATGAAGGGTGCAATACAGTGAATTATCCAATCAGGACAAACGTATATACAAGTCTACTGAAAGGTCACCTTTTTCGGATGGGTCAATTTGCCAAGGCTGCCCTTTGCTGCTGAGGGTAATAATTAATTTCTGCAGTTTTCACTCTGTCCTTTGGCTCTATCATCTTAGAAGCAGATCGGATGCTCTTGAGGAGTAACTGATAGATCAAGGAGTCAACTCAGTGATATTTTGGGGTCAACGGTGTGTGATGCCAATTCCCAAATCCTTGGAATTCTGGTGAATTGACAGCCACGTGTCCTTCTTTGCTGTCAGTGATCTGTAGACTGAAGTAGTCTTTTGCATGTGGATTTAGGCAGGCAGACAGGACAGACTGCATTCTCATGCTTCCACAGTAGCTGAACACCTTTACATCTGGAAATGTGTTTTAGACCCACGTTTGGGAATCAAGGACTTCAAAGCCATGAAGACGGTGAACAGTTCCTCAAAAAGGATGTTGTGGCAAAAAAAACAAATGTAAATACTTGAGGCATAGATTCTTTTATTTAATAAAACTTTCCGATATAATTCTTGATAAACGCAGAAACACTGAACTAGCTTTATAAGACGTAGGTTCTCTTTCATACATCTTGAATCCATTCATCAAAGCCCTCTGTACCTGAAAAGTGTCTTTAATCTTTAAAAAGTAATGTTTTAACATTGAATCTGGATTTTGGGAGGCAGCAAGTCGTTCTCATTTCTGTGGGAGGAATATCCCGGTATATGACGAACATCTTCTTCCAGGGAATACATTCCATCAGCTTTGGGCACTTTTTTCTGTGATGGTGATCTGCGGCAGTGATAATTTTGCCCTCAGAGGTAAACTCATGGAGTACATTCTACCAACGGTTGATAATACCTCTTTCTCTAACAGATGCATTTACTAATGATAATCATTGCCCTCTTTCCATAATGAGGCCCTTGAAGTGTAAGTAACTCTGACTGGTACCATCCACAGTTCTGAAGGCAAGAGCCTGAAGACTGCAACATTTCTAGACATTGAAGGGCAGAGACTGCATGCTGGAGAGACTTTTGACAACAAAGCAAAATGGAATCAACGCAGGGTCATCATGAACTGCATCTCATAAAGACCACATTCAGGGCCTCCTTCTGAGCCGAGCGAATTACTATGCGTTCATTTTCAATGTAGAAAATCGGATACTGCACCGTGCATTTTTTGCCTCAGTGCAAAATGACTCCAACATTCCAAGTTCATGAGGTCAGAATGAGGAATAAGATGCGATTTTGGGCTTTGGCACCGCTATACCAATTTTTTCCTCTTTCCAACGTCTTTTGCCACCTGTAAAGTTTGTTGGGTATTACCTGTAAATTTGCACAAAGAGATAACGTAGGACTGCACAAAAATTCACACAATTTCTAATGTAGTATTGGGTGCCAATACCAATTTGCATTTGATTCAGCATTACCGGTCCACTTTTAAGGAAGACCTTTCTTTCAAAAGAAATTGTTTGACCTTAAATCAGCATACATGTTCACTAATCTGATAAACACTCAAGAAGAACTTTGTTTTCGTAGCAGGCGTAAACTGAGTGTAAGAGGTAAGAAAGTATTTGTGGAAGCACAAAGCATAGAATAGTGAGGATCACATACAGTCTAATATATCACACACAGCAGAATTTAATATTTCTAAAGGCATTCTATGAGACAGCTCAACCACAAGTAATATGTACAACAGCAATAAAAGAGTTAACTTGAAGAAAGTTAGGCAATACAAGCAAGGGATGGAAACAAATGTATATGAAAGAACATCAAATTTGGAGAGGCTGTTGTGAATTTGCCACAAATAATTCACCAGTGGTCAACAGAATGCCAGAGTTTCCTTAAACTGGATGAATCGCGAAAGTATTGAAGAAATTAGAGAAGGATAACTCCTGGGAGACTGCCTTGTGCCCGGGTTGTAGCAGCAAACCTAGCATCAACACATAGTCACCGCTACCGGAGGAGAGTAACTCTTTCACAAGTGTCAGGTGCAGACTCTGTTTCTTTGTTCCCGGAACCCTGCAAACCGAACCAAAAACATTGAGTCTTTCCTGTTCTGCTGTTCGCTGCTGGTGATGCAGGCCACGCTTCCTGGTAAGCTTGGGTTTCCTGCTGTTGCTACGACTCCATGGTGGAGATGTTTCCCTGGAGCGCCAGGGCCTCAAGAAGTACATCCTGACTGCGGGCCCAGGTGAAGTGCAGGCATCAGGACGTGAAAGCCAGAGTGGCCAAAGATGCTCATCACTAGCCCTTCGAGGTTGCATGTTTCCTTCCCTGTAAATCAAAGGCCACATCTCTTTCATCTGTGCTGAGAATTGTGCTGGGAGCTTACCCTGGTATTTCAGCATTCTTGGTTATCCGTAGAGTGTTCCTAGAGCTGACTGGAGCACTGGGCATAGAGGGTGGCAGTGGAGCTGAAGAATGCAGCATTGGGTGAAGGCTGTCAAACTTGGGCTTATGACGTGCCAAGCAAATGCCATGGGTTCCAGGAAAGGGATATTGCGAAGCTTTATAAACCGCCTGTGAGAAGTTGGCCTGGTATATGCTGTCCACTAATTAAAGTGGGCACCTTGCACCAGTCCAAACGACCCTTATGATGTATGAGGTCAAAGATAATCTTTAGAAAGCTATCCTAGTGGTAGCTGTGGAGAGCAGCCTTCAGGCTTAATCTTGAAGGAATGTAAAGCAGCTTGTTTTACCAGAATATCACCTCCTGAATGACTAAATGAAGGAGAGCCACACAGTAGTTATATAAAAATATGTACTATCCTCTACACGAGGATAGAACACAAAGCACACAATACGAGATCATTAGAACAGTTGTAAGTAGCACAATACACAGTGGGCTCCCGGGGGAGACCAAACCATATACTAAAATAGTGGTATAACAGTCACGACTGAGATCAAGACAAGGTCTGGAGCACGTAGAATCGCTGGGACCCCAAGGAACCACCCAAGGTGAGTAGACTGGGACCCCACGGAGGCCGGGTGCAGTGTGCGAACACGACCGCGGGCTCCGTACAATTCTATGGGGAAGTCGCGGTTACACTTTTAAAGTTTAAGGACCCTTCTGGGAGGACTTCGAGCAAACCCGTTGGAACTTAAGAGTTTGAAGAGCCACCCCACCCGTGGATACTGAGGTACCCAAGTTACCTATCCCAGAGGAGCCGAGTGTATAGGTCTGAAGTGGCGTCGGAAACTGCTGTCGTTCTCAATGGAGAGCTGCAAAGAAGTACTGCTGCCGTGAAGGTGAAAAGGGTCCGGTGGAATCCAAGCCTGGATTCAGGAAGGAAGGAACCTGTAAGCAGAGGGGACAGAGTCTGGGTCACTTCAGAGTGACCAGGGGCTCAGTAGATGAATGCCCATCGATGTCGGGTGCTTCAGGTGCGAAGAAGGGATGCTTGACTCTGCAGCCACGAGGACCAGGAGATGCCGAGGACGACCAGGAGCTGGAGGTGAGCTGTCCCATGAAGGATGTCGAGTGCTGAGGGGTCGGTGTCTGGCGGGAGCACCAACAAGCCTTGGCAAAAGCAACCCACGCAGGAAGGTCAAGCAGGTTACGGTGTGGACCAGCAAGGTCCAGGGGACTCACCAAGCACTGGGGAGTCAGGGCACGTCTGGAGCAACCAGGAACGCCCAACAGAAATCAAGATGACCCTCAGGAAGACCCACAGGCCAAATGACCAGGAGTCGTGAGGGGACCTCGAGCAAGATTGCAAAGTACCAGCCCACGGAGCACTCAGTGCGAGGAGGCCGGAGTTCTTTGGTGCAAATACTGCTCAGGGTGAGGACTACAGGGAGTCCAATGCACAAGCTCGGGAATCGCCAACAAGCATATGCACTTGCAAATGAATGCGGTGCACAGGGGTTCGGGTTACGCAGTCCCCACGAGGGATACTGGCCTCAAACTCAGTGAGAGGGCAGATCGACCTCAGGGACCTTCAGAAACCCACCTCCGTGTTGCTGAAATCTTCAGAGTCCACAGGAGCTCAGGAGCAGCAGACCGGTCAGTTGCGGTTAGGTGCCCGCGAATGCAGGGGAGTGACTCCTTCACTCCAAGGGAGATTCTTCAGTTGTCTTTAGTGCACCACAGGTCCTGCACGGAGCCTGTATGGAGCACAGGCACAAACTAAGCTTCGGACGGAAAGGGGGACGAAGTCGAGCCCAGTCGAGGTCCAGCAAAGTCCAGAGTGTCCAGACGGTCGAAGGTCAGTGGTTTCTTCTTGTAGAATTTTGTCCACGTAAAATCTAAAGTCTTACAGCCAGGTAAGCCCTTTTGTACCCACGGGAGAGGGTTGGACAGATTCAGGGGACCCTCCTAGTGGAGGGGCAGGACAGAGGGGTGGTTACACCCATGTCCTTTGTCCAGTTTCGCGCCAGAGCAGGAGCCAATGGCTCCCAGAACTGGTTTGAGCTGGACTATGCACAGGGACACCAAATGTGCCCCAGGTGCAGACTTTCAGGCACTCTCAAGAGTGCACCCACCCAGCCCCAATACACTAAACCCTGTCTGGGAGGTGGTCACACCTCCCTGTGACAGGATGCCTTTTGTGCTGCCTTCCCCTGCTTGAGCTTGGCTCAGCAGCAGGAGGGCAGAAATGTGTCTCTAGTCGGCAGCATCCATTTTGTGCTGTCTGGGTCGAGAAGGCTGGCACCGGTTAGACCAATGACCCCACGAAGCTCGCTTCTGAAGGGTGGTGGAATCATACCTCCCACACCAGTTACTGGTGTGGAGGTATGATTCCAAGGTGTTTGATACCAAACACGATATGTTTCTATGCAGCCGTTTTCGAGATAGCATTTACCGCAAGGTTATAATGCACCTCAACCAATATGTCCGGCTGAGTCACAGACAACCCAAGAGAATGGTCTCAGAAGGCTGCAGAGGGGCTCTGCTCATGCAGGGGCACCCTCTCACTAAAAACCCAGCACCCTGCCTTCAGGATTGTTAAGGCCTGCTATAGGGGTGATTTATAAGTTTTAAGTGTAGTGACCACTAGATATAGTGAACCTATATCTAAAGTAAGTGGTGCAAGCACCAGCTTACACAGGTTGCAATAGCAGACCTGGAGTTCCATTTTGTATGGCCTCTCATGGGTGGCATAATACATGCTTCAGCCCATGGGAGGCCTCTGGGGTACCTATGCCCTGGGTACTTGGGTACCATATACTAGGGACTGATAAGGGTACTCCAGTATCCAATCTGGAGTGTACCAAAGTACATGTATGTCAATTTAAGGGAGAAAGCAGATAGACTGGGGTCCTGATTAGCAGGATCCCAGTAAGACTAGTCAAAAACAGTGAGACATCAAGCAAAAAGTGGGGGTAACCATAAGAAGCAGATCCTACTTTCCTACACAACCCCCTCCCCCCCCAAACGAAAGGACATGAGACTAACCTAGACCAGTTGGGTCTTCATTTTCTAAGTGGAAATATCTGGAGAGTCCATCTGCATTGGCATGGTTATTCCCAGGTCTATGTTCCACTGAATAGTCCATCCCATGTAGGGAAATGGACCACCTCAAAAGTTTGGGGTTTTCAACCTTCATCTGTTTTAGCCATAAGAGGGGCTTATGGTCTGTCTGAACAATGAAGTGAGTGCCAAACAAGTATGGCCTCAACTTCTTCAGAGCCCAAACCACAGCAAAGGATTCCCTCTCAATAGCTGACCAACGTTTCTCTCTGGGGGTCAGCCTTCTGTTTATAAAAGCTACTGGCTGATCCTGGCCCTCTTCATTCAGTTGTGATAACACAGCTCCTACCCCCAACTCAGATGCATCAGTTTGAACAATGAATTGTTTGGAATAGTCAGGACTTTGCAGAATGGGAGCAGTGCACATGGCCTGCTTCAGGTCATCAAATGCCTTTTGACAGCTAACTGTCCCTGAACTTTCTTAGGCATTCTTTTAGAGGTCAGATCATTTAAGGGGGTCACTATGGATCCATATCCCTTAACAAACCTCCTGTAGTACCCAGTCAGGCCCAAGAAAGCTCTGACCTGAGTCTGGGTAGTTGGAGCAACCCAGTCCATGATGGTCTGGATTTTGCTCTGCAATGGTTGAACCTTGCCTCCACCCACAAGGTGGCCCAGGTACACAACCTTACTCTACCCTATCTGGCACATGGTGGCCTTGATAGTGAGGCCTGCTTTTTGCAGGGCCTCCAAAACATTTCTTAGGTGGACCAGGTGATCCTCCCAGGTGGAACTAAAGACAGCAATATCATCAAGATAAGCTGCACTATAGTCTTCCAGGACTGTGAGAACTTTATTCACCAACCTTTGAAATGTGGCAGGTGCATTTTTCAAGCCAAAGGGCATTACCACAAATTGATAGTGCCCACTAGGGGTTGAAAATGCTGTTTTGGGTTTGGCATCCTCAGCTAGTCTGATTTGCCAATATCCAGCTGTGAGGTCAAATGTACTCAAGAACTTGGCTGAGGCCAAAGTATCAATGAGCTCATCTGCCCTAGGAATAGGATGAGCATCAGTCCTAGTGACTGCATTGAGCCCCCTGTAGTCCACACAAAACCTCATTTCTCTCTTACTACCCTGGGTATGAGGTTTGGGTACCAGGACCACTGGACTAGCCCAAGGGCTATCTAAGGGTTCAATGACTCCCAATTCCAGCATCTTTTGGACCTCAGTCCTGATGCAGTCCCTGACATAGTCAGGTTGCCTGTAAATCTTATTTTTAACAGGCAGATTCTCACCTGTGTCCACTTCATGGGTACACCAAGTGGTCTGACTAGGAGTCAGGGAGAACATATGTCTGTACTGATTGAGGACCTTCCTGCAATCAGTTTATTGCTGCTCAGTGAGGCTGCCTGCCAAGGCTACACCATCAACTGAGCCATCATCAGGGTTTTGTGAGAGGAGGTCAGGGAGTGGGTCACTCTCTTCCTCCTGTCCCTCATCAGTAGCCATGAGCAAGCCCATGTCTGCCCTGTCAACATATGGCTTGAGCCTGTTCACATGGAGCACCCTGTGGGGGCTCCTGGGAGTTCCAATTTCCACCAGGTAGGTGACCTCTCCCTTCTGCTCAAGAATGGTATGGGGTCCACTCCACTTGTCCTGGAGAGCTGCTGGGGCCACAGGCTCCAACACCCATACCTTCTGTCCTGGCTGGTACACAGTCAGCACAGCCTTTTGGTCATGCCAAGCTTTCTGTAATTCTTGGCTAGCCTCAAGGTTTTTACTTGCCTTCTTCATATACTCAGACATCCTGGAGCGGAGACCAAGTACATAGTCCACTATGTCTTGTTTAGGTGGTTTGAGAGGTAACTCCCATCCCTCCTTCACTAAACATAAGGGACCCCTAACTGGATGTCCAAACAGAAGTTCAAAAGGGCTGTAGCCAACCCCCTTCTGAGGAACCTCTCTGTAGGCAAAGAGAAGGCAGGGCAACAGGACATCCCATTTTCGCCTAAGCTTTTCTGGGAGGCCCATGATCATGCCCCTTAGGGTTTTATTGAATCTCTCAACTAACCCATTGCATTGTGGGTGATAGGGTGTGGTAAATTTGTAATTTACTCCACACTCCTTCCACATAGCAGTAATGTAACTAGACATGAAGTTTGCACCTCTGTCAGTTAGAACCTCCTTAGGGAAACCCACTCTGGAAAACATTCCCAGAAGGGCCCTGGCCACCACAGGAGCTGTGGTGGTTCTAAGGGGTATGGCCTCTGGGTACCTAGCGGCATGGTCCACCACCACTAGAATATATCTGTGCCCAGATGCAGTTGGAGGATCCATGGGACCAATTATGTCAATCCCAACCCTCTCAAAGGGATCCCCCACCACAGGTAGTGGTATCAGGAGGGCCTTTGTGGTACCACCTGCCTTACCACTGGCTTGACAGGTGGTACAGGAGTGACAAAACTCCTTGGTGTCATCTGACATGTGAGGCCAGTGAAAGTGAGGGACACGTCTGTCCCAAGTCTTACTTTGGCCTAGATGTCCTGCTAAAGGGATATCATGTGCCAGTGTCAGTAGGAAGCCCCTAAACTTTAGAGGTATAACCAACCTCCTGGTAGCACCAGGCTTGGGGTCTCTACCCTCTGAGTAAAGGAGTCCTTCATCCCAGTAGATCCTGTGGGACCCACTGGCACTCCCAGCAGCCTCAGCAGCAGCTGTCTGAGGGGTTCAAGAGAGGGGCAGCTGTGCTGCTCCTGACTCAGTTCTGCCCTGGAAGGGCCCCCTGTCTCCAAGAACTCGACCTGATCAGGTTCAAGTTCCTCTGAGACAGTTCCTTCACAGGGACTGGGATCATCTTCCTCAGGAGATTGATCCTCACTCTGAGTCTGGGGGGAAGACACTGCCTTACCCCTACTGCTCCTTCTCTTGGAAGGGACCTGGTCCATTTTTCCAGGATCCAGGGCCTGTTCAGTGGAAGACATTTTTGCCTGTGACCTAGTCACAGCAAACACATCTGCAAAGATGCCCAACATTGCTGCATGTGTCCTGAGTTCGCAGCCCAGGATGAAGTTTCCAAATCATTGCCCAACAAGCATTCCACAGGGAGGTCTAAGCTAACCACAACCTTCTTAGGGCCAGTTACCCCTCCCCAGCTGAAATTAACAACTGCCAAGGAATGATCTGTCCTGACATTGCTAGCATTGGTCACTTGGTACATCTCACCAAGTATGATCTGGTCAGGGCTCACAAGATCCTTAGTCACCATTGTGACACTGGCTCCTGTGTCCCTATATGCCATGGCCTCCTTATCATTTATTAAGGGCTGTTGTCTCTATTTGCCCAGATTACTGGGACTGACAAATAGGGAGGCAGTATCCATGCCTCCATCACAGACTAAAACAGCCTGAGCTGGAGTTCTGACTAGGCCAGAACACATCTCAGATCCCAGGGTTAACACTACTATACCCTTGTTCCCCGTACCACCACTTGGAGCTGAACTAGGGGGAACAGTTGCCTTAGGGGCAGTGGTGGTGGTAGGAGGATCTTTGGCCCTTGGGCAATTGGCATCTCTAGGCCAATGTGTTTTCTCCTTATACAGGAAGCACCAAGGTTTCTTTCTGCCTTTTCCCTTGTTAGATTGTGACTCACCCCCAGATGCAGGTTTTTGGGGCCCTGAAGAAGACTTCTGGTCTTTACCCTTCTCCCCACCTTTATCTGCTGGTTTAGAATCTTGCTTCTTTTGGACACCACCTGTGGTCTGGTTTTTCTGCTTCACCATGGTTCTGACCCACCTATCTGCCTTCTTTCCCAATTCTTGGGGAGAAGTCAGATCAGAGTCAACCAGGTACTGATGCAACAACTGATTTTGGCAATTATTAAGGATCTGCTCCCTCATAATCAAATTGTACAATCCCTTGAAATCATTCACTTTGCTGCCAAGTAACCAGCCTTCCAGAGCCTTAGTAGCACAATCTACAAAGTCTACCCTGTCCTGAGTCTGTGCCTTCTGGGTGTCTCTGAACTTAATCCTGTACTGTTCAGTGGTTAAGCAAAACCCATCAATGAGAGCACTCTTCAGGACTGAATAGTTGTCAGCATCCTCTTCTCTAACAGTGAGGAGCTTATCTCTACCTTTGTCAGCAAAGGAGAGCCACAAGATAGCTGCCCACTGCTCTTGAGGGACGTTCTGTACCTTACAGGCCCTCTCTAAAGCAGTTATCCATTTGTGGATGTCATCCCCACCATGGTAGGGAGGGCCTATCTTGCTCAGGTTCCTATGATCATAAGTATACTCCTTAATCCTAGGGATACTGTTGCTGCCACCATGGAACTCTAGTCCCAATCTCTTCCTAGCCTTCTGGAGTTCCAAGGATTCCTTATCTAGTGCCACTTGCTCTTGCCTGAGTCTAAGCTTGACTTTCTCAAGCTCTAGAAATTGGCACTCTCTGTCATAAAAGCCACCTCTCTTATGGGATATGGAGGTCCCTATAGAAGTTCCTGAATGGTGAGATTCAGCAGAGGGAGATCTAGATCTCCTGGGTAAACTCTGCACTCTTCCTGAAGGAGTAAAGAGAGGGCCACTGGGCCTTCTCCACCACCTCCTGGAAGATCTAAGTTGTCCAGGTGGGAATCATTTTGATCCTCCTGGTCAAGGTTTGATTCTAGGTCAAAGAAGGTTTCACTTCCTGGCCTGTCCTCATTCCCTGCCCCACCCACTCTTTCTACCTCATCTGACCCTGGGGTCTTTCTAAGGTCTTCTAAGAGTATCACCTCAATGAGACGTTGGGTGTTGGCATTTCTCCCTGTCTTCAGCTTCCTAGAAGCACACATGGCTTTCAAATCCTGAAAAGTGAGACCATTGTACCTAGAAGGCAGAGAGCCACTGGCTTCTCCTTTAGAAGACATACTAAGTGTGGTGTGGTGTATGCACCTACCTAACCTAGTGGGAACTAAACTCTCTTAAGTTGGAGAAAGGGTGTGCTAGACCCTTGACTTACCCAACCCCAAGTTCAATAGAACTTACTTATTCTAATCTTGAAGTATTATATGTGCCTAATACTTTAGTGGTTTTCAGTTAATCACTCAATTAGATTTATCTGGTAAAACAATAGCAAGCTTGAATTCCAACCACTGCACACCAATGTGAGATGTTGGCCTGGTATATGCTGTCCACTAATTAAAGTGGGCACCTTGCACCAGTCCAAAGGACCCTTATGATGTATGAGGTCAAAGATAACCTTTAGAAAGCTATCCTAGTGGTAGCTGTGGAGAGCAGCCTTCAGGCTTAAACTTGAAGGAATGTAAAGCAGCTTGTTTTACCAGAATATCACCTCCTGAATGACTAAATGAAGGAGAGCCACACAGTAGGTATATAAAAATATGTATTTATTAATATAACACTCTCTAATATCCTCTACACGAGGATAGAACACAAAGCACACAAGCACACAATACGAGATCAATAGAACAGTTGTAAGTAGCACAATACACAGTGGGCTCACGGGGGAGACCAAACCATATACTAAAATAGTGGTATAACAGTCACGACTGAGATCAAGACAAGGTCTGGAGCATGTAGAATCGCTGGGACCCCAAGGAACCACCCAAGGTGAGTAGACAGGGACCCCACGGAGGCCGGGTGCAGTGTAGGAACACGACCGCGGGCTATGTACTATTCTATGGGGAAGTCGCGGTTAAACTTTTAAAGTTTAAGGACCCTTCTGGAAGGACTTCGAGCAAGCCCGTTGGAACTTAAGAGTTTGAAGAGCCACCCCACCCGTGGATACCGAGGTACCCGAGTTACCTATCCCAGAGGAGCCGGGTGCATAGGTCTGAAGTGGTGTCGGAAACTGCTGTCGTTCTCAATGGAGAGCTGCAAAGAAGTACTGCTGCCGTGAAGGTGAAAAGGGTCCGGTGGAATCCAAGCCTGGATTCAGGAAGGAAGGAACCTGAAAGCAGAGGGGACAGAGTCTGGGTCACTTCAGAGTGACCAGGGGCTCAGTAGACGAATGCCCCAAGAGTAGCAGACCTGGAGTTCCATTTTGTGTGGCTTCTCATGGGTGGCATAATACATGCTTCAGCCCATGGGAGGCCTCTGGGGTACCTATGCCCTGGGTACATGGGTACTATATACTAGGGACTGATAAGGGTACTCCAGTATCTAATCTGGAGTGTACCAAAGTACATGTATGTCAATTTAAGGGAGAAAGCAGATAGACTGGGGTCCTGATTAGCAGGATCCCAGTCAGACTAGTCAAAAACAGTGAGACATCAAGCAAAAAGTGGGGGTAACCATAAGAAGCAGATCCTACTTTCCTACACCGCCTTTTCCAAGATGGTGGTCTGTCCAAGGTTCCTATTGCAAGATGAAATACAGTCTTTTCCTTTGACGTCAGTTCCTGTCTGAGTCCTTATGTTTCCTTGCATTCTTCTCCTCCCTACTACTACTTTTGTCCCTGAGTTTTACTTCTGGCAGTTGGAACTACAACTGGATACTAGTACTGGTTTCTTGAATGGCTCTTTTCTCATCTCTAATGTCAAACAGAGCTTGGTGCCCGGCTAATCACTAATTGAGAGAGAAACTGGGAATGAGACACCATTAGATGACCTTCACAGCCGATTGCAAAGAGATGCGATGCAGTCCGTTTCTGTGCGAACTTTAAAGGAAGCAACTCTTTTTACCGCTTTGTGAAATTTGCAGCGGAGCGGCGCTGTTCAAGCTAAATGTTCAGCTATTGAACCGACTGAGAGCTGAAAGGAAGCATCAAAGAAAACATCGCCGGCATGGCGAAAGTCGTCATACCAAAGTACAACTAGGTTTCCATTTAACCGACAGCAAGCATTCTTATACCTTTTGTAAAGGCACCGCCCGTCTGGTGCAAATCGTGCCATCCACATTTTAACCTGCCTCTTCTCGCCTGCAACGTGCGAATTTATTTCTCTATTCAATCAGATAAACCAGTCCACGCCCTGAAGAGAATCCCACAAACCACCTTGGGAATCGAAATGCGTCGGCATTACACAACGCGGGGACTTTTGCTTTTAATTAGGTTTCCCCCAGTAGAAATGTTATTTGAATTGTCTCACTACTGGGCCTAATGTCTCTTTTCCCCGTGGGTAGCAGCTTCTTGAATTTGTTACACAATGTGGGCGCTAAAGGTTGTCCTAGTAGCTGCTCCGTTTGTGAACTAAGACTGGTGATATAATGTTTAGATAATTGTTGTTATGTTTCAAGCCCATATCAATTGAATTGATGGCCTTTAGTCTGTTAAATTGGTTTAGCAGCATTTGAATGTGACGGCTAGGACACCCCTTCCCCCCATTTTTTCTCAGCTAATCACTTCAGCATGAATGTTCATCTTCACTCCAGAGCTACAAGATTGCAAAGGAGGTTTTTATCCTTTGGGTTTTTCCTCCAGAGATGCTCTTAAGGAGACACTTCAACCCTTTCACATGTACTATTCTGTGCACAGAGGCACCTTGGCTGCTGGGAGCAGTTGCCTTTTCCTTGGGCAATGAGGAAGGGGAATCAGCAGATCTTCTCACTGTCCATACCTTGACAGTATGGCAGCGGGCAGTGGAATTGTGCATGCTAGCAAGAAATTAATCAGGATTCTTTTCTGGCCTAAATCACATTGGTGTGTGCAGAGGGATCAATGAGTTTAACACCTACTGAAATGTGGGCTATCCCAGTGAAAACCATCACCATCATAAGGAGCGCGTAACGAGGGCCACAGAGGCCTAGGCGGACAGTATTTCTTCTGCTGTAACAACCCAAGGCCCAAACTCTTGTGGCAAAGACCTTGGTAGTCCTGCTTGGAAGAAGCCATATCTAATTAAATAACTAACTCAGACGGGGTAGTAGAGGGGGAAATCGCCACCTATTTCTAAAGCAATAATAAAATTTCCTCTAGATATTTATTAGTTCAACCAGCTCTTCATGCCTGAATCTGATTGGAGACCTTCAGAGCAGTACTAACAAACGGAAGATGAAAAAAACATTCATAGGAGATATGGAAAGGACACTTTCATCTACTAACGAAAGTGCAACATTGCACTAGCAAACACCTTGAAGAATGAATGTATTAAATAAAGACATATTCAAATGTCACGCAAAACACAAGTAAACACATGCACAGGAAATGCAACATTCTGTAAGGAGGGAACCCTTGGATTCCTGTGACCAGTGGATCCCTGGATTTTGAAGGCCGTGGCAGCGGTGATGTTTTTTGGCCTCGCCGGGCCACACACAGTTGCAGGTAGCTCAATACAATATGGCAGCTACATCTTCAGAATGAGTGCAGCCAAGTCCAAGATCTTGCTTGCATCATCCAACTCTGTAGAATAAATCACATGGTACACTGTGCATGTGGAGGTCACCTATGTGTGCACAAGCTGTATGATTAGATGCAACCACTCTCTATGTTCGCAGAGGTCACATATGCCATCAGGTGTATCAGTAGCAAGGATAGGGTTTTTCTTCATTGCCTTTGGTGGGGTACTAGAAGCCATTCTGTTAAACCCTTGTGATATACTTTGACATCTCAGTTCGTGTTTCCTTTTGCAGCATGTTGTAATTCTCCATCCAATGTTGACGCCAAAGGGCTGATGACCTCGCCCTGCTAAGTTCTTTGTAGTTTCTGCAGCGGTTGTCCAGTTCATTTCAGAGTTCCTTTAAACTGACCCTAGCCTATATATCTCAGCTAGACGTGTGATCTATAGCAACTTTGTTAAGGGCCTTTTGACTTTCAGTAGCGGATTGATGAACTGCATCTGCATTGTACTGTAATGTATTTATGTTTGATAAGTATGGCCACAGGTGTTTGATCTCTTTTGTTTATCCTATTGACCTGTTCCCGTTTGTTCCCTCTTGCTTTGTTTGAGAAATTGTTGCTTTCCTCAACATCACTTCATAGTTTCTTCGACCACTCGCCAGTGTCTTCAAGATGTATAATAATAATTTTAGGTATTGGCTATACTCAACTATTCTCTTTCTAGTCTTCCTTATGCACACTCTGGTTCCAGACCAATGTTCTCTTTACCTGAGCTACTCCAAGGAGGAATGTGTTGGATGGTTAGAGCCTCATAAATGTCAAACAAATCTACCTCAATCTTAAAGAAGAACTAGGAAGAGGAAATATTGTGATGTTGGATGTGTACAAATTATAGTCACAGGTTTCCTTTAGTAAAAGTATTAATAAATAAATAGGAAAGTGAAATATCTGTGCGTTTGTTTAAAAATGTAGCACGTGCTATATATATTTGATTCACAAGTTATCAATGTTAAAGTGGTTTCCTGTCAGTGTTAATTAATTCGTATTTACTTCAAATTCTGATATCATCATGCCTCTACGTCTGTTATCACTGTGTCTCTCTGACTGGAGTGGGTGTGTCTAGATGTGGACTCTGTGCTCGCTAGACTCTCCAGCTCCACCTCACAAATGCGACCCAAAGAGACAGTGTGCAGTGTTTCATCTTGTCTCATGCAGAGGGAATGTAGCCTAGCAGTGTGCGCCGGACTCCTTGTTTTGAGGCTGACCCCCTTCTGACATAGACAGGCTAAATATTCCTGTGGTTAAAAGCATTAGCTTAAATGATTCTTCCTCCTTTGCAGTTCTCTAATATCATGATTTGACTGGGTACCTTCACCACAAGCAGGGCTTTAAGTGGGCCGGGTCCTGCTGGTGCTTAACACCGGCAGTTCTAAACAAGCATTTGCAATGCAATAGGTCTCGCATTTGTGAGAGTTTAAGCTTTTGCATTGTACATGACAATGCCTTTTATTTATCTGTTTTGATAATTAACACATAAATAAAAGGCATTGTCATTTAGCGGCCGCCATTGAGACCCGGGCTGCTTGGAAAATGAAAGTGCGCATGGCGCAAAGAATGTTGAAGGAAAGCATGTCGTGCCTGCAGTAGGAGAAACTCATTAAAGAAAATAGTGCTTGCAGACTAAATAAGACCTACCGTGTAACAACAGAAGTAAAAGGGCCAATCCTCATGGGAGGTTACAAATGAAGACAAGGCGGTACTAAGGAGGGAATAACAAGCCTATTAACAAATCAGAAGCCAGCATTTACAAAGGACAATGACACAAGCCAATGAAAAATATGGGGGGATAGTGGGCGGAGCTTCAATTACATACTCGAAAACAGCATGCCTCGCAGAGCAGCGCATGCGCTGCCCAGGCTCAACCTAAAAACAGGTGCTGAGACGAGTCGGGCTCTCCATTTTTGCCCTCAGGTTGAAAAAAATCTTAACCCTGAACAGTACCACCCTTCACTGCCTTTGAAGTAACTTCAAAGAGACACGTTATAGTTCTTTACAGTCTCATCAGTTCAGAACTGAAGCATTTTCAATATTCTATACAAAGAAGCCATAGTTGTTGCTTATTTATCTTACACAACTAACAACCATTGACAAAGTCAATAACCCTGACTTGTTGTAGGTGTAATATTACTTGTCTGTATGCAATGAGCAAAGCAGAAAAATACCAGTCGGGGGGCTCACTATGCTAGCACAGATTTTTAGTTTGTGTATTTTTAAGCCATGCCCTTAATTACATCGGCCACTTCCCTTCCTTTCATTCCACTTTTAGATGGGTTCTCTCCAGAATTCCTCAGAGCGAAAACAAAAATGCACCTTATGGGAAAAACCTCAGAAAGTTTACTGTTTTATTACTGACCATTCCAACCTGTAAATACTCTAATCACAAAGTGTGTACATTTTGAGACCGCTTCACCCACACTTTGGGAAACCATCTCAGTTGCAATAGGCGAGACCCAAAGCATGTTTCACTATTGCCAAACAGTAGAAAAATAATAACTTTGTGCTTCCTTTTAATTCTGTGTTCTTTTTATGAATCATGATCAGTTATTTTGAGGTTTCATGGTTTAAGCAATATATTAAAAAGCATTTAAACTTGAATGTTTTCGTTTTTTCATGCAAAACATGATTGTTTTATTATGGATAGCTAGAATTAATCTCCCTTCCAAGCAAAGCTCCTGGGCTGGTGTTAAACTTTAAAAAATGTGACCCTGTTTTTTAGACTTTGCAGTATCAACCTACATTGCCCGTTTAGTCAGCGACTTCCTCCCCTAGCAGGTTCTGTTGGGAGTGATGGGAGTGGAGATGTTTACTGTCCTAGGATCTGTTCTAGGGAACATCCTATCTTTACACCTAAAACAAGAACACAACCAGCTTTGTTTCAGGATATTCTTAATATCTTATCTTTTGTCTATCTAGAATTGTTACAATACCATCCCACAAAGAACACCGTGGCACCTCTGGGGGTAATTACACCGGGATTACACAGATAAGATAAGATAAGATAAGATGAGATAAGATAGAAGGAGACACACTCTATATTAGTGACATGAAAAGTATTCCTAATTAGAGAGTTAAAGGAACAGTCAACCTCAAAGATGGATGTTGTGAAACACCCATCATTTTAAAAAGTTAACTACCTTATCTGAAAACAACATATTTAAAAGTACCTCTAAGAAAGTCAGAGAATTAGATGCAATCTGATATACTTATTTAATACCAAATCTGTAAATGATTGCTCTTTTGAGCCACTTTTGCTTTAAAGATGTTCAAGTTGAGCCCTTGAATATTCTCAAAAGGGACAATTTCTTTAAGCATGAAAAAAACTTGCTTAGTTCCTATTCTGAGACCCAACAAATCTGCTCGTCACACACCCCTGAGAGACCAAACCCATACAGTTTAGTTAGCCAAGACCTTTGTTAGGCTGAGTGGCTTCTTTAAATGCTTAATGTTATATGAATGGGTAACTAGCCTTGAATTTATCTTTGCTCCTTTTTACTGGTCATACTTTGCTCCTTTTTACTGGTCATACTACCAAATGCCCAATTTTCAGATGTATGTTAAAGATTATGGGCATCCCCATGTCTTGCGGTGGCTGACAGGGCAACCCCGCCCCAGAACATTAAAAAAAGGCAGCTGTGAAATGCTCTTTTCTTACATTAAGATAGACAGGTTTTGCAATGAGCCATGTTTATTTTGTCCAGTTGCTTCTCTTTGTTTTTACGGCTGTCATTGACCCAGAGTTACATTGATGAGAACATTAAGACAATGAAATTGTGTAATATGCACATATTTTTTCTGTTAGGATAATGGTCACAAAAACAATTTTAGCACAATCCACACCTATCAAAAATAAGCACTTTCTCGCCAGATATACCCTGCAAGTCTAAGAAGTCTCTCAAACATTATTTTTTTTTTTAATTAAAATGATATGACTTCAATGAGTCTAACAGTCCAAGATACATGAATTTAAGTAAGCAGGCAAAGCCCTCCAAGTTATAAGTATTTAAAAAAGATTAGCTTTAAATTATTTAAGAATTTAAGCAAGTGAGTTTTCAATAATATAAGAAACTAAGAAGGCTAGACTTTCAAGATATAATAATCTAAAAAGTATAGCTGTAAAAAGCAAAGGGATTTAAGGAGACCAGAATTCCAAGACATTTGAATAAAACAGCACTGGGGTCAAACGAAAGCAAAAGTTAAATAGGCCATCCTTCAAGATACAAGATAATTTAAAGGTGTTATTATTAAAAGAGGTTAAAGTAGCCAGCTCTCTAAGACATCCTAAGAAGATGTAAGACTTTAGGAAATTTGGCCTTCCAAGATATTAACATTTAACGAGGTCAGTCTTGAAAGATAAGCAAAATTATGAGGGTCTACTTATGAGACCATGCTTATCAGAAATTACAGCACCCTGTCACGCAAACTTCCAAGATATACTAAAAAAAATGGCAATCTGCCAAGATATTTTAATTTTAATATGCAATGGCGATTCAGGATGTTCAAATACACCCATTTTGATGATTATGTGCATAAATACAGAGCTTAGGCTATTGTTATTTTTTATATTTCTTCATTAAACTGAGCCTAAAACCTTAAACATAGGAAATGTTACACGCATGCATAGATTAAAGATGTTATGGGGAGTCAATCAGTCAGAAAGTGTGACGCTTTTGGGGCATCAGTAACCTTTTGTTCCTTATTAACAGATCTGCAATCTGTATTCAGACAAGGCAAAGCTTTAAAAATGACTTTTTTAATAAAGAGTAATAATTTACAGATTAAAAAAGCAACCATCTTCATTAAAGTTATAAGTTAGTTAGAAGAATTCTTAATTGGAACAAATAATCTCTTTTAAGTGCTTCTGATGCATTACAGAGTTAAACACAAAGTCATTCAATCACAACATGTCTCCTTAATATTCTTCGTATGTAAAGCAAACGAATACATAGAATCAAACTGTACATTTTTTATGATGCCTAACAATGCTGGTGTATTTGAGCATAAGTAAATGGATTGCCTGCTTGGAAGCTAACAGCTATCCATAGTTCATAAAACACTGAAACTAATTTGAAAAGTTAAATTATAGGCTATTAGGGCAATTCTAGCATAAACTATATATGTGCTGGAAGTACAACGTAATAAATATTCAATCCTCATAGATGCTTGACACAAGGGCTTTTCCAATATAATCAAGTCAGCAACTCTTAAGCCCTGGTTTAAGCTTCACCTAGAGGGAGACAAAATGTAATATTACACTGCTAACTGGCAAATTGTATAAATATATGTATATCACACACTCTAATTTGATGAAATGTGTAGATATCAATGAAAGGAAATATTTCAATTTAAAAAAGACAAAGTATAATTCTAATTTGAGGAATCCAATTGAATTTGCACTGTTTTACTTATTCCATAACCCTTTTAGATTGTCACATCAGGGGCACACGCTAATTTTCTTTGGCAAACAGTGGCATCATAAAAAAGTGTGAAACAAATTACCATTATATCTTAAGCTGTAAATACAGAATGACGTTAAATCAATAATTGATCCAGAGTTCCAATGGTAGTGTAATCAAATAGTTAACAAGGAACAAACAATATTTTAGTTTGTCAGTGTTGTGTGGTACATCATCAGTAAAGATTGTGGGTTAAGCTTACGTTGCAGCTAGAGTTTCACTGTTAAATAGATTTTATGACCATGTCAGGGGTGGTAGGAGAGCATGGCAAGGATACTGGTGCAGTAGATTAGATGGAAGGGCGGTGAACGTTATTTTTATATACTCTAGTACAAGGTGCAGAACTTTTAATGTAAGACAAAGTCAAACAATGGCTCAAGTTCCATGGACTTGGTTATTTTAGTGGGATGAGGGATGATTGTCACCAGAACACTGTGTATGCTTACGAGCTTGACCCACCTCATCTCTGTATGAAACATAGACTTTACAGCCTGACGACTGAAAAACAAAACAAAGATCTAAAATGCACAGTACAAAACACAATTTAAAAACATCACACATATTCTACATGGTTGCAATTTTATCTGTGAGTTGCTTTTACTCCAAGGACAGTGTCTTCATTAGCAGTTGGGCAAATGGCCGAAGTAACTTAATCGGCTAACAGTAGTCCTAATACACTCATCTTTCAACTAACTGCCTCAAGTAGCAGGCATATGCTGCACAAATTGACAGAGAAAGGTCAATGGGCAACTTTAAAAGGGCAGGCTGTTGTGGAGTTTGGTATTTCTGTTTTTATCCTATCAAAATGCCTGAAGCAAACAGAATATCTGTAGAACTACTTTATAGACATTGTTTTTTAAATAACTTATTAGATGTTCCATAGAAAACCTATTAGCATTTTCAAGGTTGGTGTGGCATCTAAAGGTACAAACAGAACAATGATGTGTCAAGTCTTCCCCAAATATGTCACCACGAAATAGTGGGAATTGCAATGTGGGTCTGCGCCTACCAAATAGCACTCCAGGGTATATTGGTATCCAAATTAAGCTGAGTCTGGTGGCTTAGTGCACTAATGTGTCCCCTGTAGCGACCTGTGTTCGACCTCATGGTCACAGGTTCAACTCCTGACGAGTCCACTCAGCCTTTCATCCTTGTGAGGTCGATAAAATGAGTACCATTGAGTAGGGTAAAAATAAACATCTGTTATTCAGCACCAAGATATCCTTGGGTGAATGTGCGCTTTACAAATACACGTTATGTTGATTATTTAGCACTATACATGTACTGCAAGACTGAATGTGGTACACACTTAAAATATTTTCCTGCAGCTTTATTGCTCTTTCTTGGTAAATCCTTTACCATTTCTGAAAGTTTCTGGAATCCCCATGTGCATTTCATGCAATCTGCAGATCTATATGTTACAGTGGGCTACTCCACCATAATCTTACGATATTCTAAATGCAAAGACGTTACATACACCTGCAGATGCTGATACCCGCTGAGGCAGGGTCAGGAGGGTTTTAATAAAACAACAACAATTAATAAAATAGTTTATTTGCGTGATAGAAGCATCCCCAGATAAACTAGGTCTGATTTACATTCCATGCCACCATCAATGATTGGATAAACTGTGACTTGGAGTACGTACTCGTTTACTGCTAGAGAATCCATCAAAGTAAGAGTGTGGTGCTGCAGGGGTATAGTCCCTAAACTGGTGCAACGGTGCAGAGCTGGCACGTGCGGTCCTTTGCTAGATTCTCTAATCTCCTATACAAATTGATGCAATGACCTTCTCCTGTGCATCACTGCCTCACACAGCAACTGGGCGGCAGGATGGTTTCAGCTGTACTAGTATGTGTTTGAAGCAACAGCGATGCTGTCCAGAATGAGGACATTAGTTTCCACAGGAAAGATCACAGGAGGACATTTCTTCAAACCAGTCGCAGCCCCTGCAGGTAAGAGTGGTGGGGCCGGAGGGAATTCAACAGACAACGACAAGGGTAAATTAATTATTTATTTAATTTTCCCCTGTGGTCGTCTGTCGAATCCCCCCTCCAACCCGGCCCCACCGCTCTTACCTGCAAGGGACCGCGTCTGCTTCAGACCCTTCTAGACACTAAGTCACCTGACGCTGGTGATGTTGTACATTGCAGTGAGTTTTCGGGTGTTACATTCTCTGGCTTTGCTTATGACTATGGTCGACCACCAGCCCTTCCTATTTGGTCCAATAAAGGCCAGAGAGACATCATTACCGCCAAAAAGACACTTCAAAAATAAGTTTAACTTCAACAGCCCAGTAGAACAAGCATGAGAAGAGCTTAGCAAAGATGGGTGAATCCTTAAAAAGTCTACCTTATCAACCATCATAGAAAAAGCAATCTTTGCCTCAGATGGCCTGCAAAATACTAAGCACATTTAACACAGACAAGAGACTCCCATTAACCAGCATTGAAATAACAATGGAATAAAAAATTCATGCAACGAGTTCCAAAAAGTAGCAGAGCACATGAACTTTCAACACACAAGAATCACACGATCTTATTGAGGGATTCATTAGGAAATCGTGAGATCTACTAAACGAACGGTGGAAAATGAAGGGAGGGAAAAGCATTTGTCAAGGCATGGTGTAATGTATGGGTGACTGAAAGAATGATCGAGTTTCACTTTCAAAGCCACTGTGAATCTCTGCTGGCTTTACAATGCCCTCCGCCCTAAGACCGAAATCCTCCTACAACACCTGTTCAAATTCCATTCCGAAAACAGTGCTCGTGGGCAGCCGACAAAATCCAGGCACAAAGCTGCAAACAAGTTCGCCGAAGGTCACACCATGTGCTGTTAGATGATAATGAAGATTACCGGTAAATAATGGGTTCTATGTATTTTGTTTCCTATTAATAGGTCCCATAAAGTGTGGGAAATGAGCTATCCTAATTTCTATAACGCATATTTACGGTTCAGGTGTTTTCTTTGTTAAAATTGTTGAACTATCTGTTTTCTCCATGTCAGCCCTCATGCAAAATTGTGTGCATGACAGCAACTCTGTTTCAGTCCATTCTCCACTATGCATGAACGAAACTGGTGCAAAAGACTATTTGCACCAGTGCAAACGTCAGGCAATCTTAAGTGTAGAGTACTGCCTATGCCCCTGTTTTGGGTGAGGAGGAACCGTGTATTTTAGGGATCTGGCATCCTGTCTCACTTGAGGGAGAGCTGAGCTGTACCAAGTGACGTTTCACATGATGCCGCCTGCATGGAGGGCCCATAAGCCTGTTTTTGGTGAACATAGTTTCAAAGAAGACAGCATGCACCATGACATCAAGATCACCTGTGCACTTACTTGCCATTGTTGAATATGACCGTGCAATTGGGCCAACAGTCGTGATTCACCAGGCACAGATTTGGGAAAATTGCAACACCGACGGCCTGCAGCCCCCTTTGGTCGCTCACTGTGAAGCCATTGCAGTTTATCTGCCAAAAAATACACAAACATTGAGAAAGTGAGGCCGACAATTAATACCGTAATGGTGTAAATGTGATGTTCAGTTCAGTTTTGTGATGTAGTAATGCTCATCGCCAAGAGGGATGCCCTGATGCACAAGGCCCTGATTTTCTAAGTTGGAAATTTGTTGCCTGAAGCAAATTTCTGAATTCATTTTGATCTATAAAGAATTCAAGGAGCACTCATCGTACAAAGCATAGCTATTCAGAATTACCACAAAATAGTGTAACATTCTGAATGTACAAATTTCACACGAATATGCGTTTGTTAATGTAACTTTTTTTTATCTCGACGAGGAAACAGTTTTCCCCAAGTAGAACCCCTTCCCTTGCACCCCCATTACACATGGAAGTGTTCTCTACCCATTTGAACACATACTTACGCCTTCAACTTGATGTGTTGCCACACTATGAAATTACTTGTGAATATCCACAAAGTAGCACATTTGTGGGTGTTCACCTGCTTTGCAGGTGTGCACCCAAAAAAGGTCACAACCTATCAAATGCACTTTACACTCATAAAGTTAAATCAATACTGATTCTCTGAAACAGGATTATAGTAAATTCTTTATGAATCAATCTTGGTGGCTATTAAAATGCAATTGGAAAGTGTCTTTTAGTAGACTGTAATATCACAAATAGCAAGTGTTTTCAAAACCAGCACCCTATGTCAAAAATAATTTGGAATGGATAGATGCAGGCAGTCAAGCAATGTGTTTCGGCGTATGTGAATCCTGTCTATAATGACCATGGCATGTAGGCCTTCATCCTGATAGTTATAAATATAAAGTGTGAATAACACACCCTTTGTTCCCGTTTAGCAGGAGGATCAAAGTGGGCAGCTGCTCTGGTGACTTACCACTCCGAACACGTTCGAGATGTACTGCACGCCAAACATGCTGCTCTCAGGTGGCCAGTAGTTAAGAAAGGCCTGGACATCGGCCTCAAGGTCTTTCCTCTGTTCCTCTCCCAGGCTTTCCACATGATTCTGCAGGTCATCTACGGCGACAAGGCATCCCTCGGAGAGACCAGTGCCTTCTCTCTCTACCCTCCACAAGATCCGGGCTGCGAGTCTGTGAATACACCAGCATGTGTGAACAAAATAACATGTAGTAGCGCAAGCACACAGTGTTGTGTTATATGATCTTAAGTGTGTTTGGCTAGCGGCTCTGATGTGAAGGAAGAAGTTGTTCCACGCATTAGGAAAGAGGTGCAAGAAAGCTAGACTGCAGCCTCTAGTTCTGCAGATGTAGGGGGGGGTGAGGCCACAGAGGGGTGAGGCCACAGAGGAGGCTGATGTGGTTGTATAGGTATGTGGGGCTAAGACTGTGTAGCGCCTTGTATGTTTGAGTGAGAAATCTGAAGAAAGAGTGCTTGTGAACTGGAAGCCAGCGTTGTTTTTTGAGGTGGTGTGTGAAGTGAGTCCGGGGGTGAGTTGGACCATAAGTCTAGCTGCTGCGTTCTGGATGACCTCGAGACGTTTGGTGAGATATGCGGATACGCCCATGTAGACAGCGTTGCTGTAGTCTCGTTTGCTGGTTATCAGGGCCTGGGTGACTGTTCTCCGGCTGTTGAGTGGGAGTCAACTGAGAGCTTGGCATCTTTGATTTGCTGAGGCTAGTGTTAATGGTTGACTTGAAGGTTCTTCTGTCATTGTCGTCATATGTGCGTCTTCAGGGGCATTCCAGTATCTTGCAGTGACACTTGGAGAGTCTGAGATCTTTCATTTGCCAACTTGCTTGTGGTCTTGGGGTTGGTGGTGGTTTTGAGTGGGGCCAGGTAATCTGCACAGGAGGTGATCCAGGTGCTGAATTGAGTGACGGATTGTGTAAGGTTGTCTCGGAGTTGCAGGTGGTAGGTTTGGAGTTCAGACATTGAGGCTTCTTCTGAGATTCTGCTCCAGTTTCTTCAAGTGGTCTGAGATGGTGCGATTCTGCATTGGTGGGGGATGTGTAGGGTGATGCTGACCAGGGAGTGGTCCTTCCAGGTGACAGGGTGGGTGGTGCATTTGGGGCCTGATTACGAGTTTGGCAGATGGGTTACTACATCACAAACGTGACTGATATCCCATCCGCCCTATTCCGAGTTCCATTATGTTCCATTTGATATAATGCAACTCGTAATACGGCGGACGACATATCCGTCATGTTTGTGATGGAGTAACACATCAGCCAAACTCATAATCAGGCCCTTGATGTTGTCAAAGCTCATGAAGATGGAGTTGAGAAGATGTTCCGCAGTGTGGGTGCGGTTCTTCACATGTTGGGTGAGTCTGAGAGAACTGAGGTTGTCTAGGAGATTGTTGGTGTTCGGATCTGTGTGATCTTCCAGGTGGAAGTTGAGCACCAAGGAGGCTTTTAGTTCAGTGATAGGGTTTCCAAAATTCATTTATGATCCTGGTGGTCAGTGGAGGAGGGCTCTGCCCAGAGTAGTGTTGCATGAGATGTGAAGTTTAAAGGCCAGGTGTTCCAGGTGACTGTTGGACTTTGCAGAGGTGGTGGAGCAGTTGATGTTTTCCTTGTGGATGATGGTTAGTCCTCCTCCCGGTTTGCTCGTACTGTCTTGCCTTGTTATCTTGAAGTGGGGGGGATAGCTATGGCGATGTCAGGTCAGGGGCCGATGTCAGGATGAGCCAGGTTTCGTCATGAGGAGGCGGTCCAGAAAGAGTCTTTCAGGAGATCCCCTAAAGCAGCAGCGTGTTTGATGAGGAGAGAGTGTTAAGGAAGAAGCATGACCGTGTGGGGCGCACGCTGTCCATTGAGGTGCTATGCATGTAGTGTTTGTGAGACGGGAGAGGAGGCAGGTCGCAGGTGAAGTTACGCAGGAGAATGCACCTGTAGTGAGGCTGGGCGAGGACAGGCGCAGTTACCAGAAGGTCTTCCTGTGTTCAGGGTGAGGAGGGCGGCGGCAGAGTAGAGCCCCAGCCTGCAGCAGAAGGGAGGAGGGCAAGGATGTCGGGTGCGGGTGCAAGTGAGATGCGGCCAAAAGCAAATGGACTTGTCTTTGGTGCCTCTGTTCGGCACAACAGTGGCACGTCTGTACTGCGAACCTTCACACAAAAAGAATTGGGGACCGGGAGCTATTTAGAGAAGAAGGAGGTCCAGTACCCGTGCTCTCAAAGAACAACGTAGTATACCCTAGGGGGTAGCTGTTCCTAAGGTCTCAGGAAAGTAGCAACCAAACTATGGTTGGTGGAGAGGAATAGTAAAAAGTGGTCAGTCTCAAAGAGGGTTGGGTTATAAACAGTGACGGGGGGAATCCCTCCTTTTGGATATAGTGCCCTCACACAACCTTGCGAGTGTCATGCTTCATCATCGGGCGTTGCTCCTCGTGGGGGTGGAGCTGCAGTCCCCCACGGGCCCCGCAAAAGGGCTCTTTAGCGGAGATCTTTTAAGGAGACGCCGCAGTTGTGCATGTGGGTGTGTGGGCCTAGGGAGGTAAGTGAGTGGGTGAATTAAAATTACCAAAAGGTACCTAGAACCAAAGTTTATTCGGGGGTCTGAATGGTAAGGTTAAAAATAGATGCAGATCCTGGAGCACCTCTCAGAAACAAATAAAGAGGGCGGATGTGTAACTAGCTGCTGCTCTCAGAATCAGTGCAAGAATGAATTAACCACACAGAAATAGGTCAACATGTTTCGCGCTCTTTGTTGGTCCTTAAGGGATCCATAGGCGCTTCGTCAGGACCAAAAAGTAGGTGAAATAAAAGAGAAAGGGACAGGTCTCAGGGGAAGAAGGTCCTGTAAACCTGTAATACCTCGGTTTTTAGGTGTGTATGCGTCCTTGCGCAGATAGGAACTCTCAGTGTGGGTTCCTACCCCCAACCCCTTATTAAGGAAATCGGGCTTCGTCGGCGCGCTCTCGGTGAGCGGCTGAGTTTATTAGCTCGCCTCTCCCAGGTAATCGAGCCCTTCGATTCCGGCGCACTGCTACGGAGGGGTAGGTCGATTACCTGGGAGAGGCGAGCCAATAAACTCAGCCAATAAATTTACCCTACTATGTGATGTCAGTGACATTCAACAGGACGGGTCGCCCTCTCTGCTCAAAGAGTAGAGTACAACAGTAAATACAACCTGCATGTGAATGAAGTTAAATTATTTCAGGTACATTTTGTGAATTAGTCATCTGTAACACATCATTAAAACAATTTGTTCCATCAAACAATGATTGTTAACTAAATGTCTTGAAAGATATATCCTTTGTAAATCCCACTACAAATGTCAGACCTATTTCTATTGACTTACATGTTATATATTAGTTTTAATAAATTAAAACTCACCACTGCAAATCAGTTTTCTTTTGAATATGCCTCCCAAACCTTCAATACAATGTTTTTGTTCGCTTCCAAAACCCTTTCACAAAACAATTACTTATTGACTGTGAGAAAATATTAGCAGTTACTTAGTAGCTTTATATATCTAGGCATTCAGGTCATTGCTGAACTATTTCTTCAAATAGAGTATTGGGGAAATGAGAGAGGTGCAGGGGACAATCCAGTTTGTTAGATGTCCAAATATCAAATTCAAAAATATCGACCTGCAACAAGATAGACTGCAGGATATTGAGCAGCACAATATTGTCAAGGTAAGCACACACAGGGCAGTGTAGATTTACACTTGTAACTCCACATCTACTTACCTTGACAACATTGTCAAGGTATGCACACACAGGGCAGTGTAGATTTACACTTGTAATTCCACATCTATTTACCTTGACAACATTGTCAAGGTATGCACACACAGGGCAGTGTAGATTTACACTTGTAACTCCACATCTACTTACCCTGACAATATTGTGTAAGCCGACATTTGCAATCGATATTGATGCAGGTCGAAATTTAAAAAACATATAGTGTCAGGGGAAGAGACAAGTCGGAACACTGCTTGGAGAGAGTCTGAGGAGAAGAGATGTCCTGGAGCAGGTGTAGACTACTTACTTTGGTCTGGGAGGAGGGGGAAACAGACTAGAAAGGGGAATGTTACAAGTTGTAAAACAAAATGCGAATCCATTAAAAATATATTGAAAACTAAAAAAACAATATTGTGGTACCACACCTCCAGTGAACTAGGCCTGTAATTGGTTAAATCCTCATAGAAGAGATGAGAACCTCCTGCCTCCTACAGAAGTCTGTCTAGGGGGCCAGATGCCTCATTATGAGGCCTGTTAATAGTGTCCTGTGGGAATTTGGGGAATATATAAGCCAGGCCAAAAAAATATTACAGGGTTGGGCGAGAGGCACAGCAATTCAAAACCATGCTTAGGACTACTTTTCAACACTAATTACCTTACAATAGTGTGTTGTCCTAAAAATTGCCAACTAACCCAAAAGCATATTGAGTGCATATGACTTCACTGTGGATCTCCTTACATGAGGACCATAATTAGTAAGATAAATATATGTGGGGAAGCTGTGTTGGAGAATGAGGAATTACATGAGGATTCAGAGCAGGGTTTACCAATTCCGCTGGTAATTCATCATTACTCAACAACTAAACTAATTCTCAGTATTCAACCGGGAATCACTATTAATTAGATGCTTAATTAACACCCCGGCTTCGACAGAGTCCTAATATAGCTCTTTTCAGTGCAAATCACTACTGCTGCATGTCTGTCTAGATCTAGATCGTGAGGGGTAAAGCCCTCCATGCTCCTTTAAATTGATCTTTGAATTTACACATTTGATCATTCGCCTTCAAGCCTCTTAGCCAGCCTGACCTCTATTTATTTTCATTCATTTTCACCCTTTTTAGGTTTTTGAAGCAGCCTTTCCGCTCTGCATACATTCTACACATGAACTCAAAAGAAATAAATAGCATTATAGTAAATATATACATATATACATATATACATGTAATATATTTTTGTAAACAGTATCATTCACCAATCTTCTCCATTAAGCATCATCAAAAGACAACTCACTCCCACTCACTTGCCTAGAGGTTTTTGTGGTTTTGTCAGTAGAGATTTGCTGATTTATCAGATTTCTGATCTCAGATTCTAAAGGATTTGAATAACCTTTTGCGCAACATTTTGTTTTTCTAGTGTCATTTTATTGTATGTCACCTAATATAAAGTAGTGTTAGTACCCTCGATGAGGTGTTGAAGCGCTTTTGTAAATGAGCAGCATCCCGCCGCGTGGTGCCACAACTTACTTTCTAGTGCTACTTGTATGTGTTGCAGTTAGTCAAATATCATGCAACACTGTTGAAACTGGTTTAACCATTAACTGCATGCAGTTCCAACTCTAGAGGAAAAAAAGTTTTTAATTGTTGCTGATGCAAATGTTTCAGTTATGTATACACAAATATGTTGGAATGGTGGGCACGCAGCGTAGAATGTGTATTGTACAATGATTTAGTTGTCCTAGTGCATTGTGTTATCAAAAGGTAGAAAAGTTGTTAACTATCAAAAAGCCATCTTAATATTTTTCATACAAGCTGCTGAGTAGTGTGGTGGATTTTGAAAGCATGGGGAAATTAAATTATTATTGACAGTTCCAGTGCCAGAATCCTACTTCAGTCTCAATTATCCCATTCAGTTATTCTGGGTACCAGGATGCCTGGAGCAGTATGTATTGACACTGGGTTTGGCCTGCGTGGAGGATTGGGAGCTGGAGAAGAATGCTTGCACTTGGCAGTCATCCATTGATGCTAAAGTATGCGGTATGTGGCATTCTCAAGAGATCTGAAGACAACAGGACTGGGTTTTCATTGTTTCTCCAAATAGTTTGCCTTTAAGTTCCTTTGTAATGGAGTATCCACTGGAAATAGTGTCATAGGCACCATAATACTTTAAAAACATATTTAGGACTAACCCAGAAATAAAGGATTATATGAGTCTCTTCTAGGGTTACTAAAGGGGTGGTACTTGCACACAGAAAGCGTAAACCGAAGTTCAACAATTTGAGGTATGTTCTGCGTTCGACCAGGGTATTGCTGTCTGATCAATCAGCGTAGACTTTCTCTTCTAGGGTTGCCACCTTTCCAAGAGAAAAATATCGGCCAATTTTTGTTGTTTTAAGAGTCTTCAAAGGCCGTGCATGATACTAAATAGGACTTTAAACAAAATTGAATATATTAGTTTGCAACATTACTTTTCTGCATTTGTTTTCTTGAATTATTTGTTAGGGGTCCTTGCTGCAGCCATAGAACACATTTAAAAATGCTTGCTATTTATATTTGCTGCTTGAAGTATGTACAGATAAGGGCTAAAAATATCGACTTTAGGTGATTTTGATTATTTTTGTACCGGCAGGGAAATTAACTACCGGTGGTGCTGGTAGAAAACTAGTCAGGTGGCAACCCTAGTCTCTTCATAAGCTACAGCGCTATGTAGTCTTCCTTTTAAAAAGCGCACACAGTTTTCTTCCAATGATATTGCTGGTATGTTCAGCCTACTTACAAAGTCACTGTGTGTGCATTCGCAGTAGCTATGTAACTCAAACAAGCATTGGAAAAACCAACAGGTTTCACTGCTGAGACCTATTGCTTTACCGTTGCTTGCTGTGGTGTAAAACCATCAACCAGTTCTTTAAATATGGGCAAATCAACAACTTATAGATATCTGACAATTTGATTTCTGGGTCATATTTCAAATTGAAATCCAGCCTTTCAATTAGTCTAGAAAACTAAAAAAAGAACCAGGATACTTATTGCAGTTGACAGCACATGCTGAGTTAAAAAGATAAATCACCACAACATGTAATAGATAGTATCAAAGTAACCCCAGGTTTGCGACATATGATCAGTGGCGGCTCCTCCACTATGGCAGAGGAGCGTCGCCCCCCCCTTGCTGGCCAGCTGATGGAAAGGAAAAATAAAATGATAATAAAACAGTATACCATGACAAGCACGGAAGGGGCGAGTTGGGCAGCACTGCAGTCAGTACGCATGCTGGTTTGGACGGCCGTCGTAGGACAGTCAAACCATCATGCGCATTGACATCTCCCTAACCTGAGCTGCACTGCCGGGTGGAGAGAACAGCAGGCGTAGGCTCCCAGTCCCCTTTGGAGTGGAAAACAAGCCTGCTCAGGATAATCCCAGCGCTTCTCTCATGCTGGCCAGGATAATAGAAGCACTGGGATTGGCCGTGGGGAGTCTGGGAGCCTCAGCAAGTACACAGCAGGAAGGAGAAGAGCGACAGAGTGGTGATCGGTGAGGAGCAGGTAAGTTCTTTTCTTTCTTTTATTTATTTTGTCGTCCGTTCGCCCCCATCCAATACCCCTCCCCCACCCCGCGACTCTGCAGCGAAACCAGCCGCTACTGCCTATGATTCATGAAATGGTCCCCAGCCTGTTCCTGGGACTAGTGAGCAACACCCTCCATGACAGCCAGCCTTGTACCTTGCCTTTTGCCTGAGTTTGACAAAGGGCCAAGGAGAAAACTTTGTGCTATTTGTATCTCTTTGCATGTCTCCTATTCTTTTAGACCCCCAAATGGGTGGGAGCAGAATTCTGAATATTTGATAAGTGGTAAACCCAGCATGTCTCACCTTGATAGCTGTCTGGTCATTCTGCACACACTGAAATGGAAGGGGCATCTATCAGATGTCAGGAGGCCAAAATGCTTTGCAAGGGTCTGCCATCTCAAAACCAATAAGGGTAAAATGTAAAAAAAAATACCATCCACTGCTAGGAAATGCAAAGAAAGCTGTGCTGGAGCATACCCTTCCCCTGATGAGTGGAGTCAGTAAACTACAAAAACGATGTGTGATCGACACGCCCCCAAAGTATGAAAGAGCATGGCCTTCCTGTACAAAGTGAAATATGCACAGGCATCCATTTTGAAATATAAAGCAGTAGACCTCTTGTATTCATTGTGAAAAGCATATGTTAAAGTCAATAGGCATTTAAGTGTGGGTTGTTATTACTCTATGGTAAAGCCTACAGATATGTATTTTGTTACATGGGGATCTCACAGATTACCACAATGGACAAGGGTTTTGGTGTTTGTTACCCCTTGTGACAAATCATTGATATAGAATGTTTGCCCTGTGAGAATGTATTAAAGACAACAGGCTTTTAAATAAAGGATTGTTGTTATACTGTGCTAAAGCCTGTAGGCAGGTATTTTGTTATATAGAATCTCACAGAGTTCCATACTAGGCAAGGGAATTGGTGTTGGTGATCCTTTCGAACAACTCGTGAGGATAGAAGATATGCACTACAAGAACTTTGTGAAGTTCTCTTAGGAGAGATGGTGTTTTGCTTTGCCAACTGTAATTTTATATACATTTGTACTTTTATTACTGTATGTCTGATGACTGCCTCGTGGAAAGTATACACTCAGAACAGTAGGCTTGAGTTGGTTATGGAAAAACGTCAATGATGAAGGCTATAGGCCTGATTGTTTATTGTAGAAAGGTACGATAAACCCAATAGGCCTGCCACATTGATTGTGAAAATCATATTTTAAAGTCAATGGGCATTTGAGGGTCAATTGTTATTTTTCTGTATTAAATCCTATAGGTATGTATTTTGTTAGATGAAATGTCACAGGTTACCTTTTTAGGGAAGGATTTTGGTGGTTGGTTACTGCTTCTGACAAACCCTAGGGGTAAATCTGACTGTAATAATTTTTGCTAGAATCTCTTCTTAGCTGTCTGCCAGTATCTTGTTATAAAAAAGTCATAAATAATACATACATTCATATACATAAACATATATCCATATAGATGCATATAGGGCCTTTGGGTCAGCTCTGTTCTGCCACTGATCTGTCTGAGTGCCATTTACACTCTGCTTCCATCCATTACAGTGAACTGCACGGGGTAATGGTTCAGTCCTCGAGCCTTTGGTTCTCTTGCTCTGTGAATGACAGCATTTTCCGATCACGCGTATACATCCACCTGCAAACGAGTGCACTTCAGTGTAAGGTTGATCGGTCAGTCCCCTAGTTTTCAGCTTTCTCCTTTTATAGTTCCCTTTTCATTTCTTAGTTTCTCTTTTTATTTTACAGCTCTTCAGGCAGTGCTAACGGGTTGCTTGCTTGCCGCTCATTTCGTTTACAGTGCTCTGCATCCTAAATAGCCACTTTCTCTAATTTAGACCATTATGAAATACTTTTGTTCATAGTGTATCATTTTTTACCATTCCAGGACGGCCAAAACTTTTGTTCTGAATGTGGTAACTATGCTGAAACTTTAAAATAACAATAGTCTATTTAATACAATACCTGTGCAAGACAGACTAGCACTGCTAAGTTTAGTTTCATTATTGAAAGCATTTGCCCACGTGTTTAGATGCTGCATGTTCTATTTTTCTACTTGTATTCTTTTAATATGTCTTGCATATGTTATTGAGTTTATGTTTTATCGTCATTGCCTGAGAGGATGAACTGAAGAATGTGTCAGTGGATGGATTAATCGATGCATTAGCGCATAGACAAGTGACAGAGTGGATGTATGATATCCTATTGAGTGCCTGAACCGTCAATGAGGCACTTTTTTCATAGGCCAGACCTACTGGTATTGCCAATGCCTGTTTCTGAATGTATGCTTTGCACAGACATCTAGATGGCGAAAGCTATACTGCAGGCTTCAACTACAAACAATGTCTAAATGAAGATATGCATTGTTAGAAAATGTAAATATGCCAGCCTCTACTATAAGTAAACCCAGGTGCTATAAAATATAACATGATCAGTGTCATTAATGGTGACAGTAAATAGCACCATTAACGTCACTGATGACATCACAGAAGCTGTAAAGAAATAGTTTTACATATCTTTTAATTGACAGTGGAAATATATTTTTATCTCATTACCTCATTGTATTAAAGTGAAATTGAAATTCTGTATTACCAAAACCTGTAAAGCGCTCTGATACTCTTGGGTCCAGCCAGCGCTATATAAAACCTTTAAATAAATAAATAATAAATAAATATAGAGTTATGTCTATATGTAGGGTTGGGAAGTCATCTTTATATTAAAAGCGGTGCTGGAACCTTCCATACACAGTTAACGCCTCTGATGGTAGGCACTGCTAATGAATATAAACGCAACCATCTATTTTGTCTTCAAGGGACGTCTAATCGCTGACAGTAGCACACAGGCACCGCATTTAAAGACCACTGTAGACCTATTTTGCTTTTATGTATCTGCTATATCATAAAGCACAGCCGTCTATAAGAATGTGTACTAAACTCTCACCTTATATTCTCAGTGGGCACCTTTCCTAACTTCTTGAGGGCCGCACACTCGCTCTTGTGCACCGCCCAGGCATCCTTCTGGCAGGTCCTGTCACAGTAGTGAGCAAACTTGCAATGGCCGCAGCGATGGAGCTTCTCTTGCCTTTTAAAGCAGGTATGGCACACGCGGTGAGTCAGGCTGAGATCACAAAGGTAAACAAAGAGTTAAATCCATATGGTTGCTGTACATTTATTAAGCATATACTTTACGCAATAGCAAATAAGTGGATAGAAGCTGCATTACTTCTGTAAAGACCATCTCTTTCAATTCACATTTTAGGACATTTTATCTACCGGTGTCACCCCAATTGTAGCTGCAAGCCAAGAACCAAATTCCAAATATGTCATCAGACTTGAGTATCGTTGTTGATTCTCTAAAATGCCGGGAGCAGTGGAAATGAAATTAAGCACCTTTTTACCCCCAGAAGACATCACAGGGTCTGACCAGTTGTGCCACCTATGACCCCTCAACACCATCTTATTTGCTTCTGAAGGGAATGAATGGAGACAACACAAAGCAATCATGGCTTCTGTGGCCCTGTTCACTACCTGATTTTGCCGCTAGCTTCATGATCCTTGAGACCAAGGACAGGCAGCAGTAACTGCTCAGTTTCAAAACTATATGTCTACATACTTGATCTACAACTGGATAGATTAATTACATGCAACATGCCAGCTACATAAATCTGTGGGTACCACGTTGGAGGGATGAGGCCAAAGCTCATTATATGATCTGGGAATAAGGTTTAACACATTTTAGCGGAAGGTGGCCTTGAGTGGGATCAACTCCACTTTCTCTTGTATCCTTGGGCAATCTACTGTCTTTTCACCACTGAAGATTTTGATGACGATAGCTTTAATAGCTAAATAATAATTTGCATGTCCCTCTCCATCTGCATTATGCCCTAGCTACACATTTTCAATTAATTCAAAAGGCTTAAATTGCAAACTAACAACAGTATTACAAGATTTCTGTTTAACTGAGCAAATATTACAACACGACAGAATGTGCTAATTTAATTAAATATGTCACTCTTTAAAGAAATGTTCTTTTGGTAGTCAATTTTAAGAACAGCTTTTCATAAACATCATTAAAGTTATCTTGCCTCTGGGGACTAGTGATAAATCCCTATGCAAGCCTAGCTTACACAGTGCACATAACAGCCCATTATTTATGTTTATACCGAAGTTGTTCAACTGGAAAGGAGATGGTGCACCAGCAAAGACATCGCCGACAAGATCACCTTCAAGATAGCCCTAAACCTCTACCACAGACAGCTAAGATAATCGACGGAAAAGGCCTTAGCCTCACAAATCGAATCAAGCTCCAGTAACAGCAAAAGACTCTTGAAAGAATTCTCCGAACCCTCAGCCTGGGCCGGACTGGCCATAGCGGCCACAGAGCGTTTTCCCGATGTGGAAGTGCAATTACCGGTCTACATGTTTCAGCCTCCGGTTGCGAGTAGCGAGGCTTTCTTCAGGACCAGAGTGCCACGGGGGTATGCACACGCTAAGGTGCACCCTCACCTGTGACACATAAATACCGCAAAACTTACGGTTACAGTGAGCCTTCAGCAATGTCTGAAAGCGAAATAATTATGAGATGTAGAAAGATCTTACACCATGGATCCTAGCGGGGGACGGTGGCTTGTAGTCACACATACGCCAAAGCCAGACGCCCGTTTGGCACCTGGTGATTCCCGTAATCCAGGACCCCGAGGTATTTATGTGTCACAGGTGAGGGTGCACCTTAGCGTGTGCATACCCCCGTGGCACTCTGGTCCTGAAGAAAGCCTCGCTACTCGCAACCGGAGGCTGAAACATGTAGACCGGTAATTGCACTTCCACATTAGGATGTGACTGGTCAATTTAACCAGTTTTTACATCCACTTTCACCACTTTTTAATCTTACCTTACTTCTCCACCAATAAAAATAGTTGGGATAAGTAAAGGCAATTTTAACTTTTCACTTTCACTGACTGCACTTCCCAAAAAAAACCTGCTCCGCTGTAACCAGGCGTCGCAGCACACCCGAGAGGCATTCGGCCCCTCGGGTGGGATCCCAATGATGAAGCATGTCACCAACTAGGTTGGTGAGTGAGGGATCTTCTAAAAAACAGGCATGACTCCTCATACAAGCTCTTTGTTTGGAATCACTCTTCTGTTGTTTGTTTATCTACATTAAAGGGACCAAGAGTGGCTCCACTAGTATTCCCTTTCTCTCCTTTTGATTCAATTCAATAAAACCCTCTTTAGTACCCAGGCCCTAGGTATCCTCTTTAGTACCGAGGCCCTAGGTACCAGGGATACCAGTTACTAGGGGCTTACAGTGGTGCTAAAGTCCTTGGCAATTGATTTAACAATTGAACATGTAGTTTGTTTTAGGGAAAGAGCACTGGCACTGGGACCTGGTTAGCAGGGACCCAGTGCACATCAATCTAGAAACATCAGTACCTAGGGCAAAAAGTGGGGGTGACCATTTCACAAGGGGGCACTTTCCTTTCCATCCAACAAGATTGTCACATAAATCCTCTCACTTTGAAGTCAGAGAAAGAAAAGTAAATAGAAGTGCGTCTCAGGAGACAGAGCCTGACATTTGACCTCTGTCTTTGAATACTCAACAAATATGACAAGAAAAGAGCAAGATATACTAGCCTGTTTACATAAAGGACCACTTGTGCAAGAATACAAAGACATTTGGCGTGAAAAGGCTTTGCTCCTTGGGAGGGACGAACTCACCCTAGACAGCCTATAACAAATAAAGCCAGCAAATAGAAAGTCAGAAACTGTGAATTACAATCCACAAAGCCAATGGTAAGCAAAGGGTTGAATGCATTCCCAGGGAAACTTTCTGAATGTCCCCAAGATGTCTTTAGCTGCGCTGTCTGGTAGGCTTCGACCTAAAAACAGTCAATCAGTCAGCGTGTTTATTTGCCCACCCTGGGTGAAAATAAGAAGACGGATGCTGAAAGGCTTCTTCCTGTCAGGCAGTTCCAGCTAGGCCCGTAGCAGCTGTTAACACCCTGAGCAGAGGGTATTCAGGAATAATTAATAACTGCTTATTGTGAGTGTACTAGTCACCATCATTGTTATGAGAAACCTGCATTTTCACACACTTTAGTTAAGATTTCAGTTTTGAGTGATATTAATTGCATTTTCTTTGGTTTTGTTTTGTAAAACTCAATAAACAAATCTTTAAAAAAAAAATTAAATGATCTTTCCAAATTCTGAATTCCGACTCCAATCTCGCTCGCAGATTTTAATAAAAATGAAGTGCACTCTCTGGGAAAAGGCAAAACTGAATACTGCTAAATGTCACCGTTGATTATTGCAATATATATTCTTGCACGCTCGATCTCTCTGGGTGCAGCCTATGTGGCAAATTACATTAACAATAATCCCTAAATTGAATACGTGAACTGCCCTGCTGATAGGTTTATTTCATTGAGGAAGTAATGACCAATAGCATCACTGCTAAATGAGGGAAATGAATGGAAAGTTAAGGTTAATACAGACTGCCGCTTGAGCGTGTTATTAATAAACACACCGTGCTCTGCAGACGTAACCTTGTGAAAAGATAAGGAAGGGTTTAGGCTTATGGCGGTGTGTCTTGTGATGATCACATCTAGCATGCAAGTCTTTTCATTAAAGGGGTCATCCAGTGTAGGGAATAAAAGTAGTCCTCTTCACCAGTCCTGCATCTCTAACAATCACCAACAGCAAGCACTCTACGGTGTTGCTTTGTTTAATGACATCTGTTTGGGCTTTGGGCATTGTAGGGAATCTGTTGTTTCTGCGTAGTCACCCCAGATTTTCGTCTTTTGCTGCACCCTAAATATTTGCTGGCTTTAGAACTCTGTGCACTTCACCCCTGCTAATCAGTAGTAGAGTGCCTGTGTTCCCCCTTTAAACATGGTTGAATTGGCATACTTCTAATTGCCATATTTAACTTTCCCATAATTGCCTAGTATATGGTACTAAGTGTACAAACGGCCTGGAAGTTAACTGCCACTAGTGGACTGCATCACTTGTTATGCCATCCACTATAGTGGCAGTGCAAATATGGATTCAAGCCTACCATAGTAGCCTGCCTGTAACAGTGCAAAAACTGCAATGTGACCTGTGAAAATAAATCCTTTTGAGAGGAAAAAACTTCACTTTTAAATATTAATAAGTTAGTCCTATTTAGGCCTTGTCGACCAGAAAGAAGGGTGCATGGTATTTAAAAGTACAGCGACTAGCAACGAAAAGCTATTTTACCTTAAGAAGGTATGCAAGCCCATATAGAAACACTGGGAAGCAATATGCAATGCTGATACTGTATCTCGGGAATGGGACTCGCTAGTAAAATAATGGTGAAATCAGATTTTTAATAAATAATATGGAAAAGTAACTTTTTTCTACATTTTTCTATAGGAGGACAGTTAGACCGGTCACAATGAAAAATAGCTTTTGGGTGCTGGTCATGGTAAGGCCATATTAAAATTACATTTCTACATGTCCTACTTTTACATACCATACACCCTGCCTTAAGGGCTACAAGGCATACATAGAAGTGACACTGGGAAGAGATTGAACTCCCTTGCCTCGCACAAGCCGAGAGGGATGGCTTAGAGGCCGATATTACCCTGGCGGAAGTCATAGAGGCCATTGGTCGACTGAAGACCGGGAAAACTCCGGGCCCTAATGGGCTCCCGGGCGAATTTTTTAAGGCACACAGTACCCTCTTAGCTTCACATTTGCTTGCAATGTTTCAGGTGTCCAAGGAAAGTGGGACGCTCTCACCGGACCTTAGAATGGCAACGGTGGTGGTGATACCCAAAACGGGGAAACCCCCGGACGAGTGTGGGTCTTACCGTCCCATCTCATTGTTAAACATAGAAACCAAGATACTGGCTACCATCCTTGCGACACGTCTTTTAACCGTCATCACCTCCCTGATACACAGAGACCAATCCGGCTTTATGCCAAAACGAGCCACACGCTATAACCTGAGACGCGTGGCTAACTGGATGGACGCTGTCCGAGATCGAGAAGAGGCTCACCTGCTCCTGTCACTCGACGCAGAGAAAGCATTTGACACCGTCCATTGGCCTTTTATGAAGTGCACGTTGGAGAGATTCGGAATTGGCCCTGAGTTTAGGGAATGGGTGGCGCTATTATACACGAATCCAGAAGCTAGAGTTTGGGTGAATGGTGCTTTTTCGAGCACCTGGTCGATTCACAGGGGGACTTGGCAGGGATTCCCCCTTTCCCCCTTACTGTTTGCCCTTATACTTGAACCCTTGGCCTGTGTCATCAGAGCCGTCCCGGGGCTGGGTGGTTTTGTGGATGAAGCCCATCTGCTGGACGAAGAACGCACATCATTGTATGCGGATGACATTCTGCTATATGTGACAAATCCAAAGGAGACACTGCCTCAAATTCTTCAAATTTTTGAAGACTATGGGCGCCAGGCCGGGTATAGGATCAACTGGAGTAAATCCACTTTATACCCAGTAGGTGGGGCGGTGGAGCCGCAGGCCTATTCTAGCTGCTTGCGCTGGTCAACGGAGGGCTTTACCTATCTAGGTCTCTATATTACCACGGATGTGGCAGCTAGCCTAGCTCGCAACCTTAGACGGGTTTTTTCCAACTTCCAGGAAGATGTTAAGAGATGGAGGAGGCTTCCACTGATGGTTATGGGCAGGGCCGCCATGTATAACATGATCACTCTTCCCCAGTTGCTCTATGTGCTGCAAAACACCTACAGCAAACCACCAGACACCATGTTTAAAAATATAGATAACGACTGCGCCTACTCCTTTGGGATGGGGCCCATCCATGCATTGCACTACAAACACTCCAAAGGAACCAGTATAATGGGAGTTTGGCCTTTCCGGACATTAGGGCATACTATAGAGCATCCCATCTCATTGTAATCAATGAATGGATTCACGCTCCTGGGGAACACCCGACGTATAGGCTGGAAAGATTGCAGTTCAGGGAGCGTACTCACCTGCACTATCTCTACGGAGGTAAGGGAAGTAGCCGACTGTTACAGGCAACCCAGAGGACGCTGGAGGTGTGGAAAATCGCTGAGCGGCAGATGAACTGGGACCAAAAACCAACCAGAGAGACACCCCTCTGGGAGGGGAATAGATTATTGGAGATCGGAAAGCTCAGGGGTTTTAGACAATGGGACCTAATTGGTATCTCCAAAGTGGGGGATGTCTTGGAGAAAGGGGTATTGGCCTCCTTTCGCTCACTCCAAGTCAGTGATCAGCTCCATGACACTCAGGCGTATGCCTACCTCCGTCTGAAGCATGCATGGGCGGCAGAAGGACTGGATATAGAGACAATACCGGAATATGCCCCGTTAGAGGGTCGACTCCTACAGGAGGAGATCCCAGCTAAAGCGATTTCATATACCTATAAAACGTTACTTAATAATATGCCGGACAAATTGGGTCCTCTCCGAGCTAAGTGGGAAAGAACCACTGGGGTCATGGACGACCTTGACTGGGAAGCGGCACTCATGCATCCATGCGAGGTGGCAATTAAACTACGGTTGCGCCTCATCCAAATACTGCACCGAGCCTATTTTGACAGGGCAAGATTACATACAATAGGGAGAACTCCGAATCCAGATTGTCTTAGATGTCACACGGAAAGTGGAACATTTATACACACCCTTTGGGAATGTAATGCAGTCCGAACATACTGGGGAAAGATTGTGGCAGAGCTCAATAGTATATTAGGAATCCAACTGGAGCTGGAACCAAAGTTTGTCCTTCTGGGAATACCCACGGAGGTGGATATCCCGCGACGCAAACTCATCCTGGCCAACTTGGGGTTGGTGGTCGCCAAAAGGGACATAGCTAAGTATTGGGGGGCCCGCAACTACCTACTCTGAATGAATGGAGGGCAAGTCTTGATTTGTATATGGTGTCGGAACAAGTAACCTACAAGGCTAGGGGTTGCCCGTGGAAATTTCGGAAAATATGGGCACCATGGATTGAGTACTACGATCTAGACGTGGGAGGGGAAGAAGGAAATGGGGAAACCCCCCCGGAAAGGCAGAGGAAGGAGTATTGAACGATGCACTGTTTGCCTTACTACTGGTACCCACGAGCGTCGTAAATAAGACCCTGTATCCCTTTTGCGCCCAGGCTATTCGAACTTGGCTACAGCCCCACCGACTGACGACATTTTGCCCTTCTAATTGTTTTATTATGCTGCTATGGATGGATATCCACTGTGTATTGTGTATTCATGCTTTGTTTGATGTTTTGTTTCGCAATAAAAACAAAATAAAAATATTTTTTTTTAAAAAGAAGTGACACTGGGGTTCAAATCGTGCCCTTGGTGAAGATGTAAAACAGCTGCTGAATTATTATTCCTTATTATATACTATACTGGCACCCAAGCCCTCCAACCAATAATAACAAGCATTTGCAATGCAATAGGTCTCGTATTTGCGAGAGTTTTAGCTATTGGCATTGAAAATGACAATGCCTTTTATTTCTCAGTTTTGAAAACAAACACATAAATAAAATGCATTGTCATTTACAATGCCAATAGTTCAAACTATAGCATTGCAAATGTTTTTTTTTTTGTAGGCACGGGAGATTAAGTGATTAAGTCGTTACCCAGCTCTAAAGTCGGCAGCTTTGGCTAGATTTATCCTTCATTCTGCCGGCGAGCTAGACGACGCTGGAAGTCAGTCGTGAGCTCTCTACATTTTGAGTCATCAATAAAGGCTCCTTCGTTGGTGTATCCTCTGATGTCTCGCCATTTTATTTCTGGGGAGAGCATGCACAGTACTTTCCCAACGCTACGTTTTTCGCAATAAAGCGATTTACTGGTTAATGGTGAGGAGTGAATTTTCTTAATTTTTAACTTATGTTAGTAACTAAGCACTGTTAGTTTAGAATTATGTTAATGTTTGTATTTAATAATACAATGAAAAACCAAATGAAATTGTGTTATTTACGAGCCTCAGATGCAGAGTCCTGCAGAACGGCAACCAACAGAAAGTAAAAACGTTCTGTGTATCGGCAGCCTGCACTCGGGGGTCAACAGGAGAAGCGGCAGGCGTGTGCCCGAATCGGCTCACGTTTTTACCAGCAACCAATGGGAGTCAACATACAGTGAGCCAATCCGAGCTAGTGCAGCCGTGTCGCCACCCCCACCCCAGCTTCCTTCTCTAGACGCTAATCAGGATTTAAAAAATCGAGCGGCTGGCATGATTTAAAGTAAAAAAATAAAAAACAACCATTTGGGCGAGTTGCGCTCAAGATGACGCGCGGCCGCCAATTATTTAATGTGAAAGAAAAAAACAAAGAGTTGGGCGAGCGGGCACGACTCATGTTTTTACCCTCAACCAATGGGAGTTAACATACAGTCAGCCAATCCGAGCCTGTGTTGCAGCCATGTCGCCACCCCCACGCCCCACTTCCTTCTCTAGACGCTAATCAGTATTTATAAAAATTGAGCGGCTGGCATGATTGAAAGTTAAAAAAAAGGGAACTATTTGAAAAGTGCAAGGTGACATACCAGTATTTTATGAAACGAGGAGAAGCGACCGAAACATAAGTCGCCGCACAGCGCATTGCCTTTCACCGCACTTACTGTGTGCTAAATGAGCAAGCAGCAGAGTCCGTTCTTCAATCCCCTGTAGGGAAGGCTGAGTGTGATTCACACACAGGGCTGCGTTCCCACTAGCACACGAGAAAGGAAATAACGCGAAATGGCCTCTGGGCCTCGCTCCAAATTAATTAAATAAATAAACCAAGCGCGGCCGCTAAAGTCAGCGGACCGCGCTCCAAATCAATTAAATAAATAAACCTAGCGCGGCCGCTAAAGTCAGCGGACCGCGAGCCAAATTAAATAAATAAATAAACAAGTGCGAGGACCGCGCTGCAAATAACAAAACAAGCTGTCGCCATTGCGCGAATGAGGAAAAGAGTGCTCACAGAGTAATTGAAGGCGACTGTATAACGCTGCAAGTAAAAAATCCAGTCCGGATGGGCCGTCGAAGAAGGAGACAGGGCGGTAACGAAAAAGCCTCATTCTCAATCACGACACAGCGTTTAACATAAACGATGACGCCAGCCAATAAGATTGATGGGCGGGGCTTCAAGTCCCCTTCTGAAATCTTATTGATTACAATAAGCCTCGCAGTGCGAGGAGCGCATGCGCGCTCCAGCGCTAGGTCTGCGATACCTAAAAAGTACGTGCAGCCTCCTCTGTATTCGGAGACATGAGGAAGGGAGAGTTGAGACGGTGTGACATGCTGTCTAAGAGTGACAGTGGCACAAGCCGGCTGGTGGGCATTACAAGGACAGGTTACTGTGTTTAAAAAAAGTGTCTTTATTATCGACTCAGGCTACCCGCCCCCCTTACCATAATTGCCATGTCTGCTATGCGCTGCCTCCATAATTAGCGATTCAGCATATAAAAATAGCATTCAAGACAGGGTCGCATAAGATGTTCTCTCGGCATGACCTTCGTGGTGATGACATCCCGCAAACACATGACAGCCACGAGACTGGCGTGCCAGCATCAAGGAGTCCCTCACTCCCAGGCACCCGAGAGGAGAAGGACATAACCTCCATTGTGCATACCAGGCTCAGCATCCGAAGCACATCTGTTTCAAAATGGGGCTTGTCAACGGAGCACGTGGCCCCGAAGATGCTGAGTGAATTTTAAAAAATGCTGGGCTTTCTCAGTAAGTTGGCAAATTTCACCTTCCCACATTCATGAAATCGTTTTTTATTCAACAACTTCTTGTGGCAAAAAGGTCACCAGCGTTCTTGTATGGTTTCTCCTAAACTGCTCAGATTGTCATTATTTTATCAAAAAAACACGAGCCCACTGAGGAGCAGTGTTGATAACGGTGTAAGAACTGCCTATTTATGGACCTATTTTAGAAGATGCTTAGGGTGAGCCAACAGTTTCTTTCTCCTGCTATTGTAGATGCCACTGGCACAAGTAATAATAGACAAGACATGCCAACAGCTGCACCCTTCCAACAACACCCATCTTATTGAGGTTGGCGGGAGAGAAGGCACTCTTGTGGTAAGAAAAACATTCAGGTTTCAGATCACCAGGAAGTCTGACACGAAAATATGCTACAAACCATCCAAGCGAGGTTTGCTGAAAGGAAAAAAAACACACAATACTTACGTTTAGATATCTTATTTTTAAAATGCAAACATGTTATGGATGGAAACATTTTAGGGCATTAGTATTAGTTTGCGCCTAACAATAACACAAATTGACTTGTGAAAATGTGACTACCACTTCTGCAAGGCTGCTAGTCCTGTCCATACTAGACACTGCGGGGCAGCCAAGCGGCCGCATGTCATGTGTCATACTCTCTGCTAGCACCGAGCCCTTATTTACATCCTATGAAAAAACATACGATATATGTGCGTTCAACAGATTACAGCACATTTACCACATCTGACTGATTTAGAAAGTTAACAATGCCGTATCACTGCATGGAAAACAAACATTGGCACTACAACCGGCCATTTTGCCAGTCGTGATGACACAAATAATGGAGAAAACTATTTTCTGCAATGATTCTCCAGTTTTGAATGGAAAGGGCTACATCCACATTGAATTTTTCCACACAGGTTGAGCAGGACACTCGAAACGAGGGTCTTGGTGTTTTCTGGGACTTGCAACTTTGCTTTTCTTATTATATAGTTGAACCTAAATGTCACAGGCTGCGCTGTGCCTCTGGCTAGAAAGCCAGGACACGAATCACACACTGCATTGGGCCTTCTGCCAACAGTGGACTGTGAAACGCAGCAGTGTTTGACATCTCTTTCTGGGCTGTAACCACTGTAGGTCAGGCTGACATGTTGCAGACATCAGGACACGTAAAACACTGATAAGCCAAGAACAGATTATCAGATGACTTGGAACCAGTGCAGTAAAACTGTGAGCATCCCTGCTGACGACACGCACTCACTGTAAGCTTTTTCACTGTGTTTCCAAATAAGGCAACAGAATCCACACCCTGTGGTTATGGGGAAGTCGCTTTACCCCACCCCCATATGCCTAAACAAAGGAATGTGTAAGGCCCCTTTTCATATACAGCGCCCCTATACCTCCGGGTCGAGTTCGCACTGTATAAAAAAGATGGGAAAAATTACAATGCATGCGGTATTTATCCAAATTCCTGCTCACTATCACTTTCTGTCTTTCTTTAATTTATTCACGTTTTCATATTGGGTGAAGATCACAATCCTTTGGTATTTGACAATTGTGTACATTGCACCAGATGTCAAAATCCATCCAAGCAAGTCGAAAGTGTTTGCAATTTTTATACACCTTTGAGAGATTGCTGTCTTAGGCTGACAGCAAAACAGTAAATAAAAGACACACTTTTTTTCGACTGTAACGGTGTTTTGACGTTTTGAGTTAGACACCCTAAGCTAACAAGCATTTACAATGCAATAGGTCTCACATTTACCAGAGTTTGAGCTATTGACATTGTAAATGACAATGCCTTTTATTTTTGTGCTCTTTTTAAAACACATAAATAAAAGGCATTGTCATTTACAATGCCAATAGCTTAAACTCTCGCAAATCCAAGACCTATTGCATTGCAAATGCGTTCGGCTAATAAACTTTTTTTAAAAGCATTAGGAGAGAGTGTATCCTGCCTGCAACAGCAGGCAGAACAAAGCTATTTGAGAAAATAGTGCTCGGAGGCTGTAATTAAAGCCTACAGAGCAACAACACCCGTAACAGGGGGTGTTGCAATGGGAGGTTACAAAATGAGACAAGGCGGTATTAAGGAGGGACTACTAAGCCTATTGACCAATGAACAGTCACAGTTTACAGTGGACAATGACACAAGCCAATGAAAAATATGGGGGGAGAGTGGATGGAGCTTCAAGCCCCTACCTGAACACAGCATGCCTCGCAGAGCAGCTCATGCACTGCCCAGACTCGACCTAAAAAGTGGTAATTCTCATCACATAGAAAGATCCTGAAGCCCTGCTGGCCTGACCATAAAGACCAATTCAGCTCGTGGCCAGGGTTTGAAATCAACTTAAAACTGGAATGTAAGGAAGCCTTTTCTGTCCATTGGCTGCTTCTATTTGTGAAAGTGTAAATGCAATGGCACCCAGACGGATCCCCTACAAGGAGGGGAGGGAATTAATAGCTCAGATGAGAGTCTAAATTGGGCTATTACCAACCCATAACTGCGGCAGAGGTTGCCCTTGAGGGGCATTAGTCTAGCTTAGGCTAGCTGGGACAGCTGTATAGCTTTGGTGTTTTCCGCAGCTGGCATAGAGGGGGGACCAGTCAGAATCCTTTCTCTTGCCAAAACAATGAACTGGACCCGCTCAGCAAAAAAAAAACACAGTCTTTTTCAGTGCTAATTGGCGCTAACAGGAAATATTGCACGTTTGTGGGGTAATGCTATGCCAAAGTGTAAATGTAGGAAAAGCAGAGCCCTCCACAAGCTATGGATAGGACAATAACTGGGATCTATGTTAGACTTTGAATGTGTAATAAAAACTTTGCAAACCCCAGTAGTATTACCTGGTACACTCTTGGAAACCTACCAGTCAGTTGCAGCCCATCCTTAAGGATGGAGTGCCCCGTCAACTAACCTTTTTCAAACATGAAGAGTGCCTGTCAGGCTGAGCAAAGGTCAACCTGACAGACACTCTTCATGTTCAGGTCAGGCAGCCAGGCACAGTACATGTGCTAAATGCGCAGGTGCCTGGCTCCTTGAGCTGAACTTTGCCAGGCTGAGGATTTCACAGACCTGTGGGTGTGGTCTCATTAGCCTGGCAAAGTACTTGGAGGTCCTCCCCCTCATGACGAGTGGGCACATCACTGACAGACTAGACCTGGGCGCTTCAGTTTTAAGCTCTGCAGTACCCAGGATCGAGACTCCATCAGTGAAGTTCGTCACAGAGTGGGGTGGGCTCTGTGACGCGTAAGGGTCTGCAGCCTACTCTAGGTCAGCCAATGAGTGGAGGCTGCAGTCCCAATACTCCATGAACCTCGGAGGTTTCCTTCCCACCACCCAAGATCGCCACTGCGGCCTGTACATTTTTTTTTTTTTTTAAATGTTTGGCATATGTGTGCGTGCATGTGTGCGTGTGTGTGAATGTATGTGTATTATTGCGAGCATGCTGTGAATGAGTGTGTGTATGTGTGCATGCTTGTGAATGTATGGGTTTGAGTGAGTGTGTACATACATGGGTAACTGTGAGTATGTATGTTGTGCGTGTGTAGCTCACCCACCCAACGCCTGCTGAAATTACCGGCTGCCACTCCTACCAATGCTGTAAATTTCCAGCAGTTACACATGGGAACCTAGTGGCTGACTTTTTATTGAGACTCCTGATGCACAAGCTTTTTTTTCAATGAGTACGTTCGTCTTAAACCTGAAAATCCATAAAAAAGTCACACCCAAGCCAGGAGTAAGACACAACTAATTACAGCAAATTATTTGTTATTCAGGACGTTTGTGAAAAACTGCACGAGAACCCAGCTGAAGACTACAGGTAAACAACTGTGCCTGTTTTGGCCTTCATGGGCTATGTTCTTTAAATATTGGTTTTGGGATTATTGCCGGCAATTATGAGATGTTGGCATTCTAATATTTTTAATAAAAATCCATCCTCTGCCTTTATTTAGCGATATGAGGTTCTTGCTTTGAATTTGATGAAACTTTAAGTAAAAACTATACAAGGTGGCTGAATGCCTGATGCTCACTTCCAGAACTCGTCACCTATCATGTCCCTCTCTCTCTCTCTCTCTCTCTCAATAGGAAAGGAGCATCCCCTAGTGTCATCAGCTCACTACACCATGCTACACTACATTTTCCTACAGGCTTTGTCAAGGAATCATCAATCCAAATTCAACACAGAAGGCGTAGGGTTGCGCATTTAACACAGAGATCTCTGGCGCAATTCTGAAAGCCAATGGCACATGTAAATTCGACTTATACTTGCAAATGTACAGTTGAACTTGAAGTCACAAATTAATATTCCATTGTTTCATACTTCCTAATGGTGTAATATTCTTCATGTGTCAATCCAACTCCAAGGGCATGGACTGGCTGTTGCAGGATAGGGATGTAAAAGTTTGGTACACCCACCAACTAGAGTGTTTGTGAATTTTGACAAATTTGTTTTTGGCCCATGTCCATCCTGGGTATGGTCAGAGATTTACTCCTGTCAATGGCAGAATTAAAGTCCTGTTCAGGATGTGAATGAGCTGAGAATTCCACTCATCACAATTCATATTTTGACACGTTAAGCTTTTTAGTATTGCATGCTATGAGGCAAATACATCCTCTTCCGCGGTTATTGTATTTCTTCACCACACTACCTGTATGGATACCGAGAGCGCGGTTCACCGAACTGGACTCACACATGACATCGTTCATCTGGGGGACAGGCCGTCGGCGGGTGGCCTTGGCGACACTGAAACGACCGACGGAAGAGGGGGGACTTGTAGTCCCTCACTTTGAATCGTACTATCTAGCAGGGCAACTGCAGGGTTTGCGCAATGGATAGCGGGGAGACTGACGCAGGGAAGAGAAATAGGGCCTTTTGCCCCTGAGCGTGATGAGCTCCTACGGACCCATCTGAGGGTCAGGGGTGCCATGGGAGTGTACAAATTAACTAAAAGTGATACGGCAATGCTAGGGAAGATGTCTCCACTAGACACAAACGCTCTATTCACCAGACCTCCCAATGACGGTAATACAGGCGGAAGCCACAAAACTGGGAGACCTGTGTAGAGATGGGCAACTACTGCTGTTCGAAGCATTCCATGCAGACTGGGACATCCCCCATGGCCAGTTCCTGCTCTACAGATCTGTAACGGCAGCTATTAGGAGACATTGGGGGATGGGTACTTTGGAACCCAAACACCATTCCACATGTGGGTATATAGGAATGGCGGGGGCACGATCAAAGCGGTCACATGCCTATATAGAGCGATTGGCAAGGACTCTCTACAACCCCTGACAGCACGGAGAGACCGATGGGCGGCAGACTTGGGCATTCCTATGGAAGATAAAGATTGGGAGAATACACTGGCCAGGATCCCATAGGTTTCGAGGAATGCCCAATTCAAACTGATTCATTTTTATGTTCTGCATCGGGCATACCTCACCCCGGTACTCATTAACTGATATTTCTACAGAGAGGATGTGGGATGCCCACGGTGTGGGGAAACTGGGGCAGATATGGTGCACATGTTCTGCGATTGCCCAACCCTATACACATACTGGCAGCAGGTTATGGCTGAAGTGACAAAAATAACTGAACGAGAGGTTCCCTGTGTGCCAGCGCACTCTCTCCTTAGCCTATTTTCCCACACATCTAAATCGAGGGTCACTGATAGATTCCAGGACCTTGCTTTCATACTGGCCAAGTGTGAAATCACAAGATGCTGGAAGACACACGGGGGGCCCAGAATAGCAGGGTGGAAAAAGGAACTCGAAGCCTGGGCGGGATGTGAGAGCAGGATACTACTCAGGAGTGCACGCAGGGGGATAGGCAAAATTGAAAAAGCTAGAGCATGGGAAGCACTAGAAGAGAGTATGAGAAACCCAGAGCCAGAATCAGGCGAATTCTCGCCCTCAACACAATCCCGGCAAGGGAGCCCAATACGTCAAGACCCGGAAAGGGATATAGAGCGGGCACACCTTGATGAGTAAAAATAAAATAATATGAGAGGGCTGATGTGGGGATACTAGGGAATGAGTACAGCGAGAGGGACAGGAGCTATAGACCTACCAGAGATGTGTCACCCCGTAATGCTGAATACTAACTGGGACGTGCAGTAGGGGAACAGGAGGGGGGGTTATTGTGAGGAATGTTCATGAAAGAGATACACAGTACGCTGAAGGTATAAATACTAACATATGCAAATATGAGTAAGCAATATGATACAGAACGAGAGAAATTATACTCATGAAAATGAATGGATATATTGAAAAGGAAATAAAGTCTGTTTAAAAAAAATGACAGACAATATCGCCAGTCCAAAGAAATATAGCACAGATTAAGCCACAAGCAAAAGATGAAGAGGCACGGTAGAAACAAGAAGGAAGTACCCAGTATTAGAGCCAGCCGCAATAACTATCCAACGTGAGGAACAGATCTCGAATAAAATCCAATGGCAATGAGCAGTCCACTGTAGAACAAAGAAAGTGCGCAGTTATGCAAAGCTGAGAGAAAACTGCATGGACATGACCATACTCAGAAAGGGCTCGCTTCTAACAAAATATTGAGGCTCCTCAGCAGTCAAGACTGGTGTAAAAAGTGAAAAGCACGTTTTCTTTTGAAAAACGCGGAAAAATTCAAAAGCCATTTCATAGGTATATATATATAAATATCCAAAAATTACTCTCTTTTCGTGGTAGGAGACATAAAAAAAGAGATCTTGTATTGGACTCTTCTTTTCTCCTCTCCCCTTTCCTCCTCTCTCTCTCTCTCTCTTTCCTTTTCTCTCTTTACTTCTCTTCTTTCTTCTTATAATCTTAAAAAACGCATTTTGTCTATGTACGGATTTACATTTTGAGGTTGTGATTCACTTTTATTTTATTGTCATGCTTACATTTTATACTTCTTCCTCTCCCCATATAACTTGTACTGATGTTTTACTTGGTTTATCACCTCAATAAAGCTTTCTAAACTTAAAAAACAAAAATGACAGACCATTACATCATAACCATGTCAAGAAAGAGAGAAACATCTGTGGGGATTTAACGGAAGGGATTTCTTCATTGGAAGACGGAGAAAAGAATAAAAGTGCTATTGAATGTATGTGAAGTCATTTCAGCATGCCCAGTTGCACACAAGCTACAATTAAACATGCAAAACTGATCTACATTGACATAATTAGGAATACACAAAATCTTTCCAGGAGTACACCTGGAAACCTGCAACTGTTGCAGGTTTCCAAGCACACTCTCAGAGACCTTTATGAATGTATGAAATGAGTAAATCCACACTGAAGTGAACTAAAAAACAAACCTATGGGTGCAAATTTATGAATTTGTGCTCAGTTTTTCCACATGTGTTCACCAAAGTTGGTTGGCCTATCAAAATATGCAGCCACTTTAAGGGCCTGATTCATGAAACAAAACGTAAAAGTACATGTGGAGATTTACATTTCCGACTGAAAGGTTTTTTTACATGTTTTTTCATATCACAAAACTTCACTGTAGTGTGCCTTTTTTCTCTGCAGGGAAAAAAAATCCCTGTTGAAAAAGCCATCCCTCTACATCCCCACCAAATGTGGGGCTAACCTGCACCCCTTTCTATCCTGCAAATTTCCAAACATTTGCAGGGTTGAAAGCTATTGGATCAGAGTTTGTGAATGCCTACAAAAGTACGTGTCTCTAGATGTTATGTTATGTTATGTTATAAAAAATATGTAGAGCGCACATTCACCATAAAGTCTCTTTGCGATAAGGTAGCAAAAGACAGCATCTAGTAGCCAGGTTAGACATAAGCGTGTTGGAACAACCAGGTTTTTAAAAGCTTTCTAAAACTCGCATAGTTAGAAGATGATCTGATGTCAGGAGCGAGAGAATTCAAGGTGTGGGGAGCCAGTACGGAAAAACTATCCCCTCCAAGCCTTTTCCTCTTGCTTCTTGACTCTTTAAATAAATTGTGGTGAGCCGATCTAAGACGGTGATTGGGAAGGTAATTGTTGATTCTAGAGGACACAAAAGCAGGACTTTTGCCATGTAGAGCCTTAAAAATAATGCAGGTTGTTTTCAAGATGTTCCTCTGAGCTACTGGAAGCCATTGGAGCGTTTTCATTAAAGGCTTAGTGTGGCAATGTCGTGGCTGACAAAAGACCAGCCAGGCTGCCTGATTTTGAACCAATTGTAGCCTATTTTTAAGGCCAGCTGGGAGTCCCACATAAAGCGTGTTGGCAAAGTCAATCCGAGAAATCACAAGAGCAATAAGGATCTGGATGAAAGCTTCCTCCGTGATGTATCCCTGATTTTCCTTATTCTCCGAAGATGTTTACAAACTTGTAAGGCGCGCCACTCCTTGTAACGCCCACTTCCCACTTTTTCCATGGGATTTGCTACTGCAGATTCCTCCACACATTTGGTAAAGACATCCATTGGAGAAATGTATTTACTCCTGTCAGGAATCCTTTTCTGAATTCCAGGCAGGCACAAATTAAGACATTGCTAGTCTTAAATGTGAGCTTATGGACAAAAATACCCTTGTAAATCAGGCCCTATTAATTTGCTTCAAATTGAGTTCCAGGCGAGCGTAAAAAGTTGATAGGGTGAAAGGAAGCAAGTGTGGTGTTCTTCCCATACAGTACAGTCACTTTCTGCCAAACTCACAGATATGTAAGAGATTCAACTGAAACTATGGTTATCACAGTATGTATGTGAGGAACACATTCACCTGTTGCGTCTTCTCATTATGTTATAGCAGCATTTGTATAGTGTTTTCCTACCTCCCCAAGAGTCTCCAAGGTGCCAGGACCCAATAATGAGGATTTACCTGTTTCTAGGTGCTGGCAATTAAAGCAAAGTATGGACATGAGGCCCTTGGGGTAAGGCAGGGGATAAAGTGATCTGCCCAGCATCAAACAATCTGATCCCATGTGAAGCTGTAATTAAAACCAATGTCTATTGGTTCCGGACTCGGCAAATGGATCACAGACCACATCTAAAGTAGAAACTGGCCCAGAAGCGCATACAAGACGTCATCACATGCTTTGTTTATCACAATGCTAAGTGTGTGCTGCCCTAAACACTGGCGCTGGCATTCCTCTGAATCCCTTTAAAGTAATGAAAATAGGCTCTGTGCCTACCGCGAATGGAAGTTTAACTTAAACCTCGTGTTTGCTACATGTCCCAAATAATGCTCCTGGGTACTGTTTCACAGCCTGAAGTATTCGGATATTTTATCAGTGTTTCTTCAGAACATCCTGTAAAATCTATGGCTCTCTAGTCAATATGGTTGGAAGATGTCTACTGTAAAATGAATCCTATGGAACCCCTTTACGGTGACAAGATGTCCCAGATTTGCCAGGGGAATTATGATTTAGTCTCTCACAACAAATTTCTATAAGTGTACCAAATGCCTCTACTTTCAGAGTGGTGCAACTTAAATTCAACTGAAGGCATCGCTTCCTGTGTATCCATGCAGAATTAGTTAGCAGCGCTGAACAGTAAGCAATTTAAGTAACACTGATGCTGTGAGACAAAGTTGCATTTACTTTTCCACATGCTATTACTGCACAATACCAATCCTTGCCTCTTGCAGCCACACTGTTGTGTTTTTATGTTCGTGAGTGCTGTCAATTAAGTCATTCTGTGGCACATGGTTGCTGGAAAATTGTAGTCCTACTTCTGTGTCAGAGGATTGTCCCTGTTTTTGGTTTTCAAAATCTGACCACTCTACACCTCTCCCAAGGGACAGGCTTGCTAGATTACCTGGGCCTGGTCTTAACATTTTCATGGGTTCCTTTTAGCCAGTGGCAGCTGGCAACGACTGCGAGGGGGTTGGGGGGGGGCAGGGAAATTACATTAAATAAATAAAAACTTACCGTGCAGCAGGCGTCCTCCTTGCTCCGGTCCTCTTCTTCTCTGTGACGTCAGGGCCCCAGCGAACTCCCTTAACCAATCCTGGCGCATGGAGAGAGCGGCCTCTGTCGGCGCTCCCGAGGGCACTGGAGGCCTACACTTGCTCTCAACCCAGCTGTCCTGGGCAGGTCTGACTGGCTGTCGCAAGGCGGCCGGTCAAAGGGACATGCACAATTTTAACAGTGCGCAGGCAGCCTTCTGGCCACCACTACTCCCTGCTGCCACTCAGCAGGCCCCGCCCCGTCCTGACACTCGATTCAGGAAGGGGCAGGGCTTTAAGTGGGCCGGGTCTGTCCGGGTCTGAGCACCGGCAGTTTTTTTTGGGGGCCCTCGAAACGGGTCTCTATCGGGCTCTATTTTCGCGGCTGGCAAAGGTAGTCCTTTCTTTTTTTTTTTTTTCTGGACTGCAGTGAGAGCTTAGTTTCCTCACTGAGTAGTGGAGGTCACGGCATGACGTCCACAGCACGACGTCATGCCAGGTGAGCGTTGTTGGAGGAGCCATTTTCTCTTAGGATTTCCTGTGAGAAGTTGGCCTGGCATATGCTGTCCACTAATTATAGTGGGCACCTTGCACCAGTCCAAATCGACTCTTATGGTAGGTAGGTTAAAGACAACCTTATTGAAAGCTATCCTAGTGGTAGCTGTGGAGAGCAGCCTTCAGGCTAAGTCTTGAAGGAATGTAAAGCAGCTTGTTTTACCAGTCTATAATCTCTTGAGTGACCAAATGAAAGAGCACCACACCAGGTATATATTCAAAATATATGTATTTATTACTAAACACACCCCTCTAGTCTCTTTATGAGGCTAGAGTTCGAAATACATAGGTTATAAGATCTTAAATCACAGTAATAGCACAAATACACGTTTGGGCCCTAGGGGCGTACCAAACCATATACCAATAAAATGGTATGCGAACCACGACTGAACTAGACACTAGGCCTAGAGCCTCTAGAAGTGCTTGGACCACAAGGAACCACCCAAGGTAGTGACACAGGGGACCCACGGGAGACGCGTGCAGTGTAAATACACAACCGCGATACGCCGTTAACTTCTATGGAGAAAGTCGGGATCGGGAAAATAGAGGAAAGGGACACTTTAAAGAGGACTAGGACAAAACCCTTTGAGATCTAGGACTTTGAAGAGTCTCTACCCACGGGAGCACCGGAGTACTCGTGTTACCTCACCCAGGGAAGCCGGGTGCATAGGTGCCTTTCGGGGTCGGGTTTCGTCGTCGTTTCTTATGGCGATCTGCTGCAAAGTGCTGCTGGCGACCAGGAGAAAAGTGTCCGGGTGGATCCAAGAGTGGATCGGAGTTCTGAAGAACCTGAAAGCAGAGGGGACAGAGTCTGGGTCACTAGCCAGTGACCAGGAGGGCGATGGACAGATGCCCACCGATGTCGAGTGCTTCAGGTGCGTTGACGGTCGTCTCGACTTCTGCAGCCACGAGGTCCAGGAGGCGTTGTCGGCGACCAGGAGCAGGATTCGGGCTGGTGCTCGATGTCTGTCGAGTGCTGCGGTGTCGGCGACCAGATTGGACCCAACAAGCCTTGGCAACGGCAAGTCTCGATGTAAGCTGAAGATCGTCGATGGTGCAGACCAGCAAGGTCTGGGGAACTCACCCAGCAAGGGTAAGTGAGGGCAGGCCTGGAGCAACCAGACTGCCAAGTAAAGAAAAGATTGGCCTTCGGTAAGGGCTACTAGCCAACGGGCTAGCGACCGCGAAGGAGCCTCGTGACGCCGCACGTGGAGCTGGCTTACAGGACACTCGTGGAGTGGGGGCCAGTGATCTTCGGTGCAGGTGGTGCTGGAGGCTAGGGCTACTCGGAGCCCAAAGCACGACTTCTTGGGAGACCCAGAAGATGGTGCACTTGCAAATGTGCTCGGTGTCCAGGGGTCACGGTCTCACGTCACCCACGATAGCCACGGGCCTCAGCTTTGCTGGGGACTCAGGGTAGCCTCGGGAAGTCTGAGAATCCACCTCTGGTGATGCGATGACTTCGGCGTCCGACGGGAGCTTCAGTGATGCGAACCGGACAGATGCTTCTTTGGTGCCTGCCAAGCAGGGAGTCACTCCTTGACCCCAAGGGAGATTCTTCAGTCCTCTAATCTTGAGTAGAGCGTCGAAGGTCCAGGATTCTGTTTCAGAGTTTCGTCCAGGTATAATCTAAAGTCCTAAGGACTGGGTTCCTACCTTTATTCCAAAAATAGGGGATGGACTACTCTGTGGCCCCACCTATGGGTGGGTCAGGGCAGAGGGGTGGCTACACCCTTTCCCTTTGTCCAGTTCGCGCCAAAGCAGGGGCTGCAAGCCCTGATCCGGTTTGAACTGGGGTATGCACAGGGACACCAAATGTGCCCCCAGTGCAGGACTTCAAAGCACCCGAAAGTGCTCCCGCCCAGCCCCAATACACATTGTCCTGTCTGGGGAGGTGGTCACACCTCCCTGGGACAGGAAACCTATTGTCCAGGCCTCCCCTGCCGGAGTTTCGTCCAGCAGCAGGAGGCCAGACTCGTGTCTGTGGCAGCAGCATCCATTTTGTGATGCCAGGGCTCTGGAAAGAAGTTACCGGACTCGTCAGAGTTAACATGCCTTTCCCTCTAGAAGGGTGGAATGCTACCCCGCCGCCAGGATTGGCGGGGGGTAGTATTCCAAGATGTTTGACACCAAACACGACATGTTTCGGTGCAGCCATTCCATAGTTAGCATTTTACCGCGAGGATATAATGCGTTTAAGAGTATATGGTCAGGCTGCACTACAAACAGCATCAGAGATGGTCTCCGAACGCTGCAGAGGGGCCCTGCTCATGCAGGGGCACCCTCTCACATAGGAACCATGCACTCTGCCTTTAGGATTGATAAGGCCTGCCTTAGGAGTGACTTATAGGTTTATATGTGTGTATGCATTTAGTGATATAGGTAACCTATACCACAGCAAGGGGTGCATGCACCACCTTACCCAGGCTGCAGTAGCAGACCTGTGGTGTCAGTTTGGATGGCCTACCAGGGGTGGCATAATACATGCTGCAGCCCCTGGCAGGCCTCTGAGGTACCTATGCCCTTGGTACATAGTATACCATATACTAGGGACTTACAAGGGCACTCCAGATCCCAATCAGAGATGTGCCTAAGGCACATGGAGACCCTTTAAAGAGGAAACAGCTAGGCTGGGGTTCTGAATAGCAGGGCCCCAGCCAGACTAATGTCGAAAACCAGTGAAGTATCAGCAAAAAGTGGGGGTACCCCTGTGAAGCAGATCCTACTCTCCTACACAACCCCCCCAAACGTAGGGACATTAAACTAACCTTGCCCAGTTAAGTCTTCATGTTCTAAGTGGAAATACCTAGAGAGTCCATCTGCATTCGCATGGTTACTCCCAGGCCTATGTTCCACTGTAAAGTCCATCCCCTGTAGGGAAATGGACCACCTAAGCAGTTTGGGGTTTTCACCCTTCATTTGTTTTAGCCATAAGAGGGGCTTATGGTCTGTCTGAACCAGGAAGTGTGTACCAAACAAGTATGGCCTCAACTTCTTCAGAGCCCAGACCACAGCAAAGGCCTCCCTCTCTATGGCTGACCAACGTTTCTCTCTAGGGGTCAGCCTTCTGCTAATAAAAGCTACTGGCTGATCCTGACCTTCTTCATTCAATTGTGACAGTACAGCCCCTACCCCCAATTCAGATGCATCTGTTTGGACAATGAACTTCTTGGAGTAATCAGGACTCTGCAGAATTGGAGCAGTGCACATGGCCTGCTTGAGGTCATCAAATGCCTTTTGACAGCTAACTGTCCACTGAACCTTTTGGGCATTTTCTTAGAAGTTAAGTCATTCAAGGGTGTCACTATTGATCCATACCCCTTGACAAATCTCCTATAGTACCCAGTCAGGCCTAAGAAGGCTCTCACCTGAGTCTGGGTAGTGGGAGCAGTCCAGTCCATGATGGTCTGGATCTTGCTCTGCAAAGGTTGAACCTGGCCTCCACCCACAAGGTGGCCCAGGTACACAACCTGACTCTGCCCTATCTGGCACTTAGTGGCCTTGATAGTCAGGCCTGCCTTTTGCAGGGCCTGTAAAACATTCCTGAGGTGGACCAGGTGATCCTCCCAGGTGGAGCTAAAGACAGCAATATCATCTAGATAAGCTGCACTATAGGCCTCCAGTCCTGTGAGAACTGTGTTCACCAACCTCTGGAAAGTGGCAGGTGCATTTTTCAGACCAAAGGGCATCACCACAAATTGATAATGCCCACTAGGGGTTGAAAATGCTGTTTTGGGCTTTGCAGCATCAGCTAGTCTGATCTGCCAGTAGCCAGCTGTTAGGTCAAATGTGCTGAGATATTTGGCAGAGGCCAAAGTATCTATGAGCTCATCTGCCCTGGGTATTGGATGGGCATCAGTCCTAGTGACTGCATTGAGGCCCCTGTAGTCTACACAAAACCTCATCTCTCTTTTCCCACCACTGGTGTGAGGTTTAGGTACTAGGACTACTGGACTAGCCCAAGGGCTATCTGAGGGCTCAATCACTCCCAATTCCAACATCTTCTGGACTTCAGTCCTGATACAGTCCCTGACATGGTCAGGTTGCCTATAAATCTTGTTTTTAATAGGCAGACTGTCCCCAGTGTCCACTTCATGAGTGCACCAGGTGGTCTGACTGGGTGTCAGAGAAAACATATGTCTAAACTGATTGAGGACTTGCCTGCAATCAGTTTGTTGCTGGGTAGTGAGGCTGCCTGCCAAGGCTGCACCATCAACTGACCCATCGTCAGGGTTCTGTGAGAGCAGGTCAGGGAGTGGGTCACTCTCTTCCTCCTGCCCTTCATCAGTAGCCATGAGCAAGCCCATGTCTGCCCTGTCCACATATGGCTTAAGTCTGTTGACATGGAGAACCCTGTGGGGACTCCTGGGTGTTCCCAGGTCTACTAAGTAAGTGACCTCACCCTTCTGCTCAACAATAGTGTGGGGTCCACTCCATTTGTCTTGGAGAGCTGCTGGGGCCACTGGCTCCAACACCCACACCTTCTGTCCTGGCTGGTAAACAGTTAGGACAGCCTTTTGGTCATGCCAGGCCTTTTGAAGTTCCTGGCTAGCCTCAAGGTTTTTGGTTGCCTTTTTCATGTACTCAGCCATCCTGGAGCGGAGACCAAGTACATAGTCCACTATATCTTGCTTTGGGGGCTTGAGAGGTAACTCCCATCCTTCCTTCACCAAGCACAGTGGACCCCTCACAGGGTGGCCAAACAGAAGTTCAAAAGGGCTGTAACCAACCCCTTCTGAGGCACCTCCCTATATGCGAATAAAAGGCAGGGCAAGAGTATGTCCCATCTACGCCTAAGCTTTTCTGGGAGCCCTTTAATCATGCCCTTCAAGGTTTTGTTGAATCTCTCAACTAAACCATTGCATTGTGGGTGATAGGGTGTGGTGAACTTATAAGTAACTCCACACTCCTTCCACATTGCCTTTAAGTACCCAGACATGAAGTTTGCACCCCTGTCTGATACCACCTCCTTAGGAAAGCCCACTCTTGAGAAAATTCCCAGGAGGGCCCTTGCCACCACAGGTGCTGTAGTGGTCCTAAGGGGTATAGCCTCTGGATACCTGGTGGCATGATCCACTACCACCAGTATAAATCTGTGCCCAGATGCTGTTTGGGGATCCATGGGACCAACAATGTCAATCCCTACCCTCTCAAAGGGCACCCCCACCACAGGTAGTGGTATCAGGGGGGCCTTTGTAGTGCCACCTGCTTTGCCACTGGCTTGGCAGGTTACACAGGAGCGACAAAACTCCTTACTGTCTTCAGACATGTGGGGCCAGTGAAAGTGAGGGACAATTCTGTCCCAAGTCTTGTTCTGGCCCAGGTGTCCTGCTAAGGGAATATCATGGGCTAGGGTCAATAGGAAGCCCCTGAACTTCAAAGGTATTACCAACCTCCTGGTAGCACCAGGCTTGGGGTCTCTACTCTCTGAGTACAGGAGTCCATCATCCCAATACACTGTATGGGGACCACTAGCTTTCCCAGCAGCCTCAGCAGCAGCTTGCTGTCTGAGGGGTTCAAGGAGGGGCAGCTCTGCTGCTCCTGGCTCAGATCTGCCCTAGAAGGTCCCCCTGTCCCCAAGAACTCAACCTGGTCAGGCTCAAGTTCCTCTGGGACAGTTCCTTCTTCAGGGCTGAGATCATCCCCCTCAAGGGACTGATCTTCCTCCTGAGCCAAGGGGAAGGCACTGCCTTAACCCTACTACTCCTCCTCTTGGAAGGCACTTGGTCCATTCTTCCAGAATCCAAGGCCTGTTCAGTTTTAGACAGTTTAGCTTGTGACCTGGTCACAGCAAACACATCTGCAGGGATCCCCAGCATTTCTGCATGGGTCCTGAGCTCCACTTCTGCCCAAGCAGAAGTCTCTAAGTCATTGCCAAGCAAGCATTCGACTGGTAGGTTTGCACTTACCACAACCTTCTTAAGGCCAGTTACCCCTCCCCAGGAGAAGTTAACAACTGCCAGAGTATGGTCTGTTCTGACATTGCTAGCATTGGTCACTTGGTACATTTCACCAAGTATAACTTGCCCAGGTAGCACAAGGTCTTGTGTCACCATTGTGACACTTGCCCCTGTGTCCCTAAATGCCAAAGCCTCTCGTCCATTGATTAAAGGCTGTTGTCTGTACTTGCCCAGATTACTGGGACTCACAGTGGAGGTCACATCCATGCCTCCATCACAGACTAACACAGCCTGAGTCAGTTCCCTGACTAAGTCAGAGCCCAACTCAGTTCCCAGGGTGAACCCTACTAAACCCTTTGCTGGAGCACTTCCACCAACTGTACTAGGGGGAACAGGTGCCTTAGGGGCATTGGTGGATGCTGGACTGGAGTCTTTGGACTTGGTGCAATCACTGGTCCAGTGGGTCTTTTGCTTACAGACCTTGCACCATGGTTTTCTTTGGCCTTTACCCTTGGTAGACTGGGAATCCCCACCAGAAGAAGATTTTGGGGGCCTGATGAAGACTTTTGATCTTTACCCTTCTCCCCACCCTTGTCAGAGTTCTTAGCATCTTGCTTCTTGGTTTCCCCACCTTGGTTCTGTACCTTCTGCTTCACCCTGGTTCTGACCCATTTGTCTGCCTTCTTTCCCAATTCTTGGGGAGAGGTCAGATCAGAGTCAACCAGGTACTGATGCAACAGCTGGTTTTGACAGTTATTAAGAATCTGCTCCCTCATTATCAGATTATACAATCCTGAGAAGTCACACACCTTACTGCCCATCAACCAGCCTTCCAGAGCCTTGGCAGAACAATCCACATAGTCTACCCAGTCTTGAGTCTGTGCTTTTTGGGTGTCTCTGAACTTCAACCTGTACTGTTCAGTGGTTAGGCCAAACCCATCAATAAGAGCACTCTTCAAGACCTTGTAATTGTCAGCATCCTCCTCTCTAACAGTGAGGAGCTTGTCTCTACCTTTGTCAGCAAAGGAGAGCCACAAGATTGCTGCCCACTGCTCCTGAGGGACCTTCTGTACTTTACAGGCCCTCTCTAAAGCAGTTATCCATTTGTGGATATCATCCCCACTCTGGTAGGGAGGGACAATCTTGCTCAGGTTCCTATGGTCATAGGACCTTTCCCTATCTCTAGGGACATGGCTGCCACCATGGGACTCTAGTCCCAACTTTCTTCTCTCCTTAAGGAGATCTAGGGATTCTCTATCTAAAGCCAATTGCTTCTTCCTGATCTCCAGTTGAGTTTCCTCATACTGGACCAGTCTCTTTCTTCTCTCATGAGAGGATTCCCTCCTGTGAGAAGAAACAGAGCTCCCTATTGAGGTGCCAGAGTGGTTAGACTCCTGAGAAGGAGACCTAGACTTTCTGAGCACACTCATAATCCTTCCTGGGGGGACAAAGGTGTGGTTCTCCAGATCCTCATCTTCATCTTCCCCAGAAGGGATTGGGTTTTCCAGGTCAGGGTCATTGTCACCCTCCTGGTCAGTTTCAGAGGGGGGCTGGGGGTAGTAGTACCCCTGGCCCCTTCCTCATCTGCTGGCCCACCCTCTGCTCCTACCCCTTCAGTCTCTGAGGACTTACTAAGATCATAAGCCACCAACAACTCCTGGAGGTGTTGGGTGGTGGGACTTTGGCCTGTCCTTAATTTCCTCACGTTACACAAAGCTCTCAGTTCCAAGAATGGGAGTGTGTCATACTTGGAGGGGAAGCTCAATGGCTTCCTGCAGGGCATCTCTAGATCCTGCTTTTAAAGACATTACTAGTGTGGTGTGGTGTATGCACTACCTACTCTAGTGTGGCCTACTAAACTCTCTTGAGTTGTAGAAAGGGTTGTGCTATCCCTTAACACACAACTCTAAGTTCAGTAGAACTTACTGATATTCTAAGCTTAAATTATATGTACCTTAGGTACCTTTAGTGGTTTTCAGTTGATCAATTCAATTGAGATTATCTGGTAAAACAATAGCAAGCTGGAATCCCACACGCTGCACACCAATGTGAGAAGTTGGCCTGGCATATGCTGTCCACTAATTATAGTGGGCACCTTGCACCAGTCCAAATCGACTCTTATGGTAGGTAGGTTAAAGACAACCTTATTGAAAGCTATCCTAGTGGTAGCTGTGGAGAGCAGCCTTCAGGCTAAGTCTTGAAGGAATGTAAAGCAGCTTGTTTTACCAGTCTATAATCTCTTGAGTGACCAAATGAAAGAGCACCACACCAGGTATATATTCAAAATATATGTATTTATTACTAAACACACCCCTCTAGTCTCTTTATGAGGCTAGAGTTCGAAATACATAGGTTATAAGATCTTAAATCACAGTAATAGCACAAATACACGTTTGGGCCCTAGGGGCGTACCAAACCATATACCAATAAAGTGGTATGCGAACCACGACTGAACTAGACACTAGGCCTAGAGCCTCTAGAAGTGCTTGGACCACAAGGAACCACCCAAGGTAGTGACACAGGGGACCCACGGGAGACAGCGTGCAGTGTAAATACACAACCGCGATACGCCGTTAACTTCTATGGAGAAAGTCGGGATCGGGAAAATAGAGGAAAGGGACACTTTAAAGAGGACTAGGACAAAACCCTTTGAGATCTAGGACTTTGAAGAGTCTCTACCCACGGGAGCACCGGAGTACTCGTGTTACCTCACCCAGGAAGCCGGGTGCATAGGTGCCTTTCGGGGTCGGGTTTCGTCGTCGTTTCTTATGGCGATCTGCTGCAAAGTGCTGCTGGCGACCAGGAGAAAAGTGTCCGGGTGGATCCAAGAGTGGATCGGAGTTCTGAAGAACCTGAAAGCAGAGGGGACAGAGTCTGGGTCACTAGCCAGTGACCAGGAGGCGATGGACAGATGCCCACCGATGTCGAGTGCTTCAGGTTCGTTGACGGTCGTCTTGACTCTTCAGCCACGAGGTCCGGGAGGCGTTGTCGGCGACCAGGAGCAGGATTCGGGCTGTTGCTCGATGTCTGTCGAGTGCAGAGGTGTCGGCGACCAGATTGGACCCAACAAGCCTTGGCAACGGCAAGTCTCGAGTAAGATGTAGATCGTCGATGATGCAGACCAGCAAGGTCTGGGGAACTCACCCAGCAAGGGTAAGTGAGGGCAGGCCTGGAGCAACCAGACTGCCAAGTAAAGAAAAGATTGGCCTTCGGTAAGGGCTACTAGCCAACGGGCTGGCGACCGCGAAGGAGCCTCGTGACGCCGCACGTGGAGCTGGCTTACAGGACACTCGTGGAGTGGGGGCCAGTGATCTTCGGTGCAGGTGGTGCTGGAGGCTAGGGCTACTCGGAGCCCAAAGCACGACTTCTTGGGAGACCCAGAAGATGGTGCACTTGCAAGTGTGCTCGGTGTCCAGGGGTCACGGTCTCACGTCACCCACGATAGCCACGGGCCTCAGCTTTGCTGGGGACTCAGGGTAGCCTCGGGGAAGTCTGAGAATCCACCTCTGGTGATGCGATGACTTCGGCGTCCGACAGGAGCTTCAGTGATGCGAACCGGACAGATGCTTCTTTGGTGCCTGCCAAGCAGGGGAGTCACTCCTTGACCCCAAGGAGATTCTTCAGTCCTCTAATCTTGAGTAGAGCGTCGAAGGTCCAGGATTCTGTTTCAGAGTTTCGTCCAGGTATAATCTAAAGTCCTAAGGACTGGGTTCCTACCTTTATTCCAAAAATAGGGGATGGACTACTCTGTGGCCCCACCTATGGGTGGGTCAGGGCAGAGGGGTGGCTACACCCCTTTCCCTTTGTCCAGTTCGCGCCAAAGCAGGGGCTGCAAGCCCCTGATCCGGTTTGAACTGGGGTATGCACTAGGGACACCAAATGTGCCCCCAGTGCAGGACTTCAAAGCACCCGAAAGTGCTCCCGCCCAGCCCCAATACACATTGTCCTGTCTGGGGAGGTGGTCACACCTCCCTGGGACAGGAAACCTATTGTCCAGGCCTCCCCTGCCGGAGTTTCGTCCAGCAGCAGGAGGCCAGACTCGTGTCTGTGGCAGCAGCATCCATTTTGTGATGCCAGGGCTCTGGAAAGAAGTTACCGGACTCGTCAGAGTTAACATGCCTTTCCCTCTAGAAGGGTGGAATGCTACCCCCGCCGCCAGGATTGGCGGGGGGTAGTATTCCAAGATGTTTGACACCAAACACGACATGTTTTGGTGCAGCCATTCCATAGTTAGCATTTTACCGCGAGGATATAATGCGTTTAAGAGTATATGGTCAGGCTGCACTACAAACAGCATCAGAGATGGTCTCCGAACGCTGCAGAGGGCCCTGCTCATGCAGGGGCACCCTCTCACATAAGAACCATGCACTCTGCCTTTAGGATTGATAAGGCCTGCCTTAGGAGTGACTTATAGGTTTATATGTGTGTATGCTTTTAGTGATATAGGTAACCTATACCACAGCAAGGGGTGCATGCACCACCTTACCCAGGCTGCAGTAGCAGACCTGTGGTGTCAGTTTGGATGGCCTACCAGGGGTGGCATAATACATGCTGCAGCCCCTGGCAGGCCTCTGAGGTACCTATGCCCTTGGTACATAGTATACCATATACTAGGGACTTACAAGGGCACTCCAGATCCCAATCAGTGATGTGCCTAAGGCACATGGAGACCCTTTTAAAGAGGAAACAGCTAGGCTGGGGTTCTGAATAGCAGGGCCCCAGCCAGACTAATGTCGAAAACCAGTGAAGTATCAGCAAAAAGTGGGGGTACCCCTGTGAAGCAGATCCTACTCTCCTACACCTACCACCCAGCGTTCCCCAGGTCTCCCGATAAAAATGGTACGAGAAACGCGCATGCACAGTTTTCCCAGAGACGGCGCTGAAGAGGAGGAGGGCATCCCGGGGACGCCGCAGCCAAGGTAAGCGGTTTTTCTTTACTTTAAAGTCTTTTTTTAAAGTTTTAATCAATTGTTAGTAGGGGGGTGGGAGGCGGGGGCTGGCCAACTCTGCTCTGCCGTGGAGTGTGCGTAGATTTGCCTACTCCGCGTTCTCCGTGGAACGCAGAGTAGGCAAATCTTCGCACACTCCGCGGGCGGAGCGGAGGTCTCCGCCTGGGGTTAGTTTTGGGCCGTTTCCTGTTGCGGGCACTAGGTCTACCCACACAAGTGAGGTACTATTTTTATCGGAAGTCTTTGGAGAATGCGGGGTGGGTGGAATTTTGTGGATCCATGCAGATTCAAGAACTTTCCATCACAGAAATGTGAGGAAAATGTGTTTTTGTTTACAAAGTTTGAGGTTTGCAAGGGATTCTGGGTAACAGAACCTGGTGGGAGCCAGACAAGTCACCCCATCCTGGGTTCCCCTGGGTGTCTAGTTTTAAAAAATATATAGGTTTGCTAGGTTTCCCTAGGTGCCGGCAGAGCTGGGGTAAAAAATCTACAGCTAGGCACTTTGCAAAAAAAGGGTCAGTTTTCACTGTAAAAATGTGATGTGTCCACGTTGCATTTTGGGCCATTTCCTGTCGCGGGCACTAGGCCTACCCAAACAAGTGAGGTACCATTTTTCTCGGAAGACTTTGGGGAATGCATGGTGGGTGGAATTTTGTGTATCCACGCAGATCCCAGAACTTTCCATCACAGAAATGTGAGGAAAATGTGTTTTTTTTAAACTAAGTTTGAGGTTTGCAAGGGATTCTGGGTAACAGAACCTAGTGAGAGCTACACAAGTCACCCCATCCTGGATTCCCCTTAGTGTCTAGTTTTCAAAAATATACAGGTTTGCTATGTTGACCTAGGTGCTGGCTGCGCTAGGACCCAAAATCCACAGGTAGGCACATTCAGAAAAAAAGTAAGTGCCTAGTGGGCTTTCTGCCGCCCTGGGGAGGGGGGAAATCGGGGGCTATTGCCCCGATAAGCCCCCCAGGGGGGCAGAGAGACTGTGGCTATTCTTTTGGGGGTGGGGGCATTGGCATGCCCATTCTGGGCAGCCCCCACCCCGAACTTTGAAAAAAAAAATCCATGGGGGCTATTGGGCTATCTCCCCCCCCCCCGGGGGGGCAGATAAGGTGCTATTGCCCCATCTGCCTCCCAGGGGGGGGCAGAAAGACTGTATTTTTTTTAGGTTGGGGGCATTGACAAGCCCATTCTGGGCAGCCCCCACCCCTACCTATATAAAAAAATATCCCTGGCTCTTAGTGGGCTTTCTGGCCCCCCGGGGGGCAGATCAGGGGCTATTGCCTCCCATCTGCCTCCTGAGGGGGGCAGAAAGTCTTTTGTTTTCTTTGGGGGGGTAGGGTGGGGGCATTTGCATGCCCATTCTGGGCAGCCTCCACCCCAGGCCTATAAAAAAATTATCCCTGGTGTCTAGGGTGCTTTCTGCACCCCCAGGGGGGCAGATTGGGGGCTACTGCCCTCATCTGCCTCCCAGGGGGGCAGAAAGACTGGAATTTTGTGGGGGGGGGGCATTGGCATGCCCATCTTGGGCAACCCCCACCCCTAAATTCATCGGGGAAAAAAACCCTGGTGTCTAGTGGGCTTTCTGCCCCCCAGGGGGGGCAGAAAGACTGTACTTTTGCGACGGGGTGGGGGCATTGGCCCATATTGGGCAGCCCCCACCCCAAATTTGCATTTGAAAAAAAAATCCCTGGTTTCTAGTGGGCTTTCTGCCCCCCCGGGGGGCAGAAAGACTGTACTTTTGCGGCGGGGTGGGGGCATTGGCATGCCCATATTGGGCAGCCCCCACCCCTATTTCAATTTAGAAAAAAATTCCTGGTATCTAGTGGGCTTTCTGCACCCCAGCAGAAAGACTGACTTTGTCAAAATGAACATGGGGGGAGCAAAGGCCCTTGCCCAAGGGGCCGCTCCCCCTCCCTGGTGCCTAGTGGGTGGATCCCTGCTCGGGATCGCCCTCCTGGGGCGATCCCCAAGCAGGGATCCACTAGGAAGAGGTACTATTGGAAAGGAGATTCTCCTTTCCAACGATACCTCCTGACTTTCTACGTGCTCAGGTGGCTGATATAGCCCCCTGAGCACGTAGAAAGCGAAACTGAAATGAGCCTCTTGGCTCATTTCACTTTCGGTTTCACTGAAATGACGTCAGCGCGACGTGCGCTCTGATCGTCATTTCAGGGAAACAAAGCAGACAGCCTCAGGAGCTGGGGAAGCTCTTCCCCAGCTCCCGAGGCTGTTGGGGGGTAAAGGGAATTCCACTGGTGCCCGCACCAGAGGGATTCCCTGTGCCATGTGCGAGGACTGCCGGGGGCCGTCCGACGCACATGAGCACTGGTGTGTCAGACGGCCCCCGGCCGTCCGATGCACCAAAGGGGTTAATATTGTAGGTATAAAAAGGACACCTATGCCAGTTCCCACTCCCATCCACGTGTAGCACTTCACCTTACTTCATCTTTACTTTAAAATGCGACTTTCTCCTGTGCCCCAGTATAAACTGAGAAACTCTTGGTTAATACAGAAACGAAATAGACCTGGTATCTCTTGCAATGTTATGCAACACTGTTTAGCTTGTTTAATGCATACTTCCTCTGCAAAATGGTGTGCACATTTCACAATAATAAAAAAATCCCTTATAAGAAACTCCAGTTAATAATATAACTTTGATATTCCTTTCGTTTGAGGAATGCAAGATCCAGAGCTCGACAAACTTGTTAGGAGTCGTAACTACTTTTCTAGTTGTTTCCACAGTTAAAAAGCTCTAAGTGAAGCTTACACAAAAGTGCACTGGTCTCATTTGAAAGCAGAGGTAAAACTCCACTAGTATTGCCAATTAATTACGTCTAACAGTGTGACAAGCGCAAATTGTTTTTGAAACTTTCGCAAAGGCCTATTTAACACTTGCAAAATGGTTCTGTGTGCGTTGGAGAGATTTTGTGGCACAGATTGACATGAAAAGGTGCCACACAATTAAATAAAAAACAGAAGAGTGTGCATCACATGTTCTTCCCACGCCTACATAATGAATCTGACCTTGTGTGATGTAACTCTGGAACCAGTGGCGGCTGGTGACATTTGAAAGTGGTGGGCGTAAAATAATTGTTGTACTGCACTGCGGCGAGCGAGCGTAGCGAGGGAGCCCGAACTACCTACGGGTGGTTCGGGGGGGTTTCCCCCCCCCGAGAAAATTTTGAAAAATAAGTGGACAAATGGTGCATTTTCAAGCAAATTTGAGAAAGCAGGAAGGTTAATAAAGCAATTGTGAATCTGTTCTAACAAAGACAGTGACTGGCAAAACTGTCAGTCTAATCGGATGCATATGAGACGCCAGCCTACCACGTGCTCTGTCTATCTGTGCCACTGTGTGCTATTCTTTCACAGTAGGTATGTGATTGTTCTATGGCCATTGATGCTCTAGGTCTTTTTGCAGTGATATCTCAGGTCTGTGTGTGGATGTGAGCATCCTGCCCTACGCTCAGTGGGGGAGCAGGCACAGACTTAGATGAAGACTCCTGCCAAGTCAGGCTGACACAGAAAGTGTGTGTCCGTGAGGAGAAGATACTCCATACGTCATGAATGACGGATAAAATTTAAAATGGCTGAAAAGAGCGGGCCCGTCACTCTCCGTCACTCTGTATTGTGCATGAGGTCTGCTAAATATGCTAAATACCTAAGCAGTCTCTAGCCAGAACGAAGAACAGGTTTCATTATTACTGTGGATGGAAAGCGTAGACGCACGGCAGGTGCCTGAATACAAGGAATCAGCTATGCCTCTTGTAATGACATCATCACAACAACAATCTCACAAAGGCATGATTATTATGAGTTTCTGTCTCAGAGAACCGTGCCCCATCCTTCACCACGGAGAGCTGGGCCCTGACAGAAGATATTACATGGAGAACAAGTGTTCCGGTACATTAGGAGGCAGTGATGGAGATTCAGCCTATGTGCTGTCAAATATGCTACTGGAATGTTTCATCAAGTCTGTCACCATGAGAAAAGCAGCTGCCCTGTCACTGCCGCTGTAGATAAACCCCCTTTGAGTGCCTTCTACAAGACACCCCCATCTCACGCTCACCAGACTAGGAGATGTCACACGGATTTGCAGTTTGTAGATAATAAACGCGGTCCTCACATTTCCTTAGCATAAACCACGTGTAAATAACAATGCTGGGACCTATATTTCCCTGAGGTATGGGCTGTTTCTTACTTATCAATTCTGTCCATTCGAATGAGCTCATCATTTACAAAGAGCACATGTTTTAAAAGGCCAATGTGTGCAAATTAATTACAATACACATCTGGATCAGATACTACAGTCATATAAACCAAACATCATCCACCCATCAAATGTTAAATCATCGTTTAAGAACTGTAGATGGTTTGTTAAATATGGGCCCTGACTCAATGAATGACACCTTACCAGAAAAGGCCACAGCTAACAGAAACAAGACACCTGGATATATATGTACCGGAGAATCACCAAGTGGCAATCACGAAGACATGACCTGTGCAGTTTCCAAGGTCAGAGAGAAGAGATCTGCGGATAAAGAATGAAATGTATGGGACAGCAATTTCAGCACAATATACATTTAATATGTGAGATGCTGGTTTCTGACATTGGAATCCGTGGATATGAGGTGTAATCTTAAATTCTGCGCTTCACTAACGACGCCAATCGTGTTGGCATTTGTATGTCAAAAAGATGTTTGCAAGCCAGAGTAAAATGCAGAAGAGTGAACCCATAGGTGGGAACAGTGAATGCGCAGGTCTCCACATAGGAGTGGCCTGATGCTGCTGCCAGGGTAACCGGGCGTGGGAACACCCGGCCTGATTTTAACAGGTGCGACAACGGTGAAACCTCACGAGGGCCCGGAGTAGAAGCTGCTGACGCAGCCCGGAGCCCAGCCACACTGTCGGGGCCCGTGGAACTGTCCCCTAGGGTACACCATAACCTACCCCTTATGTAATACGCCAGTGTAATGTCTTAGCGCATTCCTCCTGTACTCATAAGTAGGTGCAACAATGGTGTCTTGCTGTTTTGGGGCAGTGCAAAAAACCGTAACTAGGCTCGGTGGATTTCTTCATCCAATCACACAGAAAGCAGTGCAGTTACAATTTCATTGATGCAACACGCAATTCAGCCGTGTAACAGCACAAATCCACTCGCACCCCAAATTGATCACAGCAGCGAAACAATATGCGTTGGAAGCAGGAGGAAAGAAGGCTAACACTGGTTAAAGAAATATAAACTGTTTTGCCTTACTCACTGAAACGATATTGGCAGAGTCGCAGAAACAGCTAAAACAAGCCAGGTTTGCAGCAGGGCATTTTCGCAGCCGCTAAGAGTTCAGGTCAATGTGTCACTGTTACCCCTCCACTCCTCGGGCTGATGTGCTGCAGACCCTAACGAGTGTCACGCAGTCATTACGTCAGGAAAAGAGGAGCAATTTGCCTAATGTCCCCGAGCATTTTCATAATCCCTGCCCATGAGGTTGAAGGAAAAACCTGTTCCTCCGCATACATGTGGCTTCGTTCTGTTGACTGAAGCAGCCCGTGTAATGAGATCACATCGGAGACGGAGTCGCAGAAGAGGCAGCATAGCAGAAAGAAGTTCATTGCTCGAAGAGGAGGAGGAGGACACACAGGGCGGCGATCTGATTTTCAAGAATGTTTCCTAGGCTGGTTTAGCACTTTTGTAAAATGTCACCAAAGTTCAATCGGAATTGGCTTTTGTATATTTATTTGTAGAACTCAGCCTTACGTGCCTTTTGCACTTTAAGTTGTGCTGCTCGAGAGAACACAGTCCTGCCAAGTATCACGCATCAGGTGTGACGCTCACGCATTTTGCCACCTGCCAGCGCGCGCCACCAGCGGCCCTTGTGCACCGGCTCTGCTGCTCCCAAGAGACGTGCTGCGTTGCTGGGCTGAGTTCCTAAATAGTTAAATCCATCTGCTCTCAGCTCTGGAGTGGCTGAGAGCGCTACAATGTATCAAATCTCTGCCTTGCCTGTGTCGCCTGGCAAAAATGCGGCAATATTCTGGCTGCGGCGCCGGCCGCCGGCGCCGTAATTCTGAACTGCGCAGCCTGGGAGCCAGCTTCGAGCTATTCGACCCTTTTCCTGTGGGGATCTTGAGCAATGGATTGATTCCCACACACGCCATCCGGGACAGGCGGGCCCAGGCAACGCCGGCCGCGGCTAAATTATGTTGGTCAACAGCCTGCTAAGTGCTGGGCAAGGCTGAGAGCGGCTCAAAGCAGCATGATGAGATCCTGCCTCAGGCCTACCTGTGGCTTACTCGAGTGAGGCAGGCCTTCTGAATCGCCGGCGAACCTTTGCAGCAGTATAGGAGCTGTCTATGCTTCTCACGTCGCGGCACCTGCGCGCGGGATCCGATACCAGCTCGCCGCCACAGCAGCACAGGCAGCCGGGCTCTGCTGCCACAAAAAGTCATTCATCTTCAGGAGTGCCGGTATGTTTTAAAGCAAACACTTCTGTGCAGTGCCATATGTATTTTTTAGACTACTTTTACAGCCTGATGCTTAACACGCAGTGGTGCAAGTACTCTTAGATAGCGCAGGCTTTTTAATGCTCACTCTTTGAAAAAGTATATTTTTGAAATAAAACTGCCTACAGCGGAGTTGTGACCCCTAGGCTATGTGTACCTTAATCAAACTCTTCTCCTGAGGCTTGCCTGCACCCCCCATGCTTAATTGTGTTCTAATGTTAATTGCTTAGACTAGCCATGCAACGTAGCTTCAGGTTGTTAATAAATAAAGGGCGGCGCCGCACACCCTGCTGTTATCAGCGAATTGATTTTTATCAAATTGCTCAGTGTGTCTTTTTGAGATAAATTACAGTCTGCCGAGGGGTTGGGACCTCTAAGCTACGCGTGTACCCTTCCATTTCCGGTGCTTTGCAGCCATTTTAAAATCTTCTTACAGTTTCTCGTTGCTCAAATGGGTTTATGTTTCCGTTGTTTTCATTGCTTGATTTTCCTTACGAAAAAAGTGTCACTCATAGTAGTTGAAATGTCACTCATAATTACGCTGACATTATAAAAATGTCACACATAGCAGTCTGAAACCTTGGCAGCTATGAGAACAAGTACTGAGATATTGTATTAAATAAACGTTGGTAATCAGTTCATCATGTTGGTATGTTGTACCCTAGAAACCTTTCATTTGCACAATAAAAGGAACACAGTAGCAGCGTAAAAGCATCTGCTTCTAGGACATGCGCGTGTAATGAGGAGCATTAAGGCCAGTCGAGGCCGGCATGACGGGCGGGTCGCGGGTGGGGGGAGGGGGAGGCGGGAGGGGTTTGATTTAAAATAAAATTAAACTTACCTTCCCCCGGGTCCCACGCCGCCTCAGCTGATGGCCAGGTCCCGACCGGTTTCCTGCTGCTATCCGGAACAGGAAGCAGCTACCCACAGGCAGCCTCCTTCCCTGGCCCTAAGCCAATCACAACACTGCAATGGCAGCGTTGTGATTGGTGCGGACGGCGCCCAGCCGGGCGCCTGAGGGGAGGCCATTTTCTCTATGTAGGCTGCATGCAGCCTACATAGAGAAAAGGGAGAGAGTGCGCATGATTCAGGACCACCAGCATTGGGCTAGCCATTCCTCCCCACCCGCCCGCCCCCAACCAGGCATAACCTCCCGCCCACCCCCCAACCAGGCACTTCTGCTTTCTCACAGTGTGAGAAGCAGAAACATAAAATGGTAGTTTTATCATTTTATGTTTCTGCTTCTCACACTGCGAGAAATCAGTGGAGCGACGCCCCTCCACCCTAATGGAGGAGCCGCCCCTGTCTGGAACTTTAGAGAGTTCCTGACAGTCACAGATGCAGTGATAGCAAAATAACAGGCCTGAACAGGAGACAACACCCCCCCACCAGCCTGTGCTCACATGCTCGCTGCGGCTTGCTGGAGGACACCACTCAATCATCCACTTCCCTCATGCACAATGCCATCACTGGCGCTGTGCATGAGGGGGAAATGAATCGCCATTGCGTCACCCTTAAAGAGATATGACCAATCACTGTGTGGATTCAAAATAAAGCCACACAGTGATTGGGCATGTGTTCTTTAATCATCCTGCCCCGTGCTGCCTTCAAGTGCGGCCACGGGGTCAGGCCACCTGAGGATACCAATCTAGATTTTGCTCTCATGCGTTTTATACTACAAACTGCATGAGAGCAACTCAAGGATTGATTTGGGCAGGTGAGCCCACCACTCTAGTGGACACATGGGGGCTGTGCTGTGTTCCCTCAGGTTTAATCAGAGCATGGGTTTGAGAGGCGCAAAGTATGCATGTCTGGTTGGAAACAGCAAGAAACCTGTTCAACCAGACATGTGCACTGGACTTCAACCAGCTGTATGACAAGCAACAGGATAGACCGCGCCCGCCTCTAATGCCGATGAACTAACTCAGCAGCGAGGCTGAGCCCAGTGTTTTGGAGAGTCAGGCCTCGGGCCTATTACAATTATAAACCTGTGAAGGCTGCAGATGGGGGAGCAATGTTCCTACGCTCAAAAGGAGGAGCCGCCCCTGGTCACCACTGCTGGCTATAAATAAATCATGCCCTGCCTGTCCTGGCAGTCGAGTAAGCCAGCCCTTTGTCACAGTATCGTGCTGCAACAGGCTTTCGGGCAGGACGCTGCACAGAAAAGAACAGGAGGGTCACACTTGTGTGGGAGGGGATGTGCACACCTGCTACAGAAGCCAACTTTGAAGATGGGGAACCGGGTTTCGAGTCTTGGCGGGAGGCTCAACATCCTATGATTCTGGGAAAATCATGTAATCTCTACGAGCCTAAATGTCCATATGTACCTCAACTGGTACTTGTGTAAGGTGCTCCGATTCCTTCGGTTCGTGCTCACACTATATAAAACAGCAAAAAACAATAAAGTGCACGTTTGCGCATGTTCCAGAGAGTGAACTATTTTAAAAGAAGTGTCTAACTATTGCATAAAGAACTTTCAATTCAATTAATCAATCAATCACAGAATTTGTAAAGCGCACTACTTACCCGCAAGGGTCTCAAGGCGCTGGGGGAGATAAAGGGGGGGGGTGCTGCTACTGGTCGAACAACCAGGTCTTGAGTAGCCTCCTGAAGGTCAGCAGGTCTTGGGTCTGCCGTAGGCTTAGTGGAAGGGTGTTCCAGGTCTTGGCGGCGAGGTGGGAGAAGGATCTGCCGCCGGTGGTGGTTCTTCGAATGCGAGGGACGGTGGCGAGGGAGAGGTCGGCGGAGCGGAGTTGGCGGTTGAGGAAGTAGAAGAGGAGTCGTCTGTTGAGGTAGGCTGGGCCAGTCTTGTGGAGTGCCTTGTGTGCGTGGATGAGGAGTTTGAAGGAGATTCTCCTGTCGACGGGGAGCCAGTGCAGGTTCCTCAGGTGGGGGTGATGTGGCTGTGGCGTGGTACATCGAGGATCAGGCGTGCGGAGGCGTTTTGTATGCGTTGCAGTCGCTTGATGAGCTTGGCCGGGGCTCCCGCGTAGAGGGCGTTCCCATAGTCGAGTCTGCTGCTGACGAGGGCCTGGGTGACTGTTCTTCTCGTGTCTGTCTGGATCCACCTGTAGATCTTGCGAAGCATGCGGAGGATGAGACTGCGTTGACTTGCTTGGCCATGGAGAGCGTTGAGTCGAGGATGACTCCCAGGTTGCGTGCGTGGTCGGTGGGTGTCGGGGCTGCTCCCAGCGTCATTGGCCACCAGGAGTCGTCCCAGGCTGAGGGTTGGAGCCGAGAATGAGGACCTCTGTCTTCTCCGTGTTCAGTTTTAGTCGGCTGATCTTCATCCAATCGGCGACGGCCTTCATCCCTTCATGGAGGTTGGATTTGGCGGCGAGGGGGTCCTTGGTGAGGGAGAGGATCAGTTGAGTGTCGTCGGCGTAGGAGATTATGTTGAGGTCGTGCTGTCTGGCGATGCGTGCGAGCGGGGCCATGTAGATGTTGAACAGTGTTGGGCTGAGGGACGATCCATGGGGTGCGCCGCAGATGATCTCGGAGGCTTCGGATCGGAATGGTGGGAGGCGGACTCTCTGGGTTCTGCCGGCGAGGAAGGAGGTGGCCCATTCCAGGGCCTTGTCTCGGATCCCTGCGTCGTGGAGGCGTGCGCGTAGAGTGCGGTGGCAGACAGTGTCGAAGGCGGCGGAGAGGTCCAGCAGGATGAGGGCTGCGGTCTCACCGTTGTCCAGCAGGATCCTGATGTCGTCGGTGGCGGCGATGAGGGCAGTCTCAGTGCTGTGGTTGCTGCGGAACCCCGATTGGGATGGGTCCAGGATGCTGTTTTCTTCGAGGTATCGGGTTAGCTGTTTGTTGACGATCTTCTCGATGACCTTGGCTGGGAACGGAAGCAGGGAGATGGGCCGGAAGTTCTTGAGGTCTCTCGGGTCCGCCTTGGGTTTTTTGAGTAGGGCGTTGATCTCTGCGTGTTTCCAGCTCTCTGGGAAGGTCGCGGTCTCGAAGGAGAAATTGATGATGTTGCACAGGTGGGGTGCGATGGAGCTGCTGGCTTTGTTGAAGATGTGGTGCGGGAAAGGGTCTGATGGGGAGCCGGAGTGTATTGTGCTCATGGTCTTGATGGTGTCCTCGATGTTCACGCTGGCCCAGGCTGGCAGGGGGTCATGGTCGATGGTGTGCGGCGGGTCTGGTGCATCGATCTTAGTTGGGGCTGTCTGGGTGTTGAAGCTGTCGTGGATGTCGGCGATCTTGCGGTGGAAGAAGGTGGCGAGGGAATCGCACAGGGGTTGCGACGGTGGGATGTCGTTGGTGTTGGAGCTGGGGTTGGAGAGTTCCTTCACGATGTTGAAAAGCTCCTTGCTGTTGTGTGCGTTGTTGTCGAGGCGGTCTTTGAAGGAGATTCTCTTGGCGGACTTGATGAGGTGGTGGTGGTTACGGATGGCGTCTTTGTGGGCTGCGTGGCTGTCCGGTGTCTTATCACTGTGCCATTTCTTCTCTAGTTTCCGGCAGGTACGCTTGGAAGCTAGGAGTTCCGAGGTGAACCAGCTGGTTCTTTTGGTGGTGTCAGCGTAGGTGAGTTTTTTCAGCGGGGCGAGGGTGTTGGCACAGTCGTCCATCCATCTTCTGAGGTTGCAGGCAGCGTCGTCGGTGTTGGATGGGTCGGAGGGAGGGCTGAGAGCGAGGGTTGCCCGTAGTTGGTCTTCGGTGACTTTGCTCCAGCAGCGGCGTGGGATCTGTTGGGTGCGGTGGTGTGTGGTGGGTTTCTGGAAGGTGAAATGGATGCAGCGGTGGTCGGTCCAGAGGAGTTCCGTGGTGTGGCTGAAGGAGACGTGGGAGCTTGAGGAGAAGATGGGGTCGAGCGTGTGGCCGGCGGAATGGGTCGGTGTTGTGACGAGCTGGCTCAGACCGAGGTTGGCGAGGTTGTCGATCAGGGTGGTGGAATTGCTTTCGTTCTTGTTCTCCAGGTGAAAATTCAGGTCTCCGAGGAGGATGTAGTCGGTAGAGGTCAGGGCGTGCGTGCTGATGAAGTCGGCGATGGAGTCGCTGAACTGGGGTCGGGGCCCAGGGGTCTGTAGACAAGGGTGCCTCTGAGGGTGGTGTTGGGGTCCGTGTGGATCTGGAAGTGCATGTGTTCGGCGGTGCTGAGAGTGTTGTCGGTGCTGGTCGAGACCCTGATGGTGTTCTTGTGGACGATGGCGATTCCTCCTCCCTACTGCGTTGACGCGGTCTCTGCGGGTGATCTTATAGCCGTCTGGGATGGCTATGGCGATGTCGGGGCGGAGGAGTCGTTCATCCAGGTCTCTGTCAGGAAGGCGACGTCTGGTGATGATGTGTCGAGCAGGTCCCAGAGCTCGACGGCGTGTTTGCGTGCGGAGCGGGTGTTCAGTAGGATGCATCGGAGGAGGTTGCGATCCTTCTTGGCGGGCGCCTCGGTGGCTCTGAGGCGGGTGTAGCTGCAGTTCCGGCAGGTGAAGGGACCATGGGTGCGTTTCGGGGCGGCCTTGAAGCAGTTGTGCGACCGTCCGGGGTTGAGAGCGTGGAGTGTGGTGGCATCGTATCGGCGTCGGTCCTCGAGGCTGGTGCGGAGGGCGCGCGGCCCAGGGGTTCTGGCGCTGGGCGCGGTCCAGGCACGGACGGGCGCAGACGGGCTTGCCTTAGGCGCGGCCGCACAGCGGCCGCCATATATGGGGAGGTGGGAGGGAGGAGCAGCTGGGAGGCAGGGGCAGCGAATGGGCAGTCAGGGGGGCGGGGCCGCAGGGGACGCAGCGGCGGGAGTGGAGAGAGGCAGCGAGGGGTACAGAAGGCAAGAAGGACACAGGGAAATGGGGGCAGCGAGGGAAACAGAGAGAAAACGGGCACACAGCAATGGGGGCAGCGAGGGAACAGAAGGAAAAAATGGACACAATACAGTGGGGGCAGCGAGGGAACAGAAGAGAATGGACACAATACAGTGGGGGCAGCGAGGGAAACAGAGAGAAAACGGGCACACAGCAATGGGGGCAGCGAGGGAACAGAAGGAAAAAAATGGACACAAAGCAATGGGGGCAGCGAGGGGAACAGAAGAGAATGGACACAATACAGTGGGGGCAGCGAGGGAAACAGAGAGAAAACGGGCACACAGCAATGGGGGCAGCGAGGGAACAGAAGAGAAAATGGACACAAAGCAATGGGGGCAGCGAGGGAAACAGAGAGAAAACGGGCACACAGCAATGGGGGCAGCGAGGGAACAGAAGGAAAAAATGGACACAATACAGTGGGGGCAGCGAGGGGAACAGAAGAGAATGGACACAATACAGTGGGGGCAGCGAGGGAAACAGACGGAAAACGGGCACCGAGGCCACAAGCAGAGGGCGAGCTTACCAGCAGCAGCAGCGGGCAGGACACCACAGACGGAGCTGTGTGGCGGGGGAGCGACCTACCTGGTAAGGTCAAGGGTCGCTCTCCTCACCGCGCAGCGGCCGCCATATATGGGGAGGTGGGAGGGAGGAGCAGCTGGGAGGCAGGGGCAGCGAATGGGCAGTCAGGGGCGGGGCCGCAGGGACGCAGCGGCGGGAGTGGAGAGAGGCAGCGAGGGGTACAGAAGGCAAGAAGGACACAGGGAAATGGGGGCAGCGAGGGAAACAGAGAGAAAACGGGCACACAGCAATGGGGGCAGCGAGGGAACAGAAGGAAAAATTGACACAATACAGTGGGGGCAGCGAGGAACAGAAGAGAATGGACACAATACAGTGGGGGCAGCGAGGAAACAGAGAGAAAACGGGCACACAGCAATAGGGGCAGCGAGGGAACAGAAGAGAAAATGGACACAAAGCAATGGGGGCAGCGAGGGAAACAGAGAGAAAACGGGCACACAACAATGGGGGCAGCGAGGGAACAGAAGGAAAAAAATGGACACAATACAGTGGGGGCAGCGAGGGGAACAGAAGAGAATGGACACAATACAGTGGGGGCAGCGAGGGAAACAGACGGAAAACGGGCACCGAGGCCACAAGCAGAGGGCGAGCTTACCAGCAGCAGCAGCGGGCAGGCCACCACAGGCGGAGCTGTGTGGCGGGGGAGTGACCTACCTGGTAAGGTCAAGGGTCGCTTAAGAACACAGAGGCGAGAAATATGATTCTCTTTTCTTTAAATCAAATCCAAAGCAGACAATTAAAACAGTAAAACTTGGTAATTACATTTCCATGATAACCAAAGACGGCACAGTCTAGTCCACAATCACCATAGACTCTACCAACCAAACTGAGATCGAAACCATCTTGCTGAGTCTTTCTGTGCTGCTGGGACCAAGATCAGTGTCTCAAAGTTTTCTGGTCAATATTATTTGATTGTTTGTGTTACTGAGTAGTTTTAAAATTTTAGGGTTTACGTTGCTGATGTAAATTTATAGTAAAAAATGGAGAAGCATAATTGGAGCCTCCGGGTCGGAGACTGAATTCACTTATTGCAGCAACAGACCTGTGCAGCCCAGGAGCCTGGCAGTGCAGAGTGGAAATGGTGCGAAACACAAACATCTACGCATGCTCAGAGATTAGGATACCAATTGAGCCTTTGTAGTGTGGGTTGTATCGATAAATTCCAAAATGAGTCATGAAGTTGTTGTCTGGAAGTAAAGTACTTTAATCCTTAAATTAGGACCTACGAAACTGGAGACATGCAGATGGCTCTGAGGACAGGCAAGGAATGACACCTTGAAGTTCTCAGAAGCATACTGTGAGTTCCAAACAGAATATAGAGAGAAGATTAAAGAAATACATGCAGAATAAAAAGCATAGCACTGAAATACATAAGATAGGTTACAAAACATAAAGATATATAAGAATACACGTTATATCACCCTTCCCCCATAACAAAACAAGAAAAATACTTATGAAAAGAGAAATACAAATAAATGCTTACTACACTTCAAAATCCTTAAGCTTAGCGGGCAATTTGACAGATCTTAAGCTGTGGGTAATCACATTACTTTGAACATTGGATTTCAATGATTTACCGACTTATGAAGCAGATTCCGCAGTGTGTGCAGAACTAGAGGTATCCTGAGTGTTGCTCACATTGTCATAAGAAGAAATGTATTTTCCTAGGCCCACTACATCCGTGGACAACATGGAGTCATTCTCGATGTCAGCTTTACAAGTCCCATCATATGAAGCAGCCTGCATCTTTGAAATGGGAAGCAAACTGTTCTTGTTCCGCCAACCCCTATATTGTAGTAATACTGAAGTTCTGCACGTTTTATTCACTCTAACAGGGGTAGTGAATTGAGATTCCCCTTTTAAAACTCTGTTGGGTTTCTTGATCAAAACAAAATCATTAGCTTTGATTTCAACCGTGCTCACATTGTGTCTAGAGTCATACCATTCTTTCTGTTTGTTCTGTTTCATCAACACCCTATCTCTCACCGCTTGCTCATGCTATTTACTCTCATCACCTGTAAATGTAAATCCTAAAGCCAGCTGCAACCACCCTGGGATAAGTTTGGTTTTAGCTTCCCTACCTCTTAGATTTCTGAAAGGAGAGATACCAGCAGTGGAATGAGGTGTAGTCAAATAACTCCAAATTTTATCTTCCAAAAATTTAGAAACATTCAAGTGAGCAGAAGGTGCAGTTTGTGTGCCCTCCTTGAGAATGCGATTGGCCCTCTCAACAAGGCCATTAGAAGTGGGCTATAAAGAGACACTTGCAAGTGTGTAACATCCAAACTTGTCATGATTTTTTTTATCTCTCTTGACACAAAATGTGTACCATTGAGGGTGACAAGAAATTGCGGAAAACCTTCAATCAAGAAGATCTTCAGAAAATCAATGGCTGACTTGGTACTGGGTGAATCAACAAAAGAGCAGTACATACACTTAGAAAATTAATCAACCAAAACAATTAGGAATTTCTGGTTGGCAGATAACAAATTGAAAGGACCTGAAAAATCCAGGGCCACCTTAACCCAGGGGACTGAAGGAAGGGGAACAGGATGAAGGGGTTTGGTGGAAGTAGCCCAGTGCTTATCTGAAACAATGCATTGAGGACACTTCTCGATAAGAGTGGGAACCATCCTGTCCGTACCCAGCCATGAGAAAAATTGGCTCAATTTTTTGCAAGTTGCAGATATACCCAAATGGTCATCACGAGCCATGGTAATGATACGCTCATGTAGAGTAGAAGGTGGTACAAACAAATTTCCACGCATACAAATTAGACCCTCACATGATAATTTTGCAGCAATATGTGCAAAACAGAGTAATTCTTCAGACTGCAATTTGCAAGGCCACCCAACCTTTGTATAGTTAAATACCTTTTGAAGTAGGTCATCTTTGGCAGAGGCTGATTCTAATTCGCTCTACGAAATTATGCCATTACATGCATTCACAACATGTAACATAGCGACTACGCATTCCTCATCTCCTCCCATGTCTGCCTCTATAGTGAGAGGTAGATGTGGCAAACAGTCTGCTGTGAAATTCTTTCCACCCCGAATGTATTTCACAGACATGTGGAATTCTTGTAGTTTGGAAAGCAACCTAACCAAACGTACAGTAGCTTTTCCCAAACCATTCCCACTCAACAGGTATACAAGTGGCTTGTGAACAAAGCAAAAGATGTTCCCCCAAATGTATGTTTTAAATGTGTCCACTGCCCAGAAACAAGCTAGAGCTTCACGCTCGATAGTGCTGTAGTTTACCTCTGCTGTGGATAAAGTGCATGAGGCAAAAGCTACTGTAGTTTCAGAACCATCCACATAGCGTCCAAAAACAGCCCCAATCCCTTTAAGGTTAGCATCAACAGTGATGAAAGACTTGCCTTTAGGGTCATAAGGTTGCAAAGCAAGAGCATTAATCACTAGATCTTTAATGTTCTCAAAGGCTTGATTGATTTGTGGAGACCACTCAAACTTAGCTCCCTTTTTTAACAGAGAGCGCAAATGTTGTACTAGGAAGGTATAGCCAGGAACAACATGTGCATAATATTCACAAAGTCCTAAAAAGGGCCGTAAGGCATCTTTGTCTTTTGAGGAAGGTTCACATTTGTTAGCTTTGACATTGCAAGCTTTGGGTTTTATGCCTGTTGCCAAAATTGTGTGGCCTAAGTATTCAACCTGCTGAACAAATAACTTGCATTTTTCCAACTTTACAGTCATGCCACGTTCCTCTAAAACCTTTAACATTTTATCAAGAACAATCAAGTGTTCTTCCTCAGTTTTAGTATACACCAAAATATCATCTAGGAACGCCTCAACTTGAGACTCATTACCAAAAAGGGTGTCAATCATCCTTTGAAAGACACTCGCTGCCGATGCGAGGCCAAACGGGAGTCTCAAGTACTTAAATGCCCCAAAAGGCGTGACAAATGTAGTCAATGATTGGGAGTCAGGACTGAGGGGAATTTGGTAGTAGGCAGATGGAGATCAATGGTTGAAAAAAATGTTGCATCTCCAATTTTGGCCATCATTTCTTGTATGTGTGGAAGTGGGTGACAATAAACAAGTATGTTTTGATTGAGTGACCTCAAGCTGTCACATAATCTTAAATCTGAATGTTTTCTGGACAAAAAGACCAGAGAAACCCACTCAGAAGAGTCAGTTTGAGCAATGACACCCTCAGTGGTAAGTCTTTATAGCAACACTTTCAAATCCTCTCTAATGCTTAAAGGTAGGGGACGTACCTTATAAATAATGGGTGTGACAATTCTTTTATGTTTAATAGTGTGTTCGAAACCTCTGACGGTGCCTATAGCATCACTGAACAAACTAGGAAACTTGTTTACCATTGATTGAGTCACTCCAGCCTCAGTATCAATTGCCAAAATACCAACGTCACCTAACACAATTGGAACATCATGCCCTGGACATAAATACATTCTTTGCTAGATCCAACCAACCAACAATGCCCCGTCCTTTGACAGCTACATAGACTTAGTTGATGGTCTGTCTACCCAAACACTCAATGGATGTTACAAAGTACCCTGTAAGATCCACATCCTGCTCACTAAAAGCTTTGGGACAAATGTCAGGGAAAGTCATATTCACACCCTCAGGCCAACATCTCATAAATGTGGAAACATCTAAAATGGTGACCGGAGCTCCAGAGTCCGCCATCATGGTAATGGTTTTACCATCCACAGTGGCTTGACAAAATGGTCCTTTAACATTCCTTATCTCACAAACGGAAGCTATACCAATGGTGAGAACCACATTAGAGAACCTATCAACACAATCTTTAATATCCTCAGAATTACCTGACACATCCACATGACTTATTCTAACCTTATCTGAGTTAGTGGGAGCATTTCTGCACACCCCTTGAAAATGTCCCACCTTAAAACAGTGATTGCATCTCCTTCCTAATGCAGGACAAGTGGGATGATTTCCCATGTGATTTCTAGAGCTTCGCCTGTAACATACTCCTTGTTTTAACCTGCCGCCCTTACTAACAGCAGCAATCACAGAATCCTCAGAAATGTAGTCGACAGGAGACATACCAGTTTGACTGTTACTTTGATCCGAGGCTTGACTATTCATAACTTGAGAAGTTACGATGGATCTTTCATTACTTCTAGCAATATCAATTGTCTCATTAAGACTGGGATTTTTACACGTCAAAAGCCTTTCCTGCACTTTTTTGGAATAAAAATTAAAGACAAACTGATCCTTTAAGTAGATGTCTACGTTGTTCTCAAACTCACACCTGGATGCAAACACACGCGATGCCGCTATATACTCCTCCACAGTTTCATCTATAGATTGTTTACATTTAGAAAAGTTATGTCTTTCAAGAAGTACACTAGATTCCTCTGTATACTGTTTATGCATTCTTTCTTTAGCTTCCAGATACACATTCCAAGGCCCATCTTCTCCAGATGGGGAAGGAACCACGGGCAAATTATCAAAAGCTCTTTGTCCTGCGATTCCAAGATGATAGAATAAAAGCAAAGCTTTCCTGACTGGAGAATACCCAACAACATCAATAGCCATAATGTAATTCTCATATATGCGCAACTATTCACGCCACATAACATCAGGTCTCCCTGGCCTTTGTAAAAAAGGTGGAGGTTGCATTGTTCATTGGACAGTTGCCGTGATCACCGGACCCAGATATGAAAGTCTCACCTGTGAAGTAATGAGAAGAAAATGGAGATACCAAAGCTTCCCAAACACAAGCAGGAAACCAAAGAAAATTCTTTGCTTATTCCACCAAAAGTGCCCGCAAAGGAGCAAAGCACCTGCAGCGTAACTAATGAAGAAAAGGAACACACAGCCGAGATAGAATACAATCAGCAATGTCCCAATTAAAGATGGCCACCGCTGCGGCACTGCACTTCAGGGATAGTAAAACAGGAAATAGCCCAATTTAAAAAGGATACCACTGCCTGAATACAATGCGTGTTCAGCTCTGCAGAGAAAGTAAAATGGCCGCTGACGTCCTGTGTGTTACGCTGCGGGGTCCAGAATATTGTTGCCGACGTCAGATGTGAAGATTCTATTACAGGACCGGAGGCTTCGGATTATGCTTTCTCTTTCTTTACTGTAAATATTCAGCAGCCAATGAAAACGTTTAACACACTCAATAAACTACATTTCCCACAATGCCATGGTGCAACACCCCAACCATAGAGTCTGTGTCCCTATAAGTAGGCTCTTCAACACCAATACTTCCTCTTTCTTTGCTGTTTGCAGCTGAGTTAAGCGCTCATACATTATTACTTATTATGTCATATCTGATTCTTGTATGTGTTTACCTTGATAATTCTGAAGTGTGTTTAATTATTTGATTGCTTATTTGATTGTTGTAATCGATTTGTACTTGACTGACGATCGACTGCGATCAGCTGGTCACGGGCGTTCCCGCGTAGGCGCGTTGCTGCAGGAATCTACTGCTTTACAGATGGTTGTGTTGCACTTCGGTTGGCGGCAAGCACGGTCAACGCAAAACCCACGCACCGGCTCGCCTCTGCCGGATTGCCCCAGTTTGGCCGCATTTTGCTGTCTTGATCGCGTCATGAATGCGGTATCCGCGGAGCCTTCCCTGAGCGGGCCCGCGCACGTTTCCTGAGAGGCGGACGTCGCGTAGCCCAATTGGACTGCTATTGAGCTTCTTTGAGCTACGTGACACCCAACAAGTGAAATTTCCTTCTTGTTGCGCCTTAAAAGAACGCGAAATGCTGCCCAGAGAGTTTCCTTTCCGGGTGCTCCTACGCGGCTCCTAGGCTGCAATAATCTGGAAGCCCCAAGCCAGGTGCAGGTTTTTCCAAGTGACTGGCTCTTTTTACGCCCTAAAATGGGCTGGAATAATTGATGATTACAGCTGGGCTGAGGAGCAAGCTCTTTTTTCTTTTACTGCACTGTGGGTGGCTCCCCCTCTGCGGATTCCTTTGGAATATTGACTTAGCATTTCATATCACTATAATTAATAACTCATTAAATTTCCCATTATGGAAGACTGTGCCTCGTTCGAGGAGGATTAATATGACTATTATGAAGAACAACAGGGTCCTTTCCTGGAAGATAAATTAGTGGATGCCTTAGATGCATCAGTACAACAATCAGTGAATAGGGCCATTGAGTCAGATGTCCCCCAGACGGTAAACCAAGCTCTAGCAGCAGCTCTCAAGCACATAACTGCCCAATTTGAAAATTTTGCGAAGAGGCATGGTCTACAATTCCCTGATGCTGCAGGCTCAGCGCTGAATTCCTCGGATGGGAATTCCAAGAGTAAAGCCAAGTCGTCTACATGGCTGCATGCGCAGGCCTTAGCGAAACTGCACCAGGCCTCCTCTGGGGATCACCAATATACTGCCCAGTTACGCCTCCTGCGCCCAACAAAGCTCAGGATACCGACACCAGTACTGATACTGACGCTACCAGCCACAACTCCCCTCCTAGAAAGAAAAAGGCAAAGAAGGCGCATCTGACGGAAAGAAGAAAATCGTTACTAATGTGAATGGACACCAACCTCACTGAGCTAGCCTCCTCAGTGGCGGGCCCTCTAGCGGAAGGTCTCCTCTTTGGCGACAGATTTGTCAAGGATGTATCAAAATACGTTGGTACATTCACGTCTTTGGACAAGGCACAAACATATATCAAAAGGGTATTCCAGGCTGGCCTTTTTGGATGGGCTGGGAGAGGCAGGGGCAGCTCGCCAGGCCGCCAATATTATCAAGGCCCTTCCAGAGGCGGGTACGGTTGTGGTAGAGGGGACTGGCAAGACAACACCAGAGGCGGTACCTTCTACCCGACAAGAAGATTTACCGGTCGTTGTTACCACCGAGGTGGACAAAGGTGAAACTTCCAACCACAGATTACCTCAGGTAAGAACACTAAATTCTTCCTTGTGTCCTCTGGGGAGGTCGTATCCACAAATTTCGGCACAATTGGACAGCGATTACATGGGATGCCTGGGTCTTACAAACAGTTCAGGGGTTTCGCATAGACTTCCTTCAGACCCTAGTGCAAGAATTTCTTCCACCTCAGCTGGTTTTTTCCCAACACTACAGCAATTTGATAGATTTAGAAATAGGAGACCTTCTGCAGAAACATGGGGTGGCATTCTGCAACAACAGTCCCAGGGGTTTCTGCAGCAATGTCTTCCTGGTGCATAAGAGAGGTGGTGGTCACAGGCTGGTCCTCAACCTGAAGGAGTTCAATCACTTCGTCCATTACAGGCATTTCAAAATGGAAGGGATTCATCTGTTGACGGACATTTTGAGGCAGGGAGTTTGGATGGTCCACCTGGACCTCAAAGACGCATACTTAACCGTGCCGATCTTTCCTCCTCACCAGTGGAAGGACAGATGGCTGGAATACTTGGTCCTACCTTTCGGTCACTCTTCAGCTCTTTGATGTTTCACCGAGTTGATGAAACCTGTGGCAGCACACCTCAGGGAGCAAGGCATTTGCCTAATAATATACTTAGACGATAAACTCATCATGGCCACATCCTTCTCCCTAGCATCCCATCATCTTCTGACGACAATATCTCTGTTAAAGAAGCTCGGGTTTGTGATCAATGCATCAAAGTCAGTTCTGTACCAGACTCAATTGATAGAGTTCCTGGGATTTGTTATCAATGCCCAAATGGCCCAACTGCAACTGCCCAAGTCCAAATTACGAGACTTGAAGAAAGAGTTGAAGATAACTCTATCCAAACAAGTCATGTCCTTACGAGCGATAGCTCGCCTAGTGGGTCTTCTGGTGTCATCAATACAAGCCATCTTCCCAGGACCCTTACCCCCTTACACTATTGAGCCCTACAGCTCCTAAAGATAAGACACCTTCAGAAGGGGTTATCGTATTCAGATCAGGTTCCCCTCACAGACGAGGTCAGGGAGGAACGCAGGTGGTGGCTAGCCCACGTGGATGCCTGGGTCGGCCGGGCAATATTTGGCTCTCTCCCAGAGGTAGTAATAGATGCCAGCCGTTGGGGCTGGGGTGCATGCTGTGCACGCTGTGGGGAGATAGCCACAGGGGGCAGATGGTCCCTCCAGGAGTTGTCATTGCATATCAACTGCTGTGAACTCCTGGCGGGATCATTTGCAATTCGAACCCTCTCACCCAAGAAGGTATCTTGTTGCATCCTCCTGAGGATGGACAACATATGAGGCTAAGGGCAGAGAGGACAAGGGTGAGTGCCTGTTTGAGCCTGTTCGAGACGGGCCAGGGCCAGGAATGCTGCCCATCTTCCCATTAATTAATGTGTCTATTACTTTTCTCCTGAAAAAGCATATCTAATGCACTACCCTATTTCACATCCGCTACCTCTATCAATATTTTTAATCTGCATATACTTACCTCCTTTATGCATCTATATACTCTCAATGTACTTATGGATCTATATATTTATCACTTTCTTCTAATTTAGCATTTCCAATGCACTACCCTATTTCTCAGCCTATACTTCCCTCAATATATCTTCTAGCCCAACTTTTTGACTCATCTCAAACTTCTTTCTACTACTTTTTCCAATTCACTACCCTATCTCACCCTATACATCTATCACTATATCCTCTACACCCACTCTCTCATTTATCGCAAACGCCATACCACTACTATGTTCCCCAAAATAACCCTTTCTTGACTCTCTCCTACTCTACCCCTCCTTGTATCTTCTGACACCTCCTTTACTGTACCAATGCCCAAGACAAACCTTTCTAAACTCTTCCCTCTGACTCTTCCCCTCCAAAAACCCTTTTTACTCATCAAAAAGCCTCCTCCTACTGCTATGACCTACAAAAAGAAATCCTTCACTCTTCTATCCCACAACTATCCTTTTCAATCAAAATAACAGACTAGCATGTTCACTTCACTAATTCCATATTCCACTATACTAATTCACCACTAATCCTTTATGGGTTCCAGAGTAGCGTGCTACTCGCCAACAAAGCGCTTCAACACCCACCAGGGGTAACAGGCGCTATATGAATGCAAACCTTTCTTTCCCTTCTATCCCTCCACTATCCTTCTCACTCCAAATAACTGACTAATATCCACCACTCAAATTACTTTCATATTTCACCATACTAATTCACCACTAATCCTTTATGGGTTTCCGGAGTAGCGTGCTACTCGCCCAAAAAAAAAAAGCAATTCAACACCCCATCAGGGGTTAGAAGCGCTATATATATGCAAACCTTTTTTCCCTCTTCTATCCCTCCGCTATCCTTCTGAATCCAAATAACTGACTAACATATCCACCACTTAAAATTTACTTGCATGTTTCACTATACTAATTCAACACTAATCCTCTATGGGTCCCGGAGTAGCGTGCTACTGCCGAAAAAGCGCTTCGACGCCTCGTCAGGGGTAGTAAGCGCTATACAAATGCAATTACAATACAATACAATACAATATTGGCAGTGAGATATATCAACAAGCTGGGGGGCACGAAATCCCCGATGTTAGTAGAGATTGCCAAAGACTTCTGGCACTTTTGCCTCTCTCACCAGATTTCGGTGATAGCGGAGTACCTTCAATCAATCAATCAATCATGTCACTTATAAAGCGCACTACATACCCGCGAGGGTCTCAAGGCGCTGGGGGAAGAGGGGGGTGGTGCTGCTACTGATCGAAGAGCCAGGTCTTGAGGAGTCTTCTGAAGGCCAGTAGGTCTTGGGTCTGTCGGAGGTTGGTGGGGAGGGTGTTCCAGGTCTTGGCGGCGAGGTGGGAGAAGGATCTGCCGCCGGCGGTCGTTTTCCGGATGCGGGGGACTGTGGCGAGGGCGAGGCTGGTCGAGGGGAGCTGGCGGGTGGGGGTGTAGAAGCTGAGTCGTCTGTTGAGGTAGGCTGGTCCGGAGTTGTGGAGTGCTTTGTGTGCGTGGGTGAGGAGCTTGAAGGTTATCCTCTTGTTGACAGGGAGCCAGTGCAGGTCTCTCAGGTGGGGTGTGATGTGGCTGCGTCGGGGGATGTCGAGGATAAGACGTGCAGAGGCGTTCTGGATGCGTTGCAGGACAACGCAATAGCGGACTGGAATTCCTGTCACTTGAGGGATTACAGCGATTGGCAGCTCCATACTTTTCTGTTTCATTGGATTCATTCAATCTGGGGCCCTTGCATGAAAGACCTGTTTGCATCCAGACTCAATCGCCAACTAGAGACCTTTTTCAATAGGAGACCAGATCCTCTAGCGAAAGCCACGGATGCCTTCACACAGGATTGGTCGAAGACATTGAATTATGCGTTTCCCCAATTCATTCTTATTCCCAGGGTAGCGAACCAAATATCTCGCCAGAAAGCAGAGATCCTGTTAGTCACTCCGTTATGGAAAGGCCAACCATGGTTCCCCATACTCCTGGAGTTGGCGTGCGATTGCCCTCTTCTCCTGCCATGGTCCCAGACGATGCTCCAGGGCCCTCAGGGGGAACTGCATCCACTAGTCCTGTTGGGACAATTGTCTCTGATGGCCTGGAGGCTTTCAGGCAACAATGGACGCTGCCAGAAATTTCGGAGGAGGCTTCAGGCTTCATCCAGCATGCCTGGGCTCCCTCCACAAGGAAACGATATTCCTCAGCATGGCGAGCATGGTTAGGTTGGTGCTTGGAGAAGCATGTGGATCCCGTGGAGGCAGAACTTCTTCAAGTGATAAATTATCTTGTCACATAAAGCCTCCAAGGGGTTATCTTACAGATCAGAGAACAATTTCCGATCCGCCATTTCGGGGGGACATGCCCAAATAGATGGTAGACCAGTAGGCATGCACCCTTTGGTATGCAAACTTCTCAAAGGAATTCGGGCGGCAAATCCGCCTAAGGCTAAGTATTTCGTTTTATGGGATGTGTCTAAGGTATTAAATTTGTTTGAAAGTTGGCCAGAAAATGTACTTTTGTCTAGGAAACAGTTATCTACTAAATTGGCTATGTTTCTTTGTTTATCTGCCTGCTGACGAGTCACTGACGTCAGAGTTTTTGACCTAACAGGTAGGGTATTCTCCCCTGAAGGGGTTTCATTCGTGATCTCTGCAAGAACAAAGACCTTTTCTCGATCCATTGAGTATAATGCTTTTCCTGCCAATGATAAATTGTGTGTAGTTAAGTGCCTCAAGGAATATGAAGAGTGTACCCGACCTACGGCCGGAGGGTTGTACAAGGCTTTTAATAGCGCTACAAAAGCCTTTTAAACAAGTTACCTCTGCTACTATTGCGAGATGGCTTAGATATGTTATGACAGAGGCTGGCATTGATACACAATTGTTTGGTGCTCATTCGGTGAGAGGCGCTATGGCGTCAAAATCATACATGTTAGGTACCAGTGTGCAGGATATAATGAAATTGGCTGATTGGTCCTCTGATTCTACATTCAAGCAATTTTATTATAAACCTGTGGGCGATATTTCTTCTGTGGTGCTAGAGAAGCATTAAACTAGCAGAATCTGAAGCCTCCGGTCCTGTAATAGAATAAAACATTAGCTAGCATTCGCGCCAAGAGTTTTCAATTCTATTAAGGACACGGAGGTGAGGATTATCCTGCCCAATGTACAATTCAAGCTTGTTATTGTATGATGTTACCCGCCCTGACTCAAATGTCTGCCACAGTTATTACGGATTGATATTTTCTGTTTCAGGAGCAGAACAGAAAGGGGAGTGATTCTTCACTTCGTTTGGTATTCCTGTTGACAAGCCATACATTGTTTTTCTATTGGGACTTCTGTTAAGTCGCTCCAGTTAAATTCATTTGGAGTTTCCGCAAAACTGTTGACTTTGGACAAGTTGCGAATGTTATGGACAATGCTCGTTCAAGGCAAAGAAAGAGGAAGTATCGGCGTTGAAGAGCCTACTTATAGGAAAACAGACTCTATTGTTGGGGTGTTGCACAATGGCATTGTGGGAAATGTAGTTTATTGAGTGTGTTAAACGTTTTCATTGGCTGCTGAATATTTACAGTAAAGAAAGAAAAAGCATAATCCTCGCCTCCGTGTCCTTAATAGAATTGAAAATTCTTTGTGCGAATGCTAGCAATTTTTTTTATTCTAGGGAGCGTCCTCCCTCTCCTAGCAACGGCAAGCATCACAACTGCAGAGTCCGATCCGCCTTCTCCTATCAACTGCAAGCGTCACAGCAGCAGGGTCTGACGTGAAGGGGAAATGCCAGCCTTCTCTCAGCCATGGCAAGTGTCACAATAGCAGGGAAAGCAAGTACCGGGTGCAACCAAGGAGCGTCACAGCTGAGGAAGCATCACAGGACTAACAATAGCAGTAAGTCAAAAAATGCTGCGAGAAGCCGTTACGGTAGGAAGCAAACGTAAAGGGCTCATATATCGCATCACCTGTCCGGCCAAACGACAAAAATAAATCAATTACATCCAACTCACGAAGCAGAGTCTTGTCCTGTGCAAATTCCAACAAGGTTGGGCTAAATTTGTACAAATCCATTGGTGGGTCCTGTTAACGTAGACGATAAAAATATTCTACAAACTTCTCAACACCCCAGTGGTACCAAAAGTAGTGTGGGTTGTATCGGTAAATTCCCAAAATAAGTCACAAAGTCGTTGTCTGGAAGTAAAGTACTTAAATCCTTGAATTAGGACCCACAACACTGCAGACATGCAGGTGGCTCTGAGGACAGGCAAGTTCTGAGACCTCAGGGCACGAGTCGGGGGTACATGCGGGTGGACGGCGTTCACCCACTTTCCAAGAAGTTAGGCCCCACTGAAAATGATGCTGAATTCGTCCCGGTGTAATTTCCAAACACCGGGACACTTTCAGCAGCGCCTGCACGTTGTTATCTGCTTTCGATCCGCAACAACGTGGAGGTGGGGACCGGATGGGGCTCTCTGATTTCTGACTCCTGCTGGGCCCATAACAAAGGCTGAATCTGAGGGGTCATCAGGCCTCCTTTTGTTGGGGTCTCCTGGCTGGGAGCAGTCAGGAGCCTCACACCTAGAAGCAAATGCAGCAGAGGGGAAACAAAGGCTCACACCTTGTTAGCACTTCACACATACTTAAGAGAGGCAGCTTTTCACTTTGTTCAGGCTCTGTTTAGGAGATATGCATGCACTGTAAGAACGTCAGATGTGTTGATCTTTCCCAGTATTTGCACAAAATTAATAGCATTTATATAGCGCTTACTACCCAATTCAATTCAATATTTATTAAAGATTTGGATCTCCAATGAGGTCCACATCAAAAATGTACATTCAAATTATTACGTAAAATATAATAGAACATAAGGACAATTCATTTCTCAGACCATTATAGATTATCGAAAGCCTTCATATCAGGTCTTAGATTTTCTCCTACATAACATAAGTGGATATTGTCATTTACCCTAATGAGCGGAACGAATAAGGTTCTCAACATTAAAACCAATTGGCTCATGGGCAACAACAGAAACCTAAAAGACCTCTACCAAAACAAGTGGCATAGGTTTAGGTCCATACTAAGCATTAGCAGCTTTGTGTAAAAAACCAGTATAGGATCATGTACATCACATCAGTGCTTGATAGAAGACAGAAAAGTATTCCAATTGGATAAACAATACATTTTCCTTTTACAACAAAACCTAAAAAAACTAAATCTAATCCTATTTTGTGCGAAAACGTATTAATGGCAGCAACTACATATACAAAACTTTTAAAACATTTAGACAGCAACGCATAACAGCTTCGGCAGAAAATTGAGTTTGAGATTAGCAGCAAGAGAGTGGGAGTAACAAAGCATGTCCCAAATTGTGCAAAGAGCAGTTGAGTAGCAGCCAGTTCATGTGCAAAATACAATCCAAAATCCAGCTTCAGCAGAAAATTGAGTTTGGGATTAGCAGCAAGAGAGTGCTTACTACCCCCGAGGAGGTGTTGTAATAATTTAAATATCACTATTTTTTCTTTTAAAGCACTATGGGTAGAGGAAGCTTTACGCTGACAAAAGGCAACATTGGTGTATGTGAAGCTTACAAAAGTGTGAATCTTCTGCTTAAATCAGGAGGGTTTACAAGAATACTCAAAATGTGCTCAAATGTACCCAGGTCAAAAAGGAAGATCATCCTGGACTCATTCTGAAGTCCTCCGATGACTTCAGCTGAGCTATTCCTGCAATTATCTGGGGAAGTCATCCTAAGCCATCCTGAAGTATGCCTATAGGGATAAATATTTAAATGAGATGACTCCATCCAGAGTCATCACAGTAACTACTTCAGGATGAGCTCCTGATTAATTCCTTGGAAAATGTGTGATTATCTTTAACTACTACAGGATGGCTCCATGACAACAAAAGGATGAGGGCAGATTACCTCATGATGACTCCATGACAACTAGGGGATGGGAACAGATTACTTCACGATGACCCCATGACAACTAGAGGATGAGAGAAGATTACTATATGATGACTCCATGACAACTAGGGAATGAGAGCAGATTGATCAAGGAGGACTTCGTGATTACTTCAGGATATGTTTGTATTACTTCACAATGACTTTATGACCACTTATGGATGTAATTTTATTACTTCACTATAGCGCTGTGAGCACTTCTGAATAGGTTACTACAGCATGGTTCCAGGATGTGTTTGTATTACTTCACAATGACTTTATGACCACTTATGGATGTAATTTTATTACTTCACTATAGCGCTGTGGGCACTTCTGAATAGGTTACTACAGCATGGTTCCATGATGATTGCTTCACCGTCACTTTCTGTGGTTGATAGGTCTACTTCCAATGGTAGTTCCTGTAGGCTTTAATAGCACTGGAGGTTACTGTTAAGCAAAAAGAGGCCCTCAATTAGTGTATAAAAGACATCTGCCTGGCATAATGTTGTGGTAATACTACAATTCTAGTAACTATTACAGCAACTACAAACTAATAACTGTAAGCTTAGAAATTGGGAATAACATATAAAAATCACATTTTCATACATCATTCCCAATTTAAAGGGACTCGCAGCAGCTTTCAGTGATGTATAGTATATTTTTTCTCTAAATTGACACTATCATGTAAATTTCACAGATGCAGGAGAGCAGCACTGAGGAGCTATGGATGAGATGGTGTTAAGTATAGTGAGTGGATTTCATATGAGTTTCAAGTGGGGTGAGTGGGCAAAATACTCAATGCAGTACGGTCACAGCTGAGGGTTTTATTGTGAATGGCTTTGGTGTGTATGGACTTGCACGTTTATGATGTGTGTGTGAATGGTACAGTGAGGTAGTGAGTAGGTGTGAGCAGCTGAGGAAAATGGTGGTCTTGCCAATGGCTGTTTGGTGTGAGGGTGTCCCAAGTGGTATTCTAATTATCTATTGGCAAGTGTTCATGGATGTGGTTTGTTAAGTCGTGCTGGGCGTGGTGCTGTATTGGGATTGCACGAATGGCAAGCATATGGCTTAGGTGTCTTTAGTACTATAAGTGAGCGTGGTGATGGATTGTGGAGCTGTATATAGTCACAGTGTTACATGTGTGTAGTTAGTAAGCCTTGCAGTGAGAAGTGTTCTAAATCCCAGTTGGCAAATAGTTTAATTATTGTTCTGACTCTTTGTTTAAGAATGGGATTTAAGTGCAAGTGGATGTTGAACTCTGCAGCTATATGGTGTGAGAGGATGTTCATGTGGAAAGTCTATGTGGATAGCAGATGCTGACTGCAGAGAGGAGATATTAACATATGTAGTGTGGAACAAAAAAGCATGGGACTGTAGGTGTGTACGTGTCATGCCAAGGCCGAATACGTAGAGAGTTGAGTACTGTTTGTGAATGGTAGAACAGTGCAGCACTGGACAGAAGAGTAAGGAGAAGGCGTGTGAAATATGTTGTGCAGAGTAAATTTGGACAGAAGATTTGAAGAGAGCTTGTAAAGAGAACAGGGCATAGTGGATGTTGAGATTGGATATGGAGAGCTTCTATGAAGAGCATATCTTAAGATCAGTTCTGAAGTGTGGGCTAGCAGCAAGATAGCAGTTCCAAGAGAAAAATAGAGTGCGCTTTTGGAGGCTATAGATGAGTAGAAGTGGAGGGTCAGTGAATGTTTAGTGGAAATGGAAAGCTCCTATCATGGAAGAAGAGTGGATGTAGAAGATGAATTTAATGGCTAGAAGATTCCCTCAGAGGGAACTTAAATGGTGTTAGCAGCGGTCGTAATGCGGAGAGAATGAAAAGGGCTGGGAGTTGGTGAGGTTTGTATTTAGCAGATAAGATGGTGGAGAGTGGATGTAGTGCACCAAGAGCAGAAGTGGTGTTTGGACTGGCTAGAGCAAGTGTCGAGAACAGATGTACAGGGTTCAGAGAGTATACGGTACTTGGAGAGTGGATGCAGAAGACTTAGATTGGATATGTGAGAAACAACAGATGTAGATGATGGATACAGAGAGTGAACAATGTACATACACAAGCAGTGCAAGTGTTGGGTAGAATACAATTATGGATGGTAGAAAGCGAACATGCAAATAAAGTATGAATGTAGGGAACGCATGTACAGAGTGTAGCACGCATGTGGAGGGCAGATATACAGTGTTTAGTAATCGGGTGTTATGTGTAGATATGAACAGTGGCAGTGGAACATGGATAGAATGCAGACGTATAGGGTGAAAAATGGATGTAGAGACTGTACAGCTGATACAGTGAAAAGGATGTGACCTACGGACAGTAGACATAGAAGGAAGAGGGTACATGTGCAGAGTAGAAACAGCATGAGGTGGGTGAAGATTGAACTGTGGGGAGAAAGTAAATAGTGAAGATAACAAGTGATGGGTGGAAAGAGAACAACGAGGGTAAGAAACGTATTTGGAAGGTAAAGAGCGTATGTGCAGGGTGACAAGCACAATTGGAGGCTGGAGAGAGCATGTGCAGAGTACTATACGAGGGCTGATGTAGAGTGAATGTGCTGGGTAGAGAGTGTATATGGCAGACAGTTTATGTATGTCATTGGTGGAGATCCAGTGTAGGAGTCGGAAAGCAAGTATACAGGGTGATGACAGGAGAGCGGATAAGCAATGGAGCCAGAGTGTTGCCGCCCTCCTCTCGCCCACGAGACATCTGGGGCCCTCTCCAGACCTACCTCCTGGAACATGCCTTATCAGACGACACGGGTACTAACTCCCACGATGACAGGGGCGACACATACGACAGAGACGGAAACTGATACCCGAGAGCCACCACACGGGCGGTCCCGTGGACACCACAAGGGAATTCTGGGCAACTGGGCGAACCGTGTCTGTGCATGACCGTGATACACGACGCAGGCAGACACGCAAGCAACTGCGCTACTTAGGACGGACAGTGGCACTGTTATTATGTTTTAGTTTATATTGGTTCACAATTAGTTGTAACTCCTTTCTAGTGGATCCGCTTCATTTTAACTGCCCACCTGACGCGGCCGGCCCATAGTGGTTGTAGGCGGCATGCTGTGTACACTACTCCCCGCCCCCCATCTTCTAAAATGTGTAAATTCGCAGTGCCGGCCCGCCTGGGATGTAGGCATCATGCTGTGTGTGGAGCTACTTGGTACCAATAAAGGTATTTAAAATTTAAAAAAAAAGCAATGGAGCCAGAGAATACGGGCAGGAGAGTGTGGATACACAGGAATGAGAGAGGAGCTACAACAAGCACATCTGATATAGTGATGTGGATTAGAAAACAGATATCGATAGTGGGTGAGGACCGTGGACATACAGGGTGGAGGGTGCTTGTGCAGGGAGGAGAACACTTTGGCAAAGGACAAAAAGAGTGTTGCAGAGTGGAGGGGCATGTCGTACAGAAGAGTGGCAAAGTGTAGAGTGGTACAGAGTGTTGTGCTATATCGTAGAGTGGGGTGTTGTGGAATGACATAGATGGAGAGGAGTGAAAGGGTGAAGAGTAGCATAGAGTATCGTAGAGCAGTGTTTCCCAAACTGTGGGTTGCAAGCCGAATTTGGTGGGTTGCCAAAGTCCAGGCAAAAAATAGGCTCGGGCTTCTGCTGCTTATTATTTTAATACAACAACTGCTGTTTAAGAACTCCTCTCACTTTGCAGTCAGAGAAAGTAAAGTGAATTATCTGACAATCCTGCTGGGGTACATGAAGTGTGAAAGGAAAGCTGGAGGATGTCATTTTAACCTAACACACAACAACATCTAAATATCTGTCAATGAACTGAACACATCCAGCAGTTAGGAAAGCAAAATGAAGCACTTTTTTTGTAATTCTGAAGTGAGATGGAAACAAAGATTTTAGTTGGAACAGGACAAATTAAGACTCTTTACTTGGTGATGAACAAATAACATTCACTGAAATCCAATTTCCACACATTATCATTTGTGTGCAGTATAGTTTTATCAGTAAAAGTGTATGCCTGTGCGCATTTACTGACCATTTAAATGGAAAATGTGCTGTCTGCAAATAATGCGCTACCACATGATGCTTTAGTTACATTTAAAAAGTTGCTCGCCTCCTGTCCATTAAAGTTAGGTGGGGCGCTAAAGTTTGTTGTTGAGAGTGGAGTAGAGTGTCGTTGCGTAGAGTGTAGTAGATTGTTGATGTGGAGTGGGACAGTAGAGTGTCATAGAATGGAGTGGCATAGAGTGTCGTGGAGGGGGTAGAGTGTTGTGGAGTGGGGTCGAGTGGAGTACAGTGTCAGAGTAGAGTGGCATAGAGGGAGTTCAGTGGACTGTTGTAGAGTAGAGTGGCATTGCACAGTATCTTACGAGTGGAGTGACACAGAGGTCGTAGAGTGGAGTAGTGTGTCATGGAGTAAAGTGAGGTGCTGTGGCATAGAGAGAGTTGCTTAGAGTGGCAAAAAGTGAAGTACAGTGTCGTAGAGTGGAGTGACATAGTGGTGTGGCAGAGAATGGCGTAGAGTGGAGTGAGGTGGAGGGGCATAGAGGGAGTTGCGTAGAGTGGCATAAAGTGGAGTAGAGTGTTGTGGAGTGGTACAGTGTCCTAGAGTGGAATGGCACTGAGTGTTGTAGGGTGGAGTAGTGTGTCGTGGAGTAAAGTGGAGTGGCATAGAGGGAGTTGCGCAGAGTGGCATAAAGTGGAGTAGAGTGTTGTAGAGTGAAGTGGCGTAGAGGGTCATAGAGTAGAGTTGCATAGAGTGGAGTAGATTGTTGTAGTGTAAAGTGGAGTAAAGGGTTGCAGTGTGGAGTGTTGTATAGTGGAGGGGCATAGAGAGTTATAGAGCAGAGTAGTGTGTCAGAATAGAGTGGAGTAAAGTGGCGTAGAGGGAGTTTAACAGAGTGGCAGTGTCGTGGAGTGGCATAGGACATCGTGGAGTGCAGTAGAGTGGTGTAGCGTATAGTGAAGTGTCATAGATTGGAGTATCAAAGTAGAGAGTCGCTGCAAAAAATGTAGGAGCGTAGGGTGGAGGGGTGTATCATAGAGTGGTATGTCGTATATTGTCAGAGTAGAGCGACAGAGTGGAGTGGCATGTTGTAAAGTAGAAGGGAGTGGAGTAGCGTGTGGTAGAGGGGCATGGTGTGGTAGAGTGGTGTAGCGTGGAGTATGCCTGGTGTGATTGTGCACTGCCTGTACAGTCAACACATTTCCAATTGAAATTACTATTACATTTGCTCAGGCATACAGTTTTACTGATTTAAAGTATACAGTGCACTGATTTGTTCTAAATCATATTGAAATATTTGTTTCCACCACACTTCAAAGAATTACAAAAAATGTGCTTCATTTGTGCTTTCCTTATTCTGATATATTGAGATGTGTGCAGAGGGAAGAGAGCAAGTGAACGGTTGAGAGAAAAACTATAGTGTAAAGCATGGGTACTCACAAACTTTCTCTCGGGGACCAAATTTACAGTGTGGTTTGTGGCCGAGGGCCGCACCGGTGGGGGCGGGGTCAGTGGGGGAGAGGGGCGGGGGTAGAGCAAGAAAAAACTGTGACCATGAGGTTGAACACAGGCCCCTGCAGCGAACGCATTCGTCCACTGAGCCACCAGACCCGGCATACACACATCTCTCTCTCTCCCTCTGTCTCCCTCCCTGTCTGTCTCCCTCCCTCTGTCCCCCTCTCTCTGTCGCCCTCCCTCTGTCGCCCTCCCTCTGTCGCCCTCCCTCTGTCGCCCTCCCTTTGTCTGTCTCCCTCCCTCAGTCTGTCTCCCTCCCTCAGTCTCCCTCTCCCACCCTCTGTCTCCCTCCCTCCCCCTCCCTCCGTCTGTCTCCCTCCGTCTGTCTCCCTCCGTCTCCCTCTGCCTCCCTCTCTCTGTGTCTGTCTCTGCCTCTATCTGTCTGTCCCTGCCTCTATCTGTCTCTGTCTGTCCCTGTCTCCCTCCCTCTGTCTCCCTCCGTGTCTCTCTCTCTCTGTCTGTCCCTGTCTGTCTCTATCTGTCTCCGTCTGTCCCTCTCTGCCTCTATCTGTCTCTCTGCCTCTATCTGTCTCTCTGCCTCTATCTGTCTCTCTGCCTCTATCTGTCTCTCTGCCTCTATCTGTCTCTCTGCCTCTATATGTCTCGGTCCAAACAGGAAGCTTCCCAAAAGGCCCTTTTAAAAGTCAGCTGTGAAAGCGCTTACAGCTGACTTTTAAAGGGCCTTTTGGGAAGCTTTCCGAAGGTGCCCTGAGGTCACAGAGGCCGGCTGTAAAGACAGAAGATGGCCGCAGGAGCATACGTAGTGAATACCTATTTAATATGTATTCACTACGTATGCTCCTGCAGTCATCTTCTGTCTTTACTGCCGGCCGTGGAAACTGCAAGGCAAGGTCCGCGGGCCGCCCATGAAGGCCTGCCGGGCCGCTGGCGGCCCACGGGCCATATTATGAGTACCACGGGTGTAAAGAGGAGATAAATAGGGTGGCAAGCGAGCATATGTGCAGTATAGAGAAGATGCCTGATGTGGACAACAATGTGCACGGTAGAGATCAGATTTGGTGAGTGGAAATAGCGGATAAAAGGTTAGAAAGTGGAATTACACAGAGTATAGGCAAGGGAGTAGCCAGAAAATGAAAATACCCCCCACTTTGAACCAAAACTCTTATGACACCAAGCAAGTGAAGCAAGTCATCGGGACCATCCCAGAAAGGCTTGCTTTTCTCTTGCATCCAAGCATCTATCCATTCATCTATTCATTCTTCCATCCACTTGCTGATAATCATCATTTCACCTTACATTCTGTCTTCCATCCAATATTCAGTCCCTCACTATTCCGTCCATCCATATACCCATCTACACGCAAACCTATTCATACATCTTCAAACCTATCCACAAAACATATCTATCCTTTCACTCAGTCATCCATAATTTCGCTTGTCCATCCCCACTTTCATCCATCGATCCTTTCACTCATCCATCCACCCTTTTCTCATCTATTCATCCTTTTACTCCATCCATCCTCCCTTTCACTCATTCATTGACTGATCCACCCTTTCACTCAGCGATCCATCCTTTCACTCATCCATCCACCCTTTTACCCATCTATCCTCTCATCCATCCATATACCCTTTCACTCATCCTTTCACTCACTCATCCACCCATCCTTTCACTCATTTATCCATCCATTCAGCCTTTCACTCATCATGTCTACCATTTAATACAGCCAGCAACCCTTCCTTTCACGTATCCATGCATACATCCATCCACCCTTTCATTTAGCCCATCTATTCATCCATCCACTCAATCCTTCCATTTACTCTTTCCCTCATCCATCCAGCCATCCACCCTTCCTCTCATCTATCCATCCATCTACTCATCCATCCATTTTTCCTTTACTCATCCATCCTTACCTCCATTCTTTCACTCATTCATCCATGCATCTATCCATCCACCTCTTCACTCAGACATCCATCCATCATCCATTTACCTTTTCACTCATCCATCCATCTTCCCTTTCACTCATCCATCAATCCACCCTTTCGTTCTGCCACCCGTCCCTTCACTCATCCATTCACCCTTCGACACATTGATCCACTCATCCATTTACACTTTTATCATCCATTCTTTCGCCTGAACCCTAAATGAGCCGAACTTTCACAAGTGACTAGGTATTGTCTAGTGGTTAGAAATGCCAACCCTGGCACATGGGAAACCAGCAGTGGCATAGCCAATGTGTCATGGGTCCTAGTGTAAGGAAGGAGGTCCCCCCCTCAGTCCTCCCCACCCACACACAGCTACTGTTTGGATTGTAAAATACAGAAATAATCAGGGTTCAGTGGGAAACTCAGGCCTACATGCCCTAGTGCCTCTGCACCAATAGAAGCTATGCCCCTCAGAACCAGGTTCGAATCCCAGCCGTGACTTAACATCCTCTAAATCTGGTCAAATGTCCCTGTGCTGACAAAAACAGGTGTAATGTAGTCTGTGTGTTCTGAAGTGCCTTTATGTCATTGGGCAAAGTTTGCTTTGTGCCATATAAAACAGCTAAAAAAGTGACCGTCATCTACACTCTAATCACATATGGCAATAATTTAAGACTGGGCATTGCTTTTGATGGGAAAAGAGATTCTCATCTCATGGCTGAATGGCTCAGTGAAACCAGAAACTGGGATCAGTCCTGGCTTCCCAGCTAGATCAAATTGAGTGAGCCTAGACAAATACTTTATTTCTCCTTTTCTAGGCTCCTTTTTGTTCATTATCTCAGAGGGAGAGACTGGGAGAACAAGCATTGGCAAAGCCAATAGGTATCGCCTTTGGGACCTATTGGCATTGCTAATGCCTTTTACCCCTGCTGTAGAGAATCGGCATGTTTTAGAGACATCACAATTGGTGTTTTCATGTCAAATAGAGTAAAAAAAAATGAAGATACATTTTGTGGTTCACTTTAAATGTGCGTATTTTAGCATTGACAAATGACAACAAACTGCTCAGTAAAAAAAGGTTACGCTTGTGTTCCAGGGTATTTTGGAAATGCTGGCCTATTGATGCTGCATGCTCACCATTTAATATTTTTCCATAAATATGATACTTGCTTTGCATGAAGCAAACACAAGTATACCTATGTAAAGGTTTCTTAAACAGATAACAGTTTGATAACCGAAGTTAAGCTAAACGTGCTGTGCCATTCCACATATCAAGCTTGGGCTGCTAACACTTGTCTTACACAGGAAGTGAGAAAAGTCATGAGCCGTGCATATTAAGGAATGCCTTCAATCGTATCACACAGTATGTGAGAGGCTCTGATGGGGATAAAAGCCCGTGGGATGTGTTTTTCTTGCAGTGGTAATGCTCACCTGAACATCTGCTAAAAACCGGGACGTGTATTTAATTTTAGTAAAAGTATCAGGACACCGGGAAACAAGTTAAAAAAACTGGGAAGGTCCGGGCAAATCGGAGCTTTTGGTCATCGTAACGCCAGGCCTCTTGTTAAAGCAAACCACATTTATGGTGAGAAATCCGTACGTACACACGAGGCTTTAAGGAAATATTCTCCCCTTGCCCAGACTCGTACATGAATTTGAAGAGCCTGACAATCTCTTGGCAAAGCTCGTTCGGCTCCCCCTTTTAACTTGTTGGCTCATCCACCTCTACAACCACGCAAGTGCCTCATTTAAAAAGCCCCACAATCATGCAAAGCCACAGGTTCTTGGGAGCCACAATTGGTAAAGATCACAGTGGCGAGGTGGACTCATGCATCCACCTCTCCCAAACAAAGCAACAGGTCAGAAGGCTGCATTTAAATGGCGGGCTCCCGTCTTTCAAACAAAGCTCCGCACTTGCAAATAACCCCAAAGGGCGAGGAGAGGCGGGAAAATCACACCCCATACTTTCAGTCTCTCCCCATCCACAACCCCACCAAAAATACCGAACGAAATAGAACAATGATTTCTCCTTCTCGCTGGTGAATGCAGCATGTCCACACGCTGCCCGACGCAGTTGCACCTTCTCTTTCTCCTCGCCCGACCAAACAACTGTACTTCCGCTTCCGCTCCGATGCAAAGGCCACAAGTTTGCATATAAGAAACTGACAAAGGACTGCAGCAAATACACAGTATAATACTTGACCTTGCGGTCACTAAGCACTGGCAAAGACAATGTGTCTTCATTTATATAACGTGCTACCTAAAACCTCTCTGCAGATGGGCGCACCATCTGCAGAAGCCTTTATGTTTTTTCTTATTTAAGCTAACTATCGTAGAAGCAGATGAGACACTGGTGACATTTTAATTTGTTTGAAAGTGAAGCATTTAACTGCAGTTGTATGTAGCGCAAACTTGCCCCAATTGGCATTAGAGCGCTTTAAACAAACAAAATATTTTTACTTTTGAGAGTCAATAATTGCACTTTTTTTCAGGTACAGGGATGTTCAGTTATTTACGCTGAATCACGGAATGTGGAGAAGAGGTCAAAACTCGAAGAAACAGTTGTTTCAAACCTTCACTTGGAATATTATTCTGTTAATATAACAGCCACACCACATATATTAGTTATTCTTAGAGCCATTGAAAATATGCAATAATGGAAAACCTAACGGTGGCAATGGTGAACAAATTACGTGGCAATAAAAGGAAGATTATATTGCATTATCTGCACACTGTGTGACATTAATATTTTGTTTTTTTTATTTCACCACACTTTCCTAAAGGTTTCTAAAAATAAATAAATGTTGGTCATTAATAAATAACTAAAATGTTGGACATGTTCCAGAAGCAATCAACAAATTATCCTCAAATTATTATAAACAAGTCTTTTTAATTTGAAAACTGTGGTGCTATTCAAGTAATCCGACACCCATTGCCAAACAATCCTAAAACCACCAGTAGCAATGCATCTTGTGAAGTAATCAGGTACTCAGTTTCAAGTCATCCTCAAATCATCAGGAACAGTCACACCTTGTGAAGTCATCAGGTAATCATTTTCAAGTCATCCTCAAATCATCAGGCTCAAGTTTCTAAACTCTGCTGATGACTTTAAGAGCTTGATGATGTCTGATGACGTGAAAATGACCTCTAATGTAGTTGGATGATCATCCAATGACTCTGGGATGGCTTCTAAAGTCATCCTGTTTGACCTGGGTACTCAGGATAGACCTACTAAACATATATGTGAGGGCTTAAGATCTGATGTCACTTCTTATGATGCCACTTCCTGTGATGTCACGCGCTGTGATGTCACGTGCCGTGATGTTACGCGCCGTGATGCCACTTGCATACTGATTAATTAGGTTAGTCCCCCCACTTCTTTTTTTAGGACCCTGTGAGACCTTGAAGTTCTCAGAAGCATACTGAGTCCTAAACAGGTTACAGAGAAAAGATTAAAAAAATACATGCAGAATAAAAAGCATAGCACTGAAATACATGAGATAGGTTACCAAACATAAAGATATATAAAAATACACGTTACAGCCTTCGGCCGGAAGTTCGTTTGTGCGCATGCTCAGAGGCTGTGCTCTTCTCTACTCATCCGCAGGGACTGAAGTACGGACTTATGCAAAGGAGATGGAGTAGTGCGCATGCTCAGAACCAGACATGTTCACAGGAGACGGAGGAGTTTTTTTTTTTTTTTTGCATATTTATATAGCGCGAACTCGACCCGAAGGTATTGGAGCGCTTTACATGATCACCGTATTTACATTACACATTCAGGCACGGGGAGATAAAGTGATTTGCCCAGAGTCACAGGATGTGGACGCGACCCCGAGGCTCGAACCCTGGTTTCCAGCACCAAAGTCGGCAGTCTAGCCGACGGACGTCAGAACCAGAATTAGACTGAAAGGAGGAGTGCGCGCGCTCAGAGCCTGAGATACGGATCACAGGAGGAGTAGATACGCTCAGACCCAGAGACATAGATCGCGAGAGGAGTGCGTATGGTCAAAACCAGAGATACTGATCACAGGAAGAGTGGGCACATGCAGAACCAGAGACACCGATCAAGGGAGCAGTGCGCATGCCCAGAACCAGAGACACTTTCACGCGAGGAGTGCGCATGCTCAGAACGAGAGACTTCTTCACGGGAGGAGTGCGCATGCTCGGAACGAGAGACAGAGATCCAGCTTACAGAGGCGCAGGAGGGTGTACTGCATGCAGGTGATCTCAGAGAGTAAGGGCTCCTTTTAGGGTCCGTTTTATGTTTTATTAGATTTTATCTCACGAAGATCAGTCCCAATACTGAATTACTTGGCATAGGTGAAGGGTGTGGTAGTTCCTGTACTGGAGGCTTCTTACAAAGCACTTGTCAGTGGACGTGAGCCAGAGCCATCATAAGCACCTGCACAAATGAAGCCCACCCTCTGGGCGGCGCCCCGGGTGCTCGGGCCCTTCACTGCAGAAGTTACAAGCCCTGCAGGGGAGGGGAGGGGGCAGGAGTCTGCCTGCACCCCTGGACCCAGCCCACCGCTGCCAGTGTTTGTGGGGGGTCTGCAGCCCTCCCCGGCCGGGCCTGCGGGGCCTGGACTCTCTGGGCGGCGCCCCAGGTGCTCGGGCCCTTCACTGCAGAAGTTACAAGCCCTGCAGGGGGGCAGGAGTCTGCCTGCGCCCCTGGACCCAGCCCACCGCTGCCAGTGTTTGTGGGGGGTCTGCCGCCTCCCCGGCCGGGCCTGCGGGGCCTGGACCCTCTGGGAGGGCCCTCCGTAAGGAGTGTAATTAATGTAAGGATAGTAGAGAGGAGCCGCACATCCCTAGTGCATGCACAGCCTGGCCGGGTTGGGATCAGGCCATCTGTGATACTTTTAGGTTGTTGAATTGGTGCGGATTCTGTCTCTTCTTCAAGGCTGGTGTGATATGGCTTGAGCTGCAAATTTATACGATTTATCTTCACGCACATTTCCATTGCAAAACTGAAGGTCTATTAATTATGAACGTTTGGTATTTATTTCTTGATATTCTCATCATACACTGTTTTTAGAGACACCATTTCATCAGCCGATACGCTTTGCTCTGCTTCAGTGGGTATTTATTGAGATTTCATTAAAGCTGGGTCACACAAAAATTACAAGAGTGTTAAACGTATGGGTGAAGGGCTTGTGTCCCCAGTACTAGGTAATCATTCATAGAAGGAGGACTGAATGTGGGCCCACAATGTCATTCTGTTCTCACCCCTGTGCACACCGATGCATTTATCAACCAGCAAGTGTCCCATGTATCATCGGGTTTTAGTAACACAGATTGGGAGACTTAGCAGAGGGGGTGCAGCTAGTCCATACTTCTTATGGCTTGGGGACAGAGTAAAAACAACAGTCCTAAAGGCATGTCTTGTATTGTAATATTCAAATGGTGAAATGTAACGTGGCCCCCATCTTCTTTGAGAATCTTGTCAGATGCCGGACTACTAAACGAAGTGCCTAATTCACACAACTGTAGTCGTTAAAACCACTAAGCAGTTGTTTTATATTTCTTAAATGTGGTTTTATACTCCTGCAAAAGATTGTCACACCGTTTTTTTTGTGAGTAAATCTTTTAAGAGGGCGGGTGGTATATCAGGCTGTATAAACTCGGAAAGCTTGAAAATACCCAAAACGTACTTATTTGCTGGTATTTACAATCCTTTTTTTGCCCATTACCTCCCTTGAAAGAATCAAAGATTTATTCTTGACAAGGCCGGGAGGGAGTCTGCTAGCAGGGTGCGTTTAGGAAAGGAACATCACCTGATTTGATGTGGTTTAAGAGAAGGGCTTGCTCTACAAAAATACACATTTTCCCTCCAGAGAAAAAAATGAAAAATAGTTGAAGTACTATTGCACTCATTCAAAACATTTGCTAATGTGTAATTAATTGTACCTGTGTATAACTCTGCCTGTGGACTGCAGACTACGCCTTTGAATTGTGACTATTGCCGCTTCCGAGGAGTACTCCTAATAACTCTTTGAGTAGTCCAGAAATTGATAATCTACTGCCAAGTTTAAGTGCAAACCCACAAGTGTACGTTTTTGAATTTGTACGCAAATTGAGCCCCCAAAGTTTTCACTGTTGTAAGGAAGTATCAGCACTAACACTGTCACTTTAGCTGCTTCACTAGCCTTATGCAGTAAAAAATAAATACAAAAATATATGCATGTACATAACAGCATGCATTGGATTGGTCTGGTGAAATGTCATTCACATTTTGTCTCCTCTTATCACCGGATACAGCATGGGGCCAAGGTTCAGCCCACGCCAGGCATTGGCTGTACTGCACAGTGAATGACTGCATTTTTGCACATTGGCCTAAAAAGAAATGCACTTTAGTGCTAGGGCTGCTGGGTCTATAATCTACGTTGACAATCTTTAACATTTAAAAAAAAATGTTTTAGTTAGCGTTGTGTGTGTGAATCAATGTCTTCAGATTACAGTAATTGAAAGCCAGTAGCACTTTTTCTTTTCACCAATAAGAATCATAATATCTTGTGATGTGTTTTAGAAAAACGATTGAGTTTCTGTGTTCTGGCCTGTGTCAAGTAATCCTGATGACCAGGAAGTACTTGTCGTGTTCTGCTAAAATTATATATGGGGCCACTGGAATTATGCAGCATAGGAAGGCCAAATTATGCGGCAGGGTTCAGCAAAATATACATCAAGTAAAGGCAAATTATGCGGACTAATAAGGGCAATATTTGTGGTAGTATTACTTCATTATTTTGTCAATTTTACACTTTGTAGCATTGCCTGGGTATTGCTTCCACCTCATTAGTACCAGTTTAAACCACAAATAAGGCGAAAAGCATCAGAAAGGTGACCAGTCAGCCTTCGCGAAGGGCCTTCCACTTCCCGGCAACACGTGTCACTGCTTTTTTACTAACTTTTAAACCCTATGAGTTAGAAACAATTTTTTTTTTGTTAAATTTATATTGCAGATTATGCAGCAGATGATGAATTATGTGGCAAATGCAGCAAATGTATAATTATGTGAAAAAGATTGAGGCTGCACAATCGCATAATTCCAGTGGCCTTGATAAATATATATATATATACGATGACAAATTGACTTTTTTGCCTCATGCTAACTCAGTGGTCTCAGCTTCATTCCACAAGTTACGTATGATAAAAAAGATTTTACCATTTCTGCCATTGACTGCAGGGAAAACTCTGGTTAGTACATTAGTTATGTCTACTATTGATTATTGCAACGGGCTTCTTGTAAATGCCCCCAAAAAAGTCGTTCATAAGCTACAGTCAGTCCAAAACGCAGCCGCCAGGATGCTATCAGGAACCCCTAAATACAAGCCAATTTCTCATGTTATTCGGAAGTATCACTGGCTTTCTGTGAAGAACCGTATAAAGTTCAAGGCCTTGTGTATTGCCTATAAAGCCTGTCGTAAAACAGGACCTCAGTTTCTAATCGGGGAGCTAGCAGCTTACATTCCGGTCCAAGCCCTTCGCTCATCCACTGCTTTTCTGCTTAGGGTCCCTCGCACTAAAACAGCCTCATGGGGCGATAAACGTTTTATAGTCGCCACTGCAAAACTTTGGAATTCTCTTCCACTAAAGATCAGATCTTCCCAATCTTTGTTAACCTTTAGGAAAATGACAAAGACCTGGCTGTTCAATCAGTAAGTTTCTCCGATATATGGTATCTGCCTGCTGTCCTTAGCGCCGAGACACCCATGGGTAATTGAGCGCTTTACAAATCTCATAAATAAATAAATATATATATATATATATATATATATATATATATATGTATATATATGAAAACACAAAGGTTAAAGTAGCATTATAGTTAGGTGAAATATTCAGTAACAACGTAACGTTTTAAACTCTAAAAAACACAGAAATGTACCCGCACATGCAAAGAGGAAATGGAACTTTTTTTTAACTTAAAAACTCCAATGGAACTGGTAAAGCTAGCCAAATTTGCACGCCAGCTTCAAAATCTTTTCATAGGATGCCCACGTATATCAGTGAACATTGAAGAAACCTGATACGGCATCAAGCTGGAACACAAGCTTGAGTTACAGTGGTGGCTTATGAACTCTTTTTAGCCTTTTAGAAGCGAAATGTGGTAATTAATAATGTGTTCATTTTAGTGCGATCACGCTATGGTTTTGTGACAATTTTTATTAATTGAAACAAATAAATGTATTAATTAATTCACAGAAATTTACCAGTTATGTCAAGTAACTATAACTTGTGCCCTAAAGTAACCATAACTTGCGCCCCCGCCATGCACAGTTTTCTCATCACTAATTTCATTGCAAATGTTGCAGTGATATCATCAATGGTGTCATAGATGTCATGAGTAATATAATATGTAGGGTAATATTTTATTACCATATGTAAATCTAACCCTCCTGCCATGCACATCTTTTAGCCCGGTTTGCCCCTATCTCCCGGGGCCAAATATAAAATTAAAGGGCGAGGGGGTCACACAGCACTCCCTCCCTGAGCCTTTTTAGGCCCTGGGTTCCCTATCCCCCAGGCCCCTATGTATTTTAAAGGGTAGGGGGGCCTCGTGGCCCCCTCCCTGAGCCTTACTTTCCCTTGGGGACCCCATCTTCCAGGGCCTTTTTTTTTTAAAAGGGAGGGGTACGCATGGTCCCCTTCCGAGCCTCAGGCCCTGGGGACCCCAACCCCCAAGGCTGTATGTACTTTAAAGGGGAAGGAAGCCATGTGGGCCCCCCCTCCTCAAGCCTTATTAGGACCTGGGGACCCCATCCTCCAGGACCTTATTTTTAAGGGGACTGAGCAATGTGTCCCTCCACCCGAGCCCCATCAGACCCTGGTGACTCCTTTCCCCAGTACCGTATCTCTTTTGAAGGGGAGGGGGCCACACAGCCCTCCACCCTGAGGCTTATTGGGCTCATGGGGACCCCATCCCCAGGGCCATATGATTTTCAAAGGAAAGCGCAGCCCCCATCCCAGAGCCATTTTCACCCTGAGGACCCCAAACCCTGGTGCCTATATTAATTGTATGTATAAACTACAAATCCCATAATGCCTCAAAATGGGTGGAAATGGAAGAGACTATAAATAGCAGAAAGAGACAAGGGACTTACTTTACCGTGAGCAAGACCTTTCTGGTTGAAACACATTTGTGGTGGTGATGGTGTTAATTGTACTTGGCGAATAAACCTTTGCTGGAGAAACTGACTAATGGGAGCATTGCGGCCTAAGACTTATGCGCACACATTTCCAATACTGACTCGGTGGGATGTATGCTGAACAGTGTTAACAGAACGGCAACACTTGTAAATCAGCACTATGCTTGAAGGCAATTAAAAATGCAATTTAACCAGTGAAGTTTTAACAGTGACCAGATTGGAAAGTCTAAGCCTTGCATTTTATTGACAACATGAGAGGTTGTGGCAATGACTCCCAGGTGGGATAAAGAATGGACTACATATCCCAGAATGCCTGTTAAATGTATAGAAAATAATGGCAATAATCAACAATAAGTGAAAACAGACTATACCACCATGAAGAAGACGAGCAGTCAAAACGTGTTGTGGTGTCTGACGCAATGTTGCTAAGCCTGGGCGTAGTTAGCGTAGTTTCACTCCACGGAATTCCGCGGAGTTACCGGAAAACTGTGCTGAATTCCGTGGAGTTCCATGAGCGGGCGGAGTAGGCAACCATCACCATGCCCCATGGCTGTAATTATTTGTTTTACTGCTTTTCTTTAGTATTACATTGCTCCGGTCGTTGCTCTGTTTATATTTTAATCTGTTATGCTATTTTGTATTTTTTATGCCATCCTAGTGCCTGGGTGTTCATTGAGGGTCTGACTTGGAGGCGTTCGGATGATGTGAGTCTCTGTGACAGTATTGCCTTGTTCAGTTGTGTTAACGCCGGCATCTGCGGGTGCAGAATAGGCTCCTTCTGAAGAGATGCTCTTGTAACACATGCCTCCTCGCCTTGTAAGTGAAACCACTGCACCCATAGTGATGTGGCTGGTTACTCACTTGTCACCACCAGCGCCAGGCTTCTGATGAAGGCCCAGGCGGAAGCGAGGCTCAGAGTGCCCAGGTTCTGTGGCCTGCCTGGCACTGGGTGCTGCCTTGTGTCAGTCCCTCCAATGAACCACATGGACTTTTGGGGCTTTCTGGGGTCAGTCGGTGAAGCAAGAACCGCGCTCCTCTCTCACAGCACCCCAAACAGCAGAGTTACTGGCTTCCATTCCAGAGAGATATGATAATAATGTTACCTTAAAGCCTGGAAAGAGGGTTATTTTTTAATTTTTTTAAATGCACAAGGGGATTAAGTAATTTGCACCATCACAGGATGTGGAGCCGATGCCGTGTCCCGACTCCCGAAACTGGTTCCTCAGTTATTTCCTACAGGGATATGTTCACTGTGCTTTTGGCAATGCACTCATTTTCCACTTGTAATAAATTATAATGAAAATGCACAAGGGGATTAATTAGGGGATACCTTAGCCTACATGCCAAAAGTAAAACCATTCCACTTAATCCAAACACGGATGGGACTCAACTTCAAAATCTTCACAGGACATCAACCGAGTAACTGTCTTTTAGTTGGGAAGCTCCGACTGGCGGGCAAAGTCAGTGTGTCAATCGATACTCAATACCATGATGAGTTTTGTGTCTTTTTACTTCCCAAACCCGCCATGAAAGGGAAAAGCCCTCTGTATGCGCGCCACTGAAGAGATCGCTCTGCTCCTGGAACACGTGGTCCAGCCGTAAAAGAGCAGGTGTTCCAGGCATTCCAAGTTGTTGTAGTGTGGGCACTGAGTTCTCTAGTCTAGTCTCTCTCTCTATACTGCTGTTGGCTTGGGAATACCCGGTGGAGAAAGGTGGGCGTGTGGACAGCCTAATCCACAACCACCCAGCATCTGGCATGTCGGAGGAAGCTCAGTGAGAGGGTGAGAGCAGTGCATCAGAGACTTTGACCTGTGAGTACTTGTGGGCAGTAAACTTCGCTACGCTGCGGTTGACGGAGTTTTTGCCAAACTCCGAATTCTTAACTGAGTTGGCAAAACTCCATCAGCAGAGCAGAGTTCACTGCCCACCCCTAAATGTTACTTGGCAAATAAATAAAGTTCACTAATGAAGCTTCCGGGAGTGCAGCGTCATTTCTTCCTAGCAAGTAATATATATATATATATATATTACTTATCACTGAAAAAACCATAGGTTTTAGGGACAGTTATAGTTAGTTGGACATTGCACTCGTACAAAACCCGTGAAATTCCCCCGTTATAGTTAGTTCAGCTAACTATAACTCGCGCCCGCAATGCACTGCTGATGACGTCACATATTACATCACTCATGACATGGTCAGTGACATCACTGATGACATCACTGATGACATCTCAAATGACATCACTGATGACATCATCCAGTGACTGTGTGTTTCTGTAAAGTTTAAATATGTTTAATATATATAGGGAAAGGCGTATTGAAGAATGAGTGGGTGTATAAGTGTCTGAATGGATGATTTAGTACGTGCGTGACTGACTCTACAAGTGAGTGATTAAACGTATCTTACTGAATGCATGGGTTAGTGACTAAACTGTGTGAATGTCTGTATCCGTCTGTTGGTGTGTAAGTGGATGCATGGATTTGCGAATAGCTACATGAGTGTCTATATGGGTTATTGATTGGTTCTATGAGTATCTGTATGGGTGCCTGAGTGTTTGTGTGGATGGGGTGTGTGCGACTGTGCATAGATGTGTGAGTGGGTGATTCACTGGGTGGATGGTTTCAAGAGTGCATCTGTGATAGACTGTATGGGTGGGTAAGTGTGTGTAAGAGTGTGTTAGTGAGTGAATGTATGTCCCAGTGGTACATGTGTGAGTAACTACATATGTGAAAGGCAGTATATATGTGTATTGGAGTATATAAATAGCTATAAGCGAGAGTGAGTGATTGTGATAGTGGCTGTATGGATGAGTGTGTGCTTGTATCAGTGATTGTATAAGAGCGTAACAATGTGCTAGTATTTGTATGATTAAGTGAGCTGGTGTGTGTGTATAACTGTATAGGTGAGTAAATGGCAGTGTGTTTAATTATTTGCATGACTGACTAGGTGTGTGAGTACCTCTATGGATGAGTGGCGGTGTTTGAGTGTCTATATAGGAGTAAGAGTGCATATGATAGTCCTGTACTGAGTGACCATAAGTATGAGTGACTGTACGGGTGAGTGAGTGGATGTGTGTGTGTAGACCTAAGAATCAGTGAGTGGGTATGTAGTTATTGGTGTTGGAGTGTCTATGGTTTTGCGAATGGCACTCTGTAATTTAGATTGGGTGTATCAAAGGTTATATTAGGGTGTGAGGAGCTGCATCAGATTATCACGTGGATGATGTCATCAGTGATGTCATTTGAGATGTCATCAGTGATGTCATCAGTGATGTCACTGACCATGTCATGAGTGATGTAATATGTGACGTCATCAGCAGTGCATTGCGGGGCGCGAGTTATAGTTAGCTGAACTAACTATAACGGGGGAATTTCACGGGTTTTGTACGAGTGCAATGTCCAACTAACTATAACTGTCCCTAAAACCTATGGTTTTTTCAGTGAATTTCAAAGGTTTTTAAATGCTAATTTCTAACTATAACGTGTCTGAAACCTATGGTTTTTTCAGTGAATTTCAAAGGTTTTTAAAATGCTAATTTGTAACTATAACGTGCCTGAAACCTACGGTTTTTTCAGTGAATTTCAAAGGTTTTTTAAATGACAATTTTTAAATGTATTAATTTTTATATTAATTTTTTTCATACTGATTTACTACATTTTTAGAAACAATTTCTTTTACATATTTTATTTTTCAAATTACATTGTAATTACATTATACATTACATTACAAAAAATACTTTCTCAGAATGAATTACTTTAGTTTAAATACTTTGCACATAGGCAATAGACTTTTAAGTACAGTAGTTACAGTTGTTGCAATGGGCAACACATTTTCAAACACAATGCAACATTCAGCTCAATGTGAATTTCTAGTTAAATGCAATTAGTTACTTTATGGATTACTTTTCTAACCACAGGACTGGATCCTAGATTCAGTCCTGGTACATCTCCTGTAAACAGTTGAGTAAAAGCGTTTTGGTTACAGTCGTGATTTTTAAGGAATATTATTGTATTTTAAAAGTTGACACTTAGAAACTTTTTCTCATAGAATCACCAATGTTATCCTATGGAAGGAAATTCACTTAGCAGGTAAAAACTGTTATCGTTACTTTTTCTTACTCCGTGTTGGATCCTGGATCCAGCACTGGTGCATCTCCTGTAAACAGTTGAAAGAATGCGTTTAAGTCATACAGGCGATTTTTAAGGAATATTTGTAGTTTGTGAAAATCGACACATTGAAACTTTTCTGCTGAAAACCAGACAATGGATTCCTATGGAAGAAAATATAAGTTACTGGTAAGTACGGTTAAAATTACTTTTCAGGACCAGTACTGGGCTGAAAGATACAGCACTGAGGTCTCTCCTTATAACAGGTGAGTAAATCGGAATTCGTATTTCGGCTGATTTTAGAGGAATATTTGTATGTTTCAAAAATCAACACTTAGAAACTTTTTCAGCAAAAAGCAGGCAATGATATCCTATGGAAGGAAATTCAAGTTACTGGTAAGTACGGTTAAAATTACTTTTGAGGATCAGTACCGGGCTGAAAGATGCAGCACGGAGGTCTCTCCTGATAACAGATGAGTAAATCGGAATTCGTATTTTGGCTGATTTTAGATGAATATTTTAAAGTTCCAAAACTCCACACTTAGAAGAATTTCCAAGTGAAACCAGTCAATGTTAGCCTATGGAAGGAAATTCAAGTTACCGGTAAGTACGGTTAAAATTACTTTTCAGGACCAGTACTGGGCTGAAAGATACAGCACTGAGGTCTCTCCTGATAACAGGTGAGTAAATCGGAATTCGTATTTCGGCTGATTTTAGAGGAATATTTTAAAGTTCCAAAACTCCACACTTAGAAGAATTTCCAAGTGAAACCAGTCAATGTTAGCCTATGAAGGAAATTCAAGTTACCGGTAAGTACGGTTAAAATTACTTTTCAGGATCAGTACTGGGCTGAAAGATGCAGCACTGAGGTCTCTCCTGATAACAGGTGAGTAAATCGGAATTCGTATTTCGGCTGATTTTAGAGGAATATTTTAAAGTTCCAAAACTCCACACTTAGAAGAATTTCCAAGTGAAACCAGTCAATGTTAGCCTATGTAAGGAAATTCAAGTTACTGGTAAGTACGGTTAAAATTACTTTTCAGGACCAGTACTGGGCTGAAAGATGCAGCACTGAGGTCTCTCCTGATAACAGGTGAGTAAATCAGAATTCGGATTTCGGCTGATTTTAGAGGAATATTTGTATGTTTCAAAAATCAACACTTAGAAACTTTTTCAGTAAAAAGCAGGCAATGATATCCAATGGAAGGAAATTCAAGTTACTGGTAAGTACGGTTAAAATTACTTTTGAGGATCAGTACTGGGCTGAAAGATGCAGCACTGAGGTCTCTCCTGATAACAGGTGAGTAAATCGGAATTCGTATTTCGGCTGATTTTAGAGGAATATTTTAAAGTTCCAAAACTCCACACTTAGAAGAATTTCCAAGTGAAACCAGTCAATGTTAGCCTATGGAAGGAAATTCAAGTTACTGGTAAGTACGGTTAAAATTACTTTTCAGGACCAGTACTGGGCTGAAAGATACAGCACTGAGGTCTCTCCTGATAACAGGTGAGTAAATCGGAATTCGTATTTCGGCTGATTTTAGAGGAATATTTTAAAGTTCCAAAACTCCACACTTAGAAGAATTTCCAAGTGAAACCAGTCAATGTTAGCCTATGGAAGGAAATTCAAGTTACTGGTAAGTACGGTTAAAATTACTTTTCAGGATTAGTACTGGGCTGAAAGATGCAGCACTGAGGTCTCTCCTGATAACAGGTGAGTAAATCAGAATTCGTATTTCGGCTGATTTTAGAGGAATATTTGCACAATGGTGAAGGGAGGGGCGGGGCCTGAGGTGACATCTGTGCAAACGCGCCCCGTGGCGCGTTTTAAGTTGGGGGATTAAGTCCCCTTGAATCATGAGGGTCCCTACCGGCCAACTAGCCCACCAGGAACCTCCAGTATGCGCCAGGGGCTGCGTTGCAGAGACATGTACAGAGGCCACACTCCTTTTACACCTCTCTGCAACGCAGCTCTGTGGCGCTTTCTGGACGTACCTGTTGGGCTAGTTGGCCCCCAGGGACCCTCAGGATTGAAGAGGATTTAATTCCCCATCTTAAAACGCGCCACGGGGCCTGTTTGCACACATGTCACCTGAAGCCCCGCCCCCTCCCTTCACCACTGTGCAAACGCGCCCCGTGGCGCGTTTTAAGTCGGGGGATTAACTCCCCTTGAATCCTGAGGGTCCCTGGGGTGCAACTAGCCCACCATATACCTCCAAAAAGCGCCATAGAGCTGCGTTGCAGAGAGGTGTAAAAGGGGCGTGGCCTCTGTACACCTCTCTGCAAGGCAGCCCCTGGCGCATACTGGAGGTTCCTGGTGGGCTAGTTGGCCCCAGGGACCCCCAGTATTCAAGGGGAATTCGTTCCCTCTCTGCAAACGCGCCAGGGGCGCGTTTGCAGAGTGGTGAAGGAAGGGGCGGGGCCTACGGGCCCAATCGTTTTTTTTTGTTTTTTTCCTGAAGGGGGGCTGTGTGGCCCCCCTTCCTTTTTTCTATTTTTAGGCCCTGGGGACCCCATCCCCCAGGGCCTTACCCCTTTTTTTAAAATAAAAATAAAAAAACGGGAAGGGGGCCGCGTGGCCCCCCTTCCCTGGGCCTGTATTGGCCCCGGGGACCCCATCCCCCGGGGCATGGCCTCTTTTTTTTTTTATTTGGAGGGGGCTGCGTGGCCCCCCTCCGTGGCCACTTATGGCCCCGGGGACCCCATCCCCCGGGGCCTGGCCTCTCGTTGGGGACTGTGGGGGGGTCCCCAAGCCCCCCACAGTCCCGCCGGCTCTCCGTGTCCTTCGGGAGCCGGCATTGCTTTTACACATGGGGAGCTGCTAAGATGCAGCTCCCCATGTGGAAAAGCAGTCGGCTTTGGATATTGGAAGAGAGAGCAGGTTTCCCTGCTCTCTCTTCCAATATCCAAAGCAAGTTTGCAATGACAGGACGGGAGCCGCGAGGCTCCCGTCCTGTCATTGCAACAGCAGTGTCCCGGGGTAGGCACCCCGGGACACTGCAGGAGCTGGCCCTGGGGGGTGGTGCTCCCCAGGGCCACCACAGGCTCCAGGAGGGGGCCGCGCGGCCCCCTCCCTACATTTTGAAAGCCCCGGGAGGTGGTGGTCCCCGGGGCTTGGGGGTCCAAAACGGACCCCCATTTTAATTTTTCTTAGTGCCCCGGGGAGGTGGTGGTCCCGGGCGTGTGGGGGCTGGAGCCCCCCACACAGGTTTTTAATTTAAAAAAGAAGCCCCGGGGAGGTGGTGTTCCCCGGGGCTGCGGGAGGGCTCAGAGCCCTCCCGCACCATTATACATAAAGCCCCGGGGGTGGTGGTCCCCGGGGCTTGGGGGCCCTTAGAGGCCCCCACACATAAAATTAACCCCCCCAGCATGCCCCCGGGACTTGGCCCACCCGGGGGCCAGTAGCTATCGAAGCGCGGGAGAGCGCGCTCGATTTTTTTTCGGCAGGATTCGCGCTCCCTTGTGGGACCCCTGAGCAGACCTAGGGGTCAGGGTGTTTCTACCCTGCCCCCTTTGTGCACTTTGCGCACTTGTTTCTGTCCCTCGGTTCTGCCGAGGGACAAAATGGCTGCCAACACTTCCTGATTTGGAGTGTTGACAGCCAATTAACATAAAGCTCGTGCTCGGGAGGATCCGCGGCCCTAGATATATCTATCTTTTTACTTTTGATTTTCTCAGCAACTACTGAACGGATTTACACCATTTAACAAAAAGGGTTCTTTCTGAACCAAGAACTACCTCTTTGCCAAATTTGGTGTAATTCCGTTCAGCAGTTCGGGCTGTAGCCGTGTCTAAAGTTTCCTATGGAAAATTGCATGGGGAAAACGTGTTTTGGGACCCCCTTTTTTCTCGGCCCCGCTGACGAATCCCCCGAGACTTTCAGGGTAGGAGCGGACCGGAGCGCCCCACAAAGTTTGAAAATTTTGCGAAGATACGTCAACCGGCAAGAGAGTTATTTCAAATAGAATGTCGCGGATTTCCTATGGATAATAGGTTGTAACTATAACTATCTACTGGCGACCGCCAGTAGATAATATATATATATTGAACATCTATAGGTATAAATAAAAACTCTTAAAAACGCATGTTTCAGCATGGGAGAATGAACTTAAGAATCCAGCATCTCGGTTTTTAATGACTGATGACGAGAGATTAGTGATCAATTTGGCTGAGAATATGAAAATATGAGACTAGTGCAATTAAGTTGTTTAGGAGGTCGACATCTAGCTCAAGGACTACAGAGGATGCAGGCTGCCAATAAAGTGAGGGAAATTGAGGAAAGAAGCTCTCTCCTTTCTGATTTGGGAAACATATTAAGCACTTTTGAAAATGTTTAGAGAATACTGTATGAGAAAATACTGCAGGTTCCAAAGAATGCCATCATTGCTGTCCTATGACCATAGGTTTTCCTAGACTGGATGATGATGATGAAGATGCATTGACATGAATTGCTTCTGTACCTTATGCACAATTAGGAGCTGTTTTGAATCTTCCTAATTTGCTTCCATTGTTGGAGAAATAATTTAACAAAGTGATTACCTCAACTGAAGCACAAAACTCATGGTAATCTGTCTTATTTGCAGTCTTTAATAAACTGCACAAGGGCCTGAAAATGTGTGACTTCTATTGGCTCGTTTCTTTCCTAATATGGGGTTGAGCAGGGTGAAAGGGAGGGCCATTCATTTGGCTCAACAGGGATTACTTCCAGTGCCAATTGACTACACTTATTAATATGCTTGACCACATAGCTGATTTTGCTCTAATGGAGAAAAAACCTCTTGCCATATATGTAGTTGATGCTCCAGATGCTTTTATTTGCTTGCGCTAGAACTGTCTGAGGGTTACTACTAGATTTTGGATTCCTCTTCGGTTTGTGGAAGGAATATGTGCACACTAAGGTAGTAATTGAAGGGCACCTCTCAAACTGCCTCAGTAGCAGGAGGGTGCGAATCAGGATTGTCCTCTCTCCTCTTCATTGCGCCTAGAATAGATAAAAGCATCCTGCCCTTAACTGCCCTCGGTTCGAGCTAAACGGGAAATTATATGCCGGTGATTAGCTCACATTCTTAGGCAATGTAAAGGTATAAGCAGCCCCCCCCCCCCTAATCCTTAAAGAGTTGAGTGGTTTGTCTCAGTATAAGGACAGCCATACTAAGTGTGAGCTAATGCAGTGGAACAGGGTAAGTCAATCTTGGTTATTTCAACGGTGAAATATCTGGGAACCAGAATATGTAAAATACAAAGGAAAAGAAATGAAAAAAGTTAATAGTGATTTGATCCTATCCAAGGTTTAAACTTTAATTTAAAAAATGCAACAAGCTATGCCTGACTATCATAGGATGAATAAATGCTGTGAAAACTGTGATCTTACATTAAGTTTAGCTTTCTGTTTCAGGCCTTTCCCCAAATACATTGAACCAGCTTTCTTCAGAAAACTCCAGTCCAAGTTTGTTTGGGCTTCAAAAACTCCCAGACTAGCCTGGAAGGAGATGTATGGATATCTAGATAGGGTGACTGGGCACATCCTAGTTTTAATTCATATTACTGAGCTGCACGGTTTAAAGGATGAGACCCTTTCTTTTTGTGCAGCAAGTAGACAATCCTTTCTGGCTATAGAAAAAGCCATGATTGATCAATTTCAAATATGTTTTTTTGCATAGGGATTTTGACCTCAAATTCTTTAGAAAAGTGGTGGTTAGGATATGTGAAGGTTCGATACAATCTCGGAACAATTACTATTTTAGAGATAGTGCAAATCTGAACACTTATTTAGGGTTAGTCAGTGATTGTGCACAAGTTATATATTGCTAATTGATGGTGCAGATGTGAACAAGCAGGATGTTGATCATTCTTGACATTTTATAGGCATTTGTGGCACAAAAGTATTCATTCTTTTAAGACTTGCTCTGCTTTTAAGGTGCCAATTATACATCAGTTGTAGGCAGTCTTGGCACAGTGGTGTTCATCCCTATCATAATCTTTCTGACTTGGGGTCCGATTTGGAAGTCAGCGGAGGGAATATTCTGTCACTAACATGACGGATATCCTGTGTACCATATTACCATCCCCATGGAATAGAATGTGATTGTAATACAGTAGATGAGAGTGTTCCCCTCCGCCGACTTTTAAATCAGGCCCTAATTATGGTAATTTTTCTTATGTTGTGAGCATTCTTGGTAGAATAGTGCCCAGTCGTGGTGCAGTGCTTGCACTGGGATAATGCTGCTAAATATTGGTATTGCTTGCGATCCCATTTGGAGCATCAAATGAGGAAGTGAGGAGGTAACGTCTTTGGCTGGAACTTGGGGCTTCATGAAGGAGAGCCATCAAAAAAGAGCAAACTATCTTCTGCTAATGTTAAGTTTTAAGCTTCGGCAAGATTTCAGCCAGTATCTTTTGCTGATGGCTATCTTGTGAGTGGGGTCCCTGGAGTCTCTACGCAGAAGTTTAATTTAACTATTAAGAGGGTGAACTAATTTGGAGCACTACAAATACATCAGAAAGATATAGAAATATGTAAATAACAGATTGTTATATTTATGATGAATTTAGTCTTAGGTTATGAACTAATGTTAGCTCTCTGTTTTTCTAGTCCTACAGTTTGAAGAAATGCAAGAAAGGAAAAACAACAGCACATTCAACTGTTTCCTGAAGTAACTCCTCCATTGACGTAGCAGGCAAATCATTTCTGGAAGCACCTCTTCCCTAGAAGTAGCTGGGAACTCACTGACTCTGCCCATGAATCATGCGCTAACTATCAGGGAGAATATAAGACACAAAAAATCCGAAGGGGATCAAAAACATCTACAGTCGTTATTGGTGCAATAAGATATTCCATTGCAAGTGTATACAATGGGTATATGACACCAACACACATTTTGTGTCTAATGAATATGACACGTTTCCTCTAAAGGGCAAATCATATGCTTTCCACATGGGAAAGACCACAGTTATATACTTCAGTGTGTCCTGAGGAGTTGCAGAAATCTACTAAATGTTACAAACATGCACTGTAAAGGACTTTATGGGACATACACTATAAGTACTATTTGGATGTGATACCATTCCCAAAGGTGAAACACTAATCCAAGGAGACCTTGACACTTGTGGAACTCCAGTAGATGAACTGAATTTAAAAAAGTTTCATTGTAAGCAACAGTCTATGTGACAAAGATTTCATATATATGTTTTTTTTAAAGTGAAGTAATGGAGAGACGTTATAAATGTTCAGAATGTAACAAAACCTTTATTAAAAGCTGCCATCTAAAGGTACATGAGGCGGGTCACACTGGACTGAGACCATATGAATGTAGTGAGTGTCACAAGTCTTACATTACAAGAAATGATCTTAAATCTCATCATAGAATTCACACAGGTGAGAAACCATATAAATGTTCTGAATGCGGAAAAGCTTTCTGTACAAATGGCTCTCTTAAGGTACATCTGGAACGCCACTTAGGACTAAAACCATATAAATGTACTGAGTGTGACAAAGCTTTCTATGCAAAGGGGCAACTGGAAGTACATCAGAGAAGCCATACTGGAGAGAAACCATATAGATGTTTAGAATGTGGCATGTGTTTCAAGCACATAAATATTCTGTTGCGTCATCAGTGCACCCACACTGTTGAGAAACCCCATAAATGTACAGAATGTGACAAGGCATTCTTGACAAAAGGGGAGCTAGTGATACATCAAAGAAGCCATACAGGAGAGAAACCATATGCATGCAATGAATGTGACATGGCTTTCATTACCAAAGGACACTTAAGGAGACATCAGCGAATTCACACCAGGGAAAGACCATATAAATGTACTGAATGTAACAAAGCTTTCATTAGGAAGCATGATGTGACGCAACACCGGAGAATCCATACAGCTGAAAGAGCATATAAATGTTCAGAATGTGCCAATGCATACATGACAAAGGGACAACTGATGGTACACGAGAGAAATCATACTGGCGAGAAACCATACAAATGCACTAATTGTGAGAAGACTTACAGTACAAACAAACAGCTGGCGCAACATCAGAGAAATCACGAGGGCAAGAAACTGTATAAATGTCCTGAATGTCACAAGGCGTATACCACTAAGGACTATCTATATAAACATTTGAATATCCACACCGGTAAGCTACTACACAAATGCACTGAATGTGACAAGGTTTTCAGTACAAAGGGACAGCTTTTGCTTCATCATAGAAAGCACACAGGTGAGAAACCATATAAATGCACGGAATGTGATATGGTTTTTCGTACAAATTCTCAGCTGACATTACATCAGAGAAATCACACAGGTGAGAAACCATATAAATGTACTGAATGTGACAAAGCTTTTACTACAAAGGCCCATTTATTTTCACATCACAAAGTTCACACTGGTGAGAAATCATATAAATGTGTGGAATGTGACAAAGTGTATAGTACAATGGGGGTACTTGTACTTCATCAGAGAACTCACACTGGGGAGAAACCATATAAATGTTCTGAATGTGATAAAGCATTCATTACAAAGGCAAATCTAACTCTACATCAGAGAAGCCACACTGGGGAGAAACCATTTAAATGTACTGAGTGTGGCAAGGCTTTTCAAGGCAAAAGCCATCTAAACAGACATACAGCAGCCCATGCAGGTCTAAGGCCGTATGCATGTAGGGAATGTGGAAAGACTTTTACTACTAAATCAAATCTAGTGACGCACCATAGAACCCATACAGATGAGAAACCCTATCAGTGTTCTGAATGTGACTATGCTTCTAGTACAAAGGATCACCTAAGAAGACACCAGAAAACACACATTAGGGAAAGTCCTTAATGTTTTGAATATGATGAAACTGTCTTTAGGAAAGGATAGCTAGGAGAATAGCAAAGAAACAGTACTGTCAATCAACCAAATACTTTTAATGGTTGTGTCAAAGCTTTCAGTAAAATGCAATGCCACAGAATCAATACTGAAGAGAAAGGACAGAAACTGTTGGTTTCCATCGAAACTTCCATTCAGAAGCCATTCTACATACATTATGTGTAATTTCTTGTACGCTGGAATAGATTTGAACATGGTAAAAATGAAAAAGTAAATGACATCATTGCAAAAGAATAACAGCAGCATGCAATGTTGTGGGACCATAAACAAGTGAATACTTAATAAAATAATTTTGGATAATTACAGGAGAAGTGAAAGTCTCAGGATAACATTACATCAAACAAAATGATATTTCACAGTTTAGGACGCAAATCTGTAGAATTTTATAGACTATACCCGGGTTTAATATATTTCATTAAAATCACCATGAAGTATTAGCAATCTGCCTGCTGGCTGACACATGAAACATGTTTGTCCATAATTACTAATATAAGGAGTCAAAGCGGTTTATTTCAAGGATGTTTTTCTCCTGGTGAAATAACATTATAGAAATTACTGCCTCTATGGACTCCATCTGCCAGTTAAAAGTGGGTGCGGTCTCAATCTTTCTGTGAACTATGACTGCATTCCCATTCAACATAACAAGAGGAAGCATGGGGTAAACCAACCTGCCCTCTATTGGCCCACCTCTAGAATGCCTTTAAAGGCTAAAAAAAAAAGCAGATTAAAAGGGCTTTCCGCGTTTCCTATTATTTACTGATAAATCAAAAAGGCCCAAGGTTCATACTGATTACACTGTTAATGAGAGTCATTAAGCTCCATTGTGTGAATGTAATCAAAGTTTATTTTTAAGGAAGACTAGCCCCTTCAGATGGTAGATTTACTATGGCATAAATTCACTATATATTTTTACCTTTAGCCGCCTCCTCAATTTCACAGTGCAAAATTGCTACTTTTCAACCCTTTCGTAAAATACTTAGGGAACTTTTAACATTCCTTAAAATATTCCATGTGTGGAGTTACAATAGTAAGTAACACTCATGAAATATTTTGGTGAAGATTAAACTTTCTCTAAATATTCTGTGACTGCAATCAGTAAATTTGACCTCCCAGTGCCCCCAACCACTGCTACCATGAGGGTGCTGGTCAAGAACACAGAAGTGCCACTGACAAGGCAGACGGCTGAAGGAAACTATGTATGTCCTGTTACTAGATGTGACTTCCTGCCTGCATGCTGTATTTTACACATGTGATTTTAAAGCCCAGTAAATCCACAGTTGGTAAAACCCCAAGCAAATTTATGCATGACGTTTTACCATGCAGGAAATTTGAGACCTCCCAACCTGAAAACAAATCTTGAAATTGATGGGTCGACTGTTAGATTTACCACGAGGTAACGGAATCTCCGGGGGCAGAGTTACTGCACCCTGATTACTCACAACTTGTAATACAGGCCTTAATATTTCACTGAGTATGCAGATTTCCTAAAATTAAACTGATTTATTATCCTTATAACAGTGTGTTATTTTATTCAAAAGGAATGTTTAATTAGTGTTAAATTATATTATTCTAAAATAAAAACAAACACATCAAAATAGAAACATTTTAAGAGTGTTCAACATATTAAACATTTTTCAAATTAAACTTAAAATTCTAAATGGAAGTCTGTTAATTTACTAACTTCCAATTTTACAAGTATTTTAAAACAATAAAAAATAATGGAAAATGTCTACTTTCTAATCCAACAAACATTTTGGTAAAAACATGATTTTTGAAATTGTTTCAATCTATCATTCAGGATTTATAAAGCGCGGCTAATCACTCGATAGGGTATCCACGCGCTTGCAAGTCCCGAAGGCTTATTCGAACAGCCAGGTCTTGAGGGCCATTAGGAATTTCGGATGTGAGGAGAAGGTCTGGAGGTGCACGGGGAGGCTGTTCCTGGTCTTTGCTGCAATGTGGCAGAAGGAGCGTCCTCCACTTCTTCGGTAGATGCAGGGAGGATGGGCAAGTGAAAGGGAGGCGGAGCGTGGTCTTCTCAACGGTTGGTGGAAGTTTAGGCGTGGTTAATGTAGACAGGCCCATGGTTGTATAGAGCCTTGTGTGCGAGGGTATATTTATTATACTAATTCCCCTCCCACAAACATTGAATAAAATACTTAAATAAAGGAAGTCAAATTTAGTATTCTTACACCAGGCCGACAGATGTTGGGGAAAGTGTATATATAGAGACGGGCAAATGTATTATTCCAACTCCAATTTTTTTTTTAAAATTAAGGAAAGGAGTAGACCAGATTTTCTATTTTAACTCAAGTATGAGGAAAGTATATATATGTTTGGGGAGGATGGAACGGGTTGATTTACTATTCCAACTGCAATTCCACACATAGGTTCACAGTTCACTTTACAGAATAGTCTAACTTAGGTGGAATTTGACCTCTGTCCTTGAACACACAGCAAATGCGTCTTTAATGCTCATTCACTTTCTGAATTAACAGAACACAGGTTCTTTGCCAGCTTGAGATCTCTCGCTAAAATGGGCCAGGAGGTCCTAAAAATAGCTTGTCCTCATAAACTCTGCCTTGCCATAGCGAGTGGGTGAGTAGATGTTTCAAGGCCTGTTTGGGATGCTCCCTCTCTCCTTTCCTAAACCTTTGTTTCAGTGCATCACCAAAATGATGAAGGACTATATCTGGGGACCACAATACGCAAATTTAAAATTTCTAAACTACGGGTGGTCACCCCATCAGGGGACCCGAGGTTACCAAAAATGGACCTATTGTCTAAAACACGTCACCTAGCACACGTAGCCTACCTCTTAGATATGGAAGCACCAGACTGGTTGCAACTAGAAAGAACACATGATGGAAGACAACCTTGAACCTGGAATTTAGACAAAAGTGCAGCAGCCAAAAGCGATCCCTCAAATCTTATTCTGAAGGAACAGAATAAGTATGGACCCACACCCACAAATAGCTAGAGCTCAATGGACTTGTACATACACAAGCCCTAGTTTGAAATAGGACTGCATTACAGATTGAAAAATGCATGATTCACTGGTTAGAGTTGTCAGTCGAGAATTAAGCAAATTGATCAAATACTAACTGGAGGAAAGGTCAAACCCTTTGAAACACTCCAAGAAGAATTTCATTTAGAAAATAAACAAAGGTGAAGATATATTCCTCTAAAATACTGCATGCATGTGAAGTTTTCCCCTTGCCTCAGTCCCCTTTACGCTTGTATCTAAAGGGGTGGAGTGGCTTTAGAGGTGTAATATCAGGGCTGTATAACACTGAATAATGAGCTGCATTCCAAGTCACTACAACAACATCTAAAAGAGAAATGGCAAGCTAAACTTGCAAAATATATTTGGAAGAGAAACAAACTACATTACATAAAATGACAATCCTCCCACCCCCTTCCAGAGACTATGACTTGCCAATTTGTCTCCAACCTCTGATTGCTGGAAGTATAGAGATCCTGGCAAAGGTACGATATACATGATATTGTCTTGTAAATATCTGCAAACCACCTGGCAAAGGGTAGCAAACATCAGAAATACTTCAAACAATGTACTTTTGGACTTATCCCCGTCACAATAAATGGCAATGGCAGCAGCGAATGAGAAAATTATCTATCGACTCCTAGACCAATCACATATCTTTGACCCTATATGGAGCCCATTTGTATCATCACTGTCACAATAATTAATGGTTGTTAGGGAGCTGCCAAGAAAGGCCCGATTGCAGGCAAACTACATTATTCAAAGTAACAGGCAGACATTTGCATACATTCTTTCTCATTGTCTACTTATTTAATATGGAAGTATTTTCTCTCGACAAATAACTCAACTTTTGTAATCTTTATAACTTGCCTTTCTCCAATGAGTCTGTTATTTGATAACTGAAAGTTGAATCTTGCCTTGTTTGCCTCTACAATGTATTTTTCTTCTGCCTCACTGATACGTAGTTGAAGGTTTGATAAGAATGAAGTTGTCTATGTAAGGAAATAGTATACATTGTACGAATGTCTGTCTAGGAAATATTTTCCACTCATTCAAACCATACGCTTTGTATGCTAGACATTTACAAGCTATTTAGTATACTAATTCAGACTGTCTATTTCTTTCTTCAAAAGTCAATAAAAATCTGATGACAAAAATAATTTTACATTATTTTAAAACAACAGAAAAACACTGTAGTGATCAAGCGAAGAGTGGTTTCTTCTTAAGCTTCTTTATTTGTAAGCATATCATTACATCCAGTAACCTCCAGCTCCAGCCCTCTCATCACCTGCTTCTTTACAGAACCCTCATGGCTTCCCATTCCCTTTTACATCATCAAGCCCCACCAACATTCCAAATGCAGTACATTCCACATATCTCCCCTTTCCATAAAACAATACCAATAGGCAATTGCTCAAACCAACGTAAGAAAACAATAAACATACAATTTCAATAAATGTATACAATTCAACGACTATAAGAATCTGGAAACACAACTCATTTGCCCATATCAGGATTTTTCACCTTATACAAATTTCCCACACTCCGGATCCCTTCACATCAATCACCTTCTGTGGCTTGGAAAATTTGCTTTCCCCTTTCCTCACATGACCCATTTTCTTCGCGACCACCCAGTCACTACAAGCAATCCCCACAGTTTTCACGCCTTTCCTCATGTCATAATTCAACATATTTCGATTCTGGGATTCCATCACCCTTTTTGCCATGCACTCACAGTCCATTCAAATCTGATCTTTCCTCTGCAACCACATGGGAGATTCCTTCGTTGCTGGTTCTCTGCCTTTAAGAGCAACAAAAAGAGACACTCCAGTTACTGAATGAGGTGTCACTCTGTGAGCGCACATCATTCTGTTCAACTCCTCTTTCCACAGCAGACCATTCTCCAAGGACTGCTGAATACTATCCATTATGATACGATTGACCCTCTCCACTAATCCATTTGCCTGCGGTCTGAACAATGCCACCTTATCATGTCTAATACCAAAATCTAAAAAAAAAAAAAACAATACAAAACAGTAAATAGAGGGTCTAAGGGAAAAGTTTAAAGACCTGCGCGGATAGATTCCCCACAAACAATAATATATCAAACAAACAATCCGCGGGTCTGTCGAGCTTAGAACAGCTCTAAGGCACAACCAGTACAAGCATACAACTCCTAATTAAACATAGGGGGAGTCCTTTAAAGAGGACGGAATCCCATCACCCACCGAGGTGGCATGCTTCATCATCTGGGATCTCCTCTTGGTTGCAATCCCTAGTGCAACCAAGGGCTACAACCCCCTCAATGTAACGGAAGTTACAGCTCGTGTGGGGTCCGGGGTACCGACGGAGAGAGCGGTGCCTCACGTCCTAAGCTGTTGCCAGGTGAGGTGAGGTGTTCACCCGTACATTTACGGGTGACATCAGCACTCTTGTGAAATTTTCGCAAACAAGACTGAAGGTTTTTTGTAGGTTGTATTTTTTCCAACCACATCATTGTTATATGTATCACACTTTTTTTGCAGTAGCAATTATCATCTAGGTCCTGAGGAAGGCCACAATCAGATATTGATCACTATGGCTGAAACATGTAGACCAGTTTTTCGGAGTAGTGCAGTCAATATTTCCTAAAACTGCACATGCACTGTTTTTTTTAACCTTGACACCAAGAATTAACTAATAAATTATTTTTTCTCTTGGTAGTCAATTTTAGATCACTTTTCACATCACTATCCTTTGCACTGCAACCATCACCCGAAGTATTTTTGACGCTTCGCATCAAGCGGATTTTAGGAGATCCGATAAATTGTTCAGTAAAACATCCCTGAGCTCCTCCCTTACATTGACGGGGTTGTAGCCCTTGGTTGCACTAGGGATTGCAACCAAGAGGAGATCCCAGATGATAAAGCATGCCACCTCAGTGGGTGATGGGATTCCGTCCTCTTTAAAGGACTCCCCCTATGTTGAAGTAGGAGTCGTATGCTTGTACTGTTTGTGCCTTAGAGCTGTTCTAAGCTCGACAGACCCGCAAATTGTTTGTTTGATATAATACCAAAATCTGCCAAACATTCCTCCATAATACTCAAAACCAACTGCACCCCATTTTCCGTAACCAACACCTTCGGAATCCCTTACTCCGAATCCGCTTCCTTCAAAAACTCAATCACCCTCGTGGTAGTATTATGCTCCATGGACTTAATCACAAACCACTTACTATGGTAATCCACCAGAACCACCAAAAATTGATTCCTAGAACCCAATTTTTCTATAGTACCCAAGAAATCCATAGCTAACTTCTCCCATGGCCGAGCGGGCACCTTCATGCACCCAAGAGGTGGTTGCCTGACAACCCTGCTCTTATCACTGTTACTACAAGCATAACAGTCACAACAGTTTCCACCTCTTTGTCCATTCCCAGCCACCAAAAGAATTGCCTCAATCTCCTCTTCATCATACTCCTACCCAAATGTCCCTCATGGACAATCTTCACCAACCTTCCTCTCAATACTTCGGATGGAACAATTCGACTGCACCTCAAAATCTTATCTGCCTGAATACTCAATTCATCCTTCACTCTTAAATACTGTCCCAGACCTTCACTCAAAACACCAGTGGATTGCCAATCATTGCTTATGAGTTTTCTCAATTCTTTGTATTCCTCATCTCTAAGCAATGCATCCTTCCGCTCCTCTTGTTTCAAACGAAGTTCCCCCTCAATAGGAACCATCACTTGTTCTTTCTTATCTAGAAATACAACATCATCTTCCTCCTCCACAGGCATAAGCAACAGACAATCAGCAACCACATTTTTCTTCCCTCTAACAAATTCAACCACAAAATTGAAGTCCATTACCGACATCAACCATCTAGAGATGTGAGGTGTCACACTACAATCAAGACCTCTTCCACCTTTGAAAATATGCAACAATGGCTTGTGATCTGTCTTGAGCACAGAAGGTAATCCCCACAAGTAAAACCTAAAGTGATTCATTCCCCAACAGCAGGCCAACGCCTCCTTTTCAATGGCAGAGTATGACTGCTCCGCCCCTTCCAATCTTCACGATGCGAATCCAATGATCCTTTCCTCATCATCCACTCTTTGGGTCAACACCGCACCCAGACCCACGTTACTCGCATCCGTTGTTACTATGGTTCTTTTATTGACATCAAAATGGCCTGAAAATGACATGTACAAGTGACCATTTGACATTATTAAATGGCATCTCATATTCTGTACCCCACTCAAACAACACACCTTTCTTTAACAATCTTCTCATTGGTTCCACCATATCAGCAAAATTGGACACAAACTTGAAGCAGTATTCAGCAGGTCCAAGAAACGATTTTAATTGTTCCTTATCACAAGGGTGTGGTGCATCCTCGACTGCCTTCACAATGCTTCTTTTAGGCCTTATAACTTTTGCAGAAATCCCATGTCCCAAATAATTTATCTGCTCCTTTCTTATGTGACATTTCTCTTTTTTTATATTTAAATCATGAACTCCAATCCTACATAACACCTCTTTTAACACCTCATCATGTTCCTCCATTGATTTGCCTACAATCATGATGTCATCTTGGAAGCATAGTACTCTTTTCATTCCCTGAAAGATGTTGTGCATGATCCTCTGAAAAACTGCAGAGGCCAAAGCCAAACCAAATGGCATCCAGCATTTTTGGAAGGCTCCCGAAAGATGTTAGATGGCGAGACTCCGGATGAAAATTCACTTGGTGATATGCTGCCGACATGTCCAAGACACTGAACACCTTGCCTCCACCCATCACACTCAACATCTCTGCAATATTGGGCAATGGCTAGCGATCCACCCATATCTTTTTGTTAAAATCTCTCAAGTCAATGCAACGCATAAAAGGAGCGCACCTCTCAACAAACATAATAGCCTGCTGCCGACCTGAGACACGATTCTACCCTCCTGCTACTTAGCCAAGCTCGAACAAGGGAAGGCAGAACAATAGGTATCCTGTCACAGGGAGGTGTGACCACCTCCCAGGCAGGATTTAGTGTATTGGGGCTGGGAGGGTGTGCTTGCCAGCGCCACTCAGTCTGCATGAGGGGCACATTTGGTGTCCCCGTGCATAGTCCAGTTCAAACCACCTCTAGGAGCCGTTGGCTCCGGGCTCTGGCGCGAAACTGGATAAAGGACATGGGAGTAACCTCCCCCCTGTCCAAGTCCTCCCCTGGGAGGGTCCCCTGAATCGTCCCAACCCTTTCCTAAGGGTAATTAAGAGCTTACCTTTGGGTGGGTCCCTAGATTCGTCGTGGGACACGATTCAATTCAGACACCACTTCAACTTCTACTGTCTGGGCACTCTGGACTAAGCTGGACTTCGTTTGGGCTCGACTTCATCCCCCTTTCAGTCTGCTGCATTGTCTGTGCCTGTGCACCATACAGGAACCTTCCAAGGCCTGTGGGCATCCAAGACACCTGAAGGAATCTGCCTTTGAAGTGAAGGAGTCACTTCCCTGTATTCGCAGGCACCGCAACTAAGCTGACCGGTCTGCTGATCCTGAGCTTCTACGGACTCCGAAAGGTTCTGCAACACAGGTGGTAGTTCTCCACAGCTCTCACCGCCTGCCCTGACCTCTCACCAAGTTTGAGGCCAGTATCCCTCTTGGGAGGTGCAGGAACCGAACCCCTGTGCACCGCGTCGACTTGCAGTTGCAAAGACTTGTTGACTTCCTTCCACCAAGATCTTCGGGCTCCAAGTAGCCCCAACCTCAAGCATCTCCAGTAGCTAAAGTCTTCATCCACATCGCATCGTTTGCACGGTGGCCTGCATCTTTTAGTGAGCTGTTCGAGGTCCTCTTGCGACTCCAGTGCCTCTGGCCTGTGGGTCCTGTTGAGGGTCATCTTTGCTTCTTTTAGGCTCCCCTGATTGCTTGGGGCCTGCCCTGACTACCCTGCTTGTGGTGAGTCCCCGGGACCTTGCTGGTCCCGAGAATGCACCTTGTTCGACTTCTGCGTTGGTTGCATTTGCCAAGGCTTTTTGGTGCTCCCGCCGGACACCGACCCCTCAGCACCCGACATCCGACGTGGGACAGCTCGTGCATGTCTCCTGGTCTTCCTCAGCGTCGCCTGGTCCTCACAGCTGCAGAGTCAAGGTCCTCGTCAATTCTCCTGCCACATCGCATTGTTTGCACCGTGGCCTGCATCTTTTAGTGAGCTGTTCGAGGTCCTCTTGCGACTCCAGTGCCTCTGGCCTGTGGGTCCTGTTGAGGGTCATCTTTGCTTCTGTTGGGCTCCCATGAATGCTCCGGCCTGCCCTGACTCCCCTGCTTGTGGTGAGTCCCCTGGACCTTGCTGGTCCCGACAATGCACCTTCTTCGACTTCTGCGTTGGTTGCATTTGCCAACGCTTTTTGGTGCTCCCGCCGGACCCCGACCCCTCAGCACTCGACATCCGACATGGGACAGCTCGTGCATGTCTTCCTCAGTATCACCTGGTCCTCACAGCTGCAGAGTCAAGGTCCTCGTCAATTCTCCTGCAACTCCTGACATTGGTGGGTATTCGTTTTCCAGATCTTCTGGTCACTCTTGAGTAATATAGGCTCTGTCCCCTCTGCTTGCAGGTACCTCTAAACTTGAATCTACCTTCGGATTCCACCGGACACTTTCTCCTTCTTCAGCAGCAGCACTTTCCTGAAGTCTTCCATTGGGTTAGACGGCGATTTCCGACACCCCTTCACACCTATGCACCTGGCTTCCCTGGTGTAGGTAACGTGGGTACTAGGGTATCCACGGGTGGGGAGGCTCTCCAACCTTCTGTCTTCCACAAAGGTTTCTTCAGGGTCCATTGGAAAGGGTCCTTAATCTTTAAAATTCCAACCGTGACTTACACGTAGATTTGTACGGAGCACACGGTTGTGTTCCCACACTGCACAGGCTCTCCGTGGGGTTCCTAGTCACTCACCTTGGGTGGTTCCTTGGGTCCCCAGCACTTCTGCATCCTCTCGACATTGTCTTGACCCGAGTCGTGGTTCTTATACCACTTTCTTAGTATATGGTTTAGCCCCCTCCCCGAGTCCACTGTGTATTTCATGCTATTTACTTGATTTCTAAGCAAAGTATTTTGTGCATTGTGCATATCTCTGGGCAGGAGATATTTGTATGTGTTAGAGAGTATTATATAATAAATACATATTTTTATAAATACCTTGTGTGGTTCTTTTTCACTTAATCTAAACATATAAGATTGCATTCTGGTGAAACAAGCTACTTTACACTCCTTCTGGACTAAGCCTGAAGGCTGTTCTAACAGCTACCACTTAGAGAGCTTTCTAAGGTTGTCTAAGACCTCTTAAATCACCATGAGGGTTGTTTGGACTGGTGCAGGGTGCCCACTTACATAAGTGGACATCATATACCAGGCCAGCTTCTCACACTGATCTTCAAGAACGGTCAACAGAGGCCATCTTTAGATTCTCTGTCAAGATAGGGAACAAACCAATAAGAGAGATACTGACACTTTATAAGAGTAAATGTATCTCACGAACTTGCTATGGTGCTGCACTATGGGGAATGTCTAATTGTGCCCCACTCCAGACCCCTGAGAACATCTTCTTAAGGAGAGTTTTAACAGTCCCTAAATCAACTCCTTCTTACATAATACATAAGGAGCCCCCTAGATTGATGATTATATTAGCATAGCATAGTGACCTAACGCCCTGTAATTTGTAGTTACTGGTTAGCGGCTGACGCTGGGAATTACCTACATGCATATACCAAGGTAAAAAGCCCCCTTTGTACTTATTATATATATACATATATAGGAGCTAAGATGGAGGAGCGGACGTGACTCGTCTCGGCTCCCGGACCACGCCAGCGTCCCGAGCGCATAAGCACCGGTAAATATTGCCAGAATTTGCCTCTAAGGCTACTACAATGCGGCTGAACTCCTAGCGACCACACAGAGGGCTTAAGGTTTGACCGTGATCCCTTTTCCAAGTCGCATCGGAGCTTGACAGACCCGGACGCGGAACATCTCAAAATGGCGATCACCATGCCCGGAGGGGGAAGAATCCGCTGCTGAGCCCCCGCGGTGCGATCTGAACAGCTGAGAGGCGCTACCACCCCAGCAAAAAAACCCATGGGAGCAGTACTTACATCGCGGTGAGCTGAGACCAGCTGAGCGGCATATCTGAAGAACAAGGCAGGAAGCGCCCCTGATGACCCCGGAGCCGCATACGGAGGTTCCCTTGCAACGGGTGAGATAGAGCAGCGCTGCGGCGGCCTGGCGGGACCTCAGGGCGGCGGATGTAATAGGGGCCCCGACCAGCCAAGACACATTATGAAAATAGCACCGTTGCAAACCCAAGCCTGACTGTGCCTGACTTAAAAATGGCGGCCGGCACTCCGCTGAAAACGACGAGAATCAGGGCAGTGCAGGCCTCCCGGTGAAATTAGCATCTCGGAATAGCAGGAGAGGTGCTTGAAAAGAGGGACTCTGCTCTCTCCCTTTGAGCTGAAGAGCTCTATTAACACACCACAGTGGATTCCTTGGTTTAGGTGCTCGACCTCTGGGGTCTAATATTCTGCTTAGTTTCTCTTTTCCTGGCAAAGGACTACTCAGTGAAGGACTTGGGGAATCGTTGTTCATCCTCCTGCAGTCCCTCTGTATTTTGACCTTGTCTTCCAGTGAAAGAGGAAGTACAGCCGCTATTACCTCACATGTCTCTGCTTCTAAATGGCGTCCAGGGGGTCTGAGCTGTCTGCTGCCTCCCACGAGCAGGGCCTCAGCATGGCCGAGACCAACTACCGCATCAACGCCTACACAGGGACATACAGAGGCCTGGACTTGACGTGCCTGACCTTAAAATGGCGTCCGCCTCTGCCTTCGTTTCCTCAGCAGCCTAAATGGCAGCCCCAGCTCCTTCTCTGGTTTGTTTTATACTCTCCCCCCCCCTTCTTTTACCTCTATCCTCTAGTGGGGACATGCTCTTCAACTACTTGACTATGCTACTGTAGCCTATGTATCTATTCAAAACTGTTTTTTCTGAACGCTGATACCTGAGCAATATGGCTGATGCCCGGTGGAGCTGCTAGACAGCTACTGAGGAGATTGGCCCTGGTTTCCCCCTCGACCGTCACCTACCCAGCCGGACATTGGGCACAGTTCTTCCTCGTCTCCCTACTATGGCTCCTTCCTCCCCTCCTTTCCTACGAATTCTCTCAAGTTTGTTTACTGTTCCTTACTACGCTATTGTAACTGATGTAACTTGTAACGTAATGATCCTCTGGTAAAGCGCTCTGATACCTCCGGGTCTAGCCAGCACTATATAAAACGTTTTAGATGTGCCTTGTAATGCAACGATCCCCTGGTAAAGCGCTCTGATACCTCCGGGTCTAGCCAGCGCTATATAAAACTTTTCAAATCAAATCAACTCAAAACTGGTTTTCTTGAACGCTGAGACCTGAGCAACATGGCTGATGCCCGGTGGAGCTGCTAGACAGCTATTGAGGAGATTGGCCCTGGTTTCCCCCTCGACCGTCACCTACCCAGCCGGACATTGGGCACAGTTCTTTCTCATCTCCCTGCTATGACTCTCACCTCACCTCCCTCCTACGAATTCTCGCAACATTGTTTTTGTGTACTGTACCTTACTATGCTCTTGGAACTGATGTAACTTTTAACGCAACGATCCTAAATGTAAAGCGCTCTGATACCCTCTAGGGTCAAGTTCGCGCTATATAAAACTTTATAAATAAATAAATAAATAGCCCCATTAACTGTTTGGCATGGCATATGAAGCAAAAGTGGAACCAGATTTACCCAGGATATCGTAACCGATTGCCTGGGCCTTGATTGCAGCAACAAAATCCCATGGCTGGTTTATGTTAAACTCCCAAGAGAGTTTGATAAGAACATTGATATTGATGGTCCTGCGCAAATTCTACGCTACAGTAAGAACGAACTGAAAATTGGGCTCACAGGGGCTAGGGAATTTTTAAGGGAAACTGGCGAGAGTTCAAAATCGACAATCAAGGAATATAGTGGGGGACTATCCAAGATAGGTACACAACAATATCTGTTTTGGGTACAAAATTTGCAACATATTTTATCTTACTAGATTAAGACTGGGTACTGTTCATTTCCTAATAGCTTTCCCGATATGGGCAAATGGTAACAAAAATTACCAAACTGCCCCTTGCAATGGAAAGTCAAATCAGTCAACCCTACATTTCATTGTTTTTGTAACTTCTACAAGGACATCAGGAAAAGTATTTTATGCCCCTTTTTTATAGTGGAAAACTATACTCTTATAAAGCTGCCTTTCATTTTATTTGCAGTCTGGAAAATGAGAGAGTATGCTACGTTGTGGTCTCTTATGTACAATTAGCAATTAAAAGAAGGAAGGCTAATTCACATTTGGAGGCCTTACTATATGAAGCTACTTAAGCTATATATCCATTGGATGATCATAATATTGCTAAGTCCTATAGGTCTAAAAAGTTGATATGCTGCTATTTATATGCATTTTATCGTTCATTTTATTGTATTTTATCGAAATTGTTTTATGAAATTTTGTATGAATTTTATTCTCATCTTCATTTCTAAATTGTGATATTGAAAAACTGGTGCATTTTGCTTGATTCATTTTTAGATTGCTTTTATGGTTGTGCTTTAACCGAATAAAGTTGAATCGAATTGAAGTTAATATTTCCTAGCCTAGAAGTATGTAAGCCATTCTATGCCATCACTATGCAAGCTTTTCTTAAAAATATATTATACTTCAACCAAAGATAATAATCAGATCCAAAATGTGCTGAGGGTAGGTCTGTACTTTATAAAAACCTTATTAATAAAGAGAAATTATGAGATCTTTGCCATATACCAGACTGCATACTCAGGGTTATGTAATGAGCACTACGTCTTCACATTGAAATTACAATATCTGCTTCTAAGGTTTCTGCTCCTGTCTACATGAGAATTTAGAGACTCATGAAAATTTAACATTGTGAGCAAAATATATTTGTAGCTATGTGGATTTATTGGAGAATATTTAGTTTATTTGCTATGCATTTGCTCAGGTTTAACTATTCAAATATTATATATGAAACCACTTCTCCTCCAATATAAGATGAGCACAATAACCAAAGCAGAAGAATTTTGTTTTGTTGGAACTAATAACCTCATAGTCCAAGGGTTGCAAAATATGAGCACTTTTTCAGTTAATTTTTCAAGGAGAACAGCAAGCATTGCAATGTGAACTTTTTTTTATGTATGTGGTGGGCCTAGGCACGGGTCCCTAATGGCAGTGGCATTGTGTTATATAGTTTTTTTAACCCTATGTCATTGTACTTACTGCAACTAAAAGTATCTTTACGTTTTGTAAACAAGAATCAGTTAACACATTTTAAGAATATTGTTATTACATTGCAATGGTTTCATTGAACTATTTAATGAAGTAATTACTGTTTTGTATGGGGTCCTTTTTTGCCTCATCTGTATGCACAAAAACTGTACTTCAGAAAAATATTGGGGGTATGATACATAACAAAACTTCAACAATAAAACATTCAAGAACTAAATAATTATGTGGTGCGTTGTCTCTTGGGTCTCTAACCAATTCATTCTTGAACAAAAAAATGTACTTCAATTTGGAAGAGTTTCTTGATTTCCTGCAAGCCCCTTTGCAGAGGAAGCTATATATCCAGTTAAGGTTGGATACCTTCCTTTACGAGCACTTGGTCCAACCTTCTGTCTAGTAAAGATACATGCCTGGTGTGTAATGCTGCTCGGGAAGATGTCCAGCATGTTCTCTTTTTTTGTCCTGCGTATAAAATCGCACAAGTAAAATAGATTAAATCACTCTGCAGAAGCATGGGGATCAGACACTACCGGCAGGCCTTACAAATCTGTCAAGTAGATACAAACCCAAAGATAGTGCTCCATGTATCTGATTATTTTGAGAGCAGCCTGGTGTGTAAGAAGCAAATGTCTGAATAACAAAAAATATGGGCTCCGAATCAGTCAAACTATTGTCTTTGCTCCAGCGAATGCCCAAGTAGATTCATCTATTTCACTTTTTGTATCTGATAGCCTGAGCTCTTAAAATTGTTTTAACTAGTGTATTGCTTTTAGCAGAGAGTATTAGCCAGTGTGCTTCGTAGTATTGACAATAAATGATTGTATGCATGATTTATAACGTTTTTATACTTTAAAAAATATTTTGAACTTTTTACGCTGATGCTATGTTTTGTATATATGTTTTGTCTTTGTTGATTAATTCATATAAATTCAAAACAACAAATAAAGAAATAAGATAGACACGAAGATAGTTTACAATATATTTATTGCAACCATCATAATCTTGCATGTCATGTATGACCTGCGATTATGAGGCAAATGAAGCAGAATAATGTAACTAGCATTATGAATATGGTAAAGAGAATAAATATTCTAACCATGGTACAACTATTGCCCTATCGATATCTACCTCTTTTCTGAGAGCATAATGATAGTGTTCTCTGCGTGATCTCTGATATTGGCCTTAGCGCCCATACCTGGCAATCCTTCGTTGTGAGATGTAATGTCGTTCCAGAACAGTCATCACAGCCGGAATGCTCCTCTCTGACCCAAAATGGAACAGGACACTTTTTATATAATAAAAACCACTGCATTAGAAATACAGCCCTAGCACAATGTTATGTCTAGATGTTGGAAGCTGTGCTGTCTTCAAGCGAACAACATAACAGTGCACTATCTTCTTTTGTATTCTCTGGCCTTGTACTGAATGTTCAGACTACATGATGGAAAAGGCTGCGGAAAACAAGCAACATGTACTACGTATTCCTAGAACAGTATTGTGCAAGCAAAATGTAAAAAATAAGACCTTGCTAAACAAAGTCAGCCCTAAAATGTCTTAAACCTGCAACTAGGGTAAGAACCAAAGTGGGTCCAGAAGGGAAATCATTACACCCCCAGGGAAGCTAAACTTTTAAGTAGGTAAGACTGGCACATATTCAGGGGCAACTGTGACGTCATCATTATTCGATACAGCATCATAAGAAGAAAAGTGATCAAGGTGGAGCTGTGGGCACTGTTTACAGTTGACGTCCGATAATGTGGCTTCAAATATCCCCTCATCTATATTCATGAGATCATCAATATCATTCTGTAACATCATAGCAGCATCCGTAACAGAGGCAGATATTTTCTGTTTGGGTGTCAAAGCAGTGGCACAATAGGAACAGCAAAGCGGGAGACATTGAATGAGAATACAACAGAATATTAATACTGCTATGAAATAAACTATTTCCTTTAGGATCCAATCCCAGTTACCTAAGAAAGACCAACTCCAGTTTCCGCTTTCCATGCCTTTGATATTATCAATGATATTCTTAATGTGTTGTGTTATGTTCTTTTCCAAATTCTCTATACCCATAACACACTGGTCGCCAATTATTGCGCAAACACCACCGCTCTTGGCCAACATAAAATCCACCGCATATCTAGTCTGTTCCGGATACATCCTCATGCTCTCATGCTGCCACCATAGTGTTGGATAGAATCTACAATTTACATCTGAAATACTCTCTAGCTTTCTCACCCCTGGCCATAGCAGTGCCACCCAAGGTAAATATGGAGGACAGGATGTATCCAAATGTTATACCGTTGCTATAGCTATTCACTTCCAACTCTGTTACCCCTTCACAAAATTCTTTTGTTAGTGTCCTTTTTACCCATCTTATTTTAGGTCGGACATTTTTACATGGCACACCTAAAGGCAGTACCATTCTGAGAGCCACATCATCAGTACCATTGTAGACATTTGAATAAGTCCCATTGGACAGAAAGAAAAACCCTGGGTGGGCATACATCAGGCCCCCATAATTCACTGCAGCATATCTGGAATTAATTCCTGAAGTGCTTGGATCTGATTTATTTACTAGGGAAAGGGTGTTTTTATACAGTATTGTCCTTGAACAATTAATGTACAAAGAAATATCTGTAACGTTAACTATGGGGCAACAGCCAGCATAATGACCAGCCTCTCCGGGTACTGTCAATTCTTTATAATGCCAACCCACGGGAGTTATATTCTGTTCTTCCATATAAAAATTATCACAATATGTGTTGTTATCACAGCCAGGGTAACCCTCACCCTGTGGTTTTCGGTGGTACAGACATGGTCCGGGGTAACCCTCACCCTGTGGTTTCCGGTGTTACAGACATGGTCCAGGGTAACCCTCACCCTGTGGTTTTCGGTGGTACAGACATGGTCCGGGGTAACCAAATCTGAACATTCCCTTTACCTCCACAAACTGTGGTGGCCGAGTGTATGTGTAGTTAACAAGTGACAATGGGTTTGCAGTCTAAAGGCTAGTAACAGATTGGATAGGATAGCAGGTGGTCCCCGTCCCAAACAATCTCCCATGAGTTTTCACAAACACGTTATTCGTGGCAGCCCTCCTATTGCATCTTAGGGGAAGGTGTTCATCTATGTTGAGTGTGGGTACACTATGTGTATCTTCCAGGAACCATGATACTCCACATACTATTATTACCACCATTACCAGAACAATGACACATGCAATCTTACTTTGTATAGACCAAATCACACTGCGTTGTCTAGGGCGATTGGCTGATCCTCCTCATTAATTTGCCTACCAAAAGGATGCATAGTGGAACAAAGGAAGAAGTGCAAAAATGATAAGAAATATAAGTGTTCCCAGTGTTCGTCAGAGCCTCACTGGTACAGGCACCTATCGTCCATCAGTTGGCGCTCTTGACCACTGGCGGTGGAGCTTGCTCCGTCCTAAGCTCTTTCCTAATCTATCCCACGTCGATAAAGGTGGTATACTTTTCAAAGTATACTTTCCTGACATGTTCAAACAACAAGAGCAAAACAGATGCAACTCTTTCGTTTAGCCACTCCCTCGTTGGTACTGCTACTCAGCACTTTCCTAACTTGTGCAGTCCATCCGTAGTCTTTCTTTTTCTTGGACTCGGTGGCCCTCAGCCGAGGACGTAAGTTGTACCTGGCAGCTCCAGGCACTGTATGATCACTGAACAGAGGCTCCTGGATAGCTCGTATTTCTGGTGGGACAGCCTCATTCAAAACATCATTGTTCACTGTGTCTGTGTCCAAACCAACTTTGCATCACTAAAAGGCACAAATCTGGGCCCCTGCTCACATTCAACATCTCCTATTCCCTCCTTTACCCAATGGTCATAAGGCAACGCTAAAGGTATTCTTTTGCAGTGGGTCGCGTGGACCCAACTCTTTCGACCAGCAACCTTTACAGCCGTCTGTGTAGCCAGAAGGACTTGCTCAGGATCTTTCCATCTGGGCTACAAATTTTTCTTCCTCTGGAAGTTTCGGATGAGAATGAAGTCCCCAGGCTGGATACTGTGGCCAGGACCCTCTGGCTTAGGAGGTAAGGAGTCTTGCACCTGTTGGTGAATAGAACGCAAACTTTCCGTCAATTGCCCAAGGTAATCAAGCAATACAGGATATTCAATATCGGAAAACGTTCTCGGCCTAGGGACCCCCCAGTCTTTTGCTGGGCGGCTGAAGACAATTTCGTAAGGTGACAAGCCTGTTCTAGAATGTGTTTTAGTCCTAGTGGACAAAAGGGCCAAATGAAGAGCATCTGGCCATTGCAACCCTGTCGTCTCCTGAATTTTGCCAATTTCAATCTCAGTGTGCCATTATACTTCTCGATCAACCCAGTTGACTGCGGGTGATTGGCGGCATGGAATATTTGTTTAATATGCAAGCCTTCACATATTAGCTTAATCACTTACCCATTAAAATGAGAGCCATTGTCACTCCAAATAACTCTGGGCATTCCGAAACGTGGAAAAAACTCTTTAATAAGTACCTTTGCTGTTGTGGTAGCCGTATTGTCTTTAGTAGAGTAAGCCTCCACCCATTTACTGAATGCACATATGACCACTAGAACATACTTGAGATTGTTACAATATTCTAGATCAATGAAATCTATTTGAAGGACTTCAAAGGGGAATGTAGGTGGTGCAAAGTTACTGGATGATGTGGGGGTAGCTTTCCCAGGATTGTGCATAAAACAAATCATACAATTTTTCACTAAGTGTGCAGCTGTTTTGGAAATATTATCATTACACCAAACTGGGGCCAATAGTTTACAAATATCTTGTGCACTGATATGAGCTGGACCATGAGCCATAGTAACCACAGGGAGTACGTATGCATCAGGTAACATCCATTTCTGCTTTCTGGACAAATCAATCCAACATCCTTCTTCATCTAAACGTGCTGTACTCTCTTGCCACACAGCTAATTCTTCTATCATGGCCTCGCTTTGTATCTCTTTCACACTCTTAACTGTGTTTTCAAACATAGTGTTCTCGGGAACCCATCTAGCTGGTCCTGCAACAAACATTCTCTTCATCTTACTCTGAGCTGTCTCTCTGGCTGTCTGATCAGCAAATGCATTCCCTCTACCTACATCATCTGTCACTTTCTTGTGGGCACTACACTTTACAATAGCCATTTTCTTAGGAAGTGTTAGTGCAGATAGTAATTGTGATATCAAGTGTCGATGTTGTATCTTAGTACCATGCGAGGTAAGAAACCCTCTCTCTGCCCACAGTTGCCTGAAGTTATGCGCAACCCCAAATGCATACTGGCTCTCTGTAAATATTGACAACTAACCCTTCGCTCAATTCACAAGCTCGTATAAGGGCAACAAGTTCTGCTGCCTGGGCAGATTGATAGGGAACTCGTGATGTCTCCACCACTGTGAGCAATGTAGTGATAGCATAAGCTGCAGTGGTGGTGCCATCTGATCATTTAAAACAAGCCAGGGAGCTCGGGTATCAGTAGGTCCCAGCGGGGAGGACCTTGGACGAAAGTGTGACAACAGGGCCTCCCTCCTGCGCCCCCTTTGGGAATCCTTTGCCCTAAGTCGTTGGGGTAATTGCTCATCCAGACCAGTGGCAAGTATTAGGCTTGTTCCATTTTTAATCACTTAGTAGTGCTCGAGACAATTAGTTTAAATGCACTCACGTCTTTGGGGGAAGTAACTTCTTTACGTCCCACCCTGACGAAAGCCCAGGACTTATTTAGGCCAGATAGGAAGGGCTGAAACATGTTGGTGCTGAACGTAGGGTCATAGGACCATCACATCCTAAATACCGTTTTGTATACATTTTAACCTTCCCTCCCACTCCATTATTAAAGAATTCTTTAGGAGTGGGTGAGGAATTTTATCTTTAACAGTACACCCCCATACACAATATCTTTAAGTGCTCCCTGAAACACGGTTGAGCCCACCCGACTTTTAGCAGTCGGGGTGAACCCTATGATGAAGCATGTCACTATTAGAGTGAGTGCTATTAAAAGAAAAGGGTCTTTTTCCCTTCCCACCCGTAACAACGGGTTGGATGTATTGATATATCCACTTGAGAACTTGGCTCTGTAGAGGATTACCATCACACACTTATGAACCCCCCACCCACTGTTGGTTGCCTCATTGTTGCTATCCTCTGGTTGTGGTGGGAGCAACAATTAAACCACGGAAAGGACATTCTTGTGGTGAAAAGTATATAAAATAGGGAGGACATGTCCTTTCTAGCCTCGTGACTGAGGACCTCTCTACCCGCCCGGGACCTTTTGGTCTCAGGATTTGTGTATTAGATACATTTAAAACAAGAGCCATCAAAATATAGTTCTCCTTGGGGATCAGATAAGGGAACATCAGTCAGGTCTACCCGTCCTTTTGTCTCTTCCTCTGTTCGGAAAATACAATCATGTTTGTCAAATGCATCATTCTCGGAAGGAAGGGGTAGTAACGTAGCTGGATTCAGAGTGGCACATCTTTTGATCATAATATGTTTGGCAAAAAATGTCAATTCGTAGCCTGTAAGACGTGCACTGGTAAAAGCACAGCGAAGAAGGGTATGGGGCAATTGTGACTGCACTTATCCCTTATTTGGGGTAAAAAGTCATTCAAGCTAACCGGGTGCCAAGGACCTGAGACTCAATACCCTTGACGACCAGGCCGTGTTGACTAAGCAGTTCGAATATCGGGACGCAAACACCTTTGGGACTATACCGCATGCCCATTGATAATAATGGCCCATGACACCGCATTTATTGACTATTTTGGATGACTCCTATACTGTTGCGAAATACTTAAGGTCTCTTTTTACTTGGATCTAAAAACCGAGTCTCCAATAGAGTTTTCTATTTATGAATATTGAGGAGAATACGTCTTACTGCTTCGCCCTGAAGAAGTCCTTGATGGACGAAACGCGTGAGGCTACAATCTCTTTTTAAGAAGAATTTGAATAAAGAATTGGAACAAGATCAGACCTGCTGAATCATTCTTTTGAACTTATTTTTTATTAACTGTTGCAATTTGAATTTGTTTGGAGTGCTGGATCAAATTTGTGTTTTAAAGACGTGCACTGGTGAGGCGCTGTGTCCTTGTTTTATTTAAAAGGTGTGTCCACAGCATGGGGCACCATAACTGTGAGGTCAGTATCGAGTACGAGTCCAGCCAATTGTCTGATGGATGTGGCCATGGCTGCGGCCGCTCACAGACAACTCGGGAGGGCCCTTGCGACTGGATCAAGCAAAGCAGAGAAATAAGCGCAAGGTCTTTGTCTATCGCCAAATTTGTGGGTCAAGACAGAGAGAGCACAACCAGCCATCTCGTGAACGCATAACACAAAAGGCTTGTTATAGTCAGGCGTGCCTAATACTGGAGCAGAGCAAAGTGCAGTTTTTAATTCTTCAAAAGATTGCTGACAATCTGGCATCCAAGGTAAAGGCTCATGGACATCTTTTGTTGTTAATGCAAGCAGGGGTTTGATTAGTAAGGAATAGGTAGGGATCCACTGTCGACGGGATCCACTGTCGACAGTAGGAAGTGATGCCTATAAAAGCATGCACGTCCTTTTGAGCTTGTGGACAGGGCATTTTATTAATGGTACTGATGCGTTCTGGCGTTAACATTCTACCCTCCTTCGACAGAAGGTGACTTAAATAGGTGACCTCCTGTCGACAGTACTGAAAATTCGAAAGTGAAACTTTATGACCATGGTGTGCCAGGTGTAACAATAATTACACTGTACTATTCTTGCAACCTTGTTCAGTATCAGAAGCAATTAACAAATCGTCAACATACTGTACCAATGCATTGCCTGGAGAAAGTGAGAGTGAATCCAACTGACCTTTCAATGCTTGACTATAAATGCTAGGACTTTTAGTATAGCCTTGAGGAGCTCTGCAGAATCGGAAACTTTTGCCAGCCAGCGAAAATCCAAAGAAATACCAGCTGTCTGGGTGTATGGGAATGCTAAAGAATGCATTTTTTAAATCAATGACAGAGAAAAACTTAGCGGTAGATGGAATCATTGGTAAAAGTGTGGTGATATCAGAAACCACTGGGAATTGCGGGACCACTATTTTATTAACCTTGTGCAAATCAATCACAAAACAATATACATCACCAGCACTGTTGGGAGAGTCTAGAGGCACCCTTTTTAGGACCGGAAGAATAGGACTATTGCATATGTTACTAGTGGTCTCCTCAACAACTCCCTTATGTATGAGGTCCTGAACAATATTAAGGAGAGCTTGTTCTGCCTTTGGTATTTTATACTGGGGAATGTGGGGTAGTATGGCGTTGTCCTTCACTCGTATAGAAACTGGGGGTATGTGCAATAAACCTACATCGGTGTCACCAGTGGTCCATAATGTGGGTGGTACTGGATCAAATTCAGGTGGAAGGGGAATATCTTTAGATAGGCATTGTCTAGTACCCACGTCAGGACCCATGGTAATATAAACACTATCTGGTGAACAATATATAGTAGCGTGCAACTTCTTTAGCAAGTCCAAGCCCATTAGATTTTCACCACAATTAGATGTTAAAAGGAATGGAGAATCCACAGTAAAAGGGCCAACAGTAAGAGCAAGTGGGCATGAGATGGGGCTTACAACCGGTACTCCTGAAAAACCCACCGAAACATTATGGCCAGACAGGGCCGTCCCAAGGACCAAGTGCCGGGAAATCGAGCTCTTTGTGGCACCTGTATCAACAAAGAATTCCTTAGTAGATCCTTGCAGATCCACTTTGACATAAGGGCCACTCTGATCTACAGGTATGTGAACTGGTCCCTTACCCTGTCCCTGGCTGTCCTGGCTGAAAGACATTCCTGTCACGTCATCAACGTCATAATCGTCGTTGTAGTACTGTCCTTCCCTGGTGTCGTCATAATTGTCGAGACTGCCTACAGAGGCAGTAGTGTGTTGTTGTCTATTGGTCCCACGGCCCCTGTTTCCAGGACCCCTTCCTCTAGTGGATGAAACATTGTGCAAAAGTACAGGGCACTGACTGCGCCGGTGACCTTCTTCCTTGCAGTAAGCACACTGATTCTGTCCCAAGGGTGTCATGGGTGGCTGTCTAGTGCATAAAAGTTGTCGTTGGGGTCCCCATCCTCTAGTGTTACCTTGATATGCCTGTTGCAATAATACCTTTGTCTTCAGATCCTTATTTATTTGATCAGTTTTGTCTTTCTCTTCATTGTCCCTATGCTCATAATATTGGGCCATATTTAAAATCACAGAGGGTGAAGACGTGCACCAGGTGCTTTCAGATGCTGGAAGTTTAGACATTATTTCGGAAAGGAGATTAGTGACAAACCTATCAACAAATAAACGGACTCCCCCCTCTGTAAACATATCCTTCTCACTATAATCCAAAAACATCTCTTCAAACCTGGTGAAGAAATAAGAAACACTTTCACCTTTCTTCTGCCGGCAGGCAGTCAGTCTGTCCCAACTAACTTTTTTGGGAGGAATGAGTGTTTGCATGTATGTTATTATGCGACCGGGTAAGGCAAGCAACTCAGCACCAGGTGTGTCTCCTGGCTTTCTATCTCTGTCCCAACCCCTAATCGTGTCTCACGTTCCACCCAACTCAGCAATATGGTCTTGGGTATGTACCCGTCGCCAAATATCAGCTGGGACTAGTAGGCCAAAAAACATTTCAATATCCGCAAGAGTAATCACGCTAGAAGAGACAGCTTCTGTCAATTCCTTATGGTAAGCAGTAGGATTTTTTCTAGGATAGGGCAATGTAGCCTTCAGGGCCAGAACTTCACTTCTTTTCCATGGCGTATAAACCCATTGTTCCTGAAAGCGGGCAGCTACAGCCGGTCTGGTAATCACTCCATGTTGATCTACCACTGGGATTTCCGGATGGTAAATGGGGTGAACTTCTCGCATTGGGAAATGAGTTATTTGAGTGGGACTCTTATCATGAAGTCTGCCTCAATAAGTAATTAGAGTTGAAATATTCCTGAACACTTGGGTCGACTCCATGTTAATTACATAAGCGCCTTCATTAATATCAAATAGTATTTGGGAGTGCTTACGTTTTGAAGTGTGTACACCAGAGGTCAATTAGTGTGGCGGACATATGTTTATGGGCCTGTTGCTGTATAAAAGGGTCAAAGTCTCGCATTAATTGCCATATGTCCTCAAGACTGTAAATTGGGTTGCGAGCCCACCGTATTGCTGTTCCGCTATTACTTTTTTCTCCTCCTCCCCCACTCCAGATCGCATTAAAGGACCCTACCGTTCCCTGAATCCAGTTAAATCTCTATCTTCCGGACCGCGTGCTGGTGTGTCAGTAACTAGTGTTAACAGTCCTAGTACTGAAACAAAACCTATTTACGGTAGTACCACATAAACTGAAACAGACTCACCTGGTGTCAGGCGCGCCAATAGACCTATTCTCCACTGCAGAATCTTCGGACCAAACAGTCAGATCACGGGTTCGCCGTTCAGGACTCCAGTCGGGATGACCCTGGGCGAGGCACCCTCCGTTGGGACAGAGGCAGCAGCTGCGAGAAACGTATCTCTTCGTGCAGGGATCCCTGAGCCGTCAATCCGAACTGGTGATGTCCTCGTCCTCTCCTCCGTCTGTGGAAAATGGATGGGTCATGCCCCGATGGAGTCTCTGTTCGGGCGCCAACTGAAGGAAGTGACCCGACTAGGGCCACCCGGGTCCCCACTGACCACCTCTCAGCCTTCCATGCTAAATGAAGAGTTAAAGAAACAGTGGAGAATATACACCAATAATCATTTATTATGTACGCTCAGAGCGGGGCTCAGTCTTCACAGTCTCGAGAGAGTACTACAGAGGGAACTGAGGAACTGTAAGCATAAAGATATATTATATGCATTGCATGGTCCACTAATAACACGCTCACAGTGGAATTTTCCCAACAGATGTGGGCGAACAGCGTAAAGACAAAAAAAGGTTTCTACTCTCGTATCTTGCACAGCTCAGAACACTTTCAAGGCCGTTGCACCCTGGGCTGCGATCAATCTGCCAGACAGGTGGGAGAGGTTCTTTATCAAGGAAAAGCTATGCACTGGCACAAACAGTTCTTCTTACAGAAACGAAACTTAGCAAGGGGCATTTCTTGAAATCAAACAGGATTAGTTTCGAACAGTACATAAAATGGCGCTTCAAAAAGAAAATGGCGTAGCGAATGCTAACTTATACATGACATTAAAGACCATCAACAAGCATAATCTAACATATCAGCTGTGACGGTGCATGCAGGTGTGTGGGGTATAATGTGTAAGGTGGAGAGTGTGATCTTAAAATTACCTAAAGGAGATCAAACTTCATTCAGAGACCCTTCGGTGAAGTTAAAAACTAAGATGCCATAGTGTGTGCAAGGTGTGATACGCCACTACTCAGTGAGTGTGTTGTAGTGAACTGTCAAGGTTTCACTATTCAGATCGACATGTTTCATGCTATGTTGGTCCAGCACTGGATCCCTAGCGTTTCTTCAGGACCCAAAAATATGTTCCCTATCCCTGAATTAGTGTGGGTATCTAGAGTCTTATTATACTCAATCCCTTGGAGTGATACAATAGATCCTAGGTATCTATGTCATGCTCACCCCAGTACGCCGAGCCGGCGGTGGCGACCGTCATGACATCGTAACGAGCGAAACCCCCGCCATTGTAATATGGCGGCGGACGCAAAGTGCGTCTGCCGCTTTTCCGCCTGTCGGCAATTGTTACGATTGCCGGCCGAGCGGAATTGGCCTCTAATATGGTGGCGGTGCCTAGCAGGCACCGCCATCCGTATTAGGATGGTGTGTTGTGAAGGCCTTTCCATGGCGGCTTCGCCGCCATGGAAAGGCTGGCGGGGATGTTCTTTGGGGGCCCTATGCGGCCCCCCCATGGGGGGTGCACTTGGGGGGTACCCATGGTACCCCCCTCCATTTGCATGCACAAGGTGGCATGCAAATGCACAACATGCCATTTTGGCATTGCGGCGGGTGCTGCTGTAAGCAGCACCCGCCGCAATGTCAAATATGCAGGATGCGACTGCCAGGGTGGCGGTCGCATCCTAATTAGCGGTGCGGGACCGCCACACGTCTGGCCGCCGGTCCCAACACCGCAAGGATGGCGGGCGGACTCAGGTCCGCCCGCCATCCTAATAGGCCCCTTAGTGTTATTATTACAGATAAAAATGCATCGTCATTACTGACTCCCATGAGGTATTTGTATTTCTTACCCCTATTCATAGGCCATAATGTGCCCTAGGTCAAGGCAGGGGACCGCGAGATTATTGCGGTTTCTGTAAACTAATAATATCAAAGGCAGAGGTGGTCAATGCATAGTTTCACCAATTGCGTACTCACATGTCACTTTGTCCTTCGCTATCAATATCATTCTCACAGTTCCATGCGTGGTCAGCAGCCCATCACCTACCCCTCGTCCTGCCTGCCTGCAGATGAAGTGCATGGCCGAAAGGGGCTTGGTTAAGTACAGAGAGCCCGGTTAACGAGGCTCACCTGAAGCAGAGACCCGGAAGTACTCTCTGCATCAAAGAGCATTGTGGGTATGAATCACAATATCAAGGTACCAAAATATCGGGACATAAATATCGATGTCAAGAATATCGACATCCTATCTACATCATGGTAAGTACAAAAATATCGAGAAAAAAATATATAGAAGTTAAAAATATTGAAGTACAAAATATCGTTTTTTAATATAAAAATATGTAAAATAAAGTAAATAATACATATAACTTAAAAAACATATTTATAATTATTAGAAAATGTTAACAATTATAAATAATAAATGTAATTTAAAAATAAATTAAACATACATATATAAAATGTAATATATATATTTACTTAATAATTAATAAACATTAAAAATTATAAATACATATATATATACATACACCTGTAACATAAAAATAAAGTATAAAATATATATATTATAAATTAAAATATTAAAATAAATATTAATCTTTTAAAACTACATTTTACATTACATTAAGTTCAACAGTAGAGAAAGTGTTGGATAGCGGAGAAGTAAAATGTACTATTCCACTCCAGAGAGTGCAACAGTAGGGAAAGTGTTGGATAGCGTAAGTGTAAAAATTACTATTCCCACTCCAATGAGTGCAACAGTAGGGAAAGTGTTGGATAGCGTAGGGGTAAAAATTTCTATTCCCACTCCAGAGAGTGCAACAGTAGGGAAAGTGTTGGATAGTGTAGGGGTAAAAATTACTATTCCCACTCCAGAGAGTGCAACAGTAGGGAAAGTGTTGGATAGCAGAGGCTTAAATAAATATTAAAAAAAAAAAAATTAAATAAAAAAAATACAATTATCAAGTACAATACAAAAATTGTCAATGAAAATGAAATGAAATTTGTACTTGTAAAGCGCACTGTTACCCTAGGGTGTCCTGGCGCTGTACGCATACCGCTGTGGAACCCTTCCTGGCTTTTCCCTGTGAAATGTCCACTCCTGGGCACCCCCAGGGTGAAGCCAGGCATCCCAGCGCTGTTGGGGCCGTTGTGGAGATTAAGCAAGCTATTGCCCAGAGTGGGACCCATGATTAGAATAGGCACTGAGGCGAGAATTATCAGGTCTGAGAAAATTGAGCCCAAGACCCGCCGAGGCGGGAATTGAACCCTGGTCCCGGGCCAGATCTCTGCATCAGGGTCTGCCGCTCTAACCATTGAGCCACACTTCTCCACACACAATAACACAAAAATAAAAAATATATAAAACTTAAAAAAATAACAAAAGTTTGAAACATATTATAATGTTAAAAAATTAAAACAATTAACTACAAACATAAATTTTTAACAAATTAAAAAATAATTTACAAACAAATAACTATATTTAATATAAATTAATTATAATCTAAAACATTAATTATTAAACAAAAACAATATATTTTATTTCCTACCCTATAACACCACACATTTCACAACACACATCTAAATTTGTATAAAGGTGTACCTCAATAATTAATATAATTAATTATCAAATAAACAATTATTATTAATTATAAATCAATTTAAAACATATAAATTTTACTCACCAAACATTAACCCTATAAATTCAGATTCCCCACACAAAATAAAAAAAAACATTTACCATAAACATTTATCAATTAATTAATCACTAATAATGAGTAAATATTTATTAAATATTTCAACTTTAAATATTTTCCACCCTCTACCCCAACAAACAACACAACACAAACATAAAAATAATTACACATTTTCCATAAATAATTTAACATTATTAAATTATTATTAATTAACAACAACTTATTAATTAATTGAATTTAATTCACTTCCCACCCTTTACCACTATGAACCCCACAACTCACATCTCTAGTTAATTTCCATATTTAGTTTTTAATTAATTAATTACCATTAATCATCAATTAATTATAAAATAATTTTAAATAAATTACTTCCCACCCTATTCCCCTATAAACCCACAACCCGCTCCTAAAAAAGAACACAATTAACATATTGATCAATTAATTAATTATTAAAATTAATAACTAATTAATAATTAATTAATAAAAATATATTTATAAATACTAATAAATACAAATTATTAATTACTTTATTATAATTAAATTACTTCCCACCCTATTCCCTATAAACCCACAACCCACTCCTAAAAAAAATAACACAATTAACTTAATAATTAATTAATTAATAAAAATTAATAGCCAATTAATAATTAATTAATTAAAAATTATATATAAATACCAATAAATAACAATTAACTACTTTATTATAATTAAATTACTTCCACCCTATTCTCCTATAAACCCACAACCCCCTACAGAACTAAAAAAACGCAAAACTTAGGGGCCCATTACGATAACCGGCGGTAAAAAAAACGCCAACCGCCATAGCCTGAAAAGACCGCCCGCCTGCAACATGTGAATACCGACCGAGCAATTATGATGACGCGAAGCAACCACCGCCCGCAGCGGAAAAAAACCCACAGAATACCGCCCGTCCATGTCAGAGTCCAAGACAATCCGTCCGCCACGGACGCAATACCGCCCGAAAACTCCAAATACGACCGCACGGATGGACTACACACCGGCCGTCAAATTATGATCCCCCCGACATGAGGGCGGGAAACCAACACATTTCCCGCCCGCAACGGTGAACAACAGAAATGAATAACTGACAAGGCGGAAGGCCTGGCGGCCACGTCCGTGCACGGAAATCAGTGGCGGCACAAACAAATACACACAACACGGCCAACAAGTCCACACAGTAAACGACGCCAAAATACCCAGACACAGAACCCATCCCAAAGACACATCCCCCTGCCAAAAAATATAATTAGAATAAATCCCAGGACACCACGCCCAACACACCTGAAAACGACAGACCATCATGACACACCCACATAGGTGAGTACAAAAGCAGCCCCCTCACAGACCACAAACCCTTGCACCACGACAAAGCCAACACCACAGCAGAGAACACGGAGAGCCACAGAGGAAAGCAGTATACCACACGCACGCACACATCACATCCATCACCACAACCACCACCACCACCACCACCTAAACACCGGCACCACAAACCCCCTGCACATCACACACCAAACACACCACACCAGCACCACAAAAACTACACTACGCACCATGGCAACACAACGAATGCCCAAGTTCACTGCCACAGAGTTGACGGTCATGGTCGACGAGGTCATCAAGGTGTACCCACAAATCTATGGGAACCAGGTCCAACAGACACCAGTAGCCACCAGAAACAGGATGTGGATAAGGATCGTAGACCAGGTGAATGCAGTTGGGAACGTGCCACGCAACCGGGGGAAATAACCAAGAGGTGGCAGGACCTGAAAAGCGTGGTCAGGAAGAAGGAGGCCAAGAACCGTGAGCTGGCTGACAGGACTGGCAGCGGAACTCCCGCGCCATTCAAGACCTTCAAGGCGTGGGAGGAGAAGGTGCGAGGCATACTACATCCGGAGAGTCTCATCGGAATACCAGGGGGAGTGGAGGCTGGTAAGTACAAACAAATGTATACCAGCACACCGCCATGTACAGTCATGCACTAACACAATGCCATAGCTCCGAGGGCCGAACACCCCCATGTCCAGTACACAATTCACAAGACATCCCTCACATATGCAACAGACACTCACACACACTCAGCCCATAGGCACCAACAAAGAAAACCATGGGGGCATGTGTACAGTCAGCCAGCACCACAACTCCCACCAGCTCCCCTTGTACCCCAGATGCGCCGGAAGGAGCGCTCCCCACACCCACACCCATGTGGCAGCCATAGCTGCACAAACCAACAAGTAACAGGTAAGCAGCCTTACCACAAGGCCCGTGTATCGGAGGGGGACTGCAGAAGTACCCTCCCACCAGGCCCCCACTCCTACAGCGCAGCAAGATGGAGCACTCCCCACACCCATGTGTCAGCCATTGCAGTGCACACCTACACCCGACAGGTAGATATGTTACCCTACATGGAGGGCTGTCTGTGGATGGTAAACCATCACCACGACTCACAACACGGCCCCCACACCCACAGACCAGCAAGATGGAGCACCCCTCCCTCTCATAACCATGTGGTAGCCATTGCATTTCACCCTCAAAACCAACAATTAGGTAGACTACTGTACAGGGCGGGGTGTCTGTAGGCATGAGGACTGTACTACGACTAACATGTGGGACATGTCACTTAGCAGAGGAACAGGTAGCACTGCTCCCTGTCACAAACATGTGACCAATGTGCACCCGGACATCAATTACAGAGTCATAGCCCACATGAGCCATCTCAAATGCAGTAACACGTAAGGAGTCACGTCTGCATGCACAAGTCTAACTGGAGTACTGACCCACATGGCGTGCACTGTGCCAGTCATCACACACATCAGCAACACCATCCAAGTCTTGTCCATGTAGTCGTGTCTGCTTCTACCCTTGACATAGCACAACATCACCCATGTAAGTCTATCTTGTCCAAATGAAACATAGTGGAACCCCAGTAATGTCACATACACCACTGGACCCATGAACCACACAGCTACACAATGCACATTCAAAATCTCATCCATCTCATCATCCAGCCCCAGTGTCATGAAAGGTATATCATCTAAACAGTTGCCCCATAGACAGTAGTACAGCAAAGAGTCCTGCCGATGACCAATAATGTGTCTGCTGTGTCTGAAGCGCTCGTCACACTGTGAGTAACAACATACAAAATGTAGTCAACACCCCAAGAGCACTGCATTGCTGCACATGGGTGAGAGTAGCACGCACACCAAGGAATTGTACCATCTGCAATACGTCGTGTGGCATACAACCATTACTCACTCACTACAATGCTTGCTGTGGAATGCCCTTAAATGACAACAGTGAGCAGATATGCTGGCTAAGTCAGACATACACACACCTTTGTCTCTGTAGTGTTGTGTGGCCAAAACACATGTCCCCTTCTGCACCCATATGTCACAGTATGTACCACAGTACCATATTTCAACACCAAAGCGTTCATGGGGCAATACCCTTTTGCCATCTGCGTTTCCAAGCGTTGCATGTGAACCCCAAAAACATATTTCAACACCAAAGCGTTCATGGGGCGATACCCCTTTTGCCATCTGCGTATCCAAGCGTTGCATTTGAACTCCAAAAACATATTTCAACACTAAACCGTCCATGGGGCTGTACCCCGTTCCCACCAAAGCCACAAAATGTAGGGGTACTGCAACACACACCAATTGGCATTTCAAATCCGTCCCATGCCAGATGCACCCATCACACTATTCCATTGCCTTGATCACGCACACACATTGTAGAGACATACACACGCATCCGGCAAATCAGTGCACAACTGTGCACAAACTGTGCATGTCAGACATCTAACACAAACCTTGCAAGGTGCAACACAATAACTTTTCGTCTCCGCCCCACAGGTGACGAACAGCATGATGCTGCGGATGGAGACACCAGCCATCACAGCCAGTCCACAAGCCCCCCACACGGACTCACGGATGTGGAAAGCCTGGACACCTCTACGGACGAGGACTCCCAACCTGGCACATCTGGCGTGGCAGGGCGCAACAGCACCCCAGGACCCCTCCTACCCACCAACCCATCTCCCAGGGCTGGTGACCAGTCCCAGGCCCCTGCTGCCACGGTCATTGCGGCCAACACCACCGCCGCACCACCACCACCACCACCATCACCACCACCAGGGCCTCCCTGACCACTCAGCCATCCCAAGAGGTGGCACAAACCTCCACATCTACCCTGGGAGCCAGGAGGAGGCCCCGGGTGACCAATGTGGCGAGTGGGCAGGTCGGTGGCAGCAGTCCAGGTGGGAGGAGCAGGGTCAGGCCAAGGCCAACAGAGCCTGGGAGCCAAGCCCTGCCGCAAATAGCCAGAGTCCTTGGGGCCTATGAAGAGGCCCAGGGACAATGGGCCAGGTCAGCTTCCGACACGAGGGAAGTCCTTGGGGTGTTGAGGTCCATGGACGCCCACATGGGCCAACTTGTGGACCTCATGGGCCAGCTAGTGGTGGAGGTGAGGGCCCACTCAAGGCCAACCACACCACCTACGCCACCACCTGCTGGGGCGCAGGGACGTGCAACATCCAGTTCCCCTGCGTCCACAGCGAGTGGGCAATCCTCAGCCACCACCAGCAGCCCACAAACACAACCCCCTCCTCTCAAACGTGGAAGGGGCCGTCCGAAGAGGAAACAGATGTCCAGGGAGGACTTTGCACGCTCCAAACGCCAGTGAGTCAGCCAGCCATGGTGGCCACCCCCTGCATTCACTTGGACTACCATCCTACCCCACACTGCCAGTCGAGTGGCAAATGTCTGTTGGACTGCGGACCCAGGACAACATGGGTACACCTTGACCATCACGCGGACAGGACCGTCAACTCATTGTACAGCATGCACCACCTTCTTGATCACCTTTCCCACAATCACATGTCACCTTTAAAATAAATACACCTGTATCACATCCTATGTCATCTGCTATGTTTATTATCAATGGTGCACAAACGTCAGCATGTTCAGAAATTCATCTGTAGTGTGTTCTGTCGATAGGCCAGGAGAGGCTGTAGGGACCTAGGGGTGACAAACAGAACAAGAGTCCATTGACTGTGTGTGTCACACACTCATCACACAGTACTTGTCATCAGGCCTAAGCAATGTACACACATCTCACAGAGCAACAGGGCACAATGTCACAGCCACTCTCAGTGGCATACTACCCTGGACATGGACCATTGCCACACAGCACTCAGTCAACAATAGGCCGCCCTGACAATGCACACATACACCTACACAACTACAGCGACATCAGCCGTCGTACATGGTCACTCACCGTCAAGTGAAGTAGCGGGCGATGAGCTGCTGACGCTCATTCACTGCTTCCTCCTCTCCACTGTCCTCGTCACTGGACACGGCTTGGCCTGCAGGCGGGGGCCCTGGCTGATCACCGTCATCCACTATCAGGGGGATCTGCCTGCGAATCGCAAGATTGTGCAGCATGCAGCATGCCACAACTATCTGGCACACCTTCTGTGGGGAGTATGCCAGTGCACCCCCGGTGCGGTCCAGGCATCTGAATCTGGACTTCAGGAGTCCAAAGTCCGCTCCACCACACGTCTGGTCCTCCCATGTGCCTCATTGTATCTGACATCAGCTGGTGTACGAGGATTGCGTAGTGGACTTAACAGCCAAGGCCCATTAGGATATGCAGAGTCACCAACAATCCATGCACGGTCCGGTTGCAGATTGGTCATCAGACGTGGGAGGATGCTGTGGCGCATGATGTGCGAGTCATGGGTGGAACCGGGAAACTTCGCACACACGTGTGTGATTATCATGTCCGCCAGGCACACCACTTGCACATTCAGGGAGTGGAAATGTTTCCGGTTCCTGTAGATGTGCTCCATGGCCTGTGGTGCAACAAGGCCAACATGGGTGCAATCAATTGCACCAACAACCTGGGGGATGCGTCCAAGTGCATAGAAAGCACCCTTCACCGCAGGCAAATCACGAGCCCTGGGGAATCGGATGTACCGGTTCCTGTACAGCATCATAGCTGACAGGACATCCCGTAGCACCTTGCTGAACATGGGCTGGGACATCCCACCTCCACTGCCCACCGTGTGTTGGAATGAACCGGTTGCGAAGAAATGCAGTGCAGCCATCACCTTAGCCGTGGGGGTGAATGCTGTAGGATACACCCTGCGAGGACGAAGGTGGGGTTCCAACATGGCACATAGGCGATGCAGGGTGGGCCGGTCCAGACGGAACTTCCTTATGACCTCCACATCCTCCATGTCTGCCAGCAATTGGTAGGGGCGATGTATGTTTGGTCTCCTCCTAGGACAGATGGAAGTGGACACATGTCAATGCAACACACCACATGGTATTTACACAAACACAAAACAAAGATCACTGACAAAGCAATAGTATCACCGAACAGCTGACAAGTAGGGACAGCACAGCAACATTACTCTTACACAGGTCCCCTTACCAATAGCAAGGACCACTGACACATACCATTGCTATGAGCATGCACATGGGGATTAAGGCCATATTAGTTTGATAGGCATGATGATGGATTCAGACTGCATATGTGGGTAGCGGCAACACCACAGCAATATACCTAGCTGCTGTGCCTGACACCGCTTCCGAGGCTGGGTGAGTATAGCACACACCAACAACACAACGTACACAGGCTGAGCGGTACACCAATCGCAGCAGCTTGGACATGCAGAAAGAGCCCCAAGGGGGCTATACCAGTGTGGGAGGGTGACAGGCATTACCACAGCTTCCAGGGACTGCTGACTGCCACCCCTCAACAACACCTGCTGCTGTTGCCACCTGTCCACCTTAATGTCGACGACTCTGATGATATGTCCAGGTCCACTCACCAGAGAGGAGCTGCAGTTCCTGGATTCCGAGCTCCACGCACACTGCCCAAGGCGAATACCCGCAAAAGTCATGTGTGTGTAAGACAACTACAGTGTGTGTGGGAGTGCATGTGGGGGACACACATGTCGTTCATCCGCAGCACTATGAGTCTGAGCCTGTGGGGTTCCAACATGCACCGCTTACCATGCTAACTACAGGTGGAAGGGGTATGTAGGCTCTCTGTAGTTTCCCCATGCATGTGAGGAAAAGTGTTCTTCTGATCGGTATCATTTGTACCAGGACTCCATTGTTTTTTCATTGCCATTTCGTGTCAAACACTTCCACACGACCCACCTGGTCGTTTCTGCTGATGCCTGAGGAAATTCTAACTAACACGACAAAAAAAAAACATCTTGCAGCCTGCATTTCTGCCCAGGAACTGTCGCACACCCAACCCCCCTGTTCTTTGCAGTTCGACAGAAAACCATGAGACACTCACGCCCTGTGTAAATGATTTGTTTCCCATCTCCTGCTCCCTGCCTGGTAAACATCCTTGACACCGTGATCAGGTTATCTGGACAATGGTCTGACTGCTGGGCCTTGATCAGGGTGATTGGACAATGGTTTGAATGACCGAGCTTTGATCAAGCTGATCGAACAATGACCTGAATGACCGTGCTTTGATCAAGCTGAGTGAACAATAATTTGAGTACCAAGCCTTGATCAGGTCACCAACTACAAACACCGTCTGGATCTGGTTATCAACTGCAAACACTGCCCTGATTGAACAATGGACTAACAGCCAAAAGACTGGAATGAAAAAGTATAAAAGGCTTGTAAGCTGCGGAGTAAAGCAGCAGCCTCCTCTGTCTTGTTTCTAACGAGCTTGGGACTCTGTTCCATAGCCCGGGCTATTTGAATAAATCTGGGTTCCTCCTGCAGACGAAGGCTCCTGTGTCTCCTTTTACTACGTATGAAGGGTATGGAAGACTTGGGCAATTCCCCCGCCGCCGAGACCCAGTGAGTGGGTTATTCCGGTTCTTCAAATGGCGCCCGAACAGGGACTCCACGAGTACGAAGGTCAGGCCCGGTGGATGTGAGGAGGTGCACGGAGAGACTCCGACGGAGGCGCCCTACCCGAGGGATTCTTGCAATCCGGTAAGCCGAACGACTCGCCCGCTGTTCCTCCCCACCCGGTCTGGGCCACATGACCGCGTCCTCGCTGGAGTCCCCTAGCAAATAATTTCTGGAGCAGGACACAGCCCTACGTCTGCAGAAGAGAACTACCCCTGTAAGGTAAGGGTGGACTGATCACCCACCAAGTCTGTATGATTCTGCTGTTATTGACCTTTGCAAAAGCCAAGCAGGCGAGGTGAATTTTAAAACCCGCCGGTGTCTGTTACCTATTTACAAGCATGCCAGTCAGTAGTAAGTTCAAGAAATTATGTTGTTGTATGTGTACGCAGGACTCCCAGCTGGAGGCGGCTTGTCCGCTTCCTCCAGAAGGGACCCCTGGCCATACGATGTATGTTAAACATGGCCCTTCTGCCATAATGTTTTCCTCATTCTGGGTAAAATATACGAAACAAAGTAACGCGGAATTACAGTGGCCACTTTTCGGCTCCTTTAATTCCCAAGTTCTCGCCAACTTAGAGGAACAATTAATGAAAAGAAAAACGCGCCCGTCTATGTTTGAATCTGTCCGATTTTGGAGGAAAGAGATAGAGCAGAGAGCTAGAAAGCAGAAGGCTCAAGAAAGAAAACAGGAACGCATGTCAATGGCCGACCACGCCAGAGTAAATTTACAAAATCAAATGACAAAATCGGTAGAAATAGCCAACAGGGAGCATGGGGCCCGGGTACAAAAATGCTATCCAGCTCGTGAGGAGAAAAGAAAGGGCCATATGGATGGGGGAGAAGAAGGTGATTCCTTGCTTGATACCATGCTAGAAAGCCCTCCTGCATATGCCCCAATGTACCCTGCCCTGACGCCTCACACCCCACATGTCCCCCCGCCACCGCCCACTCCTGCCCCCACTGCCCCTCCTACTGTTCTTCCTGTCACACCAACCCTCCCGATTTTTCCTATGACACCGACCACGCCCGCTAACCCTGTCCTCACTGCGGGAATGACAACAAGTCTCCATCCGCCCAACCCCTGCGGCTTTACCCCTACCCGCCCTTTTCCTACTTCCCCGTGGTCTACAGTTAAGCAGGATTTATATAAAATGTTCAATTCCCCCCGACTGGCCTCCTTGCGCTCTGCAGTCAGCTTTTCGTCCCTTCGAGAAAATGACCTACAGAAGCAACAGTGTGAATGTTGGATAAAGAACGGGAATATTTATGCCTTTAAAGACATATGGTCCACCTTTTCCCAGTGGACGATTATGGAACAGACCACCTGGGCTGAATACATGTGTACGCTGGTCATGCAAAAATTTGAGAATGCGCTTATGCAGATACCCACTGGATTAATGGACCTTAGGTCACAAATAAGAAGAGGCGATGTTCAGGGAGAGGGGATGTTTGGTGCTGTGTCTGCTTTAATGGCTTACCGTGATATGACCGCTTTTTCCAACACCCCTCTAGAGACAGCTATGCCAATGAGAGAGGCGGCCCCTGTCTTTGTTAACGCACTTACCGATGCCCAAAATAATGGCCGAGGGGCTGTTGAGGCACACTGGCGCAGGCTTTGGGTTCATGTTCCTTGGAAAAGGTCAGAAGTAATGCAGTTAAAAGAACAATTACCAGATCCCCGGAAGAATCCGGCTGCCTTTTACAGAGAATTAGGTCAGATTATATCTGCAGGTACTCTCGTTCTTGAGGATATAGATTTACTTTTTGGTACGGTTGTTCCCACTGAAATTTGGGACAAGATTCGACATACTGATCATGAAGTGGCGTTGGGAGGTAAATGGGCTGACCTAGAGGCTATGGAAGAAGCAAGGGTAGGAGGGACTAAACCAGAAGCTGCCATCCTGACTTTGCCCGGTAAAATAATAACGTTTATGAAAACACTTTTGCCGGAAACTGTCATTAACTGGGATAAAATAAACGCCTGTAGGCAGCGAAAAGATGAGAATGTGGCGGACTTCTTTACCCGTTTTGAGACAGAATACAAGGGACATAGTGGTTTGGATCCCCGGACCCCAGGTTCTGGCCCAGTGTTTGTCGATAAGTTTGTCAGCAACTTGCTTCCTGAGATTTCCACCAGGCTTAAGAAAGTTGAAAGTACGTGGTCTGCCCAAACTATCACTGGTATCTTGGCTATGGCACAATATCATGAGAATAGGGAGAATGAAGATAGAGACAAGGAAAGTAAGAAGGTTAGGGATCTTAAGACTAAGGCACTTCTGCAGCAGGCTTACCCTCCCCGAGGTCCCGATGCCCGCGGGAATTTCAGACCTCAACCCCAACACCCTCCGAGGGCTCGCCAGTCTACCCCCTCCAGCCCTCAACATACGGGAGCCCTCCAAACAGATCAGTGTGCTTATTGTAAGGGGTACGGCCATTGGATAGACGAGTGTCCCGTGTTAGCTGAAAACATCCGAACAGGGAAGACTCGGCCTCGCGCTCCCAGGGAGGGAAGGCCGACTAGGGACCATGGCCCGCCCCATCCACAGGATAAAGAACGTAGGCCCAGGGATCACGTTCCCGTCCGGCCGCGCCCGGCCAATAGGTTTGATGGGTACGAAGCAACACGCACTTATTACAATGATGATTATGACGAAGTTGATGAGATAGGGTCCTACCAAGCATAGGACAGCCAGGAAAGGGGTATTACCAGAGTGCAAATTCCAGTGGATCAAAGGGGCCCGTATGTTCAAATGTCAGTTGTGGGGAACGATCAGAATTTTCTTTTGGATACTGGGGCCACCAGGTCTTCTATTGCACGTCTGTCAGTCCCGGAGGCACCCCTTTCTGGCAAAATAAATGTCTCCGTGGGTTTTGCAGGAACACCTGTGACGAGCCCTGTCTCTGAACCCCTCCCTCTCGATATTGGCCCTGCACATGTTGACGCTCCCTTGGTCCTTACTACAGGTTGCAGTGAAAACTTGTTAGGCATGGATTTACTGAAAGCTCTGTATGCGACCATATCATGTAGTCCCCAAGGTGTATCCCTAACAATTTCTCCCACCGCAGCTTCCTATATGTATCTGTCTGGTCCCCTCCCACCAGAATTGCAGTTTTTACCTTCCTCCCTCTGGGCATCATCAGACACTGATGTAGGGTGTCTCAACATATCCCCTCATGTGGTACGCATCGAGCCAGGTGCACTTCTCCCCCGCCTCCGGCAGTATCGACTACCCGCGGAAGGAGAAATGGCCCTTTTAACAATAATATCTGAATTAATGGACAAGGGCGTAGTGGAGGAAACACGTGGCAATATCTGTAACAGTCCCATTATTCCCGTTCTTAAAAAGACCAATGGAGATGCTCTCTCCCCTAAAATATACAGATTCGTGATTGACCTGAGAGCCCTTAACAAAATAACAATCTCCCAATATCCTGTTGTCCCCGACATTACAGCCCTCTTAACGATGGTCCCTTCTGACGCAACGCACTTTTCTGTCATAGACCTGAAGAATGCTTTTTTCAGCATTCCTATACATCCTGACAGCAGACATTTTTTTGGTTTCTCCCTTGGTGGGCGAAGCTTTAGATTCTGCCGCGCCCCTCAAGGTTTCACCGAGAGCCCCAGTATCTATAGTCAAGCCCTCAAAAGTCAACTAGATTCCTTGGAACTCCCTGATAACTCCACACTATTACAATATGTAGATGACCTCCTCATTGCTGCAAATTCTGCCCCATCATGTAAAGAAGCTACTCTCTGTTTGTTACGCCACCTTGCCCTCCATAATCACAAAGTCTCTTTAAAAAAGCTTCAGTTTTGTCAAGAGAAGGTGACCTATTTAGGTCATCTCCTCTCGAAGGAGGGAAGGCAGCTCACCGCTGATCGTGTAGCCATTATCAATGCTATGACGGCCCCACGAACACAAAAGCAGGTGCGAGCCTTCATAGGCCTAACCTCATACTGTAGACAGTGGATTTCCAACTTTTCGGCCATGGTCAAACCTCTTCTTGCCCTCACCACTAAAGACATATCAGACAGTTCCTTTCCATGGACTAGAGAGCATGCGCAGGCCTTCCAAGATTTAAAGAGGGCTCTGTGTACTGCTCCAGTCCTCGGTACTCCTGATTATAGCAAGCAATTTTTTCTTTTTGTACATGAGACAGACGGCTGTGCATGCGCTGTCTTGACCCAGATGTTCGGAGGTCACCATCGGCCATGTGCCTATTTTTCAGCCACCTTAGATCCTGTTGCAAGGGCTCTCCCAGGATGCCTACGGGCGACCGCTGCGGCCGCCCTCATGGTCCGTCAGAGTGCGGGGATCGTCATGAACTCCCCCTGACTCTGATGGTCCCCCATTCTGTAGATACCCTCCTTAATAACACCAAGACACAGTACCTCACTAGCGCACGACTCACAGGATATGAACTGACACTCTTTTCCAGCCACATTAACATCAAGAGATGCACTGTACTGAACCCCGCAACATTACTCCCACTGGATACTCAGGATGCCCGCTTAGACCCACATGACTGCATATTAAGGACAGAGGAGGAGACGAAGGGACGGGTTGACTTACAGGATACCCCGATAGCAGAACCAGAAGGTACACTATATGTGGACGGATCATGTCTCAGAGGGCCAGATGGTAACACCTCAGCCGCCTATGCCCTCACGACATTAGGACAAGTAGTAGAAACAGCTCAGATTCCGCAGTGCTCTGCTCAAGCAGCAGAATTAGTGGCCCTCACTAGAGCCTGTGAGTTAAGCAAAGGGATGACGGTAAATATTTATACTGACAGCCAATATTCCTTCGGGGTGGCCCACAACTTCGGGAGGTTATGGAAAGAAAGGAATTTCCTTACTTCCCATGGGACCAAGATTCAACATGGCCCCCTAATTCACCGATTGTTAGACTCCCTGACACTCCCCAGAAAGGTGGCCATTATAAAATGTAAGGCCCATAAGAAAGTGACAGATGATGTTGGGAAAGGCAATGCCCTGGCTGACCAGACGGCCAGACAAACAGCTCTTAGAAAAAGGGAAGGAATGTATGTAGGAGGTCCCGCTAGGTGGGTGGCAGACGAGGGCATGGTTGAAAACACAGTACAGAGTGTGATCGATATTCAGTCCCATACTACTCCTGAGGAACTACGGGTGTGGAAGGAGCAATTAGCAAAGGAGGGAATTGATGGTTGCTGGGTCCGCACGACTATGGAAAGACAATGGATGTTACCTGACAGTCATGTGCTACCAGTAGTTACGATGGCCCATGGTCCCTGCTCACATTAGTGCAAAAGGGATATGTAAACTGTTGGAACCTACATGGTACAACTCTAAGATACCAACATATGCTGAAAAGCTGGTTAAAACATGCATGATTTGCCTAATGTATAACCCAGGAAAAGGCACAGTTACTCCTAAGGGAGGATTCTCTCCTCCTACCTTCCCTTTTGAAGTCCTCCAAATAGATTACATCCAGATGGACCGATGTAACAATTTAAAATATGTCCTAGTGGTGGTCTGTACCTTCAGCCGATGGGTGGAGGCCTACCCCGTCAAAGACTGCACCGCTATCACTACCGCCAAAATGCTATTAAAAGAGTACCTCCCACGATTCGGTTTGCCCCGCTTGGTCTGGAGTGACAACGGGACACACTTTACGGCTCAAATTATGGAATATATCTGTACAGCATTGGGTATAAAACAAAAATTTCATGCAGCTAACCACCCCCAGTCAGCAGGTCTAGTGGAGGTGTACAATGGCATCCTAAAAACTAAAATGGCCAAAATAGTAGCCGAGACAGGTGTCACTTGGGTTGATGCTCTGCCCTTGGCCCTATTGTCTACAAGAACAACAGCCCACACCAGGATAGGGCTATCCCCCCATGAGATTGTGTTCGGGAGGCCTGCCAATGTATGGGGTGTCCCGCGGCCTAAGAAACTGTCTGATGTTGAATACCCTGTATTAACTGATTACCTGTACAGTCTAACTAATACCTTTCGTACTCTTTATCACCAGGTGCATGAGGCCATACCTGACAAAAGCGAGGGCCCAGGACACGTTATCCAACCTGGTGATTGGGTCTTAGTAAGAAATTTTCAACGGACTAAGAGCCTTGAACCCCGCTGGACACAGCCCCGTCAGGTGTTGCTGGCCACCCGCACCGCCGTGAAAGTAGAAGGTCGGAAGAATTGGGTGCATTCGTCCCACTGTAGGCGTGTGCCTCTGCCCCTCCCCTACGATCAGTGGGTGAGGGAAGGACAAGGAGACTCAGAAACAGAAACAGTCCCGACGTTTGTCCCATTCAGCGATGCCAGACTGCATTTTACATCTACGGAAGCAGAGAGTGACAGCATACTGAAAGGAAGGGTGGAACCCTCCCTTAACTCTGCTCAACGTCCAGAACAATTGTTTCCCGACCATACTGACCCTACTTCCGACCGATATAACTTGCGCCCCCGAGGGAAGGCTTGCCTTTGACTTCGCCAAGTGCCTATAGGCTGTAGGGCTGTGATCTCCCCGGCCGAGAGTAGTGCTGGTGTGTCAGACTAAGGTACGCCATAGGGCTCTTGGCACCTGCGCCCAGTGAAGCAACCACCAATCACAGACAGCCACTAGAGGTCCCTGGCTTAGCACAATGGCTGCCGTCCAAAACACTCGAATCCAGAAACAATATGTCAGTCTCCGACATAGTAAATGCTTCATGGCCACCGTGGTGACGCTGTTTGTCTCCCTCATCCTGTCTATTCTTGGTTGGCTGTTACTAATCTACCATCCTGTTACCTCACCAACCCCTACCCCAACTCCTACAGAGCACCAGTATTACACGCTACCAGCCCACGAGTTACCCCGCCGTGCAGAATTCTTCAATAACACCTTCATCCAAATGTTGCATCATCATCAGCTGATCATGAACACTTCCAACTGCTGGGTTTGCGGACTGATGCCGCATTCCATGATACACCCTGTCCCATTCTTTCCCTACCCCTTTTCCATCTCTGGGTCTTGTCTTGCATGGTGGATGTTGATACAGGAGGCCTACACTGTCAATGGTACTGCCAATTCTGCCCTTGGAACATTTCAGGATGACTTCTGGCGGAACAGATCTGGCCATGCCAATGCTCCTTTTTGCCCGACCAGCTCATCCACATCGCTACTATCACCAGATGAACTCGGTGAGATGGTAGTATTCAACTCAACCACTCGACGAACATTTTCCAGATTCCGCACAAGAAGGATACTGCCCGATGAACGAGACACTGTGAATGTCATAAATGTGCAAGGCCGTGTCTGCATCCATGGCCTAGGGACTAAGAAAGTTGGTACCAGTACTTGTAATATCACAAAATCTTTAAACTCTACATCTCCTCCGAAGCTGGTGGCATCCCCCAACACCTATTTTATCTGTGGCACTGCCGCCTACACTTGGCTCCCCCGTAACTGGTCTGGTACCTGCTATCTGGCCTTCCTCCTTCCGCCAACGTATTCTACCCATGGGAGTTACCACCTGTTGATGAAGGGCGCTCTGCGTCGCTCACGTAGGGGCGTCATATCAGCCGAGGATACAGCAGGCCAGGAAACCGGGGACTTCCTTAAAGGTTTCCTTCCATTCTGGGGCCCCATGGCAAACAGTCGGGCTGTACGAGGACTGACCAGGGTCCTTGAAGCCACCATCACAGTAACAGCTGGTGCCCTCTCCAACATCACTGCAGAACTACAGGCGGACCGCCTTATAACACTGCAGAACCGCATGGTCCTAGACGTCCTCCTTGCTGATCGTGGTGGTGTGTGTAAATTGATCGGCTCCAGCTGCTGCGTGTACATCCCAGACAACGCACCTTCAGTGTACTATGCCATCCAACGTCTGCATCGCCTTTCTTCCGAAATTCATCTGGATAAAGGCAACTGGTCCCTCACAGGCTGGATCTGGGGCCTCCTTTCCCAGTGGGGGTGGAGGGTCCTCATCTTCCTTGCCTTGGGAATAACTGTCCTGGTCTCCTGCTGTTTGTGCTTTCAGTGCCTGCCAGTGCTCTGTACAATGTGTGTCCAGACCATCCAGCCTCCACCCTCCAACATTCACAACACCAATATGATGATGATGCTCCAACAAGAAACCGATGGCCTTATGAACATTGACATTTCTTAAAGTATTTGCCACTCAATGGCAAAAGGAGGGTCTGAGGAAAAGTGTTCTTCTGATCGGTATCATTTGTACCAGGACTCCATTGTTTTTTCATTGCCATTTCGTGTCAAACACTTCCACACGACCCACCTGGTCGTTTCTGCTGATGCCTGAGGAAATTCTAACTAACACGACAAAAACCATCTTGCAGCCTGCATTTCTGCCCAGGAACTGTCGCACACCCAACCCCCCTGTTCTTTGCAGTTCGACAGAAAACCATGAGACACTCACGCCCTGTGTAAATGATTTGTTTCCCATCTCCTGCTCCCTGCCTGGTAAACATCCTTGACACCGTGATCAGGTTATCTGGACAATGGTCTGACTGCTGGGCCTTGATCAGGGTGATTGGACAATGGTTTGAATGACCGAGCTTTGATCAAGCTGATCGAACAATGACCTGAATGACCGTGCTTTGATCAAGCTGAGTGAACAATAATTTGAGTACCAAGCCTTGATCAGGTCACCAACTACAAACACCGTCTGGATCTGGTTATCAACTGCAAACACTGCCCTGATTGAACAATGGACTAACAGCCAAAAGACTGGAATGAAAAAGTATAAAAGGCTTGTAAGCTGCGGAGTAAAGCAGCAGCCTCCTCTGTCTTGTTTCTAACGAGCTTGGGACTCTGTTCCATAGCCCGGGCTATTTGAATAAATCTGGGTTCCTCCTGCAGACGAAGGCTCCTGTGTCTCCTTTTACTACGTATGAAGGGTATGGAAGACTTGGGCAATTCCCCCGCCGCCGAGACCCAGTGAGTGGGTTATTCCGGTTCTTCACATGTCCCTCCCGAGTGGTGGTACATGGCATTTTCATGTCAGACACCCAGTGACGCAGACACTTGGCAATGCATGATTCTGGGCAGCTATTGCTTGTGTGAATGGCTGGCTGGCTCCCTGCTGGCCTTCTCAGTCTCGGCAGACCTGGGCTGCACATTGACCGCCCAATCCTAGAAGGAAACTACACTGACTGTACAGTGGTTACATGTGTCATTATTTCACAACTCTCAGGAAATGCACTAACTCAGCCCTGTCGATTGAACACTCCAGGCCTTGTGATAGGGATGTGTGTGAGAGATGGTGGCACTGAATGTGACCTCCATTGCGGGGTGAGCCATTCACAGGGCGAGTACGTTGAGGGCTGCGCAGTGTTGGACACAGTGAGTCCACCCACAAAGATGTGTAGCCTTGTGAGCTATGTGTCGGTCTACCTGACAATGGACAGTAGATGTGGGCAGACTACACATTGCTCAAAGTGCTGGCATCCTGAATTGAATGGGATGGACAGGTACTGTGTACACACTCCCACCAGCATGCATTCACGTATGGTGTACACATGCTGTTATGCCATGTCCCATACCGTCTTGGCTCTGTTACACGTCTCTGATCATTTAGGATGGGTCAGCATCATGCCACTGTTATTGGTGGATGTGGGTGATGCTGAGAAGAGTAGGTGTGATGTTCCAACCCTCATGTGTACCATCCCTGCAGTTGGAAGTCCACCAGTCCAAGGCCTTGTGATGAGCCATTGCATCCAAGTTGATGCTTCTGTGTATGTGTAACCAACAGTGTAGCCAATCCCACGAAGAGGGTGACGTCATCTGCCGGATGTGTGACCATGTTGCGGCGACTAATCGGGGGATGCTCCCTCGTATTGTCAGGTTGGCACGGCGCTGCATTTCACCACTAATGGTCTGCTATTGACAGTCACACAGCCTGTGGCGGATGCACGTTTGTAGGGGCATCAGCAGCAGGCAGGTGTACAGTACTGTGGGATTGTGTCTTTTGCTGCGAGAGGCAGCATGTGTCCACAGCCTACCCATGTTCTGGGTAATGTGATGTTAGTTGTGTGATGCAGTGGGTTGTGAGTGTACTCTGTGCTGGGTGCATCTTACATGCATATGCGATTCCTGAGGGTCAAGATGTAGTTTGGGCACTCTGCATAGTCAATGCGTTCAGAGTCGTAGGCCTCAGGAACAGCCTGTAGTCAGCTGGAGTGGCAATTCACATGTATGTTTGTGGCACTGTGCATACTCTGATTTCGTCCTAAACACATGTGTGCGATGCCTCACCTCATATTCCTGATACTCACACATCGGCACACTGTGCAACAGTAGTTGTGCTCGTGCGATGGACAGTTGTCTGGCATGGGCTCATAACCATTGTGGACTGTCATGTTGCAGTCAGTGTGTGTGGTGACACATTCTGCTCCATGCAGGTATGTCCTTGGCCTAATTATGTAGTGGTCATCCTTAACACCATCAGGAGAGTGGGTGTGTACACAGCGATGAGTGGCTATGGCCGCAGGGTGACAGTCCGGGTGTTGTTCCATGTGCACAACACATGTGTCACTTATTGGCGGGTTCATTACCTGTACGCCAGCCATTACGTGTTGATTGTGGTTGCTGTATACATTTGCACAGGTATCATGCAACATGTGCACTTGGGAATGTTCTGTGCTGGCTCCCTTGCACATGTCTGTGGAATTGATGCCAAATGAGTGAGGCCACCTCGCTCTCCCTCATGTGTCATCTACCATGTGTGCTGAGGGACAGGGGACGGTCAACAGTGGTGAGGCATCGGATGGTGCAGCTGCACAGGAGCTGGGTGAGACTAATGTGACCGGCGCATCGGAGGGGGCAGACGTGTGCTGGATGACTCACAGGCCCATACGACAATTGCTGCGTCATCTGAGTACAGAGGTCATGTATCCATGTTTGCTAGCACAGGGGACGTGCACTCTAGCTCCTCTGCAGCCACGCGGAGGCCAATGCCCGCCCTCCCAACTACTTACACTGGTGCAACACGTGTCGGCACAAGGATGAAGGATAGAGTGTCTTTCACACCAGGCACAGCTGCCCCTGCGACCCCTGCTGCACTCAGTGCCGGGTCTGTTGAGCATGTGTGGCATCTGTGCGTGGGTCAGACAGCTCTCCTTAATGACTTCATTGCCCATGCCAACACCTTTCCGCAGTTGACATAGTTCATGGAGGGCCTACATTAAGGCGTGGGTGGGCTACACCAGTCTGTCCAATAGTTGTCCCCCCAGTCAAGGTGGTCCTTGAACTGGGCCACTGTCAGGCTGACATTCCTGACCTTCCCCCACCCCCGGAAAGTGGCGCATCTGACAACAGCAGGGCACGAGTCCTGACAGAAGAGGTGGTGGCACGCAGACGTCATGACAGGTAGTGACGTCACGGAAGATGGCTTGCACCATCAGACTCATTGCCTCCCTTCGCTCACCCCACTGATGTGATTGCATCATGGGAGCACGCGCATGTGCAGCAGCTCCAATCTCTCCCCAGAGAGGCCAAATAGTGTATGTGTGGCTCCATTCGCTCCAGTCATCGAGCTCATGGTAAAATAGGTGGGGGGACGCCGTACAGCCGCATGGTACCCCGACTCGTGCCCTGGACAACAGTGACAAAGCATGGCTGTCTCCGGAGTCCGGATACACCACATGCAACACACAGTAGCTGTAGCTGCCCTAGCGGGCCATGCCGCAAACACCATCCCAGACGACATGTGAGCACACCCCGGCGCGCAATGTCACTAGCATCCGCTGCCATTGGCAAGGGACCCATGGTGTGTGATATTGGCCTCATGGTGAAGAGCCTCCGAGCCATCCACCGCCAACGGGTGTCATGCAACTCACACACTTCGCTAAAACATTAGGTAGCTTTGCCTGCACACCAGGGCTCGAGTCCGGGTACCATGCGGGTGTACGGCGTCCCACCACTTATTTTACCGTGAGCTCGGTGACTGGAGCGAATGGAGCCACACATTCACTCTTTGGCCTCTCTGGGGTGAGATTGGAGCTGCTGCTCACGCGCGTGCTCCTATGATGCAATCCGCATCAGTGGGGTGAGCGAGGGGAGGCAATGAGTCTGATGGTGCAAGCCATCTTCCGTGACGTCACTACCTGTCATGATGTCTGCGTCCCCCCACGTCTTGTTCAGGACTTGTGCCCTGCTACACACTGAGAATGTATTGCCTGCGAGATGTGACCAGGAGCAGGGTGCCATGACCTCCCACCCACCAAGCTCCACTGCCATCCCATGCCCTGGGTAGCCTGTGCAGGTGGACGATGTAGGGGGTACACCTGAAGGCCAGGGGTGTAAATGTCTCAGCAAGGGCCTGGCTGACGCACAGCAGTATCCAGCATGTCCCCAGAGGGAGGGCCAACGTCCACACCTGATGCAGCATAGATCGTGTGCCCGCCTGTTGTGCACACACTAGTCCATATTCATCCCCAGACAGCTGGTCTTTCCACATACCCAGAACAGTGGTAATCTACCCAGCCGGGTTCGTCCCCACACAGTCTGTATCGACACTGCATGTGTGCACCCACCCGTGCCACAGACCCACCTGTGCCAAGAAGCCCTCCCGCTTCACATGCCACATGTGTGTATTCCACAGTTGTGCTTCTCTCTCAGGGGCGGACATCCAACTGTCCCATAGCATACAGACTGCACCCAGTCGGACTGGCATCCTGTTTGAATGTTAGGCACCCTCACACAACTACCTGTGCCACAGTGGTGGCTGGGCTGGCTATCGTGACTGCCATGGCAGTGTTGCTGTCCATGGCAGGGTACACTCACACACAATGCATACGTAGCTTTTCGTATCAGTACTCTGCACATCGGACTGGCCACTGTCCCTGGTGTTGTACATTGTTGCCGCCTGTCTATGTATTCTGTGACTGGATGCTGTTGTTCCTGTAGTGGGTTGTGTCTGTGTAGTTGCTGTTTGCAGTTGTTACTGTGTGTGCATAGTTAAGTGAGGCACATGCCGTGAATGGTACCTCAACAATTGCAATGTCTGGTCTCACATTCCTATGTGTATAATACGTGGCTGGGACTTCACTTCTTTCAGACTCTGCTACTTGTGTGTGTGATGAAGACGTGTGTCTCTAACACGGATTGTCTGCATGTATTTGGTGGTATTTCTGTGTTAATGTATACGTGTCATGTTTGCGTGCTTGCAAAGCACAGGGTGTGTGTCTAGCCACAGGATGACAGGTAGCATGTGCAGAGTGTGCGGGTATGTGTGAGCTTACTTTCTGGCTGGCCAGCAGTGTAGGTGTATGTGTATCTTGTGATGAACATCGAGCCTGGGCACATGGCTTACTTTCAATGTGTGCATTTGGGAGGTGTAGGTGTGTGTGGTGTGTGTGGTGTGACTTTGGGGTAGTGTTGGTGTGTGTGTGTGCGCTCTGGCAATGTCGACTACACACATGTGTTACCCAGGGGCATGGTCAGTGTTTGTATCCTTGTTCGGGTCTGTTAATGTGAGCACACGTGTGTATTGTCTGTTGCACAGTGTGTGGGTGGGTGTGTCCTTGCAGTTCAGGATGACACCTACTTGATATGTATTGGCCATTGTGGGTCTGCAGGGTGTGTGAATGTGAAGATTGTGCCTTGTTCAATTGAGCATGTATGTACATTTCGGCGGTTCGTACTCACTGTGCAGCCCTGCCCACCCACACTGATATCGTGTGTTTTGGCATGCATTGATGTGGCGTGCTACTGGCGTGGCTCCTATATTTGCTTGTTGAGTGTGATGTCAGACTGTGAAGGTGATTGTACACATATGTAGGACTGTGCTTTGTAGTGACCAGGCCGTCAGTGTTGATGTGATGATCTGTTGGGCCACGTCAGACTCTGACATGCCAAGGCCCACGACCTGTGGTATTTTACTGGGTCCACAGTGGCAGCAACTCATATGCATTGACATCCAATGACACTTGACTACATGGTAATCTCACGAGTCCCATGTACTTCACACACTCTCATCCTCTCTCATTCGTACTTGTCTACGATCAATAATTCTCCAGAGTCAGATATTAGCTTTAGGGCATGTATTTGAGCTTACTTCCTCTGTGATGCAGGATGTGGACACTACTGGCAGCGTAATGCATGTGGAGGATATACTTAGCATTATTACACATACAAAAGGGGGTACAGGTAGATGTGATAAGTCGTTAATTGTGGAAATAAGGCTTCAGAGTTAAGAATGCCCTGCCCTTGCTATGCTACAGTACATTAGCTCATTACTGAGGTGCCCTAGGCGGTGACACAGACAGTATTGGTTTACCCTACCAGACAGCTTGACATCATAAGCACAGTACATCTAAGTCCCATGGTACAGGTTTACGACAATAGTGACTCCGACACACCTGCGTCAGAGGTGACATCAGAGCATGAGCCTACATGCATGCAGCATAGTCTCACATGTTGTTGCGATATGGTGGCTACTGAACATGACTCAATGCCCGGGGACATGTTGTAGGGTGTTGCATTTGGTGTCCATGCAAATGTCCTGGCACGGAAGTTCAGAAGAAGGTGAGATGACAGTTCTCAAGTTATTCAGCAGACAGATAAGCGTGCACTTACAGGAGCATGTGTTCAGGTGCGCGGCATGCATATTGTAGCATTGTGGTTCATGCAATGTTGGCCATGTGGTCACTGTACACAGGTCCCATTCCTCAGCCTCCCCGTGTTCATGCAGGGACACAGGATATGGTGATGGACCGGGTGCATGTCCCGGAAATGTCAGGTGTCATGACGGTGGAGTTGATGGTAAGGTGTTTGTTTCCGAGTGCATGGTATAGTTGTCGCACAGCTAACTGGCCACTGCGTGCGGACGCCAAGCATAGGTACTAGCCATTTCTTTCCTATTGTTGCACTTATTTTGCTTATCTTATTTTTGAGCAAACCGTTTAGGCGCTCACAAATGCCGTTGCTTTGTGGGTGGTAAGCTGATGTCAGTTTGTGTTTAATGCCTAGCATTGTGGTCAGGGAGGAAAAGATGGCGTTTGAAAAATGACTTCCGTTATCGGACCGGATGGCGTCCGGAATGCCCCAGCGAGTAATGACATCACGGAGTAGGAATGTGGCTGCTGCTTTGGCATCGCAGTGGACGCAGGGTCCAGCTTCGATCCAGCGTGAAAATGGACACACTACTACAATGAGATAGCGGTAATTTTGGCAGCGATCGATCATGTCGACATAGTCAATGTGTAGTTCTTTGAAGGGGCCTGATGGTCTAGGAATTGTGGAAGCAACAGTTTTGAGAGTCGGGTTTGGGGATTATTGTTGACAGATTAAACATTTATTAATGAAAAGCTGTATCTGTTCATGGGCATTGGGAATGAACCAGTCTGTCTGCGAGGTGGTTGACATGTTATCTCGGGTGACATGCGTAGGAAGGTGGAGTTGGTCCAACGCCACTTGCAATAAAGCCTGTGGCATCACAGGTTTCCCTGTTATTGTCTGTCTGTAAATGAAGTCGGCGGAGTCCTGTTGTACTCCCCTCTTCTTCCACAACTCTTTCTCTTGATCTGGTGCACTTTCTTGCATTTCTCTGAGGTGTAATTGTGCAATATGATCATATTGCTGTGTTGTGTCAATGTCAAATGGGGTTGGTAATTGGGATGGTGTTTTTGAAGTACCTTCATTGCTGTTGTCATGCTCTGTTGGAGGTAGTGTTTGGGAAAGTAAGATGGGGGCAAATGGAACTTCTGGTGTTGCTTGAGATAGGGGGCTTATTGCGGGGGGGCCTCTGGCTGCAGCCTTAGCTGCCCAGTCTGCCAGGGCGTTACCTCTGGAGACAAAATCTTGGCCGTTGGTGTGCGCTGCGCATTTGACTACGGCTACTTCAGCTGGTAGTGTAAGGGCCTCAATAAGTTCCTCTAGTAACTTCTTGTGAATGACAGGTGTACCATCTGATTTAAGGAAGCCACGCCTTTTCCAGCGAAGGATGCTGGGGTGTGTTGTTGTGGTGACGTATGCAGAATCGGAATAAATTGTAATGCGGTCATCAGCTCCAATGTTTAAGGCAGCTATCAGTGCTACTAGTTCAGCTGCCTGGGCAGAATAATGTGATGGTAATGTAAGCTGCTGTACAATGTCTAGGGAATCAGAGGAATCATTCTGCTGTGCTCTACCTACTGCGGCTCCTGTGTACCTGACTCCTGTTTCTTGATCAATGGTAGAGGAGCCATCAACAAAATATACAGTACTGTTTGGCAAGGGGTCCTCTTTTGCTGCTCCTGACTCATCTGGAGAATATGTGGCACAATCATGGGGGTCATCATCTGAAGTGGCAATGGGACGGGCAAAAAATGTGGCAGGGTTTACTGTGTGGCATTTGACAATTTTCAGAGAAGGCAATGACAATATGACTTCGTAACCTGACACTCTTTGTGTGGTTAAGGTTGTCTTGGCTTTTTGTATTATTGCAAAAACAGCATGTTCGGTGTACAGAGTCAGTGGGGAGCCCATTACAATGGGGGTGCTTTTCTCAACAGCAAACGCTGCGGCAGCAAGGGCTTGCTCGCAGGGGTAATGACCTTTCATGACAGCGTCCAGCATGCCGCTGAAGTAGGCAATGGGCTTATGGCCCATGGGATATTTCTGGGTGAGTACTGCAGTCATGACTAAACCATCACAGTGGGTGAATAGGTAGAATTCTTTTGTGTAATCAGGTGATCCTAACACCGGTGCATTTGTTATCTCATCTTTGAACTGGGTGTAGGCTGTTCTCATTTCAGGTGTCCACTCTATTTTGTTGTGTCTGTCTTTGCCCATTTTCACAGCTTTCAGCAATGGGGCAGTTATTGTCGCGAAATCGAAGACCCACTGACGGACATAGTTCACCAGGCCGAGGAATTTTTGCATGTCTTTAACCGTTTGGGGTTCAAGAGTGCCATTTATTGCCTCAGCTCGACCTGGAGTGACTCGTCTGCCTGATGCTGACAGTAGCTGACCTAGATAGTGTACCTCTTTTTGGCAATATTGTAACTTTTGTTTGTCAACTTTGTATCCTCTTTGCGCTAAAGTTGTCAGCAAGAAGATGGTGTCTTTCCTGCATTGTTGTTCTGTGGGGCTGCAGAGCAGTATATCATCGCCATACTGCAGTAAGGTGCTGTCACATTGAAAATTGGACAAGTCTTCTTTGACAACCCTGTTAAAGACGCTAGGGGACTCACAGTACCCCTGAGCCAGTCTTCGGTATGTTAATTGCACATTTCGGAATGTAAAAGCCAATAGGTATTGGCTGTCTGGGTGCAGGGGAATGCTGAAAAAGCATTTTCAGGTCGATGACAGAAAAGTACTGTGCATCGGGGGACGTTCGTGAGGATGACAGAGGGGTCTGGGACGATGGGGAACTCTGGTATGACTATGCTATTGACGGCGCGAAGATCATGTACTAGCCTCCATTGATCTGTCTTCCCCTTGCGCACAGGAAAAAGGGCCGTATTACAAGGAGAGATACAAGGATAGATTACTCCTTGATCCAGCAATGCTTGTATGGTAGGGGCAATACCCTCCTCTGCTGCCTTGGACAAGGGATACTGTTTTATTCTTGGCAGGATAGCGCCTTGTTTGAGTGTTATCTTAAATGGCGTGGCAGAGCTGATAAGGCCTACATCGTTTGGGCCTGTTGTCCAAAGATGTGCCGGTACTTGAGCCAAATCTGCCTCTCGGACAGAGTCATAGCTGGGGGCGACAGTTGGGGTTCTAATTTCCACTGTTACTGAGATCGGCACATTGTTTTGATAGATAATCTCTGTTTTGGAGTAGTCTTCAGGGGATCCAAATAACTGGGCATCTGAAATGTCTCTGACTAACTCTTTTGGTTGAATGAAAATGACACAAGCCCAAGTATGAGCATTGTCATCGCATGCCATGAATGCGCCGTAGGTGGGAGTTATCTCAAGGGCGCAAATGTCAAGGGTCACGTGTTTGTCTAATGTCTGTGAGCCTGATGCTTGGGGTCTGAAAAGAAACTCTTTTGGTAACTGAACAGTGCGGCCTTGCAATTCGGGAGTGGTGGCGACAATAGTGTGGACAGCTGCAGAGAAGGCGTGCTCATCCACTGGACGTGCTCTGACCTGGCTGTTTAAGGAAGAATGTGCAGTGACTGCCATTATCCTAGTTAGTGGGGTACCTGGTATGGAGCAAATCATTGTTCCATTCTCATCAAAGTGGATAGTCATGTTTAGTTTGGCCATGAGGTCACGTCCTAAAAGATTGACTGGGGACCTGGGTGAATAGAGCAGTGGCTGTTCCACTACATGGCCTCCTATCTCAATTGATACTGGCTTGGTGAAGGGGACCCTTGCTATTGCCCCAGAAAATCCCTGTGTGTCCGCTATTTGATCAGAAATGGGCAGAGGGCCACCTGTAATGCAGGAATATGTGGCACCTGTGTCAACAAGAAAGCTATATGTTCTGTTATTTATCGTGACACTTGCAATAGGGTCCTCCTCAGTATTGCTAGTGCATGACAAAATTGGGCACACAAGAGTTGTCTGTGGGCTGTCCTAGCCAGTGTATCCTCCAGCCTGATATTGCTGGATGGTGCCCTGGGTAAAGGGGTTGTTGGAGGCAACAATCGTTCCTCCTAGAGGTACATTGTTTTGGGTTTGGGGGACCACTTGATAAGCAGGTACTTGCTGTGGCTGTTGCATTGGAACCTGCACCTGTTGGGCCGATGGCTGAACTTGAGCCATTATGGGTGCTTGGAGCTGTACTTGTTGCTGCTGTGCTGGTTGGGCATACGAGTATAGTATTTGGGGCTGTTGAAGGTGTTGTTGCGTGCGCTGCTGTTGTTGGAATGGTGCTGGTGCTTGGTAGCCGGAACCCATGTACTGCGGTCCCATATCTCGCATCTTAGCGCGGCACTCTCTTTGTATGTGGCCTTGTTTCTGACAATAATAGCAGATGATGGGCGATCCTGGCTGCTGTGGAAACCTTGGCTGTCCCATCCCTCGTCCTCTTCCCTGTATACCTGTGTTCCTATTCATGCTCTGTCTGTTATTGTAGTAGGGCTGTATGTCAGTACTGTAAGCAGGTTGTGCTGGCATGTATTGTACCATTGGCGGTGGTTGTGGCTGAGCATACTGTATGATAGGCTGGGGTTGGACTTGTATGTGTTGCACGGCAGGTTGTGCTTGAACCTGTTGTGGGGCAGGTTGGACGTTGCCTGCAAGAGCATTCATGGCAGCCTGGGGGAAGGATGTTACTGCCGTCATCTGAGAGACCGGTGCTGCAAACATGACTGTGTCTGTATTGTCTTTTTCTTATTAAGTTTCTGCTGTACCAATTTGGCAGCGGCATTCTCTATGGCCAACTGTCTATTCTTTTCCTGTTCCTGTCTCTTCTTGCAATAATGTATAATGTGGTCTTGTATCTCAGGCCATGGCTTACATTCCATTGCTACTATGCCATCTAATTTTTCCTGCACTTCAGTGGGCAGACCCTTTTTTATTGTGTGATAAAATAGTCTTCCGTACCCTCCTGCTGCATCCCATCGTTGCCCTAACTCCTGATGCCACTTCTCTTTCATTCTGGAAAGATAGTTGGCAGGGTCTTCATTGGGTTGCATGGTCTGTGACAACAGGGCCCCAATATCAGGAACATCAGGGAATTTTCTGCGCAACTCAAACCAGGCTAGTGTTCTGATCTCATTAAAGGAAACACCATCATGTTTGGTGTTTGTTTTTGTAAGATTGGCATGGACACGTGTGAAGAGATCTTCTGCGTCTTCTCCGATAAGGGAGATCAGCAGGCTTTTCACATCTCCTATAGCTATGTTGTTACCTGTGGTGTAGTTTTCAAAAGCTGCAATCCACTTTCCAGCACCCTCCGTAAGAGGAGGGAGATGTTTCTTGAGATTCTCTTTGTCTAGTGTAGACCACGGGATATAAATGGGGGGATCAGTGACATTTTTGTACAGCAGTGGCATCTGGCGCATCACTCCTATGCGTCGCACTGTAGGTCCTGTAGAGTCATGCTGGCGGGCATATTTTTGCCAGACCTTTAAGCTCTCTCGCATGTACTCATAGTCCCAATTCTCATCTCCTAATCCTTTTAGAATACATTCAACTGCTGTTGCCATGTACTGAGGCTCAAAAGAGCCTTCTCTTGGCCAAGGGAGCATTTGCGGTGCTAAGGGTTCTGACCAGCCCGCCAAGTCGTCTGAGAAGGGGTTAACTGCATAGTCTGAACCTTCTCCTAATGTCACTATCTCATTGGGAGTGAGATCATTGCTTGTTTGTGGTGCGCATGGTCTGCTAAGACTCATGTTGTGTTTTTTTCATCCTAACGGTACGCAAGGAAGCAGAGCCCGAGACGTCATATAGTATGTCGTCCGGGCGCCCATGTGTCCCCAGGATTTTAAGCTTCTGCGCTTCTGTGGGCTTTTCCCTCCTTCTTACCACTGGGTTTTCTGCCTGCGAGTGTTCACAATATAAGGGGAGCTCACCAAACAAGGGATTGTGACCTTCTCGTACCAGTGGTGGTGCCCTTTCTGGCCCTAATTCTGGTGGTGTTTGGTAGGCCTGGTGTGTGTTGGTAACTGATTGCGTTATTCCAGAGGCGGCAGCGTCACAGTGGTGGGGGTGCTCACCACCTAGTGATTGTCTAGCCCCCTCCTCAGCTTGTGAGTGCTCTTGTATGAGCTGGTGCAGTGTAGGTGGTCGTGATGGTGCTGGAGTGCCAGTCTTATTGAGTAGGTCTGAGAATGTTTTCTGCATGTCTTCTAATTTGGCTGACATGCGTCTCATTTTGTGCATCTGTTCTATGTGGCTGGGCGGCTGATGGATGTATGACAGTTCTTTTTCAGGGTGCTCTGGTGAGATGCTTTCCAGACTCAGGCTTTTGCTCAAATCTACATTTGTTCTCCAGTTTTTGTATGGGGTGGGGAGATCTGTGAGGGGGGCAAGCCGTCCCTCAGTCATGCACGGCAATGGTGGGTTGTGAAACTCAATGAGCTGCCTCTGAGCTGTCATAAGGCCAGATCCTTGTCCTTCACGCAAGGGCGCAGTGGGAGTGAAGGGCAGGCTAGTTTGGGGTGGGAGGCACGAACTTGGGAACAGTTGCGTGCCGGTGTCAAGGAAGGGGTTGGTGACCGTGGCTTGTTTAGTGCCGGTGTCACGGACGGCATTGCGGGGTGTACGTGAGTGGCGAGATGATGCTTGAGAGGCAGAGTCAGAGTCTTCCTCATCCTCTTCACCTGGGCGTAGTTGTGCAGTATTGACAGTTGGTGTAAATTTCAGTGACAGTTGTGCATCTATAAGGCCTGGGAGACCTGATACTGCTGTCTCTATTTTTGTACCGTGGGTGACGGGCATGTGTGTGTTGTGAAGTTCTGTCAGGTGCGGATACACATCACCGGGGGCATTGGTGGGGTCTGTGATCTGTCCATGCGGTGATACGGGTGACTGGGTGATGTGTGGGAAATCTGGAATTCATCCGTGTGTGTGATGTCTGTGTCTGGACTGAGGTGTGGCAACACCTCAGAGGAGGGAGATACATCATTTGGTAGTGGTTGGGAACCAGCAGCCGGACAATCATTAGTGGTAACTGGTAGGTCTGGTTGTTCCTTGTGAGTGCGTTCGGTATACATACCGCTGAAGTGGTATGGCGGAGGAGGCGAGGGAGCATTGGGTATGGCTGGGTGTGTCAAGTCAGAGTGTGTTTGAGCCTTGTCCTTAAAAATGCGCCAGAGATCTAAAGTAGCCTTTCTCTTCTGTAACTTAGTGCCAGAGTACTTAGTGTCTAGGAAGGTGGTGGCATGCTCTAGTATGATTGGATCAAAACTCCCTTCTGACGGCCAGGGATGGCTCATTTTGGAGGTACCTTTATGCAATTCTCTACAATGTTTTAGTATATGTTGTTCTTGCCCTCCGAATGTTTTTAAAACATGTTGCAGTGGAGTGGCCATGTTGGTGTGTCTAACGCAGGACGCTTATGGGCAAGGCCTGAATTAGAGAAGGTGTTGATATTGAGGATGTGACCTTGTTACGTGTGATTGCGTGTTTCAGGTGCTAGGGACAATGTCTCTGATGAGTTCTTGCGCTACTGCCTGAATAACAATATCATACACACCGTCCTGTAAGTCTCGCTCTTGTGCAGGGGTGTATAGAGGGAAGCGAAGCCGGCCGTCAAAGCAGGCCTCAGCAATGTAGCTCTGGAGTGGGTGTCTTGGCCAAGTGCTTTGTAATAGTGCAGTGAGTGGCGATCCGGGGGACGTATGATAAAAAAGATGTGAAAGTGAGTGGGCGTTTTATATACTGTAGAGCTCACTATGGCATTCATGAAGAGTTATTTCAAAACACAACGCTTTGAGGGTGAATGTCGCTAGTGTTAGAAAGGGATGCACTTAGGTGTGTGGCGAGGGTTGAGTGTCCGGAGCATCAAGAGGGACGTCTTTTACTAGTTCCTCTCCTATGGCGCTAATAATAATGTGGTATAATGTTTGTCTTAAGTTCAGTTCCTGTGGTCCGGTATATATTCCGGTAGGAGAGAAATCAGGGAAGTGGAGCTGGCTCCGAGAGAGCGCAGCAATGATCTTGCTTTGTAGCGGGTTGCGTGGGTAGGATGCCGTTAATGTGGTGGGTGTCTCCAAGCCTGGGGATATTAAGCGGATACGTATGGAAAAGTAACCCGGTGTTTTATGAACCGAGATGCCTAAAATCCTGTTCATGAGGATCAGTAGTAAATGAGGGACGAGAGTGTTCCCTAAAATGCTATTACTTGCGAGGTTTTTGTTTTTTCTTTTGTCCTTTGGTGGCAATGGTGGCAATTGGATGCGGGAAAGATGGTGTTAGTGAGAGCGTTATCTGCTGTTCCTGGGTGTAGTCAATCCCAAAAAAACGAAATATGGTGAGAAGGACAGTACTTGTTAAGGGTGTAACGTGGACAAAGGAAGATGGGTGACCAGTGGAAAGACCTACAACGTAATTGTTAACTAAATATACAAAAATATGAGATGCTGTACTAGTAGGGGGAGAGTCACACATTCCCTAAAATGGCTGGAAGTGCGAAGGTGGGCAGGCAGGGGGAGACACAATCAGGACGTCCGGTGCAGGGTCCAGCAGGTCCACCGACTCATCCCGCAGGAGTGCCGCGAGGAGTGGGGACACGTTAACAGGAGATGGCGGGTAATGGATAACACTGTTAGAGGCGAATGTTGAAGCTGGGGGAGAGTCAGGGGTGGCAAGATCAGGGGGTGTTGCCTCTTCAGGGGATGGCGTGGAACATACGGAGTCTGTAGTAGACTCCCCGTATATGGGAATGACAATGGGAGAGTCAGCAATATAAACAGGGGAGCCTAAGGATGGTGCGGAGAGGGAGGAAGAATTAGAGGATTGGTCAGGCCAAAGCAGATCAGGGCGAGTGGTGTCTGGCGGTGGTGGAGGCTGGGAGGAAGCGGTGGCTGAGGGAGGTAAGTCTGTGAGAGATAAGACGGAGAGGCGTATTTCAGTGGTGGGTGTAAAGGTAATCCCTAAGATGTCCCATGCAACGGCAAGAAGGTCACTTTGATGGCGTGTAAGGGGAATAAAACGATCAAGGGAGGTGTGGTAGACAGCAGTGGCTGTGCCACGCACTGAATGAATAAGAAGGCTAAGAATTGGCGGGGGGTCAAGGGACATACCGGAGAGGAAGGGGTTTAAGGGAGCTGACAGGAGGAATGGAGATACGACCCCACCCCCCCTTGGCTACCAAGTGGCCTGGACAAATGGTAGGCAAAAAGTGTGAGAGATAGAAAAAAAAGAGGCGCAATGAAGGTGCAATGTGCAACAAGGGAAGGCGAACAAATACCTAGCGGGACTGCTGCTAATGAGACAAGGCAATCCAGACATCAGCTACCTGGCGGAGTTGCCGCTACTGAGGAGGAAAGAGTGGGGGGGGCAACTCAGACAACAGCAATAACTGGCAGCCCTGTCACTCGGCTAGTGACTGTAGAGTCGGCAGGGCAGCAACAGATGGGGCGGGACTGGGAGGCAACAGTGGTGGGGCAGCAGGGCAGACAAATGCTTAAGGAACAGAAGCACAAAAAACAGAAATAATAGACAACAAATAAACAATCATTAAATAAACGAAATGCAAGTTCAAAAAATAATCGTGATCACTGTGACATACGTCGTTCAAGAGCAGCCTGCGAGGACAGAGAAAGGAGGGGCGAGGGGAGCTGGGAAGGGGAGAGGTGCACTTCCTCGTTCTGCGAGCGCACTGAGCAGAAGAAGGCGATGGGAACCTCCAAAGGGCACAGAACTGCCGAGATAGGCACTTCCTCAATACCGAAGTGCGCAGCTAAAATCGGAAACGCGCGCCTGGCAGAGAGAGATATGAGCCGAAGAGATAAGAATAAGAAGACACCCAAGCCATGCAGAATTGAATCTTAAGAAAAGGAGAAGGAGACGGCAGAAAGGGAGAAAATGGGGAGGGGCAAGGTAGAGTAATGTGCGTGGGTGAGCCACGGACCAAGTAGGAAACACAAGAAAGCAGCAAATAGGAAACACAAGAAATGAACAACTGGAGCAGAGAACAACCAACAAACCGATTAAAATGAAATTAAAACCACCGAAAACTGAACCACCGCCACACAGTATGGCGCAGAGACAAGACGAAGACCACACCTTAAATAGCACAATGTAGGAGGACCCCACCCTGGAGTCAGCAATAATAACTTAGACACGTGTGCCACCTGCGCACAGTGCCAAGGACGCAAAAGGCCTGTGTCAGAATCTAGACAGCATGGAGAGTATCAAGGATTCCCAACCTGTGCAGAATTTAGGCAGCCACCCGCTGGACCAAGGACTCAGACCTGTGAGGGGTTTCAGGCACCGTTAAGCAGTGCCAAGGACTTCCAACCTCTATAGGAGTTTAGATACCCATCTGTCTAAGACACAAACCCTAACCAATATATGCATCACCATTACCTCACATAAAGAACGTCAACTCAAAACTCGACCAAAACATACTCCCACACATATGATGACAGAAAACACTATAAAACAATACCTAGAAAGGCCAAGAGAAAGCAAGCATGAGGAAGCCACGAAGGAGCCGAGGAGAGCAGAGCGGGAAACGCCGAATAACTCCGGCAAGATGTGACCAGCCACAGAGGACGTCGTGGCAAGACAGTCAACCACAGGGGGACAAAGGAGCAGACACAAGGGAGACCCTGGAGGGCAGAGGCAACCAGACCTACCTCTCCACACACGCCACACCCTGCGGTAAATTCAAGGAAGAAAAAATAAAACTATCCCTGACTTACCCAGGTGGCCGTGAGGAGAGGAGAGCCTGAGGGGCAGCCGCAGGTGAATCCCCAGTGTGTGTCCCAGGACCGCACCGTAGAGGACCCGCCAACCGAGACCTTCTTCTTCGTGGTCGCCACTGATAGAGGGTAAATGGTGGCCACACCCTTCTGCTTACCGGCTCCTGAGAGCCCTGTCCCGCACTCTGCTCGTTCACTTGAAAGGAAGGAACAACGGTGTGAAATACAGAGACACTTTATTAAGCAATTCAGTAACACAGAAAATTGTTCATTTAAAACTGCCCATCAACACATGAGCAGGATAAAAGCATCAACAATATTATAAATCAGTTGTTCAAAATGAAGCAAAAAATAGAGATTATTTAATGCACAGTTGCCTAAAGGGCAACCCTGAATTTAGAGAAGATGAATAGGCAGGCGCCTAGAAGCGCCTAGAAGGCAAATCTTAAATGAGAAGGCAAAACCATCCAAGGCTACACAATTTAAACTAAAACAAATGCAATGGCTTGGGTTTGGATGAGCTAAAATAAAGAGGCTGACAAAGCCAATAAGCTAATAATTAGACAAGAGCATTACCACCTTGAGAGTGGAAGTTCTAGGCCCAATCAGGATAACGGTCGACCGGGAACCCTCACCATGCAACTAGGCACTGGTTTGCAGAGTTCGGGGCTTGACAGGGGTGCAGATCTTTTATATGGTTTAATGCAAAAACTGTCAACCACATTTGACGTGGGCCTTTGACCACAAGCTTACGGTTACCTCGGAAAGATTTTGAGAGCACGGAAGTGGTATCATGAGAACGCAGGTGTTCTTTAGCAGGTGTTCAGTGCTCTTGACCGCAAACAGTAAACACACAAAAACAAAAAATAAGTTTTACCGTAAAATGCTCAGAAAGTAATATTTTATATATCATTTCTCTGTCACGTAACAGCAATCCAGTTTCGGTTTGAGCAAGCGTGGAAGGCTTCATAAGTAAAAATATTGCAAACATTGCTTGTGAAACCGCCAGATGTACCTGCAGAGTGTCACCTACGCGTGGGCTGACCTCATTCTCGGAATTGTTGAAATTTACAAGGGGGGCTGGTGTCGCGGTGGATGGCACAGGTCCCTGCTGTCAGATTAGTGAAGCCTACAAGATCTGTTTTATATTAAAAAATATTAGCAAGAGGCACTGGTTTTTGGGCCTATGTGTATGTACCTGTAGTGGCATGCTTGGGCCTACATGTGTGTTCATCTAAGGGGGTTGACTTGGGCCTAAGTGCATGTATCTAAAGGGGTGTGGACCACTGTGACAGGTACTAAAAAAACTGAAAAAGAAATGGACAACTTAGATCATCTATCAGGGCCTGGCTGGTGGGGCCTATCTGGGAGTGTCATGCTGCCTGAGCAGAGCAGGGTGATACTTTGGGGTTTCTGTTATATAGTAGAACAGGTCCCTCGTACAGATATTACACAAAAACGATATTTCTTACCTTACTGTCGATATTCTTGCAGTCGATATTCTTGTACCACGATATTTAAAACTCGATATTATGGTACTTCGATAAAAACAACTCGATATTCTGTCTGTGCACCTGTGGGTACATGTGAGACCAAGGTGGTAGGGGCGTATGGTGCCGGCCATCTTGGAAAGGGTCCGTTCTCTGTAGAAGATGTTCTACGGAGATAACATGAACTGTTGGCGGCCATCTTGAAATGGTCAGAGGGGTCTCATGTTCTTACGGAGCTCCCGTTAATCAGTTGGCTCTTTGAAATTTCTCATGTTATATAAGGACAATCTTTGTTAAATCACTACAATGGTCGGCGTAGCTCCAGTAGTAGCAATGATGAATCGTTATGGGGGATCTTATATCAATCTTGATATTCTGTGTATATTGAGATGTGTTTGATGTAATACTGGTTTGACTATTCCCGGCAAGCTGGATTGCTGAGATGTCTAGACAGGGGTGATCAGAAGCTAGGTTTGCATACAGTCCGGGGTAGTAAATGATCAAGCTAATAAAAGTGACTATGGTGCTCGGAGCATATAGTGGGGGCCATGTTGAAGTAGTTGGGAGAAACTTAAATCAATCAGGGTATTTAGTTGATAGGGTATGGTGTTCTATCGTAGTCTATGGTAGGCATGTGAGGTGACCTCTACAATATTATTGATGTTTTTTGATTGTTACCCTCAATAAAGGAAATGGCTATGGTATCTGAACCTAGGTAGTCTATGGTAGTTATGTGGGGTAAGCCCTCCAGTATTTTCTGGTATTGTATAATTGGCAGGCTATCCTAAATAAGGTAAATGGCTATGGTATCTGAACATAGGTGGAGGGGACCTCCAATAGCTGCAATGTCATTTACTCATTAAAAATGCTCCTGATTGCCCCACGAATCCGTGATGGTACAGATTTATTGTTCAAGAAATGAAGTGTGGAATGATGGGACTCTAGTCCTCTTACATCATGGTGTTATCCCCACCTCTGTATCTGGCTCGGAGTTCATAGAGAAGTGTCCCATGTAGTTTTAAATATTACAATCAAGCCACAGGATGTTGTCATTTAGTCCATGTATATGGCTTTTTAGACGGAACACCCACCGATGTTCTTTTGTGAATAGTGACCGCTGGTCCCATTGTTCATTTGCCTCTAGTGTTGTCCATCTAATGTCATCAGGAGCATGGTTGATGTTTGCAAAGTGTGTGGACATCTTAGTCGTGATGCGCTTACACCGGATGTTGCTGCGGTGTTCCGTGATTCTCGTTTTGATAGGTCTGGTGGTCATCCCTACATATTGAAGATCGCATGGGCAGGTAATGAGATGAATACAATTCCTTGTATTACAATTGGTATATCCTCTCTGAACCTATGGACGATTTTCTCCAAGGTTGATCTCTTTGCTCATTTTAGTCAGTTAGCATACTGTGCAGTTTCCACATGGGTAGTGTCCTTTAATTGGACGTAGTCCCCAGAAGGTCTGTTGGGTCATTTTCTTCATTTTCAGTGGGCCTGTGTGGACCAAAAGATCTCTTAGATGTTGCGTCCATTTGAATGCGAACCTGGGGTCTGGAATATCAAGGGTACCACTTTTGAGAATTGACCACTGTTTTTTTATGATCTTCTGGATCTTGTTGTCTTTGAGGTACGTGGTTATCTCTGCGACCAGAGGTCTGAGGAAGTGGTCACAAAATTTGCTGAGTGGTTCTAGTACCGTGTTGATAACCGAGACGATGGGGCATCCTGGTGGCGTTGTGGTCACTTTATGAATCTTCGGTATTATGTAGAAGTATGGTGTTCGGGGCGTTGAATTTACGAGAAATTCGGACTCTTGTTTGGTAATCCAGCCCTCTATTCTTGCTTCAGTCACCAATTCAGTGATTTTAGGTGTAAGTCTGATGGTCAGATCAGTGGTGAGAGGTCATTTGTTGATGTCCATGGAAAGGTGCATAGGGTAGTTAAATAATGGTGGTTGGTTCCTTCCTCGTTGGTTATTGCTGGTCCCCCAACTCTCATCACTGGAAATACTGCTAAATGAGTGGTGCTTCCAGCTTGATGTCAGTGACCCTTCGTCCGAAGAGATGTGGCTACCTGTGGCCTGGTAGTCTTCCTTAGCATACGGGTAGACTCTTTCTATGTGGAACCATATATTCCAACCACACCTTTTCTTTAACGTTTTCTATACCCGCTCCATATAGGAACAAGTACCCACACTGATTAGACATATTATATCACTCCCAATGCAATTTTAGGAGTATCACCATTCGTTTCTCTTAAAGGGAGAAATCCAGGCTCCAAGTTGACTCCCAATTGGCTTAATTGAGGTTGCCCGGTTTGGGTGGACAGAAGCTCTGTCATGAACAAGATTGGTCGTCACCAAGATGATTATAAAACTAGATATGACCAGAAATGGCATACTGTCAGTAGAGATTGGAAAGAAGGACAATGGGTCACAATCAAGCGACCTAACCCTAATCGCTCAAAAATATCATCATTCTCTAAACCTTTGAGAATCAAGCGTGTAAATCGCAACTCTGTGGTTTTAGAGGATGGACATACATGGAGTATGGACAATATGGCTTGTTGTCCAGATGTGTTAATTCCTTCCTCAGATGAGAGTGGGGTGGAGGATGGAAAAGTTTTGGGCTCGCAGGGGTTTAAGGATGTCAGAGTTCGTCAACCTTGTTGGCAAGCAGATTATGAAATGTAATGCCTACTTCATTGTTGACATTTGTATTCCTGTGCTCCCCTTCTTGATTTTCCTCTCCTATAATTCCTTTGGGGTTTTGTTAAAGAGTATTGTTTCTATTGACAAAGGGAATTGTGTTGTAATCTAAGCAAATAGTTTATTCCTCGTCCTCCCCTCTCCACCTGTTTCCCCGCCCTTTTCCTTCCTCTTATTGTTCTACCCATTCCATAGAACGTTCAGGTGAAGCCTTGGAGGAGTTCTTTCAACACAAATCTATGCCAGAATATCAAGTACACACATATCATCAAACATAGATATTGTTGCCAACATCACACTGTTCATGTGAATATTTTAGTGCTGAATTTTAGCTGGTTGTTGCAGGTGGGGCCTCCAGCACTCTCTTTTTGGGGACCGGTACTTGTTTTTCCTTATCAGATTTTGAATCAGAACAACACAGAGAAAGCACAAAAGAGGGAAAGTTGAAATAGAGAAAGACAGCAAAACAGAGACAACGAAAGAGAGGAAAAGGAATTAAAAAAAGTAAGGTAAAGGTGCAGGGTGTGTCTGCTGGTGGATGAAAGGGGCAGTTGGTGAAATCAAGATTATGCAGCCTTAGTAGCTTGTGTTCTGACATTCGATAGTGCAGGTCATGGGCTTTAGACCAAAACTTGGGCGCTGGCACTTGTTTTTGTACAAATAGTCTTGCGTTTCTTCTTTTAAACATGAAGCAGCGGAAATTTTCACAAACAAGCTAAAGAATCGCCACATCAGCCACATAAAATGCCCACTCTGGAGATCTGGTGACTTTGAAGGCTTGTTGATGTCCTTTTCCATCCAACTGTTCGCTCCACTTGAGAAGGAGTCTGTGTGTTTTTGTAACCTCTTTTACCTGCTTCAGTACCTTACATATGCTCGTTTCTTGCCCCTATCGGGGCACTCTTTATTGTGGCCCCAAGACGTGCTCCTCCCTCTTACAGCCCGGCCTCACATGCCCTATTGCAGTGCATGCATCCTTCACCTGCTTTTCTGAGGCTGGCATCCCATGTGTGCAGGTGGTGATGCCCTCTACAGTGCATGCATCCTTCGCCTGAGGCTGGCATCCCATGTGCGCAGGTGGTGATGCCCACTACAGTGCATGCATCCTTCACCTGAGGCTGGCACCCCATGTGTGCAGGTGGTGATGCCCTCTACAGTGCATGCATCCTTCACCTGAGGCTGGCATCCCATGTGTGCAGGTGTGATGCCCACTACAGTGCATGCATCCTTCGTCTGAGGCTGGCACCCCATGTGTGCAGGTGTGATGCCCCCTACAGTGCATGCATCCTTCACCTGAGGCTGGCACCCCATGTGTGCAGGTGGTGATGCCCTCTACAGTGCATGCATCCTTCACCTGAGGCTGGCATCCCATGTGTGCAGGTGGTGATGCCCACTACAGTGCATACATCCTTCGCCTGAGGCTGGCACCCCATGTGTGCAGGTGTGATGCCCCCTACAGTGCATGCATCCTTCGCCTGAGGCTGGCACTCCATGTGTGCAGGTGGTGTTGCCCCCTACAGTGCATGCATCCTTCACCCGAGACTGGTACCCCATGTGTGCAGGTGTGATGCCCCCTACAGTGCATGCATCCTTCGCCTGAGGCTGGCACCCCATGTGTGCAGGTGTGATGCCCCCTACAGTGCATACATCCTTCGCCTGAGGCTGGCACCCCATGTGTGCAGGTGTGATGCCCTCTACAGTGCATGCATCCTTCGCCTGAGGCTGGCACCCCATGTGTGCAGGTGTGATGCCCACTACAGTGCATGCATCCTTCGCCTGAGGCTGGCACCCCATGTGTGCAGGTGGTGATGCCCACTACAGTGCATGCATCCTTCACCTGAGGCTGGCATCCCATGTGCGCAGGTGGTGATGCCCACTACAGTGCATGCATCCTTCACCTGAGGCTGGCACCCCATGTGTGCAGGTGGTGATGCCCACTACAGTGCATGCATCCTTCACCTGAGGCTGGCATCCCATGTGTGCAGGTGGTGATGTCCACTACAGTGGATGCATCCTTCACCTGAGCCTGGCATCCCATGTGTGCAGCTGGTGATGCCCACTACAGTGCATGCATCCTTCACCCGAGGCTGGCACCCCATGTGTGCAGGTGGTGATGCCCACTACAGTGCATACATCCTTCGCCTGAGGCTGGCACCCCATTTGTGCAGGTGTGATGCCCCCTACAGTGCATGCATCCTTCGCCTGAGGCTGGCATCCCATGTGTGCAGGTGGTGATGTCCACTACAGTGGATGCATCCTTCACCTGAGCCTGGCTTCCCATGTGTGCAGGTGGTGATGCCCACTACAGTGCATGCATCCTTCGCCTGAGGCTGGCACCCCATGTGTGCAGGTGTGATGCCCTCTACAGTGCATGCATCCTTCGCCTGAGGCTGGCACCCCATGTGTGCAGGGGGTGATGCCCACTACAGTGCATGCATCCTTCGCCTGAGGCTGGCATCCCATGTGTGCAGGTGGTGATGCCCACTACAGTGCATGCATCCTTCGCCTGAGGCTGGCATCCCATGTGTGCAGGTGGTGATGCCCCCTACAGTGCATGCATCCTTCGCCTGAGGCTGGCACCCCATGTGTGCAGGTGGTGATGCCCACAACAGTGCATACATCCTGATAGGGGAGGAAAACATGGCGGCTGGCGAGTAGCAGGTCGCGGGAGAGCTCCCGGAACGTTCGTGCCATTCAGTGTACAAATGTAATTTAGGTTCGGATCGGAAAGTTTGTGAGTTTGCGCCGCTCGTAAATAGGACGGACTGCCTTAAAATGAGATAATTACTTTTACCTTTACCTGATTGGTTTAGTTGTTTCCCTCTATCTGGATTTTCCCCACAGCACAGTTTTTTCGGTTCCTCGTTGGTTCGGATGCGGCCAGCCTCAGGGTGAGAGAGAAGGCGGGGTGGGGGCTTGGCGTGCGAGGAGCAAGGCAAGGTGGTGCTTCTCCCAGCCAATACGGCGCCGGAGCAAATTTGGCGCAGGGCGGCCCTGGAGCTCCGCAGAGGGAGAGGAGCCGCAGCAAAGATTTCCTTCCGGGGGGTCGGAGGTGAAGCCCCGCGTAGTGCAGAACCCAGTGCAGAGGATAGTAGTGCCTGCACAAGAGGACACAATGCTTTGGGTGAAGGCTGTGAGCTGAGGAGCGCAAGGAGTGTTTTTGCTGAAGTAAAAGACATCGTGCTGCCCCGGCCCAGCTGCTTAACGAAGGAGATTAAAGGAGGTAGGAGGAAGGGGGCTTTGGGAAGTGTGCCAACAAGGGGGTTAACAGAAGCTAAGACTAGGTATGCCTTGCGGAGTATAACAGGAACGCAGGTTAAGGGAAACAGCAGGGGAGAAGACAAGGTTCAAAGGGGGAGAGAAATTTCTCCAAAATTTGATAGGAGGCGAAGGGGTGAAAGAGGGAGGAGGGAAGAGGTCGGTGAGTGTGGGGAGTGTGAGGAGGGCGAGGAGGTTGATAAGAGTATAAAAGTATGGGCTTGGGAAACCCCTTTTACGTTAGTGAAGAAATCGATTTCCCCCCCTCCAAAAATAAAACACAGGAAATTCTCACAAGAACACGTACAAAAGAAGAAGCTGCAAGCTCCTAGAGTTAAAATCACTCCCTCTCTTAAAACCTATTTCAGAGTTTTACCGAAAATACTGATTTTGGGTGAAGACAAGATGATGGGGTGTAAGAATGAGGCCGAGAGGCAGCTAAGTTCGCTTGAAGGGTCCCCAGTTTGTCCAGAGGGGGTAGGTCATGAAGTCGTAGGGTCGCAGGAAAACATTGCCCAGGAAAAATCCGGACAGAATTTAAGTCACCCGACCAACGAAGATCTGTCAGTAGGTGCGCTCCTAGCAGCATTATCTGAGGAAATTAAGAACAGATTTGTGATATCTGAGTCTAACCAGCTAGAGATAAAAAAGGCGTGCGAAGTAATGGAAAAAAAAATTGATGACTTAAGTGGTAGAACAACAACCTTAGAGAAGGAGGTCACAGAGCTCAGAGAAACAGTACAGGCAAACTGCGCTGAAATTGACAAACTAAAAGCTGCTGAAAAGGAGGGTCTGGACAGAGCGGAAAGGTTGGAAAATGTTCAAAGACTAAATAACTTGAAGATCTTGAAGGTGCCTGAAGGCAGAGAGGGGGATGATGTTAAATCTTATGTTGTAAAGCTGATTAAGAATAAATTACAGCTGGAAGAATCAGAAGAGGAAATAGCAAGAGACTTACAGCGAGTTCATAGAGATCCTTTCAGACTCAACACAAATAGACCAAAACCCAGGAAGATTTTATTAAATTTTTTGACTTATTCATTAAAAGAGAAAATTCTTTCAAAAGACCTGGGGATGAGGTCCATGGAGGTAGTCGGAGTCAGATATGAGATAAGATCGGATGTCTCGGCTACTACCTCTAATAGGCAATGGGAGATGGGGCAAAGGATTGATAGCTTGAAACGCTTGGGTGCGTCAGTTCAGCTAAGATTCCCCGCTTTTTTAAAGGTTATGCCGAATAATAAGATGCATATTTTCCACTCTATAGAAAAACTAGATGAATTCATCAAAAGTCTCCAATCAGGGAGTTAGGCCTTTTTCTATTTTTGGGTTTTATAGCCAAATAATGTTGAGTTAAGTCTTTAACTTAGTAAATATTTACAGGCAAACTCAAATTACAGTGAAGGCAATATTTTTCTCTCTTCTTATACACGTTCGTTCCAAGGGGGAACTCCCATATGGCTACGAGCCATGTAGTAGTTGGGGTGGGTTTTCCAGGGGGGGGGGGGGGTATGTGGGGGGCACAGGGTGGGGAGCAGTGGGAAAAAATAGAAAAAAACAAAAAACTCAGATGCCTCAATTTTTTTTTTTTTCTTGTCTATCAGAGTTGATATGTTTTGCCCTTTCTTTTTCCCTCCGATCCATGTGTGAAATCTTTTCCATCTTCAAGACTGATGGGTGAAAAGAGAGGAGAAGTAATAAAAATCCTTTCTTGGAATGTGAATGGTCTTAGGGTACGAGGGAGGAGGGAATTTTTTTTACAATATCTAAAAGACTGCCCGGCCCAGATCTTGATATTACAAGAGACACACTTACCAGAGAAGGAGGGCTTAGATCTTTTTAGGCGCCAAAGATGGGTCTCTCAAGTAGTTTGTACATCTCACTTGGCTGTAACAAAAGGCGTTGCCATAGTAGCAAAGAAAGGTGTGCAGGTGGTCTTCGAGTCCCATATTTCGGATAAAACTGGAAGATGGTTAGTAGTTAGGGCAAAGGTTTCAGGTTATGCTTTTACCGTAGTGGGGTACTATGGTCCTAATCAGGATGATGTTATCCCCTTGGGGGATTTGTTAGCAGAATTAGTGGATGCTTCAGGCCCAATCATCATGGCGGGGGATTTTAATGCAGTTTTAGATTATAACCTAGACAGGACCTCGCGTTGCAGAGCCCGTGTCAATCCAAAAATGTCACTGCTTATTAAACAAATTATGACTCAGTTGTGCCTTAGTGATGTTTGGAGACAGAGGGCGGGACAAAGAAAGGGTTTCACTTATTATAATCAAAAATATAGACACCAGTCTAGGATAGACTATTTTCTTACCGACAGCAATTTGACTAAATGGATTGATAAGATTGAACATGTGGCATTCATTTGTCTGATCATTCGGCAGTGATTTTACATTTAAAATTATATGATAAAGTCTGTCAATCTAGATGGAGCCTAGATCGTACTATTTTACAGGACGAGGAGGTGATAGGGATACTGGCCAAAGAAACAGAAGAGTTTTTTCAGTTTAATCAAGGGTCAGCCTCACGTGGCATTATCTGGGACTCCTATAAAGCCTTTCTTAGAGGTAGATTGGGGACAATAGCGGCTGGAAGAAGGCGAGGTGGCAGAAGCAGAGAAACAGCTTAGGATTCTGGAGAAAGATCTGTCTGACCCTACGACAGATGATGATGTCAGGGAGAACTCATTGAAAAAATTGCAAGCGGTAAAAGCTAACCTGGCTACAATTTTGCATGAGAGAGTGAGAAAAAAATGGGATGCAAGTAAGCTGGCACATTTCGAATACAGCGAAGGCTGTAGTAAATTGTTGGCCTGGAAGGTAAAAAAAGACCAGGTGAAGAACAGAATCGACCAATGTCAAATGTGATAACACAGATGCTCTTACTCGGGATGATGAGGAGATTGAGCAGGCCTTTTATGAATATTACAGTAGGGTGTACCAGGAAGATCAAAACCCCTCTCAAGATGAAATCGAAGCTTGGCTAGAACAGAATTCAAGCAAGTTCCTCAATGACGAAAAGAACAGGCTATTGAACCAGGAAATTAAGGAAGGGGAAATTGATCTAGTATTAAGACAAGGTAAGAAAGGGAAAGCTCCAGGCCCTGACGGTCTACCTCTTGAAGTTTACAAAGTCTTGGCGAATACATTGAAACCTATACTTTTAGAAATCTTTAATGACTTTTTTATTAATGGGACAGAAATGCCAGCTTCATGGACTGAGGCAAATATTTCTCTAATTTTGAAGCCTGGTAAATGTCCGATTAATTGTGATTCGTATCGGACGATATCTCTATTAAATTGTGATTACAAGATCTTTGCAAAGGTGCTGGCCGATAGATTAAATAGTTCTATAGCGGAGTTGATTCATCCGGACCAAAAAGGCTTTATTAGGGAAGGTTCTTAAAGGAGCTAACTTTTTCTCTGATAGGATCAATAGATCTTGCTTCTACCTATGGGCTGCCACTAGCGGTCATAGCTTTAGATGCCACCAAGGCTTTTGAACGGGTTAATTGGGCATTTTTGCAGGCGGTGGTGAAAGCAGCCAACCTGGCTCAGAATTTTTGCAGAGTATTGGAAGCAATATATAGTTCACCAAGAGCCAGTCTATTGATTAATGGCTCCTTGACGGCCCCGGTTTCTATTGGCAGAGGTACAAGGCAGGGATGCCCTTTATCACCGCTTTTGTTTAACCTATACATGGAGCCCCTGGCCAGCAAAATAAGGGAAGATCTGGAGATTATACCGTTCCAATTTCAGGGATGGAATAGGAAACTAGGTTTATATGCTGACGACATCCTTATCTACACAACCAATTTGCAAAACACTTTAAGTCGGGCCATTACGTTAACAGCTGATTTCGGAAAAGTATCAGGATATGAAATAAATAAAAGCAAGACCGAAATCATGACTTGGAATTTAGACCCAGGGGAATTGGTTAATAAAGGGGTGATAAGATATCTGGGGGTTATGATCCCACAGGATATTTCTAAACTCACAAAAATAAACTTGGAAAAAGCAAAAAAGGAGATTAGTGGACTTTTAAAAATTTGGGCACATCTTCAACTTACTCTGCTAGGTTGAGTCAATTTAATAAAAATGATGATCCTTCCCAAGTTAACTTTCTTGTTTGACACCATCCCTCTTCCTTTTGAAAGGGAAATGCTTAAAAAATTGCAAGGTCAAATCAGCAGTTTCATCTGGTCAAGTAGAGGCCCAAGAATAGCCTGGAAGAAATTAAGAAGGAGGGTGGAGAAAGGCGGCTTAGCTTTGCCAGATTTACTTTTTATTCTTGGGCTTTTTTTACTAAAGAACGGGAAAATGTTATTAAATACATCTACACTATCTGAAATTGGGAGGCTGTTGGGAGTTATGGCAAGTCAGGAGTTAGGAGGCAGCCAAGGTTTTATGTTTAAATACGCAGACCCCAAATACTTCAAGAACGTTAGGCTGAAGACCCTGAGGGGCCTTGCTGAAACCTGGTACAGGGTCAGAAAAGCGCTTAAAATACCATATTATAGTTGTATGGCCCCTATTTGGGATTCACCAGGCTCACCGGAATGGGCAAAAGATGCTTTAGCCAGACCATTGAGAGAGGCAGGTCCAACGAACTGGAATCATATTATAACTGATGCGCAATTAATTAGCTGGGAGACATGCAACATCTTGTCCTGTCAACAAATATCGAGATTCAAATATATACAAATGCAGAGCTGGTTCCACGACTCATGCTCGAGGATAGGAAATGCAAATGATCTGGAGGACAGACTTCTCGAGGAGACATCTAACAAGAAAGAGCTGGCGACGATCTACTGGCTGTTGGTCGAGTTGGAAGACGGAGATTTCACATTACCCACGGAATTATGGGGACGATGCTTGCCGGATTCTTCATTGGAAAATAAGTGGCAAGTATCAATGTCTATGCTTTTTAAAATTGTAAAACCTGCGCACCTAAGGAGAAATCACCTCTTCTCCATCCACAGAGCATATTGGTCGCCACAGAGGCTGTCAAAATTCGGGAAAGGAGGTGATGTGGCTTGCCCAAAGTGCGGGAGTCTGAAAGAAGACGATGTGCACATGTTTGTAGACTGCCCGGTGATCCAGGTTTTCTGGTCTGATGTGAGTAAAGCTCTGTCTTCTATGTTGGGGTCCAACATTAAGGTAAGCGTACTCTCGATTATTTTTGGCTGTGAAGACTCACTTGCAGGATATACAGAGAACAAGTCTAGGCTGTTTTTCTACTCTATGCTATTAGCGCGCAGAGAAATTTGTAAGCAGTGGATATCGGCTTCCCCTCCCAGGTTCTCTGATTGGCTGTCTTCCATTAAGTATGTGGCCAGTCTGGATATGAAGGTTTTTAAAAAGCATAACTTTTGGTCTCCTGTTTTTGAGTGGTGTGAGCAACAATCGAATATTAATATCCAATGATTAAGCCCTATCTGCCCAGTACGGCTGGTTGTCCAGATCTCCTTTTTTAGCCTCTCAATTTGTGCTTCGGCTCACAAGGGATGGCAGAGGAGTCACAAGCAAGGGAGTCGAGGCTGTAAGACTGGGCTTCTTTCTACCAGGGCGGATACAACTTTGAAGCAGGGATCTCCTCCCTCTCTCTCCCTTTGTTACTAGCACAAACGTACGGAAGGGCATGATACTCTATATTTCACTGGTGTAAGTGGAATAGGTTTTCTTTTCTTTTTGAAGAGGCAAATGAGGATAAAAAAAACAAAAAAAACCAGTGTATACATCCTTCGCCTGAGGCTGGCACCCCATGTGTGCAGGTGTGATGCCCTCTACAGTGCATGCATCCCTCGCCTGAGGTTGGCATCCCATGTGTGCAGGTGGTGATGCCCTCTAAAGTGCATGCATCCTTCACCTGAGGCTGGCATCCCATGTGTGCACGTGTGATGCCCACTAAAGTGCATGCATCCTTTGCCTGAGGCTGGCACCCCATGTGTGCAGGTGGTGATGCCCACTACAGTGCATGCATCCTTCACCTGAGGCTGGCACCCCATGTGTGCAGGTGGTGATGCCCGCTACAGTGCATACATCCTTCGCCTGAGGCTGTCACCCCATTTGTGCAGGTGTGATGCCCCCTACAGTGTATGCATCCTTCGCCTGAGGCTGGCATCCCATGTGTGCACGTGTGATGCCCACTAAAGTGCATGCATCCTTTGCCTGAGGCTGGCACCCCATGTGTGCAGGTGGTGATGCCCACTACAGTGCATGCATCCTTCACCTGAGGCTGGCACCCCATGTGTGCAGGTGGTGATACCCGCTACAGTGCATACATCCTTCGCCTGAGGCTGTCACCCCATGTGTGCAGGTGTGATGCCCCCTACAGTGTATGCATCCTTCGCCTGAGGCTGGCATCCCATGTGTGCAGGGGGTGATGCCCACTACAGTGCATGCATCCTTCGCCTGGGGCTGGCATCCCATGTGTGCAGGTGGTGATGCCCACTACAGTGCATGCATCCTTCGCCTGAGGCTGGCATCCCATGTGTGCAGGTGGTGATGCCCCCTACAGTGCATGTATCCTTCACCTGAGGCTGGCACCCCATGTGTGCACGTGGTGATGCCCACTACAGTGCATGCATCCTTCGCCTGAGGCTGGCACCCCATGTGTGCAGGTGGTGATGCCCACTACAGTGCATACATCCTTCGCCTGAGGCTGGCAACCCATGTGTGCAGGTGTGATGCCCACTACAGTGCATACATCCTTCGCCTGAGGCTGGCACTCCATGTGTGCAGGTGTGATGCCCCTACAGTGCATGCATCCTTCGCCTGAGGCTGGCACCTCATGTGTGGAGGTGGTGATGCCCTCTACAGTGCATGCATCCTTCACCCGAGGCTGGCACCCCATGTGTGCAGGTGGTGATGCCCTCTACCGTGCATGCATCTTTCACCTGAGGCTGGCACCCCATGTGTGCCGGGGGTGATGCCCACTACAGTGCATGCATCCTTCGCCTGAGGCTGGCACCCCATGTGTGCAGGTGATGATGCCCACTACAGTGCATACATCCTTCGCCTGAGGCTGGCACCCCATGTGTGCCGGGGGTGATGCCCACTACAGTGCATGCATCCTTCGCCTGAGGCTGGCACCCCATGTGTGCAGGTGATGACGCCCCCTACAGTGCATGCATCCTTCGCCTGAGGCTGGCATACTATGTGTGGAGGTGGTGATGCCCACTACAGTGCATGCATCCTTCGCCTGAGGCTGGCATCCCATGTGTGGAGGTGGTGATGCCCACTACAGTGCATACATCCTTCGCCTGAGGCTGGCACCCCATGTGTGCAGGTGTGATGCCCCCTATAGTGCATGCATCCTTCGCCTGAGGCTGGCATCCCATGTGTGCATGGGGTGATGCCCACTACAGTGCATGCATCCTTCGCCTGAGGCTGGCACCCCATGTGTGCAGGTGGTGATGCCCACTACAGTGCATACATCCTTCGCCTGAGGCTGGCACCCCATGTGTGCAGGTGTGATGCCCCCTACAGTGCATGCATCCTTCGCCTGAGGCTGGCATCCCTTGTGTGCAGGGAGTGATGCCCACTACAGTGCATGCATCCTTCGCCTGAGGCTGGCATCCTCATGTGTGCAGGTGGTGATGCCCACTACAGTGCATGCATCCTTCGCCTGAGGCTGTCATCCCATGTGTGCAGGTGGTGATGCCCCCTACAGTGCATGCATCCTTCACCTGAGGCTGGCACCCCATGTGTGCAGGTGTGATGCTCACTACAGTGCATGCATCCTTCGCCTGAGGCTGGCACCCCATGTGTGCAGGTGGTGATGCCCACTACAGTGCATACATCCTTCGCCTGAGGCTGGCAACCCATGTGTGCAGGTGTGATGCCCACTACAGTGCATACATCCTTCGCCTGAGGCTGGCACCCCATGTGTGCAGGTGTGATGCCCCCTACAGTGCATGCATCCTTCGCCTGAGGCTGGCACCTCATGTGTGGAGGTGGTGATGCCCTCTACAGTGCATGCATCCTTCACCCGAGGCTGGCACCCCATGTGTGCAGGTGGTGATGCCCTCTACAGTGCATGCATCCTTCACCTGAGGCTGGCACCCCATGTGTGCCGGGGGTGATGCCCACTACAGTGCATGCATCCTTCGCCTGAGGCTGGCACCCCATGTGTGCAGGTGATGATGCCCACTACAGTGCATACATCCTTCGCCTGAGGCTGGCACCCCATGTGTGCAGGTGTGACGCCCCCTACAGTGCATGCATCCTTCGCCTGAGGCTGGCATACTATGTGTGGAGGGGGTGATGCCCACTACAGTGCATGCATCCTATGCCTGAGGCTGGCATCCCATGTGTGGAGGTGCTGATGCCCACTACAGTGCATACATCCATCGCCTGAGGCTGGCACCCCATGTGTGCAGGTGTGATGCCCCCTACAGTGCATGCATACTTCGCCTGAGGCTGGCATCCCATGTGTGCAGGGGGTGATGCCCACTACAGTGCATGCATCCTTCGCCTGAGGCTGGCACCCCATGTGTGCAGGTGGTGATGCCCACTACAGTGCATACATCCTTCGCCAGAGGCTGGCATCCCATGTGTGCAGGTGTGATGCCCACTACAGTGCATGCATCCTTCGCCTGAGGCTGGCACCCCATGTGTGCAGGTGGTGATGCCCACTACAGTGCATGCATCCTTCGCCTGAGGCTGGCACCCCATGTGTGCAGGTGTGATGCCCCCTACAGTGCATGCATCCTTCGCCTGAGGCTGGCACCCCATGTGTGGAGGTGGTGATGCCCTCTACAGTGCATGCATCCTTCGCCCTAGGCTGGCACCCCATGTGTGCAGGAGGTGATGCCCTCTACAGTGCATGCTTCCTTCGCCCGAGGCTGGCACCCCATGTGTGCAGGTGGTGATGCCCTCTACAGTGCATGCATCCTTCGCCTGAGTCTGGCACCCGATGTGTGCCGGGGGTGATGCCCACTACAGTGCATGCATCCTTCGCCTGAGGCTGGCACCCCATGTGTGCAGGTGGTGATGCCCTCTACAGTGCATGCATCCTTCACCTGAGGCTGGCATCCCATGTGCGCAGGTGGTGATGCCCACTACAGTGCATGCATCCTTCACCTGAGGCTGGCATCCCATGTGTGCAGGTGGTGATGCCCACTACAGTGCATGCATCCTTCGCCTGAGGCTGGCACCCCTTGTGTGCAGGTGGTGTTGCCCTCTACAGTACATGCATCCTTCGCCTGAGGCTGGCACCCCATGTGTGCAGGTGGTGATGCCCACTACAGTGCATACATCCTTCGTCTGAGGCTGGCACCCCATGTGTGCAGGTGTGATGCCCCCTACAGTGAATGCATCCTTCGCCTGAGGCTGGCATCACATGTGTGCAGGTGTGATGCCCCCTACAGTGCATGCATCCTTCGCCTGAGGCTGGCATCCCATGTGTGGAGGTGGTTGTGAGAAGTTGGCCTGGCATATGCTGTCCACTAATTATAGTGGGCACCTTGCACCAGTCCAAACAACCCCTTATTGGAGATAGGTTAAAGACAACCTTATTGAAAGCTATCCTAGTGGTAGCTATGGAGAGCAGCCTTCAGGCTAAGTCTTGAAGGAATGTAAAGCAGCTTGTTTTACCAGTCTATAATCTCTTGAGTGATCAAATGAAAGAGCACCACACCAGGTATATATTCAAAATATATGTATTTATTGCTAAACACACCCCTCTAGTCTCTTTATGAGGCTAGAGTTCAAAATACATAAGTTATAAGTTATTTAAACACAGTAATAGCACAAATACACGTTTGGGCCCTAGGGGCGTACCAAACCATATACCAATAAAGTGGTAAAAGAACCACGACTGAGCTAGACACTAGGCCTAGAGCCTCTAGAAGTGCTTGGACCACAAGGAACCACCCAAGGTACTGACACAGGGGACCCACGGGGGACGCGTGCAGTGTAATTACACAGCCGCGAATCGCCGTTAACTTCTATGGAGAAAGTCGCGGTTTGGAAATTAAAGAAAAGGGACACTTAAAGAAGGACTTGGAGCAAACCCTTTGAGAACTAGGTCGTTCTAGAGTCTCTACACACGGGAGCACCGGAGTACTCTTGTTACCTCACCCAGGGAAGCCGGGTGCATAGGTGCCTTTCGGGGTCGGGTTTCGTCGTCGATTTGAATGGCGATCTGCTGCAAAGTGCTGCTGGCGACCAAGTGGAAGGTGTCCGGGTGGATCCAAGAGTGGATCGGAGATCTGAAGAACCTGAAAGCAGAGGGGACAGAGTCTGGGTCACTAGCCAGTGACCAGGAAGGCGATGAGCAGATGCCCACCGATGTCGAGTGTTTCAGGTAGGTTGACGTTCGTCTTGACTCTTCAGCCACGAGGTCCAGGAGGCGTTGTCGGTGACCAGGAGCAGGATTCGGGCTGGTACATAATGTCTGTCGAGTGCTGAGGTGTCGGCGACCGGATGGGACCCAACAAGCCTTGGCAACGGCAAGTCTTGATGAAGATGAAGATTGACGATGATGCAGACCAGGAAGGTCTGAGGAACTCACCCAGTGAGGGTAAGTGAGGACAAGCCTGGAGCAACCAGGGAGCCCAAGTAGGAAAAGATTGGCCTTCGTGAAGGGCTACTAGCCAACGGGCTAGCGACAGCAAAGGAGCCTCAAGACGGTGCACGTGGAGCTGGCTCACAGGACACTCGTGGAGTGGAGGCCAGTGATCTTCGGTGCAGTTGGTGCTGGAGGCTGGGGCTACTCGGAGCCCAAAGCACGACTTCGTGGGAGACCCAGAAGAGGATGCACTTGCAAATGCGTGCGGTGTCCAGGGGTCACGGTTCCACGTTACCCACGACAGCTACGGGCCTCAGCTTTGCTGGGCACTCAGGGCAGCCTCGTGGAAGTCTGAAAATCCACCTCTGGTGATGCAAAGACTTCGGCGTCCGACGGGAGCTTAGGCGATGCAGACCGGACAATTGCTTCTTTGCTGCCTGCCAAGCAGGGGAGTCACTCCTTGACCCCAAGGGAGATTCTTCTGTCCTCTAATCTTGTAGTAGAGCGTCGAAGGTCCAGGATTCTGTGTCAGAGTTTCATCCAGGGATAATCTAAAGTCCTAAGGACTGGGTTCCTATACTTATACTAAGTTTAGGGGTTGGACTTACTCTGTGGCCCCACCTATGGGTGGGTCAGGGCAGAGGGTGGCTACACCCCTTTCCCTTTGTCCAGTTCGTGCCAAAGCAGGGGCTGCAAGCCCCTGATCCGGTTTGAACTGGGGTATGCACTAGGGACACCAAGTGTGCCCCCAGTGCAGGACTTCAAAGCACCGAGAGTGCTCCCGCCCAGCCCCAATACACACTATCCTGTCTGGGGAGGTGGTCACACCTCCCTGGGACAGGAAACCTGTGTCCAGGCCTCCCCTGCCGGAGTTTCGGTCAGCAGCAGGAGGCCAGACTTGTGTCTGTGGCAGCAGCATCCATTTTGTGATGTTAGGGCTTTAGAAAGAAGTTACCGGCCAAGCCAGGGTTAACATGTCTCTCCCTCTAGAAGGGTGGAATGCTACCCCCGCCGCCAGAATTGGCGGGGGGGGGTAGTATTCAAAGATGTTTGACACCAAACACGACATGTTTCGGTGCAGCCATTCCAAAGTTAGCATTTAACGCGAGGTTATAATGCGCTTAAGAGTATATGGTCAGGCTGCACTACAAACAGCATCAGAGAAGGGTCTCCGATCGCTGCAGAGGGGCTCTGCTCATGCAGGGGCACCCTCTCACATAGGAACCACGCACTCTGCCTTCAGGATTGATAAGGCCTGCCATAGGAGTGACTTATATGTGTGTACGTATATAGTGATATAGGTAGCCTATATCACAGTAAGGGGTGCATGCACCACCTTACCGAGGCTGCAGTAGCAGACCTGTGGTGTCAGTTTGGATGGCCTTCCAGGGGTGGCACAATACATGCTGCAGCCCCTGGTAGGCCTCTGAGGTACCTATGCCCTGGGTACATAGTATACCATATACTAGGGACTTATAAGGGCCCTCCAGATTCCAATCAGAGATGTGCCTAAGGCACATGGAAACCATTTTAGAGAGGAAGCAGCTAGGCTGGGGTTCTGATTAGCAGTACCCCAGCCAGACTAAGGTCGAAAAACAGTGAAGCATCAGCAAAAGTGGGGGTACCCATGTGAAGCAGATCCTACTCTCCTACACAACCCCCCCAAACGTAGGGACATTAAACTAACCTTGCCCAGTTAAGTCTTCATGTTCTAAGTGGAAGTACCTAGAGAGTCCATCTGCATTGGCATGGTTACTCCCAGGTCTATGTTCCACTGTGAAGTCCATCCCCTGTAGGAAATGGACCACCTAAGCAGTTTGGGGTTTTCACCCTTCATTTGTTTTCGCCATAAGAGGAACTTATGGTCTGTTTGAACAAGGAAGTGAGTACCAAACAAGTATGGCCTCAACTTCTTCAGAGCCCAGACCACAGCAAAGGCCTCCCTCTCAATGGCTGACCAACGTTTCTCTCTAGGGGTCAGCCTTCTGCTAATGAAAGCTAATGGCTGATCCTGACCTTCTTCATTCAATTGTGACAGTACAGCCCCTACCCCCAATTCAGATGCATCAGTTTGAAAAATGAACTTCTTGGTGTAATCAGGACTCTGTAGAATGGGAGCAGTGCACATGGCCTGCTTCAGGTCATCAAATGCCTTTTGACAGCTAACTGTCCACTGAACCTTTTTGGGCATTTTCTTGGAAGTTAAGTCATTCAGGGGTGTCACTATTGATCCATACCCCTTGACAAATCTCCTATAGTACCCAGTCAGGCCTAAGAAGGCTCTCACCTGAGTCTGGGTAGTTGGAGCAGTCCAGTCCATGATGGTCTGGATCTTGCTCTGCAAGGGTTGAACCTGGCCTCCACCCACAAGGTGGCCCAGGTACACAACCTGACTCTGCCCTATCTGGCACTTGGTGGCCTTGATAGTCAGGCCTGCCTTTTGCAGGGCCTGTAAAACATTTCTGAGGTGGACCAGGTGATCCTCCCAGGTGGAGCTAAAGACAGCAATATCATCTAGATATGCTGCACTATAGGCTTCAGACCTGTAAGGACTGTATTCACCAACCTCTGAAAAGTGGCAGGTGCATTCTTCAGACCAAAGGGCATCACCACAAATTGATAATGCCCACTAGGGGTTGAGAATGCTGTTTTTGGCTTTGCAGCATCAGCTAGTCTGATCTGCCAGTAGCCAGCTGTCAAGTCAAATGTGCTTAGATACTTGGCTGAGGCCAAAGTGTCTATTAGCTCATCTGCCCTTGGTATTGGATGGGTATCAGTCCTAGTGACTGCATTGAGACCCCTGTAGTCCACACAAAACCTCATCTCTCTTTTTCCACCACTGGTGTGAGGTTTTGGCACAAGGACCACTGGACTAGCCCAAGGGCTATCTGAGGGTTCAATAACTCCCAAATCCAACATTTTCTGGACTTCAGTATTGATACAGTCCCTGACATGGTCAGGTTGCCTATAAATCTTATTTTTAATAGGCAGACTGTCCCCAGTGTCCACTTCATGAGTGCACCAGGTGGTCTGACTGGGTGTCAGTGAAAACATGTGTCTAAACTGATTGAGCATCTGTCTACAATCAGTTTGCTGCTGGGTAGTGAGGCTGCCTGCCAAGGCTACACCATCTACTGACCCATCATCAGGGTTCTGTGAGAGCAGGTCAGGGAGTGGGTCACTCTCTTCCTCCTGCCCTTCATCAGTAGCCATGAGCAAGCCCATGTCTGCCCTGTCCACATATGGTTTTAACCTGTTGACATGGAGAACCCTGTGGGGACTCCTGGGTGTTCCTAGGTCTACTAAGTAGGTAACCTCACCCTTCTGCTCAACAATAGTGTGGGGTCCATTCCATTTGTCTTGGAGAGCTGCTGGGGCCACTGGCTCCAACACCCACACCTTCTGTCCTGGCTGATAAACAGTCAGTACAGCCTTTTGGTCATGCCAGGCCTTTTGAAGTTCCTGGCTAGCCTCAAGGTTTTTAGTTGCCTTTTTCATATACTCAGCCATCCGGGAGCGGAGACCAAGTACATATTCCACTATGTCTTGTTTTGGGGGCTTGAGAGGTAACTTCCATCCTTCCTTCACCAAGCACAGTGGACCCCTGACAGGGTGGCCAAACAAAAGTTCAAAAGGGCGGTAACCAACCCCCTTCTGAGGCACCTTCCTATATGCAAATAAAAGGCAGGGCAAGAGTATGTCCCATCTTCGCCTAAGCTTTTCTGGGAGCCCTTTAATCATGCCCTTCAAGGTTTTGTTGAATCTCTCAACTAAACCATTGCATTGTGGGTGATAGGGTGTGGTGAACTTGTAAGTCACTCCACACTCCTTCCACATTGCTTTTAAGTATCCAGACATAAAGTTAGCACCCCTGTCTGATACAACCTCCTTAGGAAAGCCCACTCTTGAGAAAATTCCCAGGAGGGCCCTTGCCACCACAGGTGCTGTAGTGGTCCTAAGGGGAATAGCCTCTGGGTACCTGGTGGCATGATCCACTACCACCAGGATAAACCTGTGCCCAGAAGCTGTTTGGGGATCCATGGGACCAACAATGTCAATCCCCACCCTTTCAAAGGGAACCCCCACCACAGGTAGTGGTATCAGGGGGGCCTTTGTAGTGCCACCTGCCTTGCCACTGGCCTGGCAGGTTACACAGGAGCGACAAAACTCCGTGGTGTCTTCAGACATGTGGGGCCAGTGAAAGTGAGGGACAATTCTGTCCCAAGTCTTGTTCTGGCCCAGGTGACCTGCTAAGGGAATATCATGGGCTAGGGTCAATAGGAAGCCCCTGAACTTCAGAGGTATGACCAACCTCCTGGTAGCACCAGGCTTGGGGTCTCTACACTCTGAGTACAAGAGTCCATCATCCCAATACACAGTATGGGGACCACTAGCTTTCCCAGCAGCCTCAGCAGCAGCTTGCTGTCTGAGGGGTTCAAGAGAGGGGCAGCTCTGCTGCTCCTGGCTCAGATCTGCCCTGGAAGGTCCCCCTGTCCCCAAGAACTCAACCTGGTCAGGTTCAAGCTCCTCTGGGACAGTTCCTTCCTCAGGACTGAGATCATCCCCCCCAAGGGACTGATCTTCCTTCTGAGCCAAGGGGGAAGGCACTGCCTTTACCCTACTACTACTCCTCCTCTTGGAAGGCACTTGGTCCATTATTCCAGAATCCAAGGCCTGTTCAGCGCTAGACATTTTGGCTTGTGACCTGGTCACAGCAAACACATCTGCAGGGATCCCCAGCATTTCTGCATGGGTCCTGAGCTCCACTTCTGCCCAAGCTGAAGTTTCTAAGTCATTGCCAAGCAAGCATTCAACTGGTAGGTCTGCACTTACCACAACCTTCTTAAGGCCAGTTACCCCTCCCCAGGAGAAGTTAACAACTGCCACAGTATGGTCTGTTCTGACATTGCTAGCATTGGTCACTTGGTACATCTCACCAAGTATAACTTGCCCAGGATTCACAAGGTCTTGTGTCACCATGGTGACACTTGCCCCTGTGTCCCTAAATGCCAAAGCCTCTCGTCCATTGATTAAAGGCTGTTGTCTGTACTTGCCCAGATTACTGGGACTCACAGAGGAGGTCACATCCATGCCTCCATCACAGACTAACACAGCCTGAGTGAGTTCTCTGACTAGGTCAGAGCCCATCTCAGTACCCAGGGTCAACCCTACTAAACCCTTGGCTGTAGTACTCCCACCACCAACTGTAACTGTACTAGGGGGAACAGGTGCCTTAGGGGCATTGGTGGGGGCTGGACTTGAGTCTTTGGACTTGGTGCAATCACTGGTCCAGTGGGTCTTTTGCTTACAGACCTTGCACCATGGTTTTCTTTGGCCTTTCCCTTTGGTAGACTGTGAATCCCCACCTGAAGAAGATTTTTGGGGGCCTTGTGAAGACTTTTGATCTTTACCCTTCTCCCCACCCTTATCAGAGTTCTTAGAATCTTGCTTCTTAGGGTCACCACCTTGGTTCTGTACCTTCTGCCTCACCCTGGTTCTGACCCATTTGTCTGCCTTCTTTCCCAATTCTTGGGGAGAGGTCAGATCAGAGTCCACCAGGTACTGATGCAACAGCTGATTTTGACAGTTATTAAGAATCTGCTCCCTCATTATCAGATTGTACAATCCTGTGAAGTCACACACCTTACTGCCCATCAACCAGCCTTCCAGAGCCTTGGCAGACCAATCCACATAGTCTACCCAGTCTTGAGTCTGTGCTTTTTGGGCGTCTCTGAACTTCAACCTGTATTGTTCAGTTGTTAGGCCAAACCCATCAATAAGAGCACTCTTCAAGACCTTGTAATTATCAGCATCCTCTTCTCTTACAGTGAGGAGCTTGTCTCTACCTTTGTCTGCAAAGGAGAGCCACAAGATTGCTGCCCACTGCTCCTGAGGGACCTTCTGTACTTTACAGGCCCTCTCTAGAGCAGTTATCCATTTGTGGATGTCATCCCCACTCTGGTAGGGAGGGACAATCTTTCTCAGGTTTCTATGGTCATAAGACCTTTCCCTATCTTTAGGGATATTGCTGCCACCATGGGACTCTAGTCCCAACTTTCTTCTCTCTCTGTAGAGATCTAGGGACTCCCTGTCTATAGCCAATTGCTGTTTTCTGAGTTCAAGCTGAGCTTCCTCATACTGAATCAGCCTCTTTCTCCTCTCATGAGAGGATTCCCTCCTATGAGAGGAGACAGAGGTCCCTATTGAGGTGCCAGAGTGGTTAGACTCCTGAGAAGGAGACCTAGACCTTCTGGGCACACTCACAATCCTTCCTGGGGGGACAAAGTGGAGGTCATCCTGATCCTCCTCCTCATCCACAGGAGGAATTGGGTTTTCCAGGTCAGGGTCATTGTCACCCTCCTGGTCAGTTCCAGAGGGGGGGCTGGGGGTGTTGCTACCCCTGGCCCCACCCTCATCTTCTGCCCCAGCCTCTGCACCTACCCCTTCAGTCCCTAAGGGCCTGTGGAGATCATCAGCCATTAACATCTCTCTCAGATGTTGGGTGGTGGGACTTTGGCCTGTCTTCAGTTTCCTCACATTGCATATTGCTCTCAATTCCAAGAATGGGAGTGTATCATACTTGGAGGGAAGAAGCCCATTGGCTTCTGGCAAGGACTCACTGGGTCCTGGCTTTGAAGACATCACTAGTGAGGTGTGGTGTATGCACTACCTACTCTAGTGTGGCCTACTAAACTCTCTTGAGTTGTAGAAAGGGTGTGCTATCCCTTGACACACAACTCTAAGTTCAGTAGAACTTACTGTATACTAAGCTTAATTTATATGTACCTTAGGTACCTTTAGTGGTTTTCAGTTGATCAATTCAATTGAGATTATCTGGTAAAACAATAGCAAGCTGGAATCCCACACGCTGCACACCAATGTCGGAAGTTGGCCTGGCATATGCTGTCCACTAATTATAGTGGGCACCTTGCACCAGTCCAAACAACCCCTTATTGGAGATAGGTTAAAGACAACCTTATTGAAAGCTATCCTAGTGGTAGCTATGGAGAGCAGCCTTCAGGCTAAGTCTTGAAGGAATGTAAAGCAGCGTGTTTTACAAGTCTATAATCTCTTGAGTGATCAAATGAAAGAGCACCACACCAGGTATATATTCAAAATATATGTATTTATTGCTAAACACACCCCTCTAGTCTCTTTATGAGGCTAGAGTTCGAAGTACATAAGTTATAAGTTATTTAAACACAGTAATAGCACAAATACACGTTTGGGCCCTAGGGGCGTACCAAACCATATACCAATAAAGTGGTATAAGAACCACGACTGAGCTAGACACTAGGCCTAGAGCCTCTAGAAGTGCTTGGACCACAAGGAACCACCCAAGGTAGTGACACAGGGGACCCACGGGGGACGCGTGCAGTGTAATTACACAGCCGCGAATCGCCGTTAACTTCTATGGAGAAAGTCGCGGTTTGGAAATTAAAGAAAAGGGACACTTAAAGAAGGACTTGGAGCAAACCCTTTGAGAACTAGGTCGTTCTAGAGTCTCTACCCACGGGAGCACCGGAGTACTCTTGTTACCTCACCCAGGAAGCCGGGTGCATAGGTGCCTTTCGGGGTCGTGTTTCGTCGTCGATTTGAATGGCGATCTGCTGCAAAGTGCTGCTGGCGACCAAGTGGAAGGTGTCCGGGTGGATCCAAGAGTGGATCGGAGATCTGAAGAACCTGAAAGCAGAGGGGACAGAGTCTGGGTCACTAGCCAGTGACCAGGAAGGCGATGAGCAGATGCCCACCGATGTCGAGTGCTTCAGTTAGGTTGACGGTCGTCTTGAGTCTTCAGCCACGAGGTCCAGGAGGCGTTGTCGGCAACCAGGAGCAGGATTCGGGCTGGTACATGATGTCTGTCGAGTGCTGAGGTGTCGGCGACCGGATTGGACCCAACAAGCCTTGGCAACGGCAAGTCTCGATGAAGATGAAGATTGACGATGATGCAGACCAGCAAGGTCTGAGGAACTCACCCAGCAAGGATAAGTGAGGGCAAGCCTGGAGCAACCAGGGAGCCCAAGTAGGAAAAGATTGGCCTTCGTGAAGCGCTACTAGCCAACGGGCTAGCAACCGCAAAGGAGCCTCGAGACGGTGCACGTGGAGCTGGCTCACAGGACACTCGTGGAGTGGAGGCGAGTGATCTTCGGTGCAGTTGGTGCGGGAGGCTAGGGCTACTCGGAGCCCAAAGCATGACTTCGTGGGAGACCCAGAAGAGGATGCACTTGCAAATGCGTGCGGTGTCCAGGGGTCACGGTTCCACGTTACCCGCGACAGCTACGGGCCTCAGCTTTGCTGGGGACTCAGGGCAGCCTCGGAGAAGTCTGGAAATCCACCTCTGGTGATGCAAAGACTTCGGTGTCCGATGGGAGCTTAGGCGATGCAGACCGGACAATTGCTTCTTTGGTGCCTGCCAAGCAGGGGAGTCACTCCTTGACCCCAAGGGAGATTCTTCTGTCCTCTAATCTTGTAGTAGAGCGTCGAAGGTCCAGGATTCTGTGTCAGAGTTTCGTCCAGGGATAATCTAAAGTCCTAAGGACTGGGTTCCTATACTTATACTAAGTTTAGGGGTTGGACTTACTCTGTGGCCCCACCTATGGGTGGGTCAGGGCAGAGGGGTGGCTACACCCTTTCCCTTTGTCCAGTTCGCGCCAAAGCAGGGGCTGCAAGCCCCTGATCCGGTTTGAACTGGGGTATGCACTAGGGACACCAAGTGTGCCCCCAGTGCAGGACTTCAAAGCACCCGAGAGTGCTCCCGCCCAGCCCCAATACACACTATCCTGTCTGGGGAGGTGGTCACACCTCCCTGGGACAGGAAACCTATTGTCCAGGCCTCCCCTGCCGGAGTTTCGGTCAGCAGCAGGAGGCCAGACTTGTGTCTGTGGCAGCAGCATCCATTTTGTGATGCCAGGGCTTTAGAAAGAAGTTACCGGCCAAGCCAGGGTTAACATGTCTCTCCCTCTAGAAGGGTGGAATGCTACCCCCGCTGCCAGAATTGGCGGGGGGGGGTAGTATTCCAAGATGTTTGACACCGAACACGACATGTTTCGGTGCAGCCATTCCAAAGTTAGCATTTAACGCGAGGTTATAATGCGCTTAAGAGTATATGGTCAGGCTGCACTACAAACAGCATCAGAGAAGGGTCTCCGATCGCTGCAGAGGGGCCCTGCTCATGCAGGGGCACCCTCTCACATAGGAACCACGCACTCAGGATTGATAAGGCCTGCCATAGGAGTGACTTATAGGTTTATATGTGTGTACGTATATAGTGATATAGGTAGCCTATATCACAGTAAGGGGTGCATGCACCACCTTACCCTGGCTGCAGTAGCAGACCTGTGGTGTCAGTTTGGATGGCCTTCCAGGGGTGGCACAATACATGCTGCAGCCCCTGGTAGGCCTCTGAGGTACCTATGCCCTGGGTACATAGTATACCATATACTAGGGACTTATAAGGGCACTCCAGATTCCAATCAGAGATGTGCCTAAGGCACATGGAAACCATTTTAGAGAGGAAGCAGTTAGGCTGGGGTTCTGATTAGCAGGGCCCCAGCCAGACTAGAGTCGAAAAACAGTGAAGCATCAGAAAAAAGTGGGGGTACCCATGTGAAGCAGATCCTACTCTCCTACAGTGGTGATGCCCACTACAGTGCATACATCCTTTGCCTGAGGCTGGCACCCCATGTGTGCAGGGGGTGATGCCCACTACAGTGCTTGCATCCTTCTCCTGAGGCTGGCATCCCATGTGTGCAGGTGGTGATGCCCACTACAGTGCATGTATCCTTCGCCTGAGGCTGGCATCCCATGTGTGCAGGTGGTGATGCCCCCTACAGTGCATGCATCCTTCGCCTGAGGCTGGCACCCCATGTGTGCAGGTGTGATGCCCACTACAGTGCATGCATCCTTCGCCTGAGGCTGGCACCCCATGTGTGCAGGTGGTGATGCCCACTACAGTGCAAACATCCTTCGCCTGAGGCTGGCACCCCATGTGTGCAGGTGTGATGCCCACTACAGTGCATGCATCCTTCGCCTGAGGCTGGCACCCCATGTGTGGAGGTGGTGATGCCCTCCACAGTGCATGCATCCTTCACCCGAGGCTGGCACCCCATGTGTGCAGGTGGTGATGCCCTCTACAGTGCATGCATCCTTTGCCTGAGGCTGACACCCGATGTGTGCCGGGGGTGATGCCCACTACAGTGCATGTATCCTTCGCCTGAGGCTGGCACCCCATGTGTGCAGGTGGTGTTGCCCTCTACAGTGCATGCATCCTTCACCTGAGGCTGGCATCCCATGTGTGCAGGTGGTGATGCCCACTACAGTGCATGCATCCTTCACCTGAGGCTGCCATCCCATGTGCGCAGGTGGTGATGCCCTCTACAGTGCATGCATCCTTCACCTGAGGCTGGCATCCCATGTGCACAGGTGGTGATGCCCACTACAGTGCATGCATCCTTCACCTGAGGCTGGCATCCCATGTGTGCAGGTGGTGATGCCCATTACAGTGCATGCATCCTTCTCCTGAGGCTGGCATCCCATGTGTGCAGGTGGTGATGTCCACTACAGTGCATACATCCTTCGCCAGAGGCTGGCACCCCATGTGTGCAGGTGTGATGCCCACTACAGTGCATGCATCCTTCGCCTGAGGCTGGCACCCCATGTGTGCAGGTGGTGATGCCCACTACAGTGCATGCATCCTTCGCCTGAGGCTGGCACCCCATGTGTGCAGGTGTGATGCCCCCTACAGTGCATGCATCCTTCGCCTGAGGCTGGCACCGCATGTGTGGAGGTGGTGATGCCCTCTACAGTGCATGCATCCTTCGCCCGAGGCTGGCACCCCATGTGTGCAGGTGGTGATGCCCTCTACAGTGCATGCTTCCTTCGCCCGAGGCTGGCACCCCATGTGTGCAGGTGGTGATGCCCACTACAGTGCATGCATCCTTCACCTGAGGCTGGCATCCCATGTGTGCAGGTGGTGATGCCCACTACAGTGCATGCATCCTTCGCCTGAGGCTGGCACCCCATGTGTGCAGGTGGTGATGCCCACTACAGTGCATACATCCTTCGTCTGAGGCTGGCACCCCATGTGTGCAGGTGTGATGCCCCCTACAGTGAAGGCATCCTTCGCCTAAGGCTGGCATCCCATGTGTGCAGGTGTGATGCCCCCTACAGTGCATGCATCCTTCGCCTGAGGCTGGCATCCCATGTGTGGAGGTAGTGATGCCCACTACAGTGCATACATCCTTTGCCTGAGGCTGGCACCCCATGTGTGCAGGTGTGATGCCCCCTACAGTGCATGCATCCTTCGCCTGAGGCTGGCTCCCATGTGTGCAGGGGGTGATGCCCACTACAGAGCTTGCATCCTTCTCCTGAGGCTGGCATCCCATGTGTGCAGGTGGTGATGCCCACTACAGTGCATGCATCCTTCACCTGAGGCTGCCATCCCATGTGCGCAGGTGGTGATGCCCTCTACAGTGCATGCATCCTTCACCTGAGGCTGGCATCCCATGTGCGCAGGTGGTGATGCCCACTACAGTGCATGCATCCATCACCTGAGGCTGGCATCCCATGTGTGCAGGTGGTGATGCCCACTACAGTGCATGCATCCTTCTCCTGAGGCTGGCATCCCATGTGTGCAGGTGGTGATGCCCACTACAGTGCATGCATCCTTCGCCTGAGGCTGGCATCCCATGTGTGCAGGTGGTGATGCCCCCTACAGTGCATGCATCTTTCGCCTGAGGCTGGCACCCCATGTGTGCAGGTGTGATGCCCACTACAGTGCATGCATCCTTCGCCTGAGGCTGGCACCCCATGTGTGCAGGTGGTGATGCCCACTACGCCACTGGAGTCAAGCTATCCTGGCTGATGAAGGCTGATAGCCTGAAATCGGTCCTAGGATGCTTGATTCCGGTCCAGGGAAGACATGGCTTGGCAGTTCGGTCTGGACTGTTCCCATGAGGCACAGGGTCAAGACTGATTTGCATATGGCTATGTCTGAACTGGGAGTGGCGTGGTGAAGCAAAATAATGATGGATTAAACCCAGATCTGTGACTGGGGGTGAATGTTTGCCATTGTGCAGCATTCCGTCCATCATCTTGTGTGTTTTGCATTTCGCCCTAAGTGGGAAGGGTATGCCCAGACGTGGGTCCCGTGCTCACTACGCCACTGGAGTCAAGCTATCCTGGCTGATGAAGGCTGATAGCCTGAAACCGGTCCTAGGATGCTTGATTCCGGTCCAGGGAAGACATGGCTTGGCAGTTCGGTCTGGACTGTTCCCATGAGGCACAGGGTCAAGACTGATTTGCATATGGCTATGTCTGAACTGGGGTGGCGTGGTGAAGCAAAATAATGATGGATTAAACCCAGATCTGTGACTGGGGGTGAATGTTTGCCATTGTGCAGCATTCCGTCCATCATCTTGTGTGTTTTGCATTTTGCAGGGGATGATGCCCACTACAGTGCATGCATCCTTCGCCTGAGGCTGGCATCCTCATGTGTGCAGGTGGTGATGCCCACTACAGTGCATGCATCCTTCGCCTGAGGCTGGCATCCCATGTGTGCAGGTGGTGATGCCCCCTACAGTGCATGCATCCTTCACCTGAGGCTGGCACCCCATGTGTGCAGGTGTGATGCTCACTACAGTACATGCATCCTTCCCCTGAGGCTGGCATCCCATGTGTGCAGGTGTGATGCCCCCTACAGTGCATGCATCCTTCGCCTGAGGCTGGCACCTCATGTGTGGAGGTGGTGATGCCCTCTAAAGTGCATGCTTCCTTCACCTGAGGCTGGCATCCCATGTGTGCAGGTGGTGATGCCCTCTACAGTGCATGCATCCTTCACCTGAGGCTGGCACCCCATGTGTGCCGGGGGTGATGCCCACTACAGTGCATGCATCCTTCGCCTGAGGCTGGCACCCCATGTGTGCAGGTGATGATGCCCACTACAGTGCATACATCCTTCGCCTGAGGCTGGTACCCCATGTGTGCAGGTGTGACGCCCCCTACAGTGCATGCATCCTTCGCCTGAGGCTGGCATCCCATGTGTGGAGGTGGTGATGCCCACTACAGTGCATACATCCTTCGTCTGAGGCTGGCACCCCATGTGTGCAGGTGTGATGCCCCCTACAGTGCATGCATCCTTCACCTGAGGCTGGCATCCCATGTGTGCAGGGGGTGATGCCCACAACAGTGCATTCATCCTTCGCCTGAGGCTGGCACCCCATGTGTGCAGGTGGTGATGCCCACTACAGTGCATACATCCTTCGCCTGAGGCTGGCACCCTATGTGTGCAGGTGTGATGCCCACTACAGCATTTAGAGCTGGGGGAGGGCAGTTACACCTCTGTATAGAGGTGCCTTATGTTTTTATTTTATAGTGTGGACATGGCACAGAGGCACCAGAGCGCTTCACAATAAAGCAGAACATATCAATAACAGATAGAAAATATAACAAGTACATTAAGGTACAGTGAAGCCGAGTTGGCCTCTCCAGGGAGGGAGAGGCTTCACATGTTTTCATTGCAAAACTTAGCAATGAAGAGCAGGGCCCGCACCCGCCAGGATCAGCAGTACTTCCTGCAGGTTGAGGTACATATGCGACTGGCGGGAGTGGGAGGAGGCAGGAGAGGTGAGGGCAGGAGAGGTGAGGGCAGGAGTGGGAGGAGGCAGGAGTGGGAGGAGGCAGGAGTGGGGAGGGCAGGAGTGGGAGGAGGCAGGAGTGGGAGGAGGCAGGAGTGGGAGGAGGCAGGAGAGTTGAGGGCAGGAGTGGGAGGAGGCAGGAGTGGGAGGAGGCAGGAGTGGGGAGGGCAGGAGTGGGAGGAGGCAGGAGTGGGAGGAGGCAGGAGAGGTGAGGGCAGGAGTGGGAGGAGGCAGGAGTGGGAGGAGGCAGGAGTGGGGAGGCAGCTGCTGTTCAAAGACAAGAGCTTGCAGGTCTACTTTGAAGGTGGCATGATGGGTCAGGCAGAGGCTCGATGGAGGGACTTCCAGATCCTTGTGGCGCGTCTAGAGAAGGAGTTCTTCATGTATCCTCGTGCTTAAAGGGGGCTGGGGCGTTTGAGGAGGAGCCAGTGTGGGTTTCTTGAGTCTCAATTGGTGCCTGAGATTTTCAGTTTCTCAGAGAGGCACGGGAGAAAAGATGAGTGAAGAGCTTTATGAGTGATGTGGACAGTTTTAAATTGAGTTCTTGCCTCTAAGGAAAGCCACTGAAGGGAGAATAGAATGGGGGCTATGTGATTGAATTTCTTGTGTCCTGTCATGAAGTGGCTGCCGCATGTAGGACCGCTCTGAGTGGACCTAGGTGGACTTTGGGATAGAAGTAAAATTCCGTAGTCGAGTCTGGAGGTCACAAGTGCCTGGGCAACAGATTTAAGGACTTGTGCTAGGACAAGATTCCTGATTCCCCAAAGCAGTCTTAGCTTGATCTAGGCACTATTAGCCATAAAGGTTATATGACTATGGAGGTTAAGATATCTGTTGAGGGTGAATCCAAGAGATTTGGCAATCATGATGAGGTGGGGGGGGGTTCCCATCAATGTTCGGGAGGAGTTCCATCCAGTCTTGAATCGAAGAATTATCTTTCTTTGGACAGACAAAATTCTGTTTTCGCTGTTTTTTTTGTTGATGTTGTTTATCATCCAAGCTTGAATACTTTTCAGGGAGGTGGATAGGCGGGTGAAGTCCTTCAGGCATGAGACCTTCAGGTAGATATGGATGTCATCGGTGTATAGGTGGAAGATGACTCCTGAGTTCCTGAGGACCGAGGTAAAGTTTGAAAAGCATTGGGGAGAGAATCAAACTTTGGGGGACCCCTTGATGCAGGCTGACTGGATCAGAGATGGCATTTCCAATTTTTACTATTTGGAAGTGGTGTGTTAGTTATGAGGTGAACAACTCAAGGACACCACCATCAATACCCATTCAATGCTCCAGGGTGTCTAACAAAGCCTGATGGTTAAATGTCAAACACAGCGGAGAGGTTGAGGAGCACAAATAGACAGAGTTACCAGTGTCCAGGATGCCGAGGGCGTTATCCACAGTCTGAAAAATTGCAGTCTGAGTTCTGTGGCCGTGACGGAATCCGAATTGAAGGGAATCAAGGAGGTTGTTGTCCTGGATGTGGGATGACATTTGGAAGGCTACTCAGCTTTAAATTACCTTGCTAAGAAGAGGCAGGGTAGAAACTGGGCGGAAGCTGTTAAAGTCGTCCGGGTTCAGAGATTGCTTTTTTAGTTGTTTTTTTAGGAGAAGAGACATTTGACCTCTTGTTAGATAGTCAAGGAAGGAGTCCCGGACCAGGGATTAGTTAACCAGGGCTGCCCAAACAGGGAGAAGCAGTTTACCTAGAGATTTGCTTATGGAGCCAGGAGTGGTGTTGCAAAGGTGGTTAGAGGGATTAATCTTGGATAGAGTTAGTAGTAGATCTGCCTCTGAGATTTGGGAGAAAGAGGACCATGGCTGCAATTCATTGCAAGGTAGTTGCTCCTCGACTATGTTGTCGAGTTTGACCCGAAGGGAGATGTTAATGTCTGACTTTTTTGTCAAAGAACTCTGCAAAGTTATTGCACTGGATCAGAGCTGTGTTAAATGGGGGTTGGAAGGAGGGTTGTTAGTTTGCTTAATTACCTCAAATAGTAGTTTATGTTCTTGGCCATATCCAGGAGGGATCTGATGTTTGATGCCTTGGCTTTAACCCCTTCGCTGCTAGGCCTTTTCCCCCCCTGTGCTAAGCCTTTTTTTGGCTATTTGGGGGAGTTTGCGCTTAGGCCCCTGTAACTTTTGACCACATAAGGTATCCACACCAAATTTGCGTCCTTTTTTTCCAACATCATGGGGATTCTAAAGGTACCCAGGGTTTGTGGATTCCCCTGGAGGGGACTCAGAAACTAGCCAAAATACAGCTAAATTTCGTTTTTTTTGGGGAAAAATGCGAAAAAAGGGCTACAGATGTAAGCGTCTGGTTTTTCCCCTGCAAATGGTATCAAAAAGGGGTTGTGGTGCTGAAATCACCATCTTCCCAGCTTTCAGGGACAAGCACACTTTTGTCAGAAAACCAACATTTTTTACACAGTTTTGGCATTTTTCTGGGACATTGCCTATTTTTGCTATTTTTTGTGCTTTCAACCTCCTTCCAGTTAATGGTAGAAATGGGTATGAAAGCAATAATGGAGCCAGGAAAGCTATACATTTTGGAAAAGTAGACAAAATTCTGAATTCAGCAAGGGGTCATTTGTGTAGATCCTTCAAGGTTTCTTTATAGAAACTAACAGTTAAATATAGGAAAAATTGAAAATTAGTTGAAAAAAACAGCCTTTTGTGTCAATGTTTTCACATGTAACTTCTTCTAATTATGACACCTCTTTGAAAGCAATATACCATTACATCCGCTGGACCTTCCTGGTTGTGAGGATATATAGGACTTGTAGGTTCACCAAGAATCCGACGAACCCAGAGCCAAAAACTGAGCAGCGACTTGCAATGGTTTTTATTATGTACTGGGTATATAGCAATTATTCTGGGAAAATGTGTACATGGAAAAATCGGTATGAAAGACACCTATGTATTTCTGAAATGGGAACAAAATATAGAGTTTAGAAACAGTAGATATTTGCACATTTCCGAAATTCGGAATACTCATACTAGCATGAGAATTATCGATAATTTTTCAAAATTACTTCTTTTTACACATTGTCTTTCATTTGGAAGGCAGAAATGCATCGAAAGTCAATAGGTAATAACAGTTGCTTTACAAATATGAATTACCCTAAGTCTCCCGATAAAAATGGTACCTCACATGTGTGGGTAGGCATAGTGCCCACGACAGGAAACGGCTCTAGCAACGCAACGTGAACACACCACATTTTCACAATGAAAAATTACCCTTTTTTTGCAAAGTGCCTAGCTGTAGTTTTTGAACCCTAGCTCTGCCGGCACGTAGGGAAACCTAGCAAACCTATACATTTTTGAAAACTAGACACCCAAGGGAATCCAGGATGGGGTGACTTGACTGGCTCACACCAGGTTCTGTTACGCAAAATCCCTTGCAAACCTAAAAAATTGTCAAAAAAAACACATTTTCCTCACATTTCTGTGGTGGAAAGTTCTGGAATCTGTGTGGATCCACAAATTTTCACCCACCCCGCGTTCCCCAAAGTCTTTCGAGAAAAATGGTACCTCACTTGTGTGTGTGGTCTTAGTGGCCGCGACAGGAAACGGCGCAAAACGCAACGTGGACACACCACAATTTCACAGTGAAAAATGACCCTTTTTTGGCAAAGTGCCTAGCTGTAGATTTTGAACCCTAGCTCTGCTGGCACCTAGGGAAACCTAGCAAACCTATACATTTTTTAAAGCTAGACACCCAGGAGAATCCAGGATGGGGTGACTTGACTGCCTCTCACCAGGTTCTGTTACCCAGAATCCCTTGCAAACCTAAAAATGTGTCAAAAAAACACATTTTCCTCACATTTCTGTGGTGAAAAGTTCTGGAATCTGCGTGGATCCACAAATTTCCACTCACCCCGCGTTCCCCAAAGTCTTCCGAGAAAAATGGTACCTCACTTGCATGGGTGAGTCAAGGACCCGTGACAGGCAAGGGCCCAAAACCTATTGAGGAGACATCAAAATTACCTATCACAAACCAACCTGGTTTTGCAAAGGGGGTCCCATGAGTTTTTGGCCCTGGGCTCGGCGACCATCTAGGGAAACCTACCAAACCCACACATTTCTGAAAACTAGACACCCGGGGGAGTCCAGCGAGGTATGGCTTGCGTGGGTCCCCTAACGTTTTCCTACCCAGAATCCCCTGCAAACCTCAAATTTAGCTGAACAAATCACTTTTTTCTCAAATTTCTGTGTGGGAAAGTTCTGGAATCTACGTGGATCCACAAATTTCCTCCCACCCAGTGTTCCCCCAGGTCTCCCGATAAAAATGATACCTCACTCGCGTGGGTGGGTCAAGTACCCGCGACAGGCAAGGGCCCAAAACCTATTGAGGCGACATCAAAATGACCTATCACAAAACAACCTGGTTTTGCAAGGGGGGTCACCTGGGTTTTTGTCCCTGGGCTCGGTGGCCATCTTGGGAAACTCCCAAACCCAAACATTTCTGAAAACTAGACACACGGGGGAGTCCAGCGAGGTATGGCTTGCGTGGGTCCCCTAACGTTTTCCTACCCAGAATCCCCTGCAAACCTCAAATGTAGCTGAAAAAAAATCTCTTTTTCCATACATTTTTGCGTGGGATCACCGTGCCGGCACAAATGTCCTACCACCCAGCGTTCCCCTTATTCTCCCGAGTAAAATGATACCTCACTTGTGTGGGTGGGCCAAAGGCCTGTGACTAGGAAGAGCCCAAAACATAGGGATTTAGAGTATAGCACCGAGAATTCTAAGCGCTACATTTTTTAAAAAAATACGTTTTTAGCCAGTTCTGCTTTGGACACTGTTAGAAATGGGGGTCTCTAGTTGGCAATGGCTGGCCACTGTCCAAGTAGGGACCCTTCTTCCTAAGTCAGAGTGAGAGGGCTACCCTCTTTAATACCCCTGCTCAACCCTGTGGTAACGTAGCACGAGCAGGTAGGCCTATCTCAGAGGCAGTGTGTGAAGCATTTATGACCATACACAGTAACACAGTGAGGAACACTACAAAGGGACACCACACAAGCAGTTATAAAAAATAAGTATCTTTATATAAAGGCAGATTTATCACAAGACCAATAACTGTAAAAGCCACAATACTGTCAAAAATAGGATAGCTGTTGAAGGACTGTGAAAAATAGTTCAAAGGTTGCAAGAATAAGGTTCAAATTCAAAGCAGGGGTCTCTGCGACCCTTTCTCATTCAGAGGTTGCAACAATAAGGTTCAAATTGGAAGCAGGGGTCTCTGCGACCCTTTCTCATTCAGAGGTTGCAAAAATAAGGTTCAAATCCAAAGCAGTGGTCTCTGCGACCCTTTCTCGCACAAAGTACCTGAATTCAGTAGCAAAACCAACAAAATGTCGCAAAGAAGTGGTAGCGATGATTTTCCTCACGCGAGGCCAGCGATGCGTTAAATCCTTGCCACAAGGGAGGATGATGCGCCGATCTGCTGATGCGTGCGGAGACGATGCGACCAACTTCTGCACGCTAGGCCGCCGATGCGATGACTTTCTTGCCGCGAGGGAGAAGTCGATGCGACGAGCCTGTTGCGTTGTGCGATCGTGTTGCGATGCGAAGAAAAGGCGCTCCGCGAGGGAGCGACGAAATCCGGTGCGATGCGATGAAAATGGCGGACGCACGGCGTCCGCAATGCGATGTCTTGAAGCGATGATTTCTTTAGGGGTTGCGAGCGCTCGGCGACAGCAGCGCGATGATTTTTCCAGCGCGTCTCGGCTGCAGCGGCTCGCAAAGAGGCGTTAGCGATGGTTTCGTGTTGCGAGCACTCAGCGGCAGCAGCGCGATGATTTTTCCAGCGCTCTCGGCTGCAGCGGCTCGCAAAGGTGCCTTAGTGTCGATTTCCAGCACTCTTTTCTCTGAAGCAAACTAGAGGCCCTGGAACTCACAGGAGCCTCATCAGCAGATAGCAATCCTCGCAGGGAGGAAGCAGGAGGTTGGTGGTGGAGTCTGATGTGCCTGAGACTCCAGCAGGAGGCTAGCTCTTTTCCTAGCCCTTGGGTAATTGCTGTAACAAAAATAAAAGTTCTCTCAAAAGTCCTTTTCTCTCTTCTTCAAGGTCCAGTGGTCACTGCTGCAGGCCAGTGCAAGAAAAACACACAAGCATAAGGACAGTCACTTCCTGCAGATTCCTCCAGTGGCACGGACAGAGTTTCCTCTCCAGATCCAAAAGCAATACAAAATGTAGGGGCTTGAGCACAGATATTTATACCCCAAAAGCCTTTGATCTTTGAAGCTACCAGTCACTGAACCTAGCCAGAACCAGTTCTGCTCAGGCCTGGAGCACTTTGTTTACCAGGCTGCATTCTTCCTTTCAGAAAGAGGGGTCTGCTAGCAGACACACAGTAGGAGGTGGAGCCAGCATTCACCTTGCCAGGCACAGCCCTATTCAGGTCAAGGAGCCACCCCTCCCCACACTCTAAATGCAGATCTCTCTATTCAACCCAGGTCTGACTCAGCCTGCCCTGCCCCTCTAAAACCAGTCAGCCAATACACATAACAGCAGAGCACACTGGAAGGCTTAGGCAAGAAAATACCTACTTTCTAAAAGTGGTATTTTCAAACACAGAATATAAAAATAAACTTCACTAAAAGATGTATTTTAATATTCTGAGCCCAGGCATACTAAATTCGTTTTTCTACCATGTTCCTGGGGTCAGTTAGGACTATAGAATGTAATAGTCAAACTGCCCATTCTAGCCTATGAGGAACAGGTAGCCTTACAGTAGTGAAAAACGAAATGGGGCATAATTCACTACCAGGACATGCTACACACACCAAGGCATGTCCTACCTTACACATACAATGCACCCTACCATAGGGGTGACTTACAGGCTGCCAAGGGAAGGTTCAGGGGCTGGGAAGTGAGTGCACTTCACAGCCAAGAAGGCAGTTCTGGACTGCACACAGACACTGCAGTGGCAGGTCTGAGACACACTTTACAAGCTGCTTCTGTGGGTGGCACACATCAGTGCTGCAGGCCCACCAGCAGCATTTGGTTTACCAGCCCTGGGCACACACAGGCCACACTACTAGGGACTAACAGGTAAACCAAATAAGCCAATCAGGGATATACCAATTCACATAGTCATATTTACAAAGGGAGAGCATATGCACTTTAGCACTGAACAGCAGTGGTAAAGTGCCCAGAGTCATAAAACCAACAGAAACAGGTCAGCAAAAATACAGGAGGCAGGCAAAAAGTTTAGGGGTGACCCTGCAAAAAGGGCCATTTCCAACAGACACCCACACAAGTGAGGTATCATTTTACTCGGGAGAACATGGGGAACGCTGGGTAGTAGGACATTTGTGCCAGCACGGTGATTCCACGCAAAAATATGTGGAAAATATGTTTTTTTCAGCTAAATTTGAGGTTTACAGGGGATTCTGGGTAGGGAAACGTTGGGGGATCCACGCAAGCCATACCTCATTGGACTCCCCAGGGTGTCTAGTTTTCAGAAACGTGTGGGTTTGGTAGTTTCCCAAGATGGCCGCCGAGCCCGGGGACAAAAACCCAGGTGCCCCCCCCAAAACCAGGTAGTTTTGTTATAGGTAATTTTGAAGTCTCCACAATACGATTTGGGCCATTTCCTGTTTCAGCCACTTTGCCTACCCACACAAGTGAGGTACCATTTTTATCGAGAGACCTGGGGGAACGCTGGGTGGGAGGAAATTTGTGGATCCACGCAGATTCCAGAACTTTCCCACACAGAAATTTGAGAAAAAAATGATTTTTTCAGCTAAATTTGAGGTTTGCAGGGGATTCTGGGTAGGAAAATGTTCGGGGACCCACGCAAGCCATACCTTGCTGGACTCCCCCGGGTGTCTACATTTCAGAAATGTGTGGGATTGGAAGTTTCCCAAGATGGACGCCGAGCCCGGGGCCAAAAACCCAGGTGACCACCTTTGCAAATCCAGGTTGTTTTGTGATAGGTAATTTTGATGTCTCCTCAATACGTTTTGGGCACTTACCTGTCGAGGGTACTTGACCCACCCAAGCGAGTGAGGTATCATTGTTATCGGGAGACCTGGGCAAACACTGGGTGGTAGGAAATTTGTGGATCCACGTAGATTCCAGAACTTTCCCACCCAGAAATTTGAGAAAAAAGTTATTTTTTCAGCTAAATTTGAGGTTTGCAGTGGATTCTGGGTAGGAAAATGCTGGGGGACCCATGCAAGCCATACCTTGCTGGACTCCCCCGGGTGTCTAGTTTTCAGAAATGTGTGGGTTTGGTAGGTTTCCTAAGATGGCCGCCGAGCCTGGGGCCAAAAACCTAGGTGACTCCCCTTTCAAAAAACCAGGTTGTTTTGTGATAGGTCATTTTCATGTCTCCTCAATACGTTTTGGGCCCTTACCTGTTGCGGGTACTTGAACCACCCATGCGAGTAAGGTTTTTGGCCCCGGGCTCGGCGGCCATCTTAGGAAACCTACCAAACCCACATATTTCTGAAAACTAGACACTCGGGGGAGTCCAGCAAGGTATGGCTTGCGTGGATCCCCAATGTTTTCCTACCCAGAATCCCTGCAAACCTCAAATTTAGCTGAAAAAATCACTTTTTCTCAAATTTCTGTGTGGGAAAGTTCTGGAATCTACGTGGATCCACAAATTTCCTACCACCCAGTGTTCCCCCAGGTCTCGCGATAAAAATGGTACCTCACTCGCGTGGGTGGGTCAAGCACCCGCGACAGGCAAGGGCCCAAAACATATTGAGGAGACATCGAAATTACCTATCACAAAACAACCTAGATTTGCAAGGGTGGTCACCTGGGTTTTTGGCCCCGGGCTCGGCGGCCTTCAAGGGAAACCTACCAAACCCACACATTTCTGAAAACTAGACACCCGGGGGAGTCCAGCGAGGTATAGCTTGCATGGGTCCCCTTACGTTTTCCTACCCAGAATTCCCTGCAAACCTCAAATTTAGCTGAAAAAATTACTATTTTCTCAAATTTATGTGTGGAAAAGTTCTGGAATCTACGTGGATCCACAAATTTCCTACCACCCAGTGTTTGCCCAGGTCTCCCGAAAAAAATGGTACCTCACTTGTGTGGGTAGGCAAAGTGGCTAAAACAGGATATGGCCCAAATCGTATTGTGGAGACTTCAAAATTATCTATAACAAAACTACCTGGTTTGGGGGCACCTGGGTTTGTCCCGGGCTCGGTGGCCATCTTGGGAAACTACCAAACCCACACGTTTCTGAAAACTAGACACCCTGGGGAGTCCAATGAGGTATGGCTTGCGTGGATCCCCAACGTTTCTCTCCAGAATCCCCTGCAAACCTCAAATTTAGCTGAAAAAAACATATTTTCCACATATTTTGCGTGGAATCACCGTGCTGGCACAAATGTCCTACTACCCAGCGTTCCACTTGTTCTCCGAGTAAAATGATACCTCACTTGTGTGGGTGTCCAAAGCAGAACTGGCTAAAACGTATTTTTTAAAAAATGTAGCGCTTAGAATTCTCGGTGCTATACTCTAAATCCCTATGTTTTGGGCTATTCCTAGTCACAGGCCTTTGGCCCACCCATACAAGTGAGGTATCATTTTACTCGGGAGAACAAGGGGAACGCTGGGTGGTAGGACATTTGTGCCGGCACGGTGATCCCACGCAAAAATGTATGGAAAAAGTGTTTTTTTCAGCTAAATTTGAGGTTTGCACGGGATTCTGGGTAGGAAAACTTTGGGGGACCCACGCAAGCCATACATCGCTGGACTCCCCCGGGTGTCTCGTTTTCAGAAATGTTTGGGATTGGTAGTTTCCCAAGATGGCCACCGAGCCCGGGGACAAAAACCCAGGTGACCCCTTTTGCAAATCCAGGTTGTTTTGTGATAGGTCATTTTGATGTCTCCTCAATACGTTTTGGGCCCTTGCCTGTCGCGGGTACTTGACCCACCCATGCGAGTGAGGTACCATTTTTATCGGGAGACCTGGGCAAACACTGGGTGGTAGGAAATTTGTGGATCCATGTAGATTACAGAACTTTCCAACACAGAAATTTGAGAAAAAAGTGATTTTTTCAGCTAAATTTGAGGTTTGCAGGAGATTCTGGGTAGGAAAACGTTGGGGGACCCACGCAAGCCATACCTGGCTGGACTTCCCCGAGTATCTAGTGTTCAGAAATGTGTGGGTTTGGTAGGTTTCTGAAGATGACCGCTGAGCCCGGGGCCAAAAACCCAGGTGACTCCCCTTGCAAAACCAGGTTGTTTTGTGATAGGTCATTTTGATGTCTCCTCAATACGTTTTGGGCCCTTGCCTGTCAAGGGTACTTGACCCACCCACGCGAGTGAGGTACCATTTTTATCGGGAGACCTGGGGGAACACTGGGTGGTAGGAAATTTGTGGATCCCCATAGATTCCAGAACTTTCCCACACAGAAATTTGAGAAAAAAGTGATTTCTTTCAGCTAAATTTGAGGTTTGCAGGGGATTCTGGGTAGGAAAACGTTGGGGGACCCACGCAAGCCATACCTTTCTGGACTCCCCCGGGTGTCTAGTTTTCAGAAATGTGTGGGTTTGGTAGGTTTCCCTAGATGGCCGGCGAGCCCGGGGCCAAAAACTCATGGGACCCCCCCTTGCAAAACCAGGTTGTTTTGTGATAGGTAATTTTGATGTTGCCTCAATAGGTTTTCGGCCCTTGCCTGTCGCGAGTACTTGACCCACCCACACAAGTGAGGTACCATTTTTCTTGGAAGACTTTGGGGAACGCGGGGTGGGTGGAATTTTGTAGATCCACACAAATTCCAGAACTTTCCACCACAGAAATGTGAGGAAAATGTGATTTTTTGACAAATATTTAGGTTTGCAAGGGATTCTGGGTAACAGAACCTGGTGAGAGCCAGTCAAGTCACCCCATTCTGGATTCCCCTTGGTGTCTAGTTTTAAAAAATGTATAGGTTTGCTAGGTTTTCCTAGGTGCCGGCAGAGCTAGGGTTAAAAATCTACAGCTAGGCACTTTGCAAAAAAAGGGTCAGTTTTCACCGCAAAAATGTGGTGTGTCCACGTTGCGTTTAGGGCCGTTTCCTGTTGCGGGCACTAGGCCTACCCACACAAGTGAGGCACCATTTTTCTCGGAAGACTTTGGGGAACGCTGGGTGGGTGGAATTTTGTGGTTCCACGCAGATTCCAGAACTTTCCAGCACAGAAATGTGAGGAAAATGTGTTTTTTTTGTCAAATGTTTAGGTTTGCAAGGGATTCTGGGTAACATAACCTGGTGAGAGCCAGTCAAGTCACCCCATCCTGGTTTCCCGGGGTGTCTAGTTTTCAAAAATGTATAGGTTTGCTAGGTTTCCCTAGGTGCCGGCAGAGCTAGGGTTCAACATCTACAGCTAGGCACTTTGCAAAAAAAGGGTCCGTTTTCACCGCGAAAATGTGGTATGTCCACGTTGCGTTTTGGGCCGTTTCCTGTCGCGGGCACTAGGCCTACCCACACAAGTGAGGAACCATTTTTCTCTAAAGACTTTGGGGAACGCGGGGTGGGTGGAATTTTGTGGATCCACGCAGATTCCAGAACTTTCCAGCACAGAAATGTGAGGAAAATGTGTTTTTTTGGACAAATATTTAGGTTTGCAAGGGATTCTGGGTAACAGAACCTGGTGAGAGCCAGTCAAGTCACCCCATCCTGGATTCCCCTGGTTGTCTAGTTTTCAAAAATGTATAGGTTTGCTAGGTTTCCCTAGGTGCCGGCAGAGCTAGGGTTCAAAATCTACAGCTAGGCACTTTGCAAAAAAAGGGTCAGTTTTCGCCGCGAAAATGTGGTGTGTCCACGTTGCGTTTTGGGCCGTTTCCTGTTGCGGGCACTAGGCCTACCCACACAAGTGAGGAACCATTTTTCCCGGAAGACTTTGGGGAACGCTGGGTGGGTGGAATTTTGTGGATCCACGCAGATTCCAGAACTTTCCACCACAGAAATGTGATGAAAATGTGTTTTTTTTTACAAATCTTTAGGTTTGCAAGGGATTCTGGGAAACAGAACCTGGTGAGAGCCAGTCAAGTCACCCCATCCTGGATTCCCTTGGGTGTCTAGTTTTCAAAAATGTATAGGTTTGCTAGGTTTCCCTATGTGCTGGCTGCGCTAGGGCCCAAAATCCACAGGTAGGCACATTGCTAAAAACAAGTCCGTTCCTAGTCTGCCTTCTGCCACCCTGGGGGGGGTGGGGTTGCCCCGATATGCCCCCAAGGGGGGCATAAATACTGTGGCTATTTTTTTGGGGGGTGGGGGCATTGGTATGCCCATTTTGGGCAGCCCCCACCACCACGCATAAAAAGAGCCAGCGTAATCGCTGGCGCCTAGTGGGCTTTCTGCCCCCTCGGGGGGCAGATCAGGGGCCACTGCCCCATCTGCTCCCCGGGGGGGCAGAAGGACTTGAATTTCTTTGGGGGGGGTATTGTCATGCCCATTTTGGGCAGCCCCCACCCCTACATGAATACAAAAAAAATCCCTGGTTTCTAGTGGGCTTTCTGCCCCTCCGGGGGGGCAGAAAGACTGTAATTCTTACGGCGGGGGTGGGGGCATTGGCATGCCCGTTTTGGGCAGCCCTCACCCTAATTTGAATTGGCAAAAAAAAATCCCTGGCGTCTAGTGGGCATTTTGCCCCCCCGGGGGGGCAGAAAGGCTGTAATGTTTGCAGGGGGGGTGGGGGCATGCCCATTTTGGGGAGCCCCCACCCTTATTCGTATATGCCCAAAAAAATCCCTGGGGTCTAGTGGGCTTTTTGCCCCCCCGGGGGGGCATTTTGGGGGCTACTGCTGAGATAGCCCCCTGAGCACGTAGAAAGTGAAACTGAAATGAGCCTAAAGGCTCATTTCAGTTTCGATTTCAGTGAAATGACGTCAGCGCGACATGCGCGCTGATCGTCATTTCACTGAAACAGGGGGGGGGGGCTCGGGAGCTGGGGAAGCTCTCTTCCCCAGCTCCCGAGGCTCTTTATCTGAAAAGGGAATCCCTCTGGTGCCCGCACCAGAGGGATTTCCGGGGCGTGTGCTCATGACGGCCTGGAGCCGTCATGAGCACACGCCCACTGTGTCTCATGACGGCTCCAGGCCGTCATGAGCACCGAAGGGGTTAAAGATGTGGCCTTTGTATTTTTGTCTTGCAGGACGAAGCTTTGATAGAGTTAATGGTGAGGGTGCTCATTGTCAGTCTTTCTCCAACTTTCAGACATTTTTCCTTTGTACATAGAGGGATTTGGAGTATTAGGGCCAAGTATGTTTGGGTCTTGTGTATTTGCTCTTGATGTGTGCACATTCCTCACTGCGCTACTGCGGGACCGCCAATGAACGTTTCTGCATGGCATGGACTGTGCAGTCCCTGCTTTGCAGGAACAGGGGTGCATGCACACAATGGGTCCCCCCTGCATGCACCCCCATGCACAGGGACAAAAGGGGGCCCCATAGGGCCGCCTTTGTTTCCTCACCACCAGCAGTTTCATGGCGTGAGAATCACCATGAGACCTCCGGTGGTAGGAAACGTATAATATGCTTGTCGATGCCACAGCGGTACCACCAAGCATTTTGCGCCCTCAAGACAGCCGCACCGCCATGAGGGATCGTGGATCCCTGGCGGTTGTGGCGGTTCTCTGGAAGTCCGTCTGCCGTACTCGTAATACGGCAGTCGGACCACTGGTGCAGCGGTCCCCGACCACCACCTCCCCTCCACCATGAGTTTGGCGGTCCCATGGACCGCCAAACTCCTAATTAGGCCCTTTTTCTTTCTTCAGTTTCCAAAGGTTTTCTTATTTGATAAAGACACTGTGAAGGAAAGCTGCAGGTGATCAGACCAATCAGCTGGAATGGGGTCATTGGTTGATAGGTGAGGTATTCCGGAGATGATCAGGTCAAGAGTGCTGCCTTTGCAGTGTGTGATGTTTCTGGCAGTTTTGGTGGAGTTTATTGTCTTCTAGAAAAGCAGCAAAGTTGTTCAGTGGTTTATTTCCTTCTGAACCCCAGTTGAGGTTGAAGTCACAGAGAAAGATAATGTTGTCAGAGCTGATTAATTGTGCGCTGAATAATTCAACGCACTCTTTGATGAAGGTGTTGGTTTTACCCGGCGGGAGGTGGGGGTGGTAGATCACGTTCAGCCTGAGGATTGAGGTAACTTTTGAGATGATTTCTTGAGATAGACACTCGAAGGATTGAAAGCAGGTTACTGGGGTGTAGCCTGCAGCTCAGAGAGTTTCTGTATATGACCGCTAGGACCCTACCTTGTTTGATAGCTTGGTTGCTTCTCCGACTGGAGTAGAGGGGGACAGCATGAGCGGAAGAACATTGTTTGAAGTATCGTGCAGCAAGGTTTCGGTAAGGACCTGGATGTCAATGTTGTGGTCGATGATCGTGTCTGAGATCTCGAGGCAGTGTTTCACTGCAAAGCGGCAGTTGTGCAGCATGCAAGTAAGGGAGTAACTGTTGAGTTTATGACGGTTACAACTTTAGAGGGGGTCTTGAGCAGTTAGGGGCATAGAGGGGTGCATCGGAGCAGTTAGAGTTCTAAAGGGGTGCTTCAGGGCAGTTAGAGCTCTAGAGGGGTGCTTCAGGGCAGTTAGAGCTCTAGAGGGGTGCGTTGGGACAGTTAGACCAGTAGAGTGTTTCCTTCCTTGGGATAGTAAGAACTCTAAAGAGGTGCCTTGGGCAGTTGAAGGCCAGAAGGGTGCCTCCAGCAGTTAGAGCTCTAAAGGGGTTCCTTGGGGCATTTAGCTTCGGGACAGTTAGACCTCTAGAGGCGTGCCTGAGGCAGTTAGACTTCTAGAAGCGTGCCTCTGGGCAGGTAGAGCACTAGAGAGGTGCCTTGGGCAATTAAAGGCCTAAAGAGTGGCTCATGCAGTTTTATCTGCAGAGGGGTGCATCTGCAGTTAAAGGCTAGGAGAGGTGCCTTTGAGAAGTTAGAAATCTAGAGCGGTACCCCAGGGCAGAGGTCTAGAGAGGTGCATCTAGGCAGTTAGAGGTCTAGAGGACCGACCTTGCATGGATAAAGGTCTGAAGGGATGACGGGGCAGTTGAAGGTCTCGCAGGGTAATTATAGACAGGTGTAAGCGGGTGGCTCTGAGGAGTGACTATGGACAATTATAGTTCTTGAAGGGTTACTGTGGACAGTTGGGGATTTGGAGCTGTGCCTCTGGGCAGTTAGGTGTCTGGAGAGATGACACTGGGCTGGCGGGGCCTGCACTGGTGATTTTGGGCTCTTCGAGGAATAGGTGTAGGGGTACCCTTCCAGTTAGTGTTCTGGAAGGGTACGTCTGAGCTGTAGAGTCAGTCGCCTACTGAAATGAAGGTCTTGATGGTGTCACTTGTGTACCGAACTGAGCAGACTTCTCTCAACAAAAGCGGCAGAGTTTGGACCCACGCACACTAGCCTCCTTGACCAGCTGCCTCACACTTCAAGAGTGCTAGTGCCAGAAGCAGGCCTACACCACTTCTCTGAGGACAGCAGATATTGCCAGACTATCCTTCAAAACACTGCTAACCATGTATAATAAACTCACTTAAAAAAAAGTCAAAGTAAAACAATCCACCGAGCCGTATGTCAGTGGTACCTGCACAACATTTTTATAATTATTCTATAGACGACACTTTCTAGTCTTTTTATTAATATTCATTTGTCGGGGTCTACGAAAGCATGGTTCTTTATGGTCTCTTGATAACCTGCCATGCACATAGTGTAGGAGGGTTTTTTGGTCCCCTGGAACAACTGCCCACTTTTTCAGTGATGGAGAATTTGCTGTCTGATAATTGAAGAGCCAGTCAGTAGGCCAATCTGAATCCACAGTGGTTTTGTAGTGACCGAAATGAGGTCTGGGAGAACTAGACGCTGTTCAGCTAGTCTTCTTGCCCATCAGGGGCAGCTGAGGTTTGCTGGGTTTGTGGCAGAAATTGTAGGATTGATACAAGTTCTGTTGGCCATGTGTTAGGACTGGGGGTCTCTAGTTGGCAGAGGTAGGTACCTTTGTCCAAATAGGGACCCTTGCTTCTAGTCAGGGTAAGGGGGCTACACTCCTAAATAACCCCTGCTCACCCCCTTGGTAGCTTGGCACGAGCAGGCAGGCTTATCTCAGAGGCAGTATGTAAAGCATTTGTGAACACATACAGTAATACAGTGAAAACACTACAAATGGACACCACACCAGTTTAGAAAAAGAAGTAATCTTTACTAGACTTAACACAAGACCAAACGACAAAAATCCACAATACTGTAATCAAAAATAGACTTTAAAATGGTAGAAAATAGCTTAGTTCAATGTAGATGGTAAATGCGACACTTTACCTTAGATGTGTAACGCAAAACAAACAAAAGGGTCACAGGGAAGTTGATGCGCCGTTCCTTACACTCAGGGGAGTGGATGCGTCGGTTCCTTACTGCTGCGCAGGGGAGTTGAGGCTTGCTTCCTTACTGTGTGGGGAGTTGATGCGTCGTTTCTTACTGCGGCCCGGTGACGATGCGACAAGATTGCACCTCGATGCGATGCAACGGTGCGATGCGACAAAATGGCGTCTTTGATGCAATGCGACAACGTTGGGTGCGATGCGTGCACGCCAGATGGCCGTGCGGCGCACTCGGTAACTTCTGAGCCGCTACAGGCCCTGCGACACGCTTCTCCGGTGATGCGACGACAACCTCTGCGGTGGCGACACGCTTCTCCGGTGATGCGACACGCTTCGTCGATGATGCAACGGCGAACAGCTGCGGCGGCGGCACGCTTCTTCGGCGATGCGACGGCAACTGCTGCGGCTACGACACGCTTCTCCTCGTTGCGTCGCGCTTCCAGCTCCCAGCGACACGCAGTCTTCTCAGAGGGCCCAAACAACAGTAGGCACCTCTCTGCAGGTAGAATTCCCAGGAAGGGAATTCAGGGGAGCTGGTGGTGAAGTCTTCTATCCCTGAGACTTCAGGCAGGAGGCAAGCACACTTCAAGCCCTTGGAGATTCTTCCTCAAGATTATGAAAAGTTCACAAAAGTCCTTCTCCCCTTTCCTTGGCAAATAAAGTAACCACTGCAGGCCAAGCCCAGAAATAGCAAAACAGCACAGGGGCAGTCTTCTCCTTCAACTTCCTTGGTTCTTCTCCTTGGCAAATGTTTGTCTTGATTCCCAGAAGTGATCTAAAGTTCAGGGGTTTCAGCTCTCATATTTATACCCCAAAAGTCTTTGTTCTCTATGTGTTCGGGGTCCTGGACCAAGTCCAAACCAGTTCTGGGTGCACTCTGCCAGTGCACAACTTCTTCCTTTGTCAGTGTGGGCCAGGGCCATTAGACGCACCACAGGAGGTGGAGCCAGCAAAGTGGAAGGCAGGCACAGCCCTATTCAGGTCCAGGTGCTACTCCTCCCACCACTCTACATGCAGATAGGTCTATTCAGCCCTGTGCTGACTCACCCTGTCTCCTGGAGCCCCCCAGCCCCTGTCACTCACAAACCCAGACATACAATACACAAGCAAGCAGAGGCAGGCTGGATGGTTAGGCAAGAAAATACCTACTTTCTAAAAGTGGTATTTTCAAACATAGAATGTAAAAATCACTCTCACTATAAGATGTATTTTAACATTCTGAGTTCAGGCATCCTAAACTCGAATTTCTACCTAGTTCCCTGAGTCAGTTAGGATTATAAGATGTTATAATCAAACTGCCCATTCTGGCCTATGGGAACAGGTAGCCTTGCAATAGTGAAAAACGAAATTGGCTGTAATTCACTATCAGGACATGCCACACACATCAGGGCATTTCCTACCTTTCATATACAATGCAGCCTGCCCATGGGGGTACCCTGGGCCTACCTTAGGGGTGACTAACATGTAGAAAAGGGAAGGTTTAGGGACTGGCAAGTGTGTGCACTTGCCTAGTCGACATGGCAGCCCCAAGCTGCACACAGGCTCTGCAATGGCAGGCCTGAGCCACATTTTACAAGCTGCTTCTGTGAGTGGCACATTCAGTGCTGCAAGCCCACCAACAGCATTTGATTTACAGGCCGTGGGCACACATGGTGCACTGTACTAGGGTCTGACAAGTAAATCAAATAGCCAATCATGGAGTTACTAATCCATTATAACAATTTACAATAGGGAGCACTTGCACTTTGGCACTGAATAGCAGTGACAAAGTGCCCAAAGCATCTAGACCAGCAAAAACATAGCAAAAACACATGAGGCAACAGCAAAAAAATGTAAGGGAGACCCACGCCAATGGTGCCAGGTCTAACACCATGTCTGTGTTTTTGTTGTCCATTGAGGGTTGGTGGGACTTGTTGAGTGCATGGTAGAAAGCGAAGGTGCTGATACAGACTCTCATACCAGCCCTGGGGCCTACTGCTGCCCAGAATGCTGAGTGAAGGATCTGAGACAGACTCTGTTGGTAAGCTTGTTGTCCCTCGATGTCTGGTGCAGGCTGTGTTAGTCTGGTCTGAAGTGCACATCTGGAAACTGACTGTGTTACTATGAGTTACACAGTATTTCTACTCTGGCTTCCTCATGCCATCTTTCCAGGTTACAGTGGCTCCATAGAAGAGCTCCTTTAGCTGGCTGACTTCCAAACAGTGGAATGCCTTGCCCTTGGTACTCAGACTAGAAAGCTCTGAATTGATCTTTCGAAGGAGACTTAAAACTTTGTTATTTGTATTGGCTTAATGCCGCTTTGGAGTTTGCCTCATATGTGTTGCCTGCGTGCGAAGTTTTAGCCCTGGGACACTTCGGCTGAAGTAACCAGGCGCTCTATAAACAACTTTATTATGATTGTGTTGTGACTACAGGGTCTTGATGTACCAAATAGTTTGTAAGTAGACATTTGTCATGTTCTCGAGATAAGTTCTATGTATCTTATACTTCAGTATAAAGGATTTAAAATGGAAACTCAGTACCCAGCACTACTTGGGTGCCCTCCTAAGTACACCACAAACTCTGTGTGTGTTAATTACTAGTCTATGCCAGGACCAGAGGCGAGGATTATGCATTTCTTTCTTCACTTTAATTATATAGCAGTCACTTTCAAAGAACATCTTTATTAAAAAATAACACAACCAGAACTGCAACTCCCTTCAACCAATGGGGTATAAGTGTCAATAACAACAGTCCTCCAATCACATCATGTTTCCATGTCCGTATATATAGCCACAACGTCCATTCTTGTTCCTCTTTCTTCACTGCTATGTCAGTTAAATCACTTGCTCTTATTTCCTCATGTCTCTTTGACGTATATATTGCATTGCTGGTTTTTGTATATTTGCTGTCATTGTTACTGAGATTAGAGCGCAGTAGGCTCCTTTGCCGAGCGCTCACTTCTGTGCATTTCGCGGGTCCCGCATTGTCGCTGCTTGCGCCGGCTATGGGCCTGTCAAGTGCTACACAGCCTGTCAGGAAAGGAGCGTTCAATTCTATACAGGATTATCTGTTCCAAAATCAACAGATGGTTAAACTGTTCTCCAACAATAGATCAAGTAGTCATGATGTGACGAATAAAAGTTATTCAGGAGTCTTGCGAGTTGCTTTGAATCCAATTTCATTAAAAAAATGCAAATTTGACAGAAGCAATCCATTCGGCCCAGCCAACACCTTTCGTCCCAGTGGGACTTCATCAGGGCTTGATCAATATCCCAATTTTGTCATCCACCCAGTGTTTGCTCCTGTTGTTAGCTCATAAATCCTCATAGATACAATTTTGTACCACTAGATGGTGTGTTGCGCTCACATTTTATCTTCATCCTTTCTGTTTCCTGGTTTGAATGTCCTATGAGTTCACGCTTTGTGGATGACAACATTTGGATATTGATCAAGCCCTGATTGAACTCCCACTGGGAAAAAAACACGTTGGCTGGGCCGAATGGATTGCTTCTATCAAATTGGCATATTTTCAATAAAATTGGATGGGATGGATCATGACAGAGACAGGCATAGATGTCTGGAAGTTAGGCGCCGGTTCCACTAGGGGGAGCATGACATCTAAGGCCATTCAAGTAGGGGGCAGACTGGAAGATAGCTGAGTGTTCATCTGAGTCCACTTTTAAGAAATTCTATTTCAAACCATTTTCGGACGCAGCAGCTTTGGTGGTGAGTAAGCGTTAAATATGCATAAGCCTCACCTCTAGTCCTGAAATAGAATGTAACATTTCCCAGCTAATGTGAAGGAGAGTTTCAGTTCTATTAAGGACACAGAGGCGAGGATTATCCATCCCGGAGATCTGCAGTTTACAAACCTTGTTCCCACCCGGAACTAATGTGTCTAATGGTAGGTATATCTTGGTAATATAAGGCATATTATGGCTTATAGTTGTTTGCTATCTCTGCTGCTGGTACATTATGCATATCTACACTTGCTTTGTCTTTGATAATATTGTACATACCATTTATCATTTTAGTAAAGAATTTTTGAGAGGGAACCTGATAACGTTACAGTTTTTACAGTTCAGGTAATGATCAAAAGAATGAATAGGGATAGTTACAAGGGTTAACTTCCTCATGTGAAGAAGAGGAATAGGAAGGGACGTCATGGCTATATATATGGACAAGGAATCTGATGTGATTGGAGGACTATTGTTATGGACACTTACACTCCACTGGTTGATGGGAGTTGTATTTATGGTTGTGTTATTTTTTTTAAATTAAAGATGTTCTTTGAAAGTGACTGCTGTAAAGTGAAGCAAGAAATGCATAATCCTCACTTCCATGTCCTTAATAGAATTGAAACTTTCCTTCACATTAGTTAGGGTTCTTTTCATTTTCAATAAGGAAACAGCTGCTGTGGCAGTTGCAAGCTCCTGAGTTGGCCCCAGACTTGGCCCCTTGGATGTGATGGAGCAGGGCACCCAGTATGGTGAATACTGGTGGGTGACCATGCAAGGAAGAGGATGGGCAAGCTAGACTGAAGGTTGTGGTTGTGGCAGCACTTAATGAACGTAGGCACTGAAGAAACCCCCTCAACTTGTGCTTGTTCTACGTTGCATCCTAATGTGTACAGTCTATGATCCACCTGACAATGACGGTTTCAAAAGGTGTTTTTTATTCATGAATTACATATATTCAATTACAAAGATTTAATTTAACCATATATACATTCATAAAGTTGTAAACATTTTCAAAAACAGACAAACAATGTATGATAAATCATTCAAATATAACAATGACAGACCCCATATTTCCACGCTTCATGCATTCTGTCCAGGTGTGAAATTGTCAGGAAGGAGAGAAAAACCCTCAACTTGAAGAGGGGAACAATTAGTATCAACACGTCCCCTGTATAATTCTGTGTCTGGTATTTTAGCAAGAACCAGTAAGCTCACCCCATCAGCTCTATTGTTCGATTAACCGACCAGTGGAGGTTTGGTCCTGATGAAAGTGGCAGCCAAACTAAAGTCATCTATGTGATTCCACTGGCATTTCTTATCCAGTCCTTAAGGTCTCTGGTAATGTGTCTTTAGTGCCTGTATTCTGCACAACTGAATGTAGACGTTTGGGTGACTCTGAATACATTTCTGCTGAATGTTGGAACAACAGATCTTCTTTTTCCTTCTGTTTAGAAGTTGTCCTATTGTTCTTGTATATAAACAATAAATCTACACCAGTGACCTGTATACAAAATCTGGGCATCAGAATTAACTTAACATTAACTTTGTCAAATCAGATGCATTCTTTTGGTAATTCCTGTTTGTTCCAAGTTCTCATCCTTATAAGGATTATTCACCTTTTTTCCATATTAGTTTCTTATATTCAACAGTTTTATTACTGTGTGCCTTGACTATTGTAATGCTACCTACGTGGATCTGCAGCTGACCCAGAACTCTGCTGCCTGGCGCTTAATCTTAAGAGAATGGATAATATCTCACCAGCCTTGGGTTCACTACATTGGCTTCTGGTGAGACAGAGTGTTATTTAAGTCACTTTGTCTGGTCAGCAAAGCACATTTTGATGGATGTCTAACTCTCCATTATCTCAGAAATTGTGTTTCTATAAACCTAATTGCCATTTGCATTCAGAAACCTCTTTCCAAGTTCCTCTGCTCTTTTATTGGTGGCAGAGCATTCTCTGTTTCAGCTGCTTGTCTTACTTTCCCAGTCCTTAGTTTTGAAATTTAGAGAGGATTTGAAGACTTGGCTTTTCCCTTCCTCTTATCCGATAACCATGTAGATTGACTTGCTGCACTCCTGCTTTCCATAATTTTGGGTTGAGGTTGCAGCGCCAATATAACATTATGGTGAATGTTTGTACTATGCAAAAGACCCAAATAAAAAACTGAGACAAGTGCTTATGACCCTGCTTTGCACACTGAGCTTCACGCCACCCTGGAGAAAAGTCAAACAAACACCAGAGAAGGCCTAGAAGCATGTGCAGCACACCAGGTACGAAAGTGAGTCAACATGTTTAGTAGGATCCTCAGATTGGAGGACCATAGATGTTGTGTGTCTGTGGTTACAACGGCTATTATCTTGCACAAGTTTCAAGTATTAGCAATATAGACCGAGAACAGAGTGTCTGTGGACCTCCAGAAAGACCTACTGTCATTTGCCTGTCGGGCAAATTATGCTTGAAGTGAGACCTTACAGCTTATGCTTGCTTAGCGAATTTTAACTTGCTTTTTAAATAATTTTTTAACCACTGTTTAATCACTGTTCTTACCTGCACGCCTCTGACCTCTTTCCGAATCCACATTGCTCCCCGGTCCACCACAGGATTTCCCGCTTGTTGTGGAGGGAGTTAGCGGCAATATCTATTTCCGGGCAGGAGGCGGGGGGAGGCGGTGACTCACGTTCTGCAGCCCAGCTGCAGAAAAGTATATAAATCAATGCCAGACGCTTTGCGCAGCGGGCGCGCCAAAGGCAAGCCCGTCTGCGCCCGTCCTCGCCCGGTCGGGGCCAGGGACCACAACCCCTACCCCTTTTTCGAGGGACAAGAGGACCTATTCTCTGAAACTGCTACACGAGCTCTGGCCTAAGCCACAACAGGAATGTACTACTTTCAAACCGGATAATCTTGATTTTACTTGCTCCTGCTGTGGCTTTGCTTTTACCATACTGCCCAGCAGGGAACATACTTCTAATATCTCTGCTACCACGAATTACAATACACAGTTGCCCCTCCCCGGACTGGGTAGAGAAGGGGAAATGCACCTAAACTACAGCAAGAAAACTTCGAGCTGACGATGAACGTTGCAGGGCCGCGGAGGCTCGAGGGTAGAGGATTAATCCAAAAAGGAATGTCTTGGTTGTTCAGTAACCAGGAGGCTGCCGGTTGCTGAGCAGTTCTGACAGCATTTCCCCTTCTCTACCCAGTCCTGATGAAGACCCCACCTTCAAGGCATAATTTAATCTGTATTCTATAGGGGTAGAAACGTTGACTTTGTTTGTTCCTATCAAACATGGATGACAGAGATTAGACATCTGCATTCTTCTTTTTGTGTTATGATTTATCATTTATATGGATGCCAGTCGTCTGGCCGGATAGGTTTCAAATTTTGCTTTTTGATGTATATATGCTCACCAGCTTTCCCTTTTGTTTATCACTTTCACTAACCCTTCACGCACTATTATCCCTTGCTAATGCACCTTTTCAATTGTTCAATTGATATTGATACTGTTTTACAGGCTGTGTATTACCTTTGGATTTGCTCCTAAATCTGACAAAATAAAATTTGAAGCCATTTTTGGCCGTATTCTAAGGTGGTGTATGACTTTAATTTAGTTATATATGATCAATGCTTATATGTATGTTGTTAGACTCATTTCCACTGTGACGCTCTCTTTTTGTACTGCACAATAGCTGAAGATGGTGGGTTATCTATTTTTTCGTACGCTGATGATACCCAGCTAATCTTCTCTCTTTCCACCAATGAGGCATCTAAGGTATCCTCTCTCCAGGTAGGGCTGCAAAATATAGCTGGTTGGATGCACGCCAACATGCTAAAACTTAACGGTGGAAAAACTGAAGTTCTAATTCTTGCGAAAAACAAAGATTTTTGGGGCCCCCGACATTGGCCTCCCCAAATGGGTGATCTTCCCTATCCGGTGCAACTAGTCCGCAATCTAGGCGTAATCATTGACGACCAGCTATCAATGAGGCAGCAAGCAGTCAAGGTCGCCTCAATCTGCTTCACCATCCTAAAATGGCTCAAAAAAATACTCTGGATGTTGCCCAGTCCCACACAAAGAACAGTGGTCCAGACCCTGATTACTTCCAGGCTGGACCATGGCAACGTCCTGTATTTAGGAGCCAACAAGGAGGTGGTTCGAAAACTGCAGGTAGTACAGAACTCGGCGGCCAGACTGCTTTGCCAGGTACCTAGAAAAGCCTCTATTTCAGGCTCTCTCTTCGACCTCCACTGGCTTAGGATGGAGAACCGCATCAAATTTAAGGCCCTGTGTTACATGCATAAAATTAAATTGGGCACAGCACCACAGTATCTGAGTGCCTTAGTCCATCCCTACCTTCCAACGCGCCTTCTCAGATCCTCTACTCAGGCCAAATTTTTAGTCCCTAGGATCAGACGGTCGCGTATGGGTGGCCGGTCTTTCTCTTATCTGGCCCCTTCACTATGGAATTCCCTCCCCACGCCACTCCCGCATGAAACCATCTATAGGAGCTTTCGTAATGGTCTAAAAACGTGGTTATTCAACCAATAGTTTTTTCTCTCTTTTTCTGCGTGTGTCCGATGGCGCCGGGAAACCTCTGGTTAGCTGTGCGCCTTATAAAATTAAATTAATAATAATAATAATAATAATTAATAATAATAATAATACCAAGATTATCAGGGAAAATAATTCAGAGCACAAGGCATAAGTGGGGTTTGAGATTTTCAGATCGAAGAGATTATTATAGAGCAGCCAGTTCCACATTCACAGTGAATAGTCCCGTAAGGATTCTGATAAGCATTAGGCCCACATGGACCATCAGACCTCGAAAAGTCATAAAAATGTTACTTGACATGCAGGCCGAGTAACTTTAATGATCTATTCGACCTAACTATAATGTACTTGACCCGTAAACTTGTCTCACTTTGTGTGATCATTGGCAAATATATTATTTTACAGAGTCGCACTTTTCTTTTTTCTCACACATGAGTGCACCTTCAAATATGTGAGTTCAGCATTTCTGCGGTACAAAACAAACTATTGTTTGACTGAAAAGACTAAACGTTTCCTCCATGTGTAATAGGAATCTAGCTCACATATAGGGTACATATCATCCCTGACTTGCCTCTCAGTTTACTAATAGCATCGCCATCAGGACAAGAGTGTTTCTCAATTCATGTTTAGACACTCTCTTTTAATAAATATATTACTAAAACATGATGTGGTAGCACACTGTCATTTACAGACAGTAAATTTCCAAGAAATGGCCAAAAACTTTCCCTCTACCCTGCAGCTTTACTGATAAAACTATATAGTGTATTTACAATAATCAGTGAAAATTGGGTTTCAGAAAACATATTTATCATTTGCGCATCAACAAGTAACGTGTTCTGATTTGCTTTTCATCCTATTAAAATATTTTTTTCATTGCACAGAAGTACAAAAAAATGGGCTTTCACAACCACTGAAATATATTTTGAAATGTTTGTACAGTTGACTTATTAGGTATTCAAAGGTGTGTTAGGAAAAACCTGATACCCTACAGCCTTTCATTTCACACTTCGTACAGCAGTTCAGACAGTTCACTTTACAAAATCCTGGAGCTCTGCAGTCAGAGAAGGAAAAGTAATTGTAAACTAACTTCTGACCTCTGTCTCTGAACACAGAGCAAATGTGACAAGATAAGAACAAAGTTTAAAGGCATCTTTATTGCTCCTTCACTCTCTGACTGAAGAGAACACCTGTTCTGTGTCAACTCGCCAGAAAGGGCTGGTAGCCTCTAAGTATGGCTAGACCTGGTAAAATCTAACTCGCCATAATGAGTGGGCGAGTAGATTTTTCGAGGCCTGTCCATGTCCTGGTAGCAATTTTAGGTTTGTACTTTGGCTACCCAGGAACAATGGACTTTGCTGTATCCAGGTTACTATTACCTTGCTACAGGTATGGGACTCCATAGCAACAGCAAGAAACTTAAAACGTAGCCATCCCCTTTAAACCAAATGCATTTAAATCCAGAATTTTCCCCAGAAATCTGCCTGGGAATGGGCCTGCTGGATATTAGCGGCCATGTTTCTGAACTCAGCGATAAAAGTTTTTGAAGAATATAAGAGTACATTCTATTTCCCAGAGACCGAGAAGTCCAGGTACAAGAGGATTCACAATTGGGCCCTACAGCTCGTCAACAAGGCAGCAGCCATACAGCTGCTCAACCTGTGTGGTAATCTACAGAGAATATATTCAGGAAATATGGGTTTGGTTTCTTAACTGTACAGGATTATCAGTAGTTCTTTAAGGTTTTAATGGAACTTGAAGAAGAGGTGGGACATGGTCTTGAAAGGGGAAGTAATAATAGACTTAGGGAGGCATTGTGACATTATATCTATACATGCAGCATGTATGTCCTCCACAGGAAATCTTCACTAAAGACCATGGCTGATTGGCATTTGATACTGGACAAGTTATTAAAGATGTTTAGTGGATTCAGAGACTAGTGCTGGAGGGTATGTGGAGCTATGGGAATACTTTTGCATTAGGAATCTAGTGAGGTCTCAATCCCAGGGGAGCCAGGTTAATTCTACTGGGAAATGGGTGGATTTCGCATATAGAGAATTTCCAGTGTAACGGCTAGTATGGTAATTGCCAGCTAGGATGCCGATGTCAAAGAACTGAAAGCAAAACTACACTCCTGTCTGAAGCATGTGGTATTGTGGGTTATGGAAACTCTGTCTATGGGGAGGCTTACGAGACACATCAACTAGAAGAAAGGTGATGTCCAGCTATATAGCACTCAGTTTAATTATACAGAGAACTGGACTGTCATGCAGTTACTCCCCCTCTCATTTTGAGGGCATTATGACTGTTTGTTTGATGCTCAGCTGGTTTCTTCTATGTAGACGTTAGTATGATGAAGACCCTAAAGGCTAACCCGATGAAGCATGGCTGCATCTAGGCAAGATGATGGTTACTGTTTTTACTTTTTACAGGAACATCATTAAGCTTCAATGCTCCTTGGCATCTACCTGCACTTGGCAGTTGTCTGGGTGGACGTGGTTGCTCATAAGAGGATGTGGTTGATAATTGTTTTGTATTGCCATTCAGTTCTTTGCATGAAAAACCAACTAATGCTACCATACCAGTGCTGACTGTATTTTCCTACTTGCCTTCTATCTTGAAAAGAATAAAAAGCAATAATACAAAGCCACTTAACTTTCAATATTCAATTTTGTTTTTACATTTACAGCCCATACAACCACCCAGGCACAATTTTGGATTCTCATTTGATGTTCAAGAGAAATACTGTAAGTGCTTAAACAGGCTGGAGAGAGAAATGGCAGTTACAAGCAGGAAATCTGGCTGATGCCAGGTGAGAAAATATTTTTCTTGTGCAACTTGAATGGTTTGCAAGGGAGGCCAAAACTCTGAGGGTTCTTGAGTATTTGCAAAACCAGATGTTCAATATCATTTTACTGCAAGAAACGCCTTATCACCCCCAAGATGCGGTTACACTTTAGAGTAGAACCGATAATGTGGCGGGAAGGTGTGCAGTTGCCCAAGTCAATGGCAATCAGATTAAATACATCCTTGCTTCATACCATGACCAAAACATTAATGACTTCAGTATCCTTTAATTCCAAGAATACCAACAACTTTCACGGTTAGATTATTTCTTATTACAGAGCACTGTACACCATGCTGTGAGAAAAACTGTTCCTTTTGACAGTGTTAAGCGGACATAAAAAGTCTTAGTTGCTTCTTCCCAACTAAAAAGGATTGTGCTAGACAGGAAGATCTGTAAGAACCTGCTGCAATAAAGCAACGCAAGAGGAGTGACTGCTTTTCAACCTTGGCTCTGCCTGTTTACAAATTGCATGCAATGCCTCTAAGGCCCATATTATGAAAACTGTGCTCTGGCAATTCATTCTATCTTCAAAAAAAGTATATGGCTAATCAACTGCATGTGGAGAAACAGATCTAGGAGCCATTTGATAGGCATATAGCTGCTACACCAGGTTCAGTACAATATGATCAGGAAGAAAAGATTTATAGGTCAACACAAAGTTGGTGTTTACATCTAGGTTGAATGAATTAAACCACAAGTGATGCAAGTAAGCTACAGAATTGTGAGTGTGGAGAGTATTGAAGGTTCTCTTCTAGCCTCGAAAGGTCATGGAAGACATTCTGTTTAGCCAATAGTTGACCCAGTAAGTAAAACCAGATACAAATTCTGGCAGCGTTTCTGAAATATCAACCAGCAGAAGGTCCATGACTGGTTAATTAATATTGATCTCGCAAAGTTGTCATTTGGCGGCTTTGCAGCAAACTGTCTCAAAGGAGGAAGTCTGAGATGCTTTAAAAAGATGCATAGGTGGGAAAGACCTCATGACCTCCACTTTGATTGTACTTAAGCCCCGATAGTCAAAAAGACGCGTTCGAGTCAGTCTGTTTGGCATAGGATAAGGGCCTGGCCTGGAGTCCTGGGAGTGGTCCTATATATTTACTCAGCTCTGAGTATAAGTGTTTATCAGGCATTGTGGCTTTGAGTATTAAATCAGGGTATCCATAGCTTAATTCATGAGGACCAAAAGGGTTTTACCCCTACTACACAACTTAGACACATATAATTTAATAGGAGCATTAGATTTGGCTGTTGTACACGTAGTTTCTTTCACAGTGTACACTATAGATTCTACCAAGACGTGACAGAGTAAATTGGAAGTTCCTGTGGTAGGTAGCTTAATTATATGGCATGGGGGAAATGTTGATGGCAATACCTGCTCTACACAATGCCCCTTTGGCCAATATTTTTATAAGTGCTCATTTGTACTCAGACGTTGCAATCGCTAGAGGCATAAAGCTGTGTCCCCGCACCCATCTCATGGGCTTTTTTTTAATCTTTATTGGTGCTTCTGGTTCAAAAAGTGGGACAAGCTACTTCAATAGTTCTCTTTCTGTGCCAACTCAGCCCGCCAAACACGTAGTCCATCATATGTCTGAATTGCAAAGTTCTCGATTGATACTGGCAGTCCAAGAGTAGCTTTATGTGCCATATTTTACACCTATAGATTGAGCTAAGCAAAGTTTTGGATTTATTTATGATACCTAGAGAATATTGAAGTTTTCCATTGAATGCGATGAAGTTGCTGCTATTTTATCTAGTTTTGGTAGCTAGGCAATAGATTTGAGTAAGTTAGGACCATGAAATACATTTATTTTCTTGATACCATCTCAGGCAGCTGCATTACAGGACAATTATGGTCACCATTTTCTGAAAGGTTTGATTTGCACTAAGGTTTTTGTCGATTGAGTTCATTTGTTTGTCTGCCTATCTAATCTCTCTGTTTTATATTTCCATTCAATCTAAATAGTAGAAAATCATTTTGTATTGAGAAAGTTGAGTTCAACTTTTGTACTCAGCTGTGCCATGTGGGGATTAGTTGTTCTTGGTTTTCCAGTATTTCAGTCGGCTCCCCATGGATCACTGACCCGATGGCATCCCTAGACGGTGTAAATATTTGTGCCCTTTTCCTTCTGACCCCTTGGGCAGGCTGAAATGTTTTTTAATCCCTCAGATTATATTGAATTGCACCAACTCTAGAGGGTGCATTGGTGCATTAGCGTCCAAGTCATTATTAGCTTACCCAAGTGATGGGGGGGGGGGTATGAATTGTCTGCAGATCTTGAGGAGCGCAAAGACTCATGATACTGAACATCCTCATTACAGTGCATAAATTGCACGGTGGAATCCTTACTACTATGTGGGCATTAGATGTGGAACAGGTCGGGAGGCAGACACGAGTCTTGCCTGATAGCTTCCTCTGCTGGTATTGCCTGGCTTGGACGTGTTTCCGTAGGAATACAACTTCCCCATCTGCATGTTCAAGAAATAGCAAAGTGTCCCTGCTGATGTGACTGAGATAGATCTATCCACAGACTTCACATATTGTTCCTCCGATTGAGCTACTCTGGAGTCTGTCAAGTCTAAAATGTGTCTAATGTCCCTCAAATCCCCAGACTGCACAGCGGTGCATTCTCCTTTATATAAACATTGAAAGTCTCCTCTATTCTACATTTCCACGGGACATTGTTGATGTGAATTCCAAGCACTCACATGTGGCTTGGCATACCTCAGATTTAAAAGCTGAATGTATCAAGGAGTCTTACTAGGACCACCGGAATAGTTGTATAGAGGTCAGCAAGGATATTCACAATAACGTGACACAGGGAAGTGCTTGGAGACCCTTTTGAAGGTTTCTAAATCTCCCACCCTCAAGGTTTGGTGCTGCACAATCAGTTTGCAGTCTATTGAGACAGGGAATAGCACAGTGACCAACAGTATGAGTATGCCGTCACCAGGGTGGTGTAGCCTCCAAGATTTCTACCAGAAACATGCCAGGCTTAATTGTAGAGCACAATTTAATCCCAGAATGGTTCTTTAGGAACTATTGACAGTTAACAGATGGTAAGTGGTACCTGTTAGAAATGGGGGTTTCTATTTGGCAGAGATAAGTACTTTTGTCCAAATAGGGACCCTTGCTTCTAGACAGGGTAAGGGGGATACACACTTTAGATAACCCCTGCTCACCCCCTGGGTAGCATGGCACAAGCAGACAGACTTATCCCAAAGGCAATGTGTAAAGTATTTGTACTCAAAACACACAGTAATACAATGATAACACCACAAATGGACACCACACCAGTTTAGGAAAAATAAAGTATCTTTATCTAAACTTCAACAAGACCAAAACGACAAAAATCCAACATACATGTAATAAGAATATGACTTGAAAAAGGTTTCAAACAACTTGTCCATTAGAAAACTATGGATGCGTGATTTCTCACAAAGTACCTGAAGCTGCGTCAAGATTCACAAGGCCAAACAGCCCGGGGCCTCGCGTCGCCCGGCGGGACTCGGCGAGGCTTCGCGTCATCCGGCATCGGTTCCGAGAGACTTTGCACGGCTTTGCGATGCTTCGCGCCGGTTCTTGCAGAGATTAGCTGCAAAATCCACCTCTGAGGCCCTGTAACTGGAAGGGGGCACCTCAGGCAAGGGCAGGACTCACAGACGGCAGAGTCCAGCAGCACCAGCAGATTTGCAGGAAGTCTTTTGTGTCCCTGAGACTTCTTAACAGGAGGCAAGCTCTACTCAAGCCCTTGGAGATCTTCTTCAAGCAGGGGACACAGCACACAGCAAAGTCCTGCTCCTTTCCTTGGCAGAAACAGCTACTGCAGGCCAACCCCTGACACACAGCAAAGGGGCAGTACTTCTCCTCAGTTTCTCCAGCTCTTCCCCTTGGCAAAGATTCCTCTTGATTCCAGAAGTAGTCTAAAGTTCTGGGGTTTAAGGTCTACTACTTCTACCCCATTTTGTCTTTATTCTCTTTGTGAAAGGGTCTCTGAGCCCAGTCCAAACCAGTTCTGTCCACACTGGTGCAGTATGACCGCAGGGGGTGGAGGTAGCATTGTGCAATGGAGACAGGCCCTATCCAGGTGCAAGGAAATCTCCTCCCACTACTCTAAATGCAGACAAGCCCCATTCAGCTCAGCTTTTGAGTCATCCAGGAAGGGCCAGGCACATCTCAAACCCCCCAGTGGCTGTCTACAATGAATGCACATCCCCAGCCCCTGTCACTCCAAAACCAGACAGTCAATACACAAACAGGCAGAGTCACACAGAATGGTTAAACAAGAAAATGCCTACTTTCTAAAAGTGGCATTTTCAAACACACAATTTAAAAAACATCTTTACTAAAAATTGTGTTATTAAATTCTGAGTTCAGAGAGTCTAAACTTTATTTCTCTATCTTGTTCCAATGGAAAGTTATATTTATAAGATGTTATAAATAAACTCCCATTTTGTCCTATGGGGCAAGATAGCCTTTCAATAGTGAAAAACGAAATTGGCAGTATTTCACTATCAGGACATGTCACACACACCAGTCCATGTCCTACCTTTCACATACACTGCACCCTGCCCAGGAGGGTGCCTTGGGCCTACCATAGGGGTGCCTTAGATGTAAGGAAAGGGAAGGTTAGGGCCTGGCAAGCGGGTGCACTTGCCAAGTCGACATGGCAGTTAACAAACTGCGCACAGACACTGTAGTGGCAGGTCTGAGATACCTTTTCAGGGCTACTCATGTGGGTGGCACAATCTGTGCTGCAGGACAACTAGTAGCATTTGATTTACAGGCCCTGGCACACTCAGTGCACTTTACTAGGGGCTTACCAGTAAATCAAATATGCCAATCATGGATAACCAATCATGGTCACAATTTACCTAGAGAGCATATGCACTTTAGCACTGATTAGCAGTGGTAAAGTGCCCAGAGTCCTAAAACCAACAACAACAGGTCAGGAAAAAATAGGAGGAAGAAGCAAAAAGTTTGGGGATAACCCTGCAAAAAGGGCCAAGTCCAACAGTACCAAACTGAATGGTACTCGTTTTAGCAACATTGGAAGGCTGACAAGCCAGAATATGAACTTGTGACCTAGAGTTCAAACACAGATCCCTGGACTGGATGCTTTAACCCACTGAGCCACCAGTCCCCCCATATCAGCAATGCGTGTAATAGTTTTTGACCCAAGATAGTGGTCTGCCACACTGTCAGGACTTGTCGAGAGATACAGCTAAAACAACACTGACTTTCTAGTCTTGTGTCTTTGTTTTGCTGGCATTGCTTTCATTCAGTGGGGGTTAGGAAGGATGCTACTGAGGCACATGTAGGAAGTCCTTCTCAAAGAGGTGCACATAAATGTGAGGATACCTCTTTCCTTATCCCTCTACCATAGTAAGTGTGGCCTTTTCTAGTCACTTTTAGAAAACAAACTCTCTTCTGTATTCTCAGTACCACTATCCCTCGTTTTCAGACCCACACAACAAAATATATTATTATATGAGAGAGAAAAATATTGAGTTTTCAGTTCAGCATCTAGAAATGAGGCAGTAAGTGATTTTTGTAGGTAATGAGTCTAATGATTGCCCACTTATCAGTGAGGAATGAATAACTAGAATTCAGGATAGACCGAGATCAAGAATGGAGTGCGTAAGCTAAGAAAGACCTAGAGAAGTACAAGCACTAAACTAGAAATAGGCATAAGATCAGAAGAAGCAAAACACCCTGGAGAGCATCATAGGCTGAGCTATGATAACCAAGAGCAGAAACACTGACCAGGAACACAGAAGAGAATCACTAGCAGGCCGACAGAAATCTACAGCAGAAACACTGACCAGGAAGAGAGAGATCAAGCATGGAATACATAAGCTAAGAAAGACCTAGAGAAGAAGGACAAGCACTACACTAGAAATAGGCACAAGCTCTAAAGACGCAAGACAGCATGAAGAACATCATAGGCTTGGCTATAATAATCAAGAGCATAAACACAGAACAGGAATACAGAAGAAAATCAGTAGCAGACCTACCAAAATCTACAGCAGAAACACTGACCAGGAAGATCAGAGATCAAGAGTGGACTGCATGAACTAGAAAAGAATTAGGAACCACTCTAGAAATAGGCACAAGCTCAAAAGACAAGACAGCAGGAAGACCATCATAGGCCTGGCTATAATAAGCAAGAGCAGAAACAAGGAACAGAAATACAGAGGAAAATAAATAGCAGGCTGACCGAAATCTACAGCAACAATAATGATCAAGAATACAGAATAAAGGTGTGCTAAATACTGTGTTCTGTTTGAATCCCTCAATCAATGTGTTATGTTCACCAGCGTGTGGTCTCTTTCCTGTTCTTTCATTATCTTCTTGCACTATGATGCAGTCTTCAAGAAGCACATGATACTTAATAAGTCATCAGTAAAAACAAAAGCCTAAATATTGCATACCACTGCACATATTCTTGTACATGGATGCTAGAGCAGGGATTTGTGGATGTACGTAGCGGGCATCGGATGCAAGCCCCCTTCTTTCCCTCTTACTGTCTTTCTTTCCTCAGTGGTAATGAGGGGTCTATGTGCTCTGCAAATGCCCTTGCTGAAGACATGCAACAATTCACTATGCAAGCCAGCGCAAGAAGAGAGATACCTAAATCAGTGGTGTTTACTTCTCCAAAGATTTGTTAAAAAATACTCCTTCTTCTTGATCGTCGTATATGATCATTTATTTCCTCGGCTAGGCTACGAAACGCACATTCAAAAAAACCTCTTCTCACACGCAAACTCCTCGAAATAGTGCTTCCCGACTTGAGTTTCTGGGGCATAACATGAAATCAAACGTGTCCAGTTCTTTTAATTGTGTACCGCATCACTTCATGCACAGCTACTTTACAGTGGACACAGGATGGAAGGGTTTGCCAATATAACCCCACATAACCTGGGCTTTACAGCAGCGGTTGGACAAGAGCACAGCTCTGGTATAATAACTCGACACAGAGAAAAGAACTGAAAGCATTTGCTAGTATTGTACCAATGTTAGAACAAGCCATGCCATGCTGATTGCTTGTATAGCTGTTAGTCAACACTAAGGGCCTAATTAGGACTTTAGCGGTGTGGGAGCGGGCCGCCACACCAGTGCCCTGCTCCCACACCGCCAAAGCCTTACTGACACCACCCACCTGATTACGAGTTTCCTTGTGTCTGGTGGGTGGAGCTTTGACAGTCCCACGGCGATGCCCATTAAAAAGGCACCGCAATGGGAGCACCAAAGGTCGTTCCTGCACGGCATGGACACAGGGGGAGGCACAAAATTCAACCTAATCCAATTAATTGTTGACCTCTTGCTGTTTTGTTCAATCATATTGTGGTGGGATGATAGGAGGAACCTTTCCACAGCATAAATGTGTAGTAATTCCACATTGTAGCCCAATAAATCAATCCCTGTTAGCAGCAGGAAGACGCCAGTGCTAAATCTGCACCAACAAAGGGCAGTAACACAGAGAAATGCTGTTCCATGCATGTTCCATGTAAAAATGCATTTAAAGCAGTTTCACGTGTGTCCACTATAACAATGTAATTCCGGGGCCAGGATAGTACTGCTAATTTCCAGGTAAACTCTGAATAAGAACCCACTTGGTGCATTGCATCTTATCTTGCATTTTCTGCAGCCACACATTTACGTTCCTTGATGAGCATTGGGCACAGACTTGTGAAGACCATGAATGAATGAGAGAACACCACGGACTCTTTTAACCAAATAACCTCAGTCTACAGCCATTAACACCAGAGCTGATGAAGTGGGATGTGTTGTGAGAAGTTGGCCTGGTATATGCTGTTCACTAATTAAAGTGGACACCTTGCACCAGTACAAATCGACTCTTATGGTAGATAGGTTTAAGACAACCTTTATAGACAGCTATCCTAGTGGTACCTGTGGAGAGCAGCCTTCAGGCTAAGTCTTGGAGGAATGTAAAGCAGCTTGTTTTACCACACAATCTCTTGAATCACCAAATGAAAAGACACCACACAGGTATATATATCAAATATATATGTGTTTATTACTAAAACAACTCTCTACTAATCTCTTTTTGAGATTAGAAGTCAGGAACATATGCACAAATCAACGTTTCACAATAAATTAAGCACAAATATGGCTGGGGCCCTAGGTGCGTACCAGACCATATACTAAGAAAGAGACTTAGGAACAACGACTTGCAAAGGGACAAGGCCTAGGGCCTTCAGAAGTGCTGGGGCCTCACGAAACCACCCAAGGCAGGTAAGTAAAGGACCCACGGGGGACGCGTGCAGTGAGTAAACACAGGCGCGGATCGCCGTTGACTTCAATGGGGCAAGTCGCGGTTGGAAATTAAGAGTTCTAGGGCACTTCGGGAGAACCTACAAGCAAGTCACTTACAGGGTAAGTAGTTCTAGGGCCAACACCCACAGGAGCACCGTAGTGCTGGAGTTACCTCACCCAGGGAAGCCGGGTGCATGGGTGTCCTTTGGTGTCGGGTTGCGGCGTCGTTTTCAATGGAAGGCAATGAAGACTTGCTGCTTGTGAAGTCCGAAGAAGTGTCCGGTGGAATCCAAGCCTGGATTCAGAAGATGGAAGACCTGAAAGCAGAGGGGACAGTGTTCAAAGCCACTTGGCAGTGACTCGGGGCAAGGAAGATGAATGCCCACCGTCGTCGACAGATTCGGGTCATCCACGGGTGTCTTGACTCTTCGACCACGAGGTCCAGGAGGCGTCGATGACAACCAGGAGCTGGATTCGGAGTGCCCACGAAGTCTGCAGCTTACTGCGGTGTCGGCCACTCGATTGGAGCCAACAAGCCTTGGTAGCAGCAAGTCTTGTGAAAAGGGAGAAAAGTCAATGGTGCAGACCAGCAAGGTCTGTGGAACTCACCCAGCGAGGGTAAGTCAGGGCAGGCCAGGAGCAACCAGGGGAGCCCTTTGGTTTGACAGAAAAGTCTTCAGGGGACCCACAAGCCAGTGGGCAAGGGATCACGAAGACGCCTCGGGAGGATTCCTTCAACAGGGGTCCACGGACACTCGGAATGGAGTAGGCCTCTGATCTTCGGAGGGATTCCTGCTGGAGGCTGGGACCACATGTGGTCCAAAGCACAAGTTCGTAGAGCCTTGAAAAAGGGTTGCACTCGACAATAGTGCACGGTACCCAGGGACTGTGGTTCCTCATCACTCGTGGGGTCCACTTGCCTCAGCTTCACTGGAGACTCACGATGGCCTTGGAGAAGTCAGGAAATCCTTGTCTTGGGCTGCAGGGACCTCGGGCTCTGGCGGGAGCGGAGTAGTTTGTGACCGTCGTTGTAGTTTTTGGTGCCTGCCAAGCAGGGGAGTCACTCCTTGACTCCAAGGGAGATTCTTCAGTCTTCCAGAGGTAATGGAAGGTCGAAGGTCTAGGATTCTTCTTCAGAGCATCGTCCAGGGATATCTAACTTTCAAGTTCAAGGGTTCCCTACCTTATACTAACAAGGAAGGGAGGGACTAGCTCTCAGACCCCACCTATGGGAGGGTCAGGGGAGTGGGTGGTTACACCCACTTCCCTTTGTCCAGTTTCGTGCCAGAGCAGGGGCAGGTAGCCCCTGAGCCGGTTTGAACTGGTGTATGCACAGAGGAGCCTTCTACTCCCCCAGTGCAGGACTTTAAAGCACTCTAACAGTGCACCCACCCAGCCCCAATTCACTAAACCCTGTCTGGGAGGTGGTTACACCTCCCTGTGACAGGATACCTATTGTTGGGCTTCCTCCACTGCGAGTTTCTGTCATCAGCAGGAGGGCAGCCCAGTGTCTGTGACTGGTGGCATCCATTTTGTGATGCCAGGGCTCTTCAGGATTCTACCGTGTTTCCACAGTGGGTACATGTCTATCCCTCTAAAAGGGTGGAATGCTACCCCCGCTGCCAGAACTGGCGGGGGGGGGGTAGTATTCCAAGATGTTTGACACCAAACACGACATGTTTTGATGCAGCCATTCCAAAGTTAGCATTTACCGCGAGGATATAATGCACTTAAGAGTATATGGTTTGAACGCATCCACAAACAGCACCAGAGAATGGACTCTGAGAGCTGCAGAGGGGCCCTGCTCAGGCAGAGGCACCCCCTCACATTAGAAACCAAGCACCCTGCCCTCAGGATTGATAGGGCCTGCTTTAGGGGTGACTGATAGGTTTAAATGTGTGTGCAGGAGAGATATAGGGAACCTATATCTCAGTGAGGAGTGCTAGCACCACCTCACCCAGGCTGCAGTAGCAGGCCCGTGGTGTCAGATTTAGTCTGCTTCCCAGGGGTGGCATAATACATGCTGCAGCCCCTGGTAGGCCTGTGGAGTACCTATGCCCTTGGCACCTAAGGTACCATATACTAGGGACTCATAAGGTACCACAGTATCCAATCACTAGTGCACCTAGAGTGCACTCCAAATCATTTAGAGAGAACAGAGAGGCTGGGGCCCTGATTGGCAGGGACCCAGCCTGACTATAGCCAGAAACCAGTGTAAACATCAGAAAAAAAGTGGGGGCAACATAGGAGGCAGATCCTACTCTCCTACAAACCCCCCCCAAACGCCGGGACACTAAACTAACCTTGACCAGTTGAGTCTTCGTGTTCTAAGTGGAAATACCTTGAGAGTCCATCTGCATTGGCATGTTGGGTCCCAGGTCTATGTTCCACTGTATAGTCCATCCCCTGTAGGGAAATGGACCACCTCAAAAGTTTTGGGTTTTCACCTTTCATCTGTTTAAGCCATAGGAGGGGCTTGTGGTCAGTCTGAACTATGAAGTGAGTGCCAAACAAGTATGGCCTCAGCTTCTTCAGGGCCCACACCACAGCAAAGGCCTCCCTCTCTATAGCTGACCAACGTTTCTCTCTAGGGGTCAGCCTTCTGCTAATGAAAGCTACTGGCTGGTCTTGACCTTCATCATTCAGTTGAGACAGTACAGCTCCCACACCCAGCTCAGAAGCATCTGTTTGGACAATGAACTTTTTGGTGTAGTCTGGACTCTGTAAGATGGGGGCAGTGCACATGGCCTGCTTTAGGTCTTCAAATGCCTTTTGACAGCTAGCTGTCCACTGAACCTTTGTTGGCATTTTCTTTGAGGTTAGATCATTCAAGGGGTCACTATAGATCCATATCCCTTCACAAACCTCCTATAGTACCCAGTCAGGCCTAAGAAGGCTCTCACCTGTGTCTGGGTGGTTGGAGCAACCCATTCCATTATGGTTTGGATTTTTCTCTGTAAAGGCTGAACCTGGCCTCCACCCACAAGGTGGCCCAGGTGCACAACCTGACTCTGCCCTATCTGGCACTTGGTGGCCTTGATAGTGAGGCCTGCTTTCTGCAGAGCCTCCAAAACATTTCTGAGGTGGACCAGGTGATCCTGCCAGGAGGAACTAAAGACAGAAATATCATCTAGATAAGCTGAGCAATAAGTTTCCATCCCTGCCAGAACTTTATTCACCAACCTCTGAAAAGTGGCAGGTGCATTTTTCAATCCAAAGGGCATCACCACAAAGTGGTAGTGCCCACCAGGGGTCGAAAATGCTGTTTTGGCTTTTGCATCATCAGCTAACCTGATCTGCCAGTAGCCAGCTGTCAGGTCAAACATGCTTAGATACTTGGCTGAGGCCAAAGTATCAATCAGCTCATCTGCCCTTGGTATGGGATAGGCATCAGTCCTAGTGACTGCATTGAGGCCTCTGTAGTCTACACAAAACCTCATTTCTTTCTTACCACCCTGGGTATGAGGCTTGGGTACCAGGACTACTGGACTAGCCCAAGGGCTATCTGAAGGCTCAATCACACCTAGCTCCAACATTTTCTGGACTTCAGTCCTGATACAGTCCCTGACATGGTCAGGTTGCCTGTAGATTTTACTCTTGACAGGCAGACTGTCTCCAGTGTCCACCTCATGGGTGCACCAGGTAGTCTGACTGGGGGTCAGGCTAAACATATGTCTGTACTGTTGCAGAACTTGTCTGCACTCAGTTTGCTGATGGTCAGTGAGGCTGCTTGCCAAAGCAACACCATCTACTGACCCATCATCAGGGTTCTGTGAGAGCAGGTCAGAGAGTGGGTCACTCTCTTCCTCCTGTTCCTCATTAGTTGCCATGAGCAAGCCCATGTCAGCCCTGTCAACATATGGCTTTAATCTGTTGACATGGAGCACCCTCAGGGGGCTCCTGGGAGTTCCAAGATTCACCAGATAGGTGACTTCTCCCTTCTGTTCAACTATTGTATGGGGGCCACTCCACTTGTCCTGGAGGGCTGCTGGGGCCACAGGCTCCAACACCCACACTTTCTGTCCTGGCTGGTACACAGTCAGCACAGCCTTTTGGTCATGCCAATCTCTTTGTAATTCTTGGCTGTCCTCCAGGTTTTTGGTTGCCTTTTTCATGTATTCGGCCATCCGGGAGCGGAGACCAAGTACATAGTGTAGGAAGGTGGAATCTGACTATATGGTTGCCCCCACTTTTTTTATGGTGTTTTGCTGGTTTATGACTTAGTTGGACTGGGATCCTGCTATTCAGGGCCCCAGTCTATCTGCTTTCTCTGTAAAAAGGTTTCCATGTGCCTTAGGCCCATCTCTGATTGGAATCTGGAGTGCCCTTATAAGTCCCTAGTATATGGTATACTATGTACCAAGGGCATAGGTACCTCAGAGGCCTACCAGGGGCTGCAGCATGTATTATGCCACCCCTGGAAAGCCATCCAAACTGACACCACAGGTCTGCTACTGCAGCCTGGGTAAGGTGGTGCATGCACCCCTTACTGTGATATAGGTTACCTATATCACTAAATACATACACACATATAAACCTATAAGTCACTCCTAAGGCAGGCCTTATCAATCCTGAAGGCAGAGTGCATGGTTCCTATGTGAGAGGGTGCCCCTGCATGAGCAGGGCCCCTCTGCAGCATTCGGAGACCCTTCTCTGATGCTGTTTGTAGTGCAGCCTGACCATATACTCTTAAGCGCATTATATCCTCGCGGTAAAATGCTAACTTTGGAATGGCTGCACCTAAACATGTCGTGTTTGGTGTCAAACATCTTGGAATACTACCCCCCCGCCAATCCTGGCAGCGGGGGTAGCATTCCACCCTTCTAGAGGGAAAGACATGTTAACTCTGACTAGTCCGGTAACTTCTTTAAAGAGCCCTGGCATCACAAAATGGATGCTGCTGCCACAGACACGAGTCTGGCCTCCTGCTGCTGGATGAAACTCCGGCAGGGGAGGCCTGGACAATAGGTTGCCTGTCCCAGGGAGGTGTGACCACCTCCCCAGACAGGATAATGTGTATTGGGGCTGGGCGGGAGCACTTTCGGGTGCTTTGAAGTCCTGCACTGGGGGCACATTTGGTGTCCCTGTGCATACCCCAGTTCAAACCGGATCAGGGGCTTGCATGCCCCTGCTTTGGCGCGAACTGGACAAAGGGAAAGGGGTGTAGCCACCCCTCTGCCCTGACCCACCCATAGGTGGGGCCACAGAGTAGTCCAACCCCTATCTTTAGTATAAAGATAGGAACCCAGTCCTTAGGACTTTAGATTATACCTGGACGAAACTCTGAAACTGAATCCTGGACCTTCGACACTCTACTCACGATTAGAGGACAGAAGAATCTCCCTTGGGGTCAAGGAGTGACTCCCCTGCTTGGCAGGCACCAAAGAAGCATCTGTCTGGTTCGCATTTCTGAAGCTCCGTCGGACGCCGAAGTCATCGCATCACCAGAGGTGGATTCTCAGACTTCCCCGAGGCTACCTTGAGTCCCCAGCAAAGCTGAGGCCCGTGGCTATTGTGGGTGACTTGAGACCGTGACCCCTGGACACCGAGCACATTTGCAAGTGCATCCTCTTCTGGGTCTCCCAAGAAGTCGTGCTTTAGGCTCCAAGTAGCCCTAGCCTCCAGCACCAACTGCACCGAAGATCACTGGCCCCCACTCCACGAGTGTCCTGTAAGCCAGCTCCACGTGCGGTGTCACGAGGCTCCTTTGCGGTCGCTAGCCCGTTGGCTAGTAGCCCTTAACGAAGGCCAATCCTTTTATAACTTGGCATCCTGGTTGCTCCAGGCCTGCCCTCACTTACCCTCGCTAAGTGAGTTCCACAGACCTTGCTGGTCTGCACCATCGACGATCTACATCTTCACCGAGACTTGCCGTTACCAAGGCTTGTTGGGTCCAATCCGGTCGCCGACACCTCAGCACTCGACAGACATCATGTACCAGCCCGAATCCTGCTCCTGGTTGCCGACAACGCCTCCTGGACCTCGTGGCTGAAGAGTCAAGACGACCGTCAACGCACCTGAAGCACTCGACATCGGTGGGCATCTGTCCATCGCCTTCCTGGTCACTGGCTAGTGACCCAGACTCTGTCCCCTCTGCTTTCAGGTTCTTCAGAACTCCGATCCACTCTTGGATCCACCCGGACACTTTTCTCTTGGCCGCCAGCAGCACTTTGCATCAGATCGCCATTCGAATCGACGACGAAACCCGACCCCGAAAGGCACCTATGCACCCGGCTTCCCTGGGTGAGGTAACACGAGTACTCCGGTGCTCCCGTAGGTAGAGACTCTTCAAAGTCCTAGATCTCAAAGGGTTTTGTCCTAGTCCTCTTTTAAGTGTCCCTTTTCTCTAATTTCCCGATCCCGACTTTCTCCATAGAAGTCAACGGCGTATCGCGGTTGTGTATTTACACTGCACGCGTCTCCCGTAGGTCCCCTGTGTCACTACCTTGGGTGGTTCCTTGTGGTCCAAGCACTTCTAGAGGCTCTAGGCCTAGTGTCTAGTTCAGTCGTGGTTCGCATACCACTTTATTGGTATATGGTTTGGTACGCCCCTAGGGCCCAAACGTGTATTTGTGCTATTACTGTGATTTAATAACTTCTAACTTATGTACTTCGAACTCTAGCCTCATAAAGAGACTAGAGGGGTGTGTTTAGCAATAAATACATATATTTTGAATATATACCTGGTGTGGTGCTCTTTCATTTGATCACTCAAGAGATTATAGACTGGTAAAACAAGCTGCTTTACATTCCTTCAAGACTTAGCCTGAAGGCTGCTCTCCATAGCTACCACTAGGATAGCTTTCAATAAGGTTGTCTTTAACCTATCTCCAATAAGGGGTTGTTTGGACTGGTGCAAGGTGCCCACTATAATTAGTGGACAGCATATGCCAGGCCAACTTCTCACATTGGTGTGCAGCGGTGGGATTCCAGCTTGCTATTGTTTTACCAGATAATCTCAATTGAATTGATCAACTGAAAACCACTAAAGGTACCTAAGGTACATATAAATTAAGCTTAGAATACAGTAAGTTCTACTGAACTTAGAGTTGTGTGTTAAGGGATAGCACAACCCTTTCTACAACTCAAGAGAGTTTAGTAGGCCACACTAGAGTAGGTAGTGCATACACCACACCACACTAGTAATGTCTTTAAGGGTAGGATCTAAAGAATCCTTGCAGGAAGATTGAGCTTCCACCCTCCAAGTATGATACACTCCCATTCTTGGAATTGAGAGCTTTATGTAACTTGAGAAAACTAAGGACAGGCCAAAGCCCCACCACCCAACACCTCAAGGAGTTGTTGGTGGCTTATGACCTTAGTAAGCCCTTGGGGACTGAAGGGGTAGGAGCTGAGGGTGGGGCAGAGGAAGAGGAGGAGGCCAGGGGTACCAATACCCCCAGCCCCCCTCTGAGACTGGCCAGGAGGGTGACAATGACCCTGACCTGGATAACCCAATCCCTCCTGTGGAAGATGATGAGGATGATCAGAATGATGCCCTCTTTGTCCCCCAGGAAGGATTAAGAGTGTGCCCAGGAAGTCTAGATCTCCTTCTCAGGAGTCTAACCACTCTGGCACCTCCATAGGGAGCTCTATCTCCTCTCATAGGAGGGAATCCTCTCATGAGAGAAGAGACAGACTGGTCCAGTATGAGGAAACTCAGCTGGAAATCAGAAAAAGCAATTGGCTTTAGATAGGGAATCCCTAGATCTCCTTAGAGAGAGAAGAAAGTTGGGACTAGAGTCCCATGGTGGCAGCCACGTCCCTAGAGACAGGGAAAGGTCCTATGACCATAGGAACCTGAACAAGATTGTCCCTCCCTACCAGAGTGGGGATGACATCCACAAGTGGATGACTGCATTAGAGAGGGCCTGTAAGGTACAGAAGGTCCCTCAGGAGCAGTGGGCAGCAATCTTGTGGCTCTCCTTTGCTGACAAAGGTAGAGATAAGCTCCTCACTGTTAGAGAGGAGGATGCTGATAATTACAAGGTCTTGAAGAGTGCTCTTATTGATGGGTTTGGCCTAACCACTGAACAGTACAGGTTGAAGTTCAGAGATACCCAAAAAGCACAGACTCAAGAATGGGTAGATTTTGTAGATTGTGCTACAAAGGCTCTGGAAGGTTGGATACATGGCAACAAAGTGCATGACTTTTTAGGATTGTACAATTTGATTATGAGGGAGCAGATCCTTAATAATTGTCAAAACCAGCTTTTGCACCAGTATCTGGTGGACTCTGATCTGACCTCTCCCCAAGAATTGGGAAAGAAGGCAGACAAATGGGTCAGAACCAGAGTAAAAACTAGAAATCAGGGTGGTGACCAGAAGAAAGATTCTACTAAGTCCCAAGAGAAAGGTGGGGATAAATCTAAGGATAAGTCCCCTACAGGGCCCCAAAATTCCTCTTCTGGGGGTGGGTCCCAAACTCCTTCCTCTCCTGAAAGGAAACCATATTGCCATGTCTGTAAAAAGCCTGGGCACTGGAAAACTGATCCCAGTTGCCCCAGGATTGGCAATAAAGAAAATGTTCCTCCCACAACTACTACCACCCCTCCTGGAACTACCAGTAGTAATCCTCCAGTTGGGAGTAGTGCACCCAAAAGTTGGGTGCTTTTGCAAGAGGAACAGAGGTGAGCCCTAGTTTAGACAGGGACCCCTCAACAGACTCCTCTGACTCTGATGGTGGTATAGGATTTGCCACCTTTACCATGGGTCCCACAGCGTTGGGCAGGTACAGATTGGAGCCAATAATTAATGGTCAGAAAGCTGTGGCATTTAGGGACACAGGGGCTAGTGTCACCATGGTGGCAGGGAAACTAGTCCCCCTCACCAGTTTTTACCTGAGTTTAAGTACCAGGTGACCAACATTGATGGTGTCAGAACAGATCACCCCATGGCCATAGTCAATCTCAGCTGGGAGGGGGTCACAGGCCCAAAGAGAGTGGCAGTGTACCCCACCTTACCTGTAGATTGCCTGATGGGCAATGATTTGGAAATTTCAGCCTGGGCTGAAGTTGAACACCAAACCCATCTTAGGATGTTGGGCGTCCCTGTAAAGGTTAGTGGGGCTGTGATGGCCACAGCCCCAGCCCAAGAATTTGGAGAGATGGAGCCTGAAAGAATGGCCCACTCTCCCCAAAAGAGAGCACAAGGGTTGAAGAAAAGTCTTCTTCCCCCAGACAGTAGGTAAGGGTCAGCCTCCTCAGGGAACTGACCCTACCCCTAGTGAAGGAACTGCCACAGAGGTAGTCAGGCCTGGCCTGGCCACACCCCTGATGGCAGAGGACCCTTCCAAGGTGGTACCCAGTCTGGAGCAGGTAACCTGCCCCTCTCTACCCTGCCTCAGTCAGCCCAGGGCTGCAGAGGTCAGGGAGGTCAGTGGACCCCCAGGGCCCCCTGTCCAGAGGAAGCCCCCATCAGCAGATTAGGGGCACCCAGTCTAGTAGCCCTAGCCAGGTGAAAATTCCTCTACACACTGAGGGATCCCCATACCTTTATGTAGGGACCTCCCCCAGAAGGACTCTGGTAGGCAAGGGCAAACCTGGGACCAGAAGGTTCCAAACCTGCCATGTCCCTCCAGTAGTCCATCCAAAGGGACCCAACCCCTGCTGTAGGCAGCCAAAGGTTGACCCTTAGAGCAAAGTGCAACTCAGTCATGGAAAGACAGGCATACATGGTGACCAGTGATCTGAGGAAGCTGAGGCCAACATTCCTAGGGCCTCACTTCCCTACTCAGACACCTCACCAGCCTTGTACTTTACCTAAGCACACCACAGGTAGTGATTCCCCATGGTGGAGACCCTCTCATACCCTTAGGGTGAGGGATTGCTTAGTGGACCATAAGACAGGGGGCAACCATGCTAGTACAGGTGCTTCCTTATATGACCACTTAGTCAATGAAGGCTCAACTGGCCAAGGTTAGCCTTATCTCCTTTCGTTTGGGGGGGTTATGTAGGAAGGTGGAATCTGACTATATGGTTGCCCCCACTTTTTTATGGTGTTTTGCTGGTTTATGACTTAGTTGGACTGGGATCCTGCTATTCAGGGCCCCAGTCTATCTGCTTTCTCTGTAAAAAGGTTTCCATGTGCCGTAGGCCCATCTCTGATTGGAATCTGGAGTGCCCTTATAAGTCCCTACTATATGGTATACTATGTACCAAGGGCATAGGTACCTCAGAGGCCTACCAGGGGCTGCAGCATGTATTATGCCACCCCTGGAAAGCCATCCAAACTGACACCACAGGTCTGCTACTGCAGCCTGGGTAAGGTGGTGCATGCACCCCTTACTGTGATATAGGTTACCTATATCACTAAATACATACACACATATAAACCTATAAGTCACTCCTAAGGCAGGCCTTATCAATCCTGAAGGCAGAGTGCATGGTTCCTATGTGAGAGGGTGCCCCTGCATGAGCAGGGCCCCTCTGCAGCGTTCGGAGACCCTTCTCTGATGCTGTTTGTAGTGCAGCCTGACCATATACTCTTAAGCGCATTATATCCTCGCGGTAAAATGCTAACTTTGGAATGGCTGCACCTAAACATGTCGTGTTTGGTGTCAAACATCTTGGAATACTACCCCCCACCAATCCTGGCGGCGGGGGTAGCATTCCACCCTTCTAGAGGGAAAGACATGTTAACTCTGACTAGTCCGGTAACTTCTTTCCAGAGCCCTGGCATCACAAAATGGATGCTGCTGCCACAGACACGAGTCTGGCCTCCTGCTGCTGGACGAAACTCCGGCAGGGGAGGCCTGGACAATAGGTTGCCTGTCCCAGGGAGGTGTGACCACCTCCCCAGACAGGATAATGTGTATTGGGGCTGGGCGGGAGCACTTTCGGGTGCTTTGAAGTCCTGCACTGGGGGCACATTTGGTGTCCCTAGTGCATACCCCAGTTCAAACCGGATCAGGGGCTTGCAGCCCCTGCTTTGGCGCGAACTGGACAAAGGGAAAGGGGTGTAGCCACCCCTCTGCCCTGACCCACCCATAGGTGGGGCCACAGAGTAGTCCAACCCCTATCTTTAGTATAAAGATAGGAACCCAGTCCTTAGGACTTTAGATTATACCTGGACGAAACTCTGAAACTGAATCCTGGACCTTCGACGCTCTACTCACGATTAGAGGACAGAAGAATCTCCCTTGGGGTCAAGGAGTGACTCCCCTGCTTGGCAGGCACCAAAGAAGCATCTGTCTGGTTCGCATTTCTGAAGCTCCC